>ONZH01008500.1:0-718308 GCA_900303285.1 Rhinella marina | reverse complement strand
TGGAGTGCCTGGCATTGGCAGCACACAGGGTTTGAGGACTGGTTTTACAAATGTTGCCAACAGATATGAAACATACACTCCTGGACAATTCACACAGTTCAAGCAATGACTTTACATTTTTTTTGGTGGTGATTTTGCTGCCATTTTGGGAAGTTTCTTGACGGTGATATCAGGACATTCGGACCTATCACAGTTTTAAATGTTATTATGCATTTGAATGTCACTGATGGCATTTCCATTTTTTTTATGTTTTCTTTCCTTAAAAAGCATATGTCAGCATGATCAACACTATTAAACCAGGCATATAATCTAGTAGGGTTGATCATGCTGCCAAAAACGCTACCCTGATTATGTATTTCTGGTTTACCATTATGAAGAAAAGTATGTTTTTATCGATATGTAAAATGAGCTTACTGGAGCACGAGGAGCTAGCCAGAGCCCTCGGAGCACCGATTAGTAACACCCCTTCCCCTGGATAGACATAGTTAGAATCTGGTCTAGCTCTCTTCTTGCACACGCGCTGTGGTCTCCCTGTCCCTTGCACTTGCTCAGGTTGGAATCTGCTCTTCTTGGAGAGCAGCAGCAGATCAAGTTAATCTTGTTAATCTAGGGGAAGGGGGGAGCAACTAAAGCTCCTAGGGTGTTACTAACTGGTGTTGTGAGGGCTCCGGCCAGCCTCCCGGTGCTCCAGTAAGCCCATTTGCATATCAATAAAAATGTGCTTTTTTTTTCGTGAATGGGAAACCAGAAATACACAGTGTATCGTTTTGGTCAGCATGATCAACCCTATCGGGTTATATGCCTGGTTTAATAGGGTTGATCATGCTTTTTAAAATGCCTGCAAGTATTTGCAAAAAAAAGCAACAAACCTATTTTAATAAATGAAATGACCACCCCCTTGCTTAACTCATCTTTTCCCAAATTCACTTTGGGCTTTGGCGAACACTGTAATATAGACCTACCAGTATGGTAATTTACACATGTGCTTGTACACTCCGTGGATCAATGAACAGATTATACTTGCTGCTGGGTTCCGTCACCTTCGCTCCCCCACCGCTGCTGCAGCGCTTAGGTTCCCCGTTGTCAATATCTGGTCGCATTGGTGACTTGCTCCTCTTGCGTCACATCAGTTGGTCACATGACACCAAGGGGGCAGCTCACCACTGTAGCGGCATCAAACCGGATGTTGTCAGTGGGGAACCTGAGCGCTGAAGCAGCGGCAAGGAGCAGGTAAGTACTGTATACTTACATCTTCAGGTCCAGCCATGGGGGTGGAGGGGATTCTACTGAAACCCTCCCTAAAGATGAACCAACCCTAAACGTATTCAAGTCAGTGGGTCTATCACTACGCTACAGCTAAACTCGGCATCCTATAAATGGGAAGCTTCTGGAAACAAATGGAGATATAACTCACACATTTTTTTTAATGTTGCTTATAAAGACATATTAAGAGTGCTGTAGAAATACCAGATCCTGCACAAATATATACACACTGGCTAGAAAGTCTGAGGCCTCTTTTACGCAAGCGAGTTTTCCGTACTGGTGCAATGTGTCAAGTGAACGCATAGCACCCGCACTTAATCCTGACCCATTTCAATGGGTTTGTGCAAACGAGCGTTTTTTTCACGCGGACTGCACAGCAAAACATAGACTATATGGGCCGCCAACCAATTGAAAGTCAATGGGTCCACACAGCAATGCGAGGGTGCAGACCACAAAACACATTACTGCCGTGTGCATGCACCCGTAGGCTTATTTCACCCATCAGTGACTGTGAGCCAAAATCAGGTGCGGGTCAAAAACAAAGAAGAGTCCCAAATCTTTCCATTATACCTTACCTCTTTGTAGGCATACTCCCTGGTTTTGGCTCCTCAATCGCTAATAGAAATCACTGATGTTTGAAAGAGGCCTATCGCTTGTGGGTCAGTCAAAACACTCACTATAGTATAGCACATATATCTATATACACACCTTGCTTCCCTACCTTTCACTGGTAATATCTGAGAGATTCCAAGAAGTGTTGTGATAAGCAATTGACACAAATTGTTTAAATGGAGTCTGTCGCATCATTTTTCCACCAATATAACTAATAGCATTGCCCACAGAAGATTTACAAAATACATTCAAAACATACCTGTGTGTCCAAGTGACCAAAGCAAACTAGATTTAAAGGGTTATTCCCATCTCGGACAATGGGGCATATCGCTAGGATATGCCCCCAATTGTCCTATAGGTGCGGGTCCCACCGCTGGGACCCGCACCTATATCGAGAACGGGGCCCCGAAAGTCAAGGAGGGCGCACCGCGCATGCGCGGCCACCCTCCATTAATTTGTATGGGGCCGGCGAAAATAGCCAAGCGCTTGGCTCGGCTATTTCCGTCGGGCTGTATACAAATGAATGGGAGCTGGGACCGCCGCATGCGCGGTGCGCTCCCATTCATTTCTATTGGAGCCAACGGAAATAGCCGAGCCGGTGCTCGGCTATTTTCGGCACCCCCCATACAATTTAATGGAGGTGCCCCGCGCATGCGCGGTGCGCCCTCCTTGACTTTCGGGGCCCCATTCTCGATATAGTTGCGGTCCCAGCGGTGGGACCCGCACCTATAGGACAATGGCGGCATATCCTAGCGATATGCCCCCATTGTCCGAGATGGGAATAACCCTTTAGAGAGTAGGGCTGCTTAGCTGCTTATATCTTGGGTTCTTAGAAGCTAAATATATGGTCTTGTTCGAAAAACTGGCATTCCAAGCTTTCAAACAATACTTGAATTACAGCAGTATATCCACTATAATGGAAGATATAGCTTTTCTGATTAAAAACAGCTCCCAGGTGCCCAGCTGGGTGGGCTTTGCTGTTCCCTGTGCCCAAAGCAAACCAGACTTAAGAAGAAGGGAAGACTGCTTTAGCTGCTTATTTCTTAGGATTGGTAGCAGCTGTGGGCCTTGTTTTGTTTGGAAGCTGGCATTCCAGAATCATAGCATTATATATTATACTAGCAGAAGGACCTGGCTTCGCCTGGTTATATTTCATCTATTTCATTTAATGTTTCTGTGTGTTGTTGCAGAGAGAAAGTCAATGCAGCTGACAGAAGTTGATTTTTACCTTCATTTTTTCAATCCTCATTGGCTGCGGATTGGGAGGAGCGTGGCCTGAAGACATGTGACTGTGTGTATGGTAGTTGGTACCCAGCTTTGCCTGGGTATATTTCATGTATTTTATTTAATGTGTGTTTGTTTCGTTGCAGAGAGAGTCTCCCTCCCACCCATTCCTGCATTTTCTTCAATCCCCATTGGCTGTGGAGTGGGAGGGGGCGTGACCTGACCGGGGGCGCGGTTTAGCGGGACCTTGGGGGGATTGCTTTTAAGTCCTTCTTTTGATGGTGGTCTGAATTAAAGGTCGATACCATGGTAATTTATGAGGACACTCAATGGGTAGCAGTGGAAGAAAACATCTTTTATTACTACTGAATGGTCATAGTCTAAAATTAGTCTATTTCATTTAATGTTTCTGTGTGTCGTTGCAGAGAGAAAGTCAATGCAGCTGACAAGTTGATTTTTACCTTCATTTTTTTCAATCCCTGTTGGCTGCGGCGTTGGATGAGGGGTGTGGCCTGATGGTGGGTCGTGGCCTTAGCAAGACGCTTCGCACGGGTGTATTTAATCTATTTCATGTAATGTTTTTGTGTGTCGTTGCAGAAAGAAAGGTCAACCTCCCACCCATCCCTGCAGCTGACAGAAGTTAATTTTACCTTTATTTTTTTCAATCCCTGTTGGACTGCAGAGTGGGAGGGGTGTGGCCTGGCGGAGTTGGGGGTGGGCTTAGCGAGACCTGGGGCGGGGTTTTAAGTACTTCTTTTAGGCCTCTTTAACATGGGGCATCACGGATTCAGTCCAAATGCGTTCCGGAAAATCCGCACCAATCCGCACGCAATCGCAGTCAGTTTTGACTGCGATTGCGTACGTTTGTTCAGTTTTTTCCGCGCGGGTGCGAAGCGTTTTAATGCGTTTTTCACGCGCGCTGTGATAAAAACTGAATGTTTACAAACAAACATCTCTTAGCAACCATCACGTGATCACGCATTACATCCGCACTTGCTTGCGGATGCCAATGCGTTATTCACACAGCCCCATTCACTTCAATGGGGCCAGGGCTGCGTGAAAAACGCAGGAAATATAGAACATGCTGCGATGTTTCACGCAACGGCGAACTGATGCGTGAAAAAAATTCGCCATGTGAAAAGCCCCATTGAAATGAATGGGGTCAGGATTCAGTGCGGGTGCAATGCGTTCGCATCACGCATTGCACCGCGCGGGAAATCTCGCCCGTTGTGAAAGGGGCCTTAGGGAGGCCTGAATTAAGGTCGATACCATGCTTTTTTATGAGGCCATGCAATGGGTAGCAGTGGAAGAAAACATATTTTATTACTACTGAACTTCTTAGTCTAAAATCAGTCTAAAACATAAGTTATATTTATGGTAACCGGAATACCTTTAACAGTGTCAGTGAATACAAATGGCTGGGTATTACCTGAGCTCCTCAGCTGGCTGCTAATTACCTGGCTGTGTTGTTATGGAAACCTGCCCTCCCTGTGTGTGTCTGTGCAGAGAATGGCAGTTGGGGTTTAAAACCAAAGCTCCCAGGCTAATATTGGCTAATGGAGATCATATTTTGGGAATATCTCGGGAACGGTACGTCCTAGAGAGATGAGACCTGGTCTAAAACCTCCCCGGACACCTGATGTACCTGTGTGCCGAATTTAGTGAAAATCGGTCCAGTAGTTTGGTCGCGCATAGAAAACAGATGGACAGACAGAAACTCATTTTTATAACATTAAGAGATTACATCAGAAGATATAGCTGTTAAAAAATGGGATGACAGTGAATACAGCTGAAAGTGAAAGTAAAAAAGTGTTTCACTGCTTTCACTCCCAACTCAATTTATATCTTCCGTTGTAGTGAATACAATTCTGTGATTCGGGTATTGTTTGAAAGCTTGGGAATGCCAGATCTCAAACAAGACCATATATTTAGCTTCTACGAATCCCAAGATATAAGCAGCTAAAGCAGCCCTCCCCTCTTCAGTCTGGTTTGGCTTTGGGCACCTGGAGCAGCAGAGCTGGGCACTTAGGAACTGTTTTCCAGCAAAAATAAAAGCACTTTTTCTGAACATGGACTAAAGACACAGGTATGTTTTGGAATGTGTTTGCAATCTCCTGTAGGGGCATTGTTAGTTATATTAGTGAAAATGACGTGACAGACTCCATTTAACCTATGTCCACCTATTTACATATTTACATGCCCCTTAACATGGTCAATGTATCAATGTAATGCATTTGATTTTGACAACTTAGGGGGAGATTTATCAAACTGGTAAAGTAGAAACTGGCTTAGTTGCCCATAGCAACCAATCAGATTCCACCTTTCATTTTTGATAGCTCCTTTGGAAAATGAAAGGTGGAATCTGATTGGTTGTTATGGGCAACTAAGCTTGTTCTACTTTAAACCAGTTTGATACATCTCCCCCTTAATTTATATTGTTTTTATATACAGTTGCAAGTAAAAAAATAAGGGAAACCTTTCAAGTTGCCTGGATTTTTGCATTGATTACCAATACAGTGTACCCGGATTTTCATAATTATAATAAGTCACAATCATGGACAAAACACAAGGCAACAAAGCCTGGTTACTGACAAATATGTTCTCGAGAAAGATTGGGTTAGTGTGCTTCTGCCTCTTAATAAATTGGGCGCCTCTCACACCAATGCAGGGAGATCAAGACTGATGGATGGATGTGCAAGTCTTGAAAATGTTCTATGAACAGATGAGACAAAACCACAACATTTTAGCTGAAAGACATACAGTAACACCATATGTTTGTAGGAAAAAGAACTCTGCACACAACACCTCATCCAAACTGTGAAGCATACTGGAGGGAGCCTCATGGTGTGGGCTCCTTTGCTGCCTCAGGGTCTGGACACCTTGAGGTCACTGACTGAGGGAACAATAAATTCTAAGGAATATCACATTTTACAGGAGAACGTAAGGGCGGCAGTTCATGACCTCAAGGTGAGGAGATCTTCCTTGAGGGAGTAAGACAATGACCCAAAACACACAACTAAAAATGGTTTGAAGATGATTGGTGTTTTTTTTTTCAGAGCCCTGACCTTAACCCCTTTAGGACTGTGCCCATTTTCATTTTGTTTTTTCCTTTCCACATTCCAAGAGCAATAAGTTAACATTCATATAAACCATATGAGGACTTTTTGCAGGGAGAATTTGTATTTTTTAATGGCACTATTTAATTAACCATATTTTGTATTGCAAAACGTCAAGGTTTTTTGGGTTTGATATTACGGCATTAACTGTGGGCTAAAAATAACATGACGTCCTTTATGCTGCAAGTCAATACGAATTCGGCGATACCAAATTTGTATAGTTTTTATTTTGTTTTACTACCTTTGAATTTTTTTACATTGCCATTTTATGACAGCCATAACTATTTCTGTCTGCATAGCTATATGAGAACTATAGTTATTATTGGTACCATTTTTGGTGTACACCGCTTTTTCTTCACTTATATTCAATTTTTTGGGGGGACAAGGTGAACAAAAAATGGCAAATCGTGGATTTTTTTTCTTCGTTAGCCCATTCACCATGCAGAAAAAATATTTTTATATTTTAATAGTTTGGCTATTTTAGGACGCAGCAATACAGTATATCTATTTTTTCATTGTTTACTTTTATATATAAAATTGTGAAAGGGGATATTTGAATTTTTATTTATTTTTTCTTTTAACTTTCTTCAAGGTAACTTTTCGTCTGGAACATCCAATCTTCTTATTGTTTGTAGAATACTTTTATTTATGGGATTCTGAGACGCTGCCTGCTGTGCCGTTCCTCGCTCATGGTTTTACAGGCAGTTCATTATGAAAGGCCTGGAAACCTTCAGAAGGCCCCTGGCTGTCATGGCCAACGATCAGATCAACGTGATTTCCTTGTGGGCTTTCCAGTTGGAAGGTGAAGGGAGCCCCTCACTCTGCCTAACCTCACAGATGTCACAATCGATATTGAACACAGTATATGAGGAGTTAAATAACTGGGTTCAGCGGCATTGCTCATCCTGGTCATTGCGGCCATGTGGCCGCATGGCCCCTTCGCATAAGGACAAGTTTCTTCTGGCCTTAGGGCTCATGCACACGCTGTGAACTCGAATGGTTCCGCAATACGCCCACACTACACAAAATAGGACATGTTCTATTTTTTGCTGTGCGGAGGCAAGGACCAAAAAGCCACAGAAGCGCTCCGTAGTGCTTTGGTGGCCTTCTGCTCTGTGTCTCCACTCTGTATCTTCTGGATTATGGACCCATGCAAGTGAACGGGTCTGCATCTGTGATACAGGTCGCATATGGCCGATGCCGATATATGGTGGACCCGCTGCCTGCAATACGGGCAAAGCTGACACACATTTGTATGCATGAGCCCATAAAGAGGGTGTCTAAGTTGCCTAAAAATTTCCTGCATGCCATTAAGTGCCTTAAAAAATTCACCGTTTTTCATCACTTCACTTTCCACTAAATAATTTAATAAGTAATCAAAAAGTTATTCACACCCTGTCATATGTACATGAATGCTTAGTGGTCCGCTCTTCCATGTGAGCATTGAGCCGCTGAAAACTAGCTCACAGCATGGGAACAATGCACAGAAATGGTGGGGACACGGCTCATGCGCGAGACTATGTTCTGGCATCCAATATTGAGGGAATGAGAACTTCTATTGATCAAATGCTAATGGGCAGGAAAGGGGCGCAGAGAGCTTGACTTCAGGTGAGAAAGCCACTGACCTTCAAGACCATAATTTCCATGACGTGGGCAGTTGAATGAAATTCTTTTTTCAGACTTTTGGCACATCAGACAGCAAAGACACAAACAACTTTGGAATCATGCTACAGGAGGCAATAAGATAATGCTAACAGTTTAATGTGTGTTTTCTAGGTGACAGGTTCCCTTTAAGAGGACTTGTCTCCTCTTCTGACATGTCTGTTTTAGCAACTACTTGCATCCAATTCTGGAGCTTCTATTCGTATAACTGTATGTTGTGCCATGAATGAATTACTTGCAGTTTGCAACAAAGGTCCAGATGGGTGTTAAATGTTGGGGGGTGTCCCTGAACAGTACTGGCAGCTCTGATTGTATAGTGTCAGACTGTACAAGGACACACCCCCTGCTGGACCTTTATTGTAAACTGCTAGTAATTCAGTCATAACTTCTGGCACATCATAGAGCAGAGGTGAGCAACCTTCGGCACTCCAGCTGTCGTGAAACTACAATTCCCAGCATGCTCCATGCATTTCTATGCAAGTTCTGAGAAGAGTAGAGGAAGTATGCATGCTGGGAGTTGTAGTTTCACAACAGCTGGAGTGCCGGAGGTTGCCTACCCCTGTCATAGTTATACAAAATCAGACCACATTTTATTATTTAAGCCATGCAGAAATCCAGATAATGTAATTAGAGCAAGACATATATTGTAAAGGTTTATGTAATCTTCCCGTTGTTACTTAATCATTCCCATACAGATTCTGACATCTGCTTATTGTGTTCGTTCATTAGAAACTCATTATGCATAAAGGCAGGGGCGTAGCAATAGGGGAAGCAGGGGAAGCAGCTGCTTTGGGGCCCAGACCCACAAGGGGCCCCCTCAGGAGGGAGACTAAAAGATTTTATTGTCAGGCCCCCCTCAACAGTATTATACAATGACATTATATACAGTGACACTATAGAAAGCGGATGGAGCGGCTGTCAGGCCTTGTCTGGGAGAGCTCAATCTTGACTAGCCACATGAGTGAGGGTTGCATGTGAGTTCGGGGTTGCGAGGAAGTTTCTGGGGGGGGCCCCATTCAAAAATTTGCTGTGGGGCCCAGTTAGTTGTAGTTACGCCACTGCATAAAGGTGTTTTCACACTGTTTAAAATCCACAGCAACAAAATCAGCAGCAGTATTAGTAGCTGAAAACAGGTCATAAATGTGGAGTTCTAATTTAGTGGTGGTTTTATTGGATTTTTGGCTGTTTTTGAGTAACATTTTGGAATTCACAATCAAATCTGCTTCTAAGGAGTAACATGTCACTTCTAAAAAAAGTTTTTTTCAAAATTTTCAGCACTGAAAAAAAAACATTTGTACAAGGTTGAATGTGGCCAAGGGTTTTGTATTGTATTTTTTGCCAAATTAATAGCAGAGTTTAGCTGTGTGAACATAGGCCTAAAGGAATTTGAACCTTATTAATTCAGCCTGTCCCTCCCTCTTTATCACATTCCACCGATATGAATGTCATCAAATACTTGTGCACAGTCTTTCTGCTGCCTGAAGAGGAAATCTGAAACAGCGCCCCCTCCCCATGCCAATTTTTTTAACCTAACCCCTTTGCCACAATGAAGCTATCATTTCCCATGGCTCTTCTGCTGCCCTCCTCTTGCCCCTACCTGGTGCTGCCTGAAGCGATCACCTCACCTGGCCTCATTGGTGGTGCACCCCTGTTTGTTGCAATGTCATCTATTTTGATGGTACAATCATTCTTTTTATGTCCAGTCCAAACAAGATAAAATATAGAGAAAATGCAGGTTATATATATATATATATATATATATATATATATATATATATATAGATACACACACACACACTTATGTGTTTTGTCTGCAGTTGTCTCGAGCGCCACCTGAATCTGACATAATTTGTCAGGTTGATCGCCCCTTGTCTTAAGGCAATAAGTTTGTCAATACTGAGAGGGTAAAAATTAACTCTTTCCTAAAAGAAAAGAAAGCTGAGCCTCTAAGTCCAGCCGATGTAAGGTAGCTATCCTATAAGTCAATGTTCAACCTTTCAAAACCGTCCTCGACATAATTTAGGATTAGAGCTTAACATTTTAAGGATATCTTACGTCTGGTGGCGTGAGAGGCTCAGCTTTTTCTTTTTGGAAAGAAAGTCAATTTGCATATTTTTTCTCCCAGAGGAGCATTGCTTAGTATGCACACTCCATAAGGAGAAATAGTACCCTCAAATAGTGAGGGGAAAAATGGACAGCAATTAATGGTGACCAAGCTGTACATGTACAGTGGATGTCGGGTCTTTATGGAGGGTGCTCGCTCAGGAGCTGAGCAGGCACCATAGCCCCCAAGTGCCTGCTATTTTTCACAGCAGACACTCGGTGACAGAGCCTGTGATCGTCCATTATGCCAATCATGGTCAGTTGTGATCACAGTAGCTGAACAGTCGATGAGATCGCAGGAGCCTTTCTGTTGCTTTCTGTTGATGGCAGCTTCAGGTCTTCTGAAGGCTCCGGGGTCTGTCATAGTAAAGTTCTGTAGTTCCATAAAGGAGCTATGCAAAGTGACTCTCCCATAGACTGCAATGGTAAATATTTGTAGTCTATGGGAGAAGTGATCAGATGTTGCACATAAAAGTCCCCCGTGTGTCTTCTGAAAATGTTAAAAATAAATAAGGTATAAAAATTCAAATCATCCCCTTTCAACATTTAAAAAATAAAAATCATTAGTATCGTTGTCTCCCAAAATGTCCATACCATTAAAATATAAGCGTATTTATACCATAATGGACATATTGACATAATGAAAAAAAAAATCTAAATGGTCAATTTGCCATTTTTGGTTGCTTCATCTCCCAATAAAATTGAATACAAAGTGGTCAAAAAGTAATATGCATCCCAAAATGGTGTCAATAAACACGACAGACTGGCCCGCAAAAATGAGTCCTCACACAGCTCCACAGGCGTAAATATAAAAAAAAAAAGTTATGAGGGTCAGACATGACATCAGAGGTGTAGCTAGGCTTTCCTGCACCCAGGACAAGGATGCAATGTCCTCTAGATCCGGAACAAGGTCACTGTGGTGATGGAGAAAAAAAGAATAATCACATAAGGAAAGGATGGTAACTGTCCATGTTAAATCCCCAGCAAGGGGAGCTGTGCTTGCCCTGTAAGACTGTATAACAGGGTAATCTAGGGCATTTCTTCTAAGTGCTACCACACAGTAGTAATGCCCACGTTGTGGCCCCTTCACAATAGCTAAGTCCTTCTTATGGCACATGCCCAACCTGCCCCGCCCCCTCGCTACTCCCCTGCATCACATCCATGTGGCCTTTCAGCAGCTCAGCCCCGTTCAAGTGAATCTGATTGAGCTGCAATCCTAAGCTTAGCCACTATTCAATGGTTGGCGCTGTGATTTGTATGCTATGATAGGCCACAGTCCGAACACTGTAGCCCCATCATACAGCTGATCAGCAAAGTTGTCGGGGAGTCAAACCCACCAATCAGATATCGATGACCTATGCTGAGTAGTAGGTCATCAATATTTAACTCCATCATATAAGGAACTTAACCTGTCCATTCTATTTTCTCTGTTATCAGACAAATGTGGGAAGGCTGCCAAACTTTTAAAACATGCACTTTTATCACACTGTAGTAGCCATGTATTAATAAGCTTTCCTATGTGAAACTGCTTACTAGGGAGTCCTCCGCTAACACAGAGAGTGATGCTATATGATAACAAATCATGCCAGCAGTGATCTTGTTAACTCGTGGTTATGACTAGTAAAATGCTTATGCAGCAGAATAAACACCATTGCTAACAAAATACACAAAAACTCTTCCTATTTGTTATATAATATATCCTTTGGTCCTTATATATGACAATATATATCAGTCCATATGTGTATATCATTTTAACATAATAGTTTCTGCGAAACTTGGAAGTATGTAGGAACACCCACAATGAGTGTCAGCAATCTGGTTAGACTTGTCTATAAATATGTTTAGAGAGAACATTTCAACTCCCTTTATCATTGAGATGCAGAATATTTTACACTGAGCGTTGAATTGTCCACAAAATATCCCACATTTAGAGTGTGCACCCCTCCAGAGAATAAGGGGAGGTGATTCTTTGTTATATCAATTGGGGTCTCAACTGGACATTTATGGATCTCACCTTTCTGATATGTCTATAGCTGTTATTCCCCAACAGTATTACTCCATCGGATCCCTTATGTCCTCTTGGTGCAGGGTGGGCAAAGCATTCTACAGTTCTTGTCTACTGCTATTTTAGTACCCCATAACTGGGAGTATCTGCAATTGTTATGTAATGTAATGTACACAAGTACAACAAGGTATGGTTGGCAGGGACAGTGTTAACCGCTCTGTCCCTCCCATCTTGGTAGGAATGGACTGCGTCCTGTTTCCTGCCAAGAGAGGTCAGTTCTAGTTAGGACAATGTGGAAAAAGAAAAGCACGTCCAATTTGCATTTATTACAAGGTCTTAGGAACCAGCAGGAGATTTCTACTCATCTGTGAGACCACCATTCCAGAGAGACTGCAAGGATACAGAGCTAAAATATTCTTAAAAGCTAAAGGATTCCCCCCTCCCCCGGTTCCCACCCTCCTCTTCCTATATAACCCTCCCCCCCTCCTCCCATTGGAATGCTCGTCAGTGATAATTTGTATTCTTTAACTTTGCATGTTACTCAATTATTATACTGTTAACTGTATACTTTCAATAAAAAGAGATTTGTTAAAAAAAAAAAAAAGCTAAAGGATTTACAGGACAACTGAGTGACCAGCAAAGCATAGGCATCCAGACCCTGCTGCAGGTGAGGGACTACCGCTCAGACAACCATAACCAACTCAAACTCTGCATTACACAGTGGACACTTATAGCCACAAATGCCAGCTTCTAGCTGTTAGCCAGAAGTTCATAGGAGAGTCATTAGCAAGATAGCATGCCAGAGGTGCCATTATCCATCACTTTGCCCGCCACCATACATCATCATCTGGGGATAGAAATTGACTTTGTACAAACTACTGCTGGACAAATTATCTTTTGCAATGAGCAAAGAGAGACTTTTATTTTTTTACTTCTGGCCTGAGTCTTTTCACCTTTCCTGTGCACTGATCCCCAGTGAGCAATGGCCTGAGGGAATACACTGTGACACATCTCATCAGGGCCACTACCACTCCCATCCTCTGCACCAGCTTTTCAAGGGCTCAGCTATGTTCACTGCTTTTAAAAGTTATGGTTAGTTGCTATGTTATGGTATCTTTGGGCAGCAGGAATCAGTTTAAGTTCTTTATTATAAAACCCTTGATTGACCGTATTTGGGAGAATCTCATCTGAACAGTGGTGAACATAGAAATCTATTCCATTATACCATCTATATTGGCCATATACAGCCATAATAGCCATATGTTATCCAAATTATGCCACCTAAACCTTCTATATGTTACCAGTCATAACTTAGTCTAGGGTCCAGCCAGGGATCTTTCTTAGCGTCAGTGCTGGACTGGGGCCCACTGCAGGATCCTGTGGTACTCAGGTGGACCAGTCCAACTCTAGTTTAGGTGTAAAGGTGGCCGTAAACTTCAGCCCTCTATGTGGTAGGTGGGGAGTAAGCAGCTGCCAAACACCTCAATATAGCCACGCTTGCAACCTCTTCTATCGAAGGAGGGCTGTGACACAACCATAACACATTGGTTATCTAATGTTTACGGCCACTGTAAGGCTTCATGTTGTCTTGTTTAAAAATGTTTAATTAAAGTGGTTCTCCGGGAATTTAAAAAATGAAAAATATGTAAATATCACTTTATCTCTAAATACATGTATATTCCCAAATACTTTTCATTAGTTATAATGGCTCGTTTTGTCTGGGAAGCAATGATTAGGAGAAACAAAATGGCCGCCATTTCTATCAGTACACACAAAACGTGTCCTAATCACACAGGAGGACAAGTTACTTCACAACACTGATATAAAAAGCTGCCTCATCCTCCTCAGTGCTCTCCTTGTCAGGGATTATGATCCTGAATACAGTTTAATATGATATTTAGCTGAATCTTTGTGGGAATGAAGTTCATCAAGAGACATGAAGTACAGGGAGGACGGATAGGGCAGACTGTGGTAATGGAGACTGCACACAAGTGCTTCTGCTTATTAGCCATATCGGTTCATGAACTCTATTCCCACAGAGATTCAGATAAAGATCTTATCATCTGTATTCGGGATCATAATCCCTGACAAGCAGAGAGGAGGATGAGGCAGCTCTTTACCTGAGTGTTGTGAAGTAACTTGTCCTACTGTGTGATTAGGACAGGTTTTGTGTGGACTAATAGGACGGTGGCCATTTTATTTCTCCTAATCATTGCTCCCTAGACAAAATGATCTATTATAACTAATGTAAGGCATTTGGGAATATATTTATAATGAAGTAATATTTAAGTATGTTCATTTTCTTAATTCCCAGAGAACCCCTTTAACCCCCTTCACGACTGGGTCATTCACCATCCCCTTCCTGACAGACGCATTTTGTTTTTACTTTAAGCTACTTCAAAAACTCATACATTTTTGTAATCATATGTTAAAATTATAATTTTTGCTTCTTTTTGGTGATTCTTTTTGGTCATTTTCATTGTTTTATGATGCCTGGGAAAATATAAAAATAAAGGGAAATGGTCTGCACATTTTTCATTTGTTTAATAGTATAAAGTGCAACTAAAATATTATTTAAAATCGCGTACACTTTCCGTTATGGTTGCCTGGACCGCTAATAGTGTCTATATTTCTGTTATAACAAGTTATCCCCTATTCACAGGTTACTGGGACTCCCCCTTTCCTTCCCAATCATGATAATGGGGACTCTGTACCCTGTGGGAACCCTTGAAATGGAGTGTCAGGTAGGGCATGTGCACTGCTGTTCCATTCATCCCTATGGCATAACTGCAAATAGCCAAACACTTGTACTTGGCTATCTCTCATAGTCCCATTGAGATGAATGGAGCTGCAGTGGACATGCATGACCTGTCACTCCATTCATCTCGGGGGGGGGGGCCCACAGGCAACAGGATCCTCGTGATCAGTGGGGGTTCCAGAATCCAACTGGTTTGTTATCCTCTGCATAGTGGATAACTTGTTACAACTGGAATACCCCTTTAATAAAAGTGGTGCACAGCATACGTGCCTGAACTCAACTTGAGGCAGAATTCTGGTGCATTTTCATTAGTAAGTCTGCTCCATTGTGTTATGCCCAATGTAGTGGTGAAGTAAATATCACCATAAAGAATGCCAGTGTCAAGCAGCTGCCCCTCAGGCCCTGCATTAGTCACTGTTTCTAAGTTGAAGTGTCCATATCGTGATTTTTCAGCCTTGAGCTCACAGTACACCTAATCTGGTCATGCATTTGGCATGTAGCGTGTAGGTTTCGTGCAAATGACACATTTCTCTTGACATTTGCTCTTGCTCATTCAGCATTGTGTTCCTGTTTTACAGCTCATGGGGTTAGTCCCAAACTCTCAGTTGTCTGGTTACCCAGCAATAATTGTTTGTGTTACATACGTAATAGTCTCATTCATAAATAGCCACCCGTAATCAGTTCTGGATGGCCTTTTCATAATTGACTTCAGGGGCTTAGCTATAGGGTAAGCAAGGGAAACAGCTGCTTTGGAGCCTGAACTCAGAAGGTGCCCACCCAGGAGGAGGACCCCCATTGATCAGATACTGATGACCTATCCTGAGGATAGGTCATCCGTAGTAAAATCCCAGAAAACCCCTTTAATTACTTTACACAGTTTAGTGTCATCTGCAAAAATTGATATTTTACTGTGCAAGCCTTCTACAAGATTAGTAATAAACATATTGAAGAGAATAGGGCTCAATACTGACCCCTGTGGTACCCCACTAGTGACAATGACCCCGTCTGAGTGTGTACCATTAATAACCACCCTCTGTTTTCTATCACTGAGCCAGTTACTCACCCACATACAGACATTTTCCCCCAGTCCAAGCATTCTCATTTTATATACTAACCTTTTGTGTTGGAGAAGTCAAGATATACGACATCTATTGATTCATCCCGATCAAGTCTAGAACTTACCTCCTCATAGAAACTGATTAAATTACTTTGACATGATCGATCCCTCATGAGGCATGCTGATATGGTGTTATTTGCTTATTTTCATTGAGGTACTCCAAGATAGCATCTCTTAGAAAACTTTCAAACAGTTTACTTACGACAGATGTTAAACTTACCGGCCTATAGTTTCCAGGCTCTGTTTTTGGACCCTTTTTGAATATTGGCACCACATTCGCTATGTGCCAATCCTGTGGAACACTCCCTGTCAGTATAGAGTCCTTAAATATCAGAAATAAGGGTCTGGCTATGACACTACTTAATTCTCTTAGGATACGGGGGTGTATGCCATCTGGTCCCGTGATTTGTCTATTTTAATCTTTTTAAGACGCAGCTGTACTTCTTCCTGGGTCAGACAGGGCACTTTTAATGGGGAATTTACTTTTTATATTCTGCATTTCATCTGGGAATACAGTGGAGAAAAAAATATTTAATAGCTTTGCTTTCTCCTTATCTCTCTCTGCAACTCTCACCTCATCACTCTGTAAAGGAACAACACCTTCAGATATATACTTTTTACAATTTATATAATTGAAGAACATTTTAGGATTAGTTTTACTCTCTTTGGCAATTAATCTCTCGGTCTCTAGTTTGGCTGCTTTTATTTGTCTTTTATATATTCTATTTTTTTCCTTATAGTTTTTCAATTCCTACTCGCTACGTTCCTGTTTTAGAGATTTAAATGCTTTCTTTTTTCATTTATTGCTTTATTAACATTTCTATTTATTCACATTGGTTTTTTCTTGTTCCTTAATCTTTTATTCCCATAAGGTATGTACCTCTCACAATTAGATATTAGGATGCTTTTAAATATTGCATTTATGGCTGTATTTTTATTTTTGAGAACTTTGTCCCAGTTAGTTAGGCCTATGGCCTCTCTTAGTTGGCTAAATAAATACTCTTTTGAATGACAATTGGAATGTTATTACTTTATGGTCACTATTTCCCAGGTGTCCCCCAACCTGCACATCTCTTGTTCTGTCAGGTCTATTGGTTAATACTAAGTCCAGTATGGCCGTCCCTCTAGTCGGGTCCTGAACCAGTTGCGAAAGGGAATTGTTTTCAGTTACAGGGATAATACACAGTGATAACACAGTGATGTCACAGTACATGGATAATAAACACAGTGATGTCACAATACAGGGATAATAAACACTGTGATGTCATAATACAGAGATGATATTAAACACTGTGATGTCGCAATACAGGCATCATAAATACAGTGATGTCACAGTATATGGATAATAAACACAGTGATGTCACTGAACAAGGATAATCTAATCAGTGAAGTTTTCAATGCCACCTTACACACATTTCACTAGTAATTGCACCTTTTGAGTGGAGATGGGTTCCTCTTAGTGGTTGGGCCCCATAGCAGTTGCTATTTCTGCCACCCTAGTAGTTACACCCATGCCTGGCATGTTCATTCCCACAGTATTTTTATACTAACAATCTGGCTACCTGCAGTCACCACTACGAGAAGCTGACAAAAGGTGGCTTTATACCAATTTTAAGGAATGTGGAACTCTGCAACAATCAATTAATCAGCACAGAATCTAATTCCTTTTAGATTTTGATTGGACACATAGAGCACATATTCTATGTCACCAATACATTTAGAATATTTTCATTTTTCACTTCTTTCCACCAAGTCAGTCCATTACTTAGTACTATGGCATATCTTTATGATTCATGTAGTTACGACCTCTGGGTTCTCTGCCAATCTGGAAATGACAGGACAGATGTCCTTTAAGGCCAACATATACATTAGCATTTCCCGTGGGACTGGCTGACAACTTAATGTGTATGGGGAGCTCTCTCTTTCCCTGAACAGATGATGTTGGAGGAGAGAAGGATCTGGCAAACTGAATTTCTTCTTCTGATCTCTATGTTCTCCCATGAGGTAAATTGCTACCAGATATTTCTACCAACTGCTTTCTCCTCTATCCTCATTTCAAACACATACACACCCAGTCAGACTTATTGTGTATGTGTATTGGGAGGGTTTTGTGTTTGGCCAACCGCTATTACAGGTATATGGGCACCTTTAAGCACTTCTCAGGCCCCTAGAGTTCAAATAGAGCCGTGGTGCACTTGTATGGCCATCATTCCATTCAAACAGAAAACACAAGGCCCCCGTTCTGTGAACTGGTGTTGGTCCCAGTTGGTCCCAATTGGACCCCCATCAGTAGGTATTGGATAATGTCTTCTTACCGAAATAGTCCTTTAAATTTATCTCATACTGGTATTGGCCCATTTTTTATGAATCCATACTGATTATTAGTGGTGTCTTCTCTGATGTAGACATTTTCTTACCTCATCTTCTGCTTCTGGCCCATGACTTTTTTCAGCCGCGTCTTATCATCCAACCCTGCCACCCCAACAATATTATTCTGTTGGTGCCCCGAATACTGTGCCCGCTGTGCTCTCTGATTGGCCCCAAATACTATATAGCAGAAATTATACTGGCATAAATTTTAGCCCCCCTATAATAATATAAAAGTAGTTAAAATGTCCCCTATAGTGCTCCCTGTAGTGTCCCCCACCAGTTTTAATCCCCCACTATAGTGCCCGAGTAATTAAAACGCCCCCTATGGTGTCTCAGTAGTTAATGCCCCCATACTGCCTCAGTGGTTATAATGCCCACAGTAGTGCCCCAATAGTTATAATGCTCCTCTGGACTGCCCCAGTAGTTTAGTGCCCAGTAGTGCCATCCTGTGATGCCCCCAATATGTATAATGCCCTTCTTTAGTGCCCCATTAGGTATAATGCCCCTTGTAGTTCCACCAGTACATATACAGTGCCTTGCAAAAGTATTCGCCCCCTGTAACTTTTCAGGCTTCAAACAAAAAGATAACAACAAGTAGGTCACAATTGTGAATGGAACAAAATTTATTGGATCATTTAAACTTTTTTTTGTAATAATAAAACTGAAAAGTGGGGCGTGCAAAATTATTTGGCCCATTAACTTTCAGTTCAGAAAACTCACTCCAGAAGTTCATTGAGGATCTCTGAATGATCCAATGTTGTCCTAAATGACTGATGAAGATAAATAGAATCCACCTGTGTGTAATCAAGTCTCCGTATAAATGCACCTGCTCTGTGATAGGCTCAGGGTTCTGCATCATGAAGACCAAGGAACAGACCAGGCAGGTCTGTGATACTATTGTGGAGAAGTTTAAAGCCGGATTCGGATACCAAAAGATTTCCCAAGCTTTAAACATCCCAAGGAGCACTGTGCAAGAGATCATATTGAAATGGAATGAGTATCAGACCACTGCAAATCTACCAAGACCCGGCCGTCCCTCTAAACTTTCATCTCAAACAAGGAGAAGACTGATCAGAGATGCAGCCAAGAGACCCATGATCACTCTGAATGAACTGCAAAGATCTACAGCTGAGGTGGGAGAGTCTGTCCATAGGACAACAATCAGTCGATCACTTAACAAATTTGGCCTTTATGGAAGAGTGGCAAGAAGAAAGCCATTTCTCAAAGATATCCATAAAAAGTCTGGTTTACAGTTTGCCACAAGCCACCTGGGAGACACACCAAACATGTGGAAGAAGGTGCTCTGGTCAGATGAAACCAAAATCGAACTTTTTGGAAACAATGCAAAACAATGTTTGGCGTAAAAGCAACACAGCTCACCACCCTGAACACACCATCCCCACTGTCAAACATGGTGGTGGCAGCATCATGGTTTGGGCCTGCTTTTCATCAGCAGGGACAGGGAAGATGGTTAAAATTGATGGGAAGATGGATGGAGCCAAATATAGGACCATTCTGGATGAAAACCTGTTGGAGTCTGCAAAAGACCTGAGACTAGGACGGAGATTTATCTTCCAACAAGACAATGATCCCAAACATAAAGCAAAATCTACAATGGAATGGTTCAAAAATAAACGTATCCAGGTCTTAGAATGGCCAAGTCAAAGTCCATACCTGAATACAATTGAAAGAGCTGAAAACTGCTGTTCACAAACACTCTCCATCCAACCTCAAAGAGCTTGAGCTGTTTTGCAAGGAAGAATGGGCAAGAATTTCAGTCTCTAGATGTGCAAAACTGATAGAGACTTGCAGCTGTAATCGCAGCAAAAGGTGGCGCAACAAAGTATTAATGCAAGGGGGCGGAATAATTTTGCACTCCCCACTTTTCAGTTTTATTATTACAAAAAAAGTTTAAATGATCCAATAAATTTTGTTCCACTTCACAATTGTGACCCACTTGTTGTTGATTCTTCACCAAAAATTTAAAATATATCTTTTTGTTTGAAGCCTGAAATGTGGCAAAAGGTTGAAAAGTTCTAGGGGGCCAAATACTTTTGCAAGGCACTGTATTACCTTCTTGCAGTGCCCACAATTCTTATAGTCCCCCTATAGTTATAATGCTCCCCAAATAGTACCCCTAGTATGTATAATTCCCCCTTCAGTGCACCCAATACTTGCAGAGTCCTCTTGTCGTTATAACCCCCCATAGTGCCTCCAGCAGATATAATGCCCTGTTTAATGCCCCACTATACTTATATAGACCATCTTATATAATGCCCACAGTAGGTGCATAGTTGCCAACTGTCCCGAATGTGGCAGGATTGTCCCTGATTTTCAGAGACAGTCCTGGCAAATTTGCACAGTCCCAGGCTCAAAATGGGCAAGTCTGACGCAAACACTGCCCATAAGTGGGTATTCCCAGGTGGGGTTTGGGGCTTACATGCCCCGATATTACCATTGGAAAGAATGGTAAGTATGTAGGTGTAATGGCAATTTTAGTGCCCCGAGCAGTTACAAACCTAGACAACTTTTGCACCAAATTTTTGTCTAGTCCTATTGTGCGCCTTGCTTTGGTGTAGTCTTTTACAGTTTTAGCCCATGTTTTGGACAAAAACTATACTAGTTTTAAGGTGGTATAAAAAGTTTGATGGCTCATTCACTCGTCCGTTCCCATATTGCGGTCCACAAACAGTGGGTCCGCAATATGCAGGCACCTACCATGTGCAGCCTGCATCACGGATGTGGACCTATTCACATGTTCAATTTTTTTTTACGATGTGGACGGATCATGGACCCATTCAAGTTGAATGGGTCTGGATCCGTCACAGCAGCCTCAAGGATGGTGCCCGTGAATTGGGGACCGCAAATTGCGGCCCCTGATGCACGGAATGGACGAACAACGGACGTGTGAATGAGCCCTGATAGTATAAAGCCCTGTGATGCATGATTTTTTGGCTAAATTGTGACACATCTTCCTTTCACCACTTTCTAAAAGAACATCATAGATTTGGACACATTTACCAATTCAAATCATAAGTTCGGTGCAAACTAAAAATGGTGCAGACACAATATTCTGGTGTAAGATAAACCTATCTTAATATACCCTATGTATCAGTTTTTGGGGGATGTTCCATTAATATTCACATAATTGGTGAATGGAGATATGTTACTCTCCAAGCACTACCCTCTGATATTAAAAGGGTTCTCTGGGAATTACAAAAATGAAAATATTTAAATAATACTTTATTATAAATATATTCCCAAATACCTTTCATTAGTTATAATAGCTCGTTTTGTCTAAGGAGCAATCATTAGGAGAAATAAAATAGCCACCATCCTATTAGTCCACACAAAACCTGTCCTAATCACACAGTAGGACAAGTTACTCCACAACACTGAGCTAGAGCCGCCTCATCATCCTCTCTGCTCTGCTTGTCAGGGGTTATGATCCTGAATACAGCTAATAAGATCTTCAGATTAATCTCTGGGAGGAATGGAGTTCATGAGGAGATTTGAAGTACAGAGAGGAAGGACAGGACAGACTGTGGTAATGGAGACTGCATACAAGTGCTGCTGCTTATTAGCTACATCCTCACCTCCTCTCGTTTTACCTCAGTTTTTTTTGTGTACTAATAGGACAGTGGCCATGTTATTTCTCCTCATGATTTCTCCCTAGACAAAACAAGCCATTATAACTAATGAAAGGCATTTAGGAATTTATTTATAATAAAGTAATATTTAAGCAATTGTATTTTCTTAATTCCCGGAGAACCCCTTTAACCCTTACACAAATCCCAGCGCCATACTGCTGCGCTCGCCCGATCAGCTGCAGGGGTCCCTTTCTGTATGCAATGGCATCGGTAAAAACACCGATGCCGGTGCATTAACCCTCGCAATCAGCGCTGACCGCGGCACGTGTGATGTCTGTGGTGGGAGGGAGAGGCCATCAGGTCCCCGCGCTGCTCTGACGGGGACCCGATGGCAGGGAAGGCAGCCCGACGCCTTCCTTAGGCATCGGGCTGCCTTCTACGGAAGCCTGTGAGATCCAGCAGGCTGGAAGTGTATCACACTGTGTAATACACTTACAGCCAATGCATTACAATACAGAAGTATTGTAATGCATTGTGCAGGGGATCAGACCCCCAAAAGTTGAAGTCCCAGACTGGGACAAAAAATAAAGTGAAAAAAGAAGTTAAAAAAATTAAGTTTTACAAAAAAAGTTTCAAGTAAAAAAAAAAAAAAAAGCGTCATTTTCCCAAAATAAAGTTAAAAAATTGTAAAAAATAGGGAAAAAAAGAAAAGTAGACATGTTAGGTATCGCCACGTCCGTATTGACCGGCTCTATAAAAATATCACATGACCCACCCTGCTAGGTGAATGCCATAAAAAATAAAAACAGTGTAAAAAAAAATTTCACCTTGCCTCACAAAAAGTGTAATACCAAGCGATCAAAAAGACGTATTAATCCTAAAATGGTACCAATCAAACCGTCATCTCGTCCTGCAAAAAATGATACCCTACCTAAGACAATCGCCCAAAAAATAAAAAAAATATGGCTCTCAGAAAATGGCAACACAAAAAAAGATTTTATGCTGTTCAAAAATGAATCTAATGTGTAAAACTTAACAAAAATAAAAATGTTAGACATATTGGGTATCACCGCGTCCGTAACAACCTGCTCTATAAAAATATTACATGAGATGGCCTCCCAGGTGAATGCTGTAAAAAAAAATTTAAAAACTATGCCAAAACAGCCATTTTTTTCCCTCTTGCCTCACAAAAAGTGTAATAGCAGGCGATCAAAAAGGTGTATTTACCCCAAAATGGTACCAATCAAACCGTCAATGAGACCCTACCTAAGACAATCTCCAGAAAAATTTAAAAAAATAAGACATTTAGAAAATGGCAACACAAAAACTAAATTTAATTCTGTTCAAAAATTAATTTACTGTGTAAAACTTAACAAAAATAAAAATAATAGACATATTGGGTATTGCCGCATTCATAACAACCTGCTCTATAAAAATATCACATGATTTGCCCCTTCGGGTGAATACTGTAAGAGAGAATTTAAAAAAAAACTTTGTCAAAACAACTATTTTTTTTTCACATTGACTCACAAAAAGTGTAATACCAAGCGATCAAAAAAGCGTATTTACCCCAAAATGGTACCAATGAAAACGTCACCACATCTTGCAAAAAATGAGCCCCCACATAAGACAATAACTCAAAAAAATAAAAATCAATGGCTCCCGCAAACCAATCCATCAAAATCTGTGCTGCAAAATCCATATGGTGCTCATTCTGTTCTGAGTCCTGCCATGTGCCCACACAGCAGTTTATCGCCACATGTGGTGTGTTGCCGTATTCAGGAGAAAATAGGTAACAAATTATGGGGTGCTTTTTTTCTGTTACCCCTTGTGAAAATGAAAAATTTGGGGCTAAAGCAACATTTTATTGGAAGAAATGGTGCCTAAAAACCATTCTAGCAAAATCTGCCTCCAAAATCCATATGGCGCTCCTTTTCTTCTGACCACTGCCACGTGCCCATAGAGCAGTTTACTACCACAAATGGGGTATTTCTGTAAACTGCAGAATAAGAGTTATGTATATTGAGGTTTAGTTTGCTGTTAACCCTTGCTGTGTTGCAAGAAAAAATTATTAATGTGAATAATCTACCAAAAAGTGAAATTTTTAAATTTCACCTCCATTTTCCTTTAATTCTTGTGGAACACCTCAAGGGTTAACAAAGTTTGTAACATCAGCTTTTTATAATTTGAGGGGTGTAGTTTCTAAAATGGGGTCATTTATTAGGGGTTTCCATTAGGTAAGCCCCTCAAAATCACTTAACTGAATTGGTGCTCAAAAAAATGGTTTGGGAAATGTTGTTGAAAATTTGAAAAATTGCTTCTAAACTTCTAAGCGCTCTAACTTCCTAAAAAAATAAAATTAAATGACAGTTACAAAATGATGCCAATATAAAATAGACATATGAGGAATGTTAAGTAATAAATATTTTATGAGGTATCACTTTCTGTTTTAAAAGCAGAGAAATTGAAATTTTGAAAATTGAAAATTTTTCAAAATTTTTGGTAAATTTGGGATTTTTTCATAAATAAAGGTGAAATATATTGACTCAAATTTATGACTGTCATGAAGAACTACAATGTGTCACGAGAAAACAATCTCAGAATGGCCTGGATAAGTAAAAGCGTTCTAAAGTTATTACCACATAAAGTGACACATGTCAGATTTGCAAAAATCGGCCTGGGATTTAAGGTGAAAAGTGGCTCAGTACTGAAAGGGTTAATGCTAGTGTCACTGTGTGAGATTCCAGCGTCAACAGGTTGTAAATGCATAAAATGCAGGCATTACATTGCATTGATTTACATTTTGCAGAGATATATGTACAGCATTGGTGTATTAACATATGATTAGCCTCTTTCGCTATTCCACCCCCCCCCCCCCATTTATTTGCACAGTTATAAATGTATTACATGTACCCAATACAAGTGCTTTACAAGCAGTAGACCTTTTGAAGTCTGACTTAGCAATTAGTAAATGTATAGTTCTGCTGTATAATCATTGTTTATTCTGCAAAAGACAATTTGTCATTTTCAGTGTTTCTGATTTTACTAGATTATATAACAACCGTCAGTGGATTGTCTCATGTATGCCTCATGGTTCCCTGATACTTCTTCTAGGACGTTTATTGCTTGATGAGTAATCGAGATTCTATGTGTGTACACTCACATTTTATAAGTTTCTGGGTAACACCTGTCCAAGTAACACAATGAAGAACATTTATAAAGACTGGTGTTCCCATACTGCAGTCTTCATCATGAAACTGAAGTCAACACTAGCCAAGGGCTGGCATATACTCCAGCTATAACCTATGACGGTTTCTGACATAAGTTATGTTAAATCTGGTGGACCACACAAAGCCCCGCCTGCTCCCCATAAGCCCCACCCCTTTCCCACCACTTCAGAAAAGTGGCAAGAAGCTAGGGGGCATGGAACTTAAAGTGCCCCTGGAAAAAAAATCTAAAAGTGGCCCCATGTTGTTGGCAGGTCCAAATCGAAAGAAAGTGGTACAACTTGAGTAGACAGGGACTACAGAAGTTGTAGGGGCCAGCAATACCACAGTGCAGCCCAAAATACCACCGCCCTTGTCGCAATATTCAACTGTACCACTGTCCACAGGACAGAAATGCAGGTGAATTCAGGAGAACCTGTGGCCACCAGCCAGTTGCCTAAGCACCTGATGCTCCAACATTAATTAACGCTAAGAGCATCAGATCATTATGTACATGGCTGGTGGCCATGAGGAAGACATCAACCCCCTGGAAAATTTCCCTGCAGGGTCTACTATGGCCAGTCTGCCCCTGCATGGCATGCTCCATAATTTGCAACTTATTTACACCCCAATAGTGTTGTGAATTGGTTGATAAATGTCCCTTAATGTCAGTGATCAGTGGGCTGCCTGCCACGGGTCAGGCAACTAAACCCCACTCACTGCAGTGGCCAATAGGAATTTCTTTAGTCAGGGATGTAACTACCAACATAGCAGCCATAGCAGCTGCTACGGGGCCGGCATCAGCGGGATGCCTTGGGCCAGTAGGCCCGAGACAGCAGACAGGCAGTGTAGGAGAACTACTAGCAGGGAGCCCGCGCCCAGTATACTGCAGTCTGATTCCTCTGTTCAGCTCTGCGCTAGACAGAGGAGTCTAGAGCTGATTGATAATTGCAGGAGACCAGCAACACAGGTGTCGTACCCCAGACATGGGGCTACTACAAATTGTTTATTGTTATGCATTCTATTTCCCTGTTTGTTTCCTGGATATTACTACCAGCAAGGGAGGCATGGCAAAGGTTGGTAGGAACAGGGTTAACCACCCTGTTCTTCTACTCCTAGAGAGTGGAGAGGACACAGACTGCAGTGCTCCTGCTCCTACAGAGAATTTTCCAGAGAGAACTATCACTAAATTGTCTCAAGTAAAGCCTTGAGAGGATAAAGACAGAAAAGGCAACTGCTATATTCAGCTTCTACAGACACTGCTGTGAAGTGAGGAAATACAGCTAAGGCCTGTTTCACACTTGTGTTGCTCAGGATGCATCAGTTCTGTTAGGATGCGGTTGTGTGAAATCAAAACGGAAAAAAATGAATCTGTCACTAAATACATTGAAAGACAATGGGTGACGGATCTGTTTTTAAGACTCCTAAAAGCACGGATCCATCACCACTGACTTACATTATTTTCAGTGCCGGATCCATTTTTTCTGTAAAAAAAAAAAACGGCAGCTTGCAGCGATTGTGTCTGGTCACAAAACAAAATGCTGCCGGTACAGAAGACATCCTGATGCATCTAAACGGATCTCTTTCCATTCAGCATACAAGAGGACTAAATGAAAACATTTAGATCCTCTGCTCAGAAAACAATATTGCAAGTGTGAAACAGGCCGCCTTTCACCAAACAACTACTAGGCCTGTATAACTGCAACAGACCCCAGGGAGCAACACAGTGACACAACAACACTACATAAGGGCCACTACCAGGGGCGGATTGGGAACTTAAAGTGGCCCTGGAAAAAAAACAAAAAGTGACCCCATGTTGTAGGTGGGTTCAAACTGACAGAAGACGGGACACAACAAGTAGGTAGGGGCAACCTTAGTAGATGGGGTCTGTAATACTGTAGTCCAGCGCTGAATACTGCCCCAGCAGAACCATATACCACAGGACAGCACAAAATACTGTTGCCCTTACCACAGTATTCAACTGTATCACCATCTTGAGGACAGTGATACAACAATTCAGGAGGGCACCTGCGGCCGTTGAGCATCAGATCATTGTGTACCTGGCCTATGGCCATCAAGAGGGCTTTAGTGGCCCCCTGGGCATCGGACCACTGGGATATTTCCCTGTAGGGTCTATGGCTAATCCGCCCTAAGCTTCACACTGTTCAGTCAGTGCTTTTTCATAATAAGATTTTTTATCTTTTACTTTGCTCGCATCTCATAATCCTTCTCTGGAAAAGAGACATGCAAGCTAGTCTGCAAAAGAAAAGTAAAGCTGTCTCATACCAGTAGTCCAGTCCTTTCTGAGTAACCAGGGGCTGACTGGGAACTTAAAGTGGCCTTGGAAAAATACTAAAAGTGGCCCTGTTTTGTAGATGGGTCCAAATTTATGGAAGGCAGGGCCAGCAATATCATATTGGGGCACATTATACCACCCCAACAGAGCCAATTACCACATCCCCAAAAACTTCCACTGGTCAGCTGTGAGAAGGGCCCAGGGGGCCCCCTGAGCATCGGCCCACCGGGAAATTTCCCTGTAAGGTCTATGGCCAATCCGCCCCTGGCCACTACCACTTCCATGCGCTACACCAGATCCCGCAGGGGCTTGCTGCACAGGCAGTGGTCCAATCAGGCCTGCAGGCCCCTCCCTCCTGAGTCCCTTATCATTAGCTACAGCCCCAGTCATAGGAGGTCCTGCCCCCTCAGTGAGTAATCTTCAGACAGATAGGTGATATCTACTATCTGTACTCAGAGAGATCACTGTTTTATTTGTGGTGTTACACGGGACTGCAGGTAACATCTACTACATGTACTCAGATAGATCTCTCTGTTATCTGTGGTGTTACATAGGACTGCAGATGCAATTTATTACATTATCTGTATTCAGAGAGATCATCTACTACATTACCTGTACTCAGACAGTTATCACTGTGTTATCTGTGGTGTTCCATAGGACTGCAGTTGACGTCTCCCCCTTTCCCCACTTCCTCTACATTGTTGTGCCCCTCAGCTTATCATCTTGCTGCCTCCATAAATATCAATTCTCGTTGGAATTTAGGCCACAAATGTTTGATTAGTTGGAGTCCTGTGCCCCTGTTAATCATCACACTGAAGGGGCCATGGGGCCTGTGATTTCTGCTTTGCTGTATCTATGCATTTCCACAGGACAAACAGGACAAGGTGCAGTGTTTCATCTTATGGAGATCCTTTTGCTGTGATGATTGGTGGGGACCGTAGCGTTCAGACCCCATGATCAGTAGTGATGGCATACAAAAGGGATCAGCAACCTCTGGCACTCTGGCTTTTTTTAAACTACAGCTCCCAGGATCCCTTTTCACTTCTATGGGAGTTACAAGAACAACCCAAGTGTGCATCCTGGATGTTGTAGTTTCACAGTAGCTGCCGAAAGTTACTGACCCCTAGCCTACAATATTTATACATTTCTGCTGGGGGGCATGGAGATGGTGATTTGTGTTGTCATAGCACTGGTGAAGAACATCATGGAGCAAGCCAGTGTTATCACAATCTTTGCCTGTTGCTGCACTTGCTAGTTATTTTCATAATGTTATGTGAGTGGGTGGTGGGTTGTGTGGTTAGTGTGGGCGATCTTGACTAAGAGTTGCATTAGAGGAGGTGGTTTCGGGGAAGTGGCTGAAGATGGGGGGCCCATTCAGAAATTTGTTATGGGGATCAGTCATTTCTAGTTATGCCCCTGGTATAGTCTACATTAGAGATGAACGAACGTGCTCGTTACAAGCACTGTAGCGCTCGGCTCCCCTGCGCAATGCCCGCAGGCATTGCGGATCCGTCCTCAGCTGCATGTAAGTGAATGGGGACGGATCGGTTTGGTATGACACTCATACCAATCGGATCCGTCCTCCTCACCCGACTGAAAGTCAGTGGGGACGGATCCGTTTGGTATGAGTGTCATACCAAACGATCCGTCCCCATTCAGTTACATGCAGCTGAGGACGGATCCGCAATGCCTGCAGGCATTTGTTCGCAGGGGACTCGAGCGCTACAGTGCTCGTAACGAGCACGTTCGCTCTTCTCTAGTCTACATCCAATAAGATGAAACATATGATCATGTTCAGTTTAACAGTTTGAGGGCCACTTTATGGCCTGTGTGGCACCCATATGGTCTGACAAATTAAAGTTTACATCATGTAGATGGCCAGGTGCATGTGTCAATTACCTGGGAAAAGAAGGCAGCAGTATGCAATATGGAAGAAGACAAGCTGGCAGGGGCAGTGTGATGCTCTGGGCTATGTTCTACTTGAGAACTTTGGGTCCAGGCATTCGTGTAGATATTATTTGACATGTGCCATCCACCTAAATATTGAGTAGGCTTCATAGTAGCTGTATTCCTGAATGGAAGTGGTCTCTTTTAGCAGGATAATGCCCCTGCCACACTGCAAATATAATTTAGGAATGGTTTGAGGAACATGACAAAGAGTTCAAGATGTTGACTTGACCTCCAAAGTCCCCAGATCTGATCGGTAGCATGGACCCGCCTCTTGCTCTCCCCTACACGGTGGGTCCTGGCCCCCAGGGTTGCTCTGTCTATCCACACAGGTTGCAGCCTGCTTGCCAGCAATGCCTCTCTTCCTCTGTGGCAGGGCGCATGTGTGTGCCCTCTGGCTCTCAAATGGTCAGCGCAGGTAGACTCCTAATCTGCTCCAGCCTATGGCTGCCTACCTTGGGGTACTGAAGACACCTTCCCCAGGGGGAGTATGCCTGAGCAATACATTCCTGGCCAGCAAAGAATCATAAGCCACTTCAGGCTCTATATATGTAAACATAATACATATGAATGTGTGCTCCCCAAATCAGGATGAATTCCGGAAGGCCAACTTTTGGCTTTGCACTACATCATGATTCTAAGTGATCTTCTAACAATGCTGCATCTAATAATAGACTGATCCCATCCAGCAGTCACATTACACCCATCTCAGAAATGAACTAGACGTGCGTATTGTAACCAGACCGAATAGACACTTGTTTTCCTCGTCACTCGGGGAACTTTACAATCTTTCTTTACTCCTCCCTTCTTGGCAATTTTTTGACATGTCTTCTATGAATTGTCATAAAGTACAGTCGGTCTAAATAACCATAAGAATTCTATTGAGTAAAATGATTATAGAGCTCATAGTAAAATCCATCATAGTTAATAAAATGATATTCCATGTGTGATTTACAATAACATTGTTTTTACGTTATCTAGGTGACAAGTTTGTGCCATTTTGTATATGTTTTACCAAAGTCATAACAAGGAATACATTTGATATAATTGAAGGACCATGTCACTGTTCACGTTCATTGAGTTATTCTGCTGGAAAAAAATACCCTAAAAATGGAATGACTAGAAAATGGCAATACACATATATACATAAGTATATAGACTTTTATAGTGGTTTAATGAGAACCTATATTATCACTGACGTATAAACCGACTTAAAACGTAACATTCATTGATAAATCTCTAAAAAATAGTATTACCCCACTCAATTGATACATAAAACTCATAAATGTGCAAGCTAATGATGGAATTCACCTAACCTATTTATCAACCATAGGAAAAACGTGTTGGGATTGTTTGTCTGCCATTGATGGGATTTTGTTAGGCAGGGAGAGAGTGCATTGGGACAGCCTCCGAGAAGTGGGGCCGCCCCTTTCAGGGCGATTACTCTGCTTGTAGGCAGGGTGTGATAGGACAAGTAGGGAGAGTATCCCAATATCACATGAAAGGGCCCCCCTTTTGTTTTTCTCCTGTTCTCATTTTTTGATTTATTTAAGGAGACGTCCAGATTATATACGAGCTCTGAACAGAAGAGTCAACCTACCTCTGGATGATAAAGAGTTAACAGACTACACTTCAGACCTGCCTTGCTGTGTATTGGTGTCCTACCACAATTGAATATTTGGATATTCTTTGAAGAAGCAACTCTGATTTACAGGCATCTGCCAGCTATATTTGCAATTTATCTGTGAGTATCCACATGTGTGGAATTATCTATATTATTCGAATTGAGTTCTTATAGTGAATTCCATCATTAGCTTGCACATTTATGAGTTTTATGTATCAATTGAGTGGGGTAATACTATTTTTTAGAGATTTATCAATAAATGTTACGTTTTAAGTAGGTTTATACGTCAGTGATAATATACTTATAATACCTACGATTTCATTGAGTAGAGATTACTGTGATTTGTTTAATGAGAACCTAGTACATAAAAGGGATGACCTGTTACATAATCTGCATAGTTGGCCATATACATGAGAAATAAGCTGTAGGCCAAATATGCACATGTCTCTTTTCTCCAAATGTAACCCTTAGGGGCCATTCAGACGGCCGTAGTATTGCGGATCCGCAAAAATGCGGATCCGCAATACCACGGATGCCGCCCAGTGTGTGTTCCAAAATTTGCGGAACACACGGCCGACCGCCCCGTTCAAAATGAGTATTCTTGTCCGCTATTGCGGAGAATAGGACATGTTCTATATTTTCTTGCAGAGCCACCATGGCTCGGCAAGATCCCGTGCCGGCCATTGAAGTGAACGGGCCTGGTTTTGGCTCACAATCTGCTGGTTCAGATGATTTCTATTTTATGTACTTGGCCAGCTTAAAGAGCACCTGTCACCACTCCTGACTCGTCTCTTTTAATAGCTTTATGCATTCCCCATGTCCAGTCTGCAGTAAGGGTACAGAGGGGTGGTAACAAGTTGGGGGTGTGTACCTGCACAGTCTGACAATGGCAGCACTGATTGGATAAAGTGAGATTGTGCAGGTACACCCCCCAACTGGTTACCACCCCTCTGTACCCTTACTGCAGACTGCTAGCAATTCATTCATAACTTCTAGTAGAAATAATAAAGGAATGGCACAACATAGAGTTATAAGAATAGATGCCCCAGAACTGTTTACACAAGGAATTCATGAAGCTATTAAAACAGGCATGTCAGGAGTGGTGAAAGATCCTCTTTAAAGGTTTTTCAGGTCTTTTTTGTATTGATGGCTTCTCTTTAGGATAGACCATCAATATCTGATCAGTAAGATCTGAGACCCTGTACCCCTGCAGATCAGCTGCTCTGCAGTAGCCTGGTGCCAGAAACTAGCACTGGGGCTACAGCTCTATCCACTTTGTGTGGTGGATGGAGCTTGTTACCCTAGCGCTGCTTCCCTTACTGTGAATAGGAGCTGTACTACGCACAATGGATGGAGCTGTAGTTCTAGTGTCAACTTCCTAAACAAGAGCCACTGCAAAGTAGCTGATTGGGGTGTCAGAACCCTGCTGATCAGGTACTGATGGCCTATCCTTTAAGGTGGCCAAATACATTACATAGATATAGCTTGCATAACCATTGAAAAACAATATCCTGTGTAGCAATCATTAGATTGATTTTGTCGAGGTATATGGACTTAATGTGTAATGTATTCTATTGCAAATCCTGAGTTTCCCACGTCTTCAGGATAATGTGAATTCAATATCCCGGATAATGTGATGAGACAAGAACAAATGTGCCTTTATATACTTTTATACTTTTATACTCTGTAGTCTTTATAAAGCTTGCATAAAATGTATTCATATTTAGCTGATGCAACAGGTCTAAGATGGCGCCTGTACTCTTATCTACACGTGGGCCTTATCTCTTTCTCAAGGCAGTGATGCAGGATGGCATGAGGCTCCTTGCCCAATCAAGACCACGTAAGAGTACAAGAAGATATATACATTATTAGTTATTTGCATGCTTACGCCCCTTCTCCTTTTTCTGTGAAGATATGTACCGTTATAATAAAAGAGGAACTTCAGAGCTATAGATCTGATGCTGAACTATATATATTGTGTCAGTGTCTTTTCTTAGTGTACACTCATGCCTGTTTGATTCGGAGTGACTGATTGAACCCCAAAAAAGCAATATTAGTTGCAACAACCTCAACAGCTGGCGCCCAATAACGTGGGGCCCCCGAAAGGAGCATCAGGACTCGCTCGGTGTCCCAACCCTTGACCGACCACAGGACCCACTCCCTCCCGAACGGAGGCCTGATCACCCTCACTAAGACCACAGTAAGTTGCATATACACTGTATGTGTTAATTTGCCTGTGGCTTGAGGGGGTAGTGGCAGCCTGGGGTTTAGGTTGTGTGGGACCTGAGTGAAACGTCACGTGACCAGACACCTGGTGGTCTTCGCTGGGGGTTCTAGAACCTATAGCTTCTCAAACGTTTGTAATAAGGTCACGCGGGGATTCAATCAGAGCACGTTAGGGACCCAGACTGGCAGTGGAATCTGTGAGAACACGTTGGAGTAGTGATTTAGGTGACGCCTGGGTATACCGACAAGTTACCCAGAGCGTGCGCCTAACACGTTAGAGTAGTTATCTAGGCGGCGCCTGGGTATACCGACAAGTTACCCGGAGCGCGCGCCTAGAGTAGGGATCTAGGTGGCGCCTGGATATACCGACAAGTTACCCGGAGCGCGCGCCTAGAGTAGGGATTTGGGCGGCGCCTGGGTATACCGACAAGTTACCCGGAGCGCGCGCCTGGGATTTGGGCGGCGCCTGTGTATACCGACAAGTTACCCGGAGCACGCGCCTGGGATTTTGGTGGCGCCTGGGTATACCGACAAGTTACCCGGAGCGCGAGCCTGGGGTATACCGACAAGTTACCCGAGTCTCAGAGACCAGTTAGTTAGTTGTTAGGTTGTTAGTTAGTGCGCTGAGTGGTAACCGTCGTGCCCATTGTTGCAACTCCCTCACGGGCGAAGTGATGATTGTAGTTTGAAGTTTAGCCGCTTGAGTCGGCGTGTAAATTGGGGAGATCGTAGTGGTTTCTCTCTCCCCGGGGAAATCGTAGTGTGTTTCTCTTTCCCCTCCCCCCGTGATTTATTGGCTATTCGGAGGACGGTTAACTCAGGTTGGCGAAAACGGCCGCGCCAATAGGGCACTGTAAGATATGCTTCAAGTGTTCAAAAGACAGCACAGTCTCCCGGCTGGTGCTCAGAATGCTGTCAGTCTGGTGGAATAAAGAAGGCAAAAAGATATGTGAAGGATGTGAAAAGCTTGTTTAAGATAATTGGGATGCCTCCAGGAGGCAGATTACAGCCCAGTGAAGGTGTGATCGATGTAGCAAGAGCCTTCTATAGAACTGCTTCAAATCAGAAAAGGAAAAAAAAAGATGGACTGTGGAAAGTGTATTGAAGGGAAAGAGAAGTTGGTTAGAAGGGTAATAGGCTGGTGCAGCAAAAATGGTTGATATGGTTTATGTAAGTGACTTATAGAAAGTTGTACTAGGTTGAGAAGAATAGCCATATTTCCATTGCAAGATGGCGGATTTGGCTTCTAAAGAAGGGAAAAAAAAAAAAGGATCTTCTTCAGTTTTAGTTCAGCTTTGTGTCTCCTGCAGTTTGCAGTTTCACAGCAGTTCCCCCCCCCTTTGGAATTTATGACTATGATAATCCACTTGTTATGTCTGTGTGGACCAGAAATCTGACCTTGTGTGTTGCCAGAGAACCGACTAGTAGATGAAGGTCACACAGCCAAGTTTACTGTGAGCGATATCTGCTCTATTGATGTGATGATGAGGCCAAATTAAGGGTTAAGTTGAGAATGGAAGAAATCATCGCTCACAGGGAAGTGTTTGCGCTGGCATCAGGCCAAAAAGGAGTGAACACTGGACATTCGGCCTTGAATTTACAACATTATATTTTAGATGTCATGAAAACCAATGCGAACATCAGCGGTAAATTATTAAATCTAAGAATTTAGTCTGGGCAGAAATGCATAATGAAAAGACAAATGATTACTTTTACATGCCGCCAGCACAGCCCCTAAAATGGCGCAGGTGGACCCTGCCACGCTTCCGATGCAGACACATCCCCCGCCATATCACTAGCCCCCTCAGTCTCCCTCTTCAGAGGGGTGGATCTGTAAAGTACGTCAGTGCCAAAACCACGCCGTTGGCTCACCTCCTTGTATCCATTTATTACACAAGATGGCACGCCCTACGTCCCATTTCCGTTCCAGCAGCCATCTTAACTAATCCCATTCCCATTCCGGTGGCCATCTTAACTCCTGCAACTTCCTTTCCAGGTAGCCATCTTAACTGAGGGAACTTCAGTCCCTGCCCAGCGGCCATCTTAGTTACTGGTATTCTCCATGACACGGCTACAAGTGGGAAACAATGCACATAGATGCAAGTAGAAGCACAACGAGTACTCGACTTAGTAAATGAAGGATATAAATATAACTGTAATCAATTAATATTGTTTAATTATAAATCAGAAATTTTATAAATTAATAACTTTTGTTTTTCTCTTTCTAGCAGCTTGTAAATGTCCAAGAGTCGAGACAATAGTTTAACAATGTGTTGTAGGAGTGAACAACCGAAGACAATGGTATTACGTGCCAGCAATTGATTCACTTAATGTTTCTTTCTACCCCCTCCGTACAGGATGGTTTTCTGTGTGTATCCGTATCCAGGAAAGCTGTGTCTCTGAGAGTTGACTCATTCAGTGGAATGTGAATGAATGTAGCTTGAAGTTGTACTTGTGTGTGGACTGTGCGTGGATGCAGCAGAGAAAATGAAGGAATGTGTATGATGTACTACATTTGTTTTTCTTTATATGCGCATTGGGGATTTTTATTTTTCCTTGGTACCAAATATTTTGACCAAACTCTACATTTTATTTTTGAAAACAAGGCAATGAAACGTTTATGGGCCCTTCATGTTTTGTGTCTGTATTGTCAGATCTGTTTGTTTCTATGTTTGCTTTTTGTCGACTTGTTGTATGTCTAATGTACTAACATCAGGGATCTGACCCCATGGACAACCAAGATAAGACTGACTCAAAGAGGGAAGCTCACAGTGTGCGACTGAAAGGGGTGGACTAAGGGGGGAGGGAGGAGGACAATGCTGACGTCACAGATACAAAGACAGCCCTTGTGCACATCTCCTAGTTACGAATACTCTGTTCATTCAAAAGAAAAAAAGGTCCAATCATTTCCACATCCAGAAAAGTTGGGTACTGCTACAAAATGTGCAGAATACACAATATCACACATTTAGTAAACATCAAACATTGTTAGGTATCTCAAGAAGGTTGGTTATTAATAAAATATTAATGGTATTGTGTTTTATTTGGTTCAAAAGGTTTACATTACACAAGATACCCGGGTATTGGTATTGATTAATGTATTGAAATATGCAGGATTATTTGTAAAAAAAAAAAAAATCATGAGAGTTTGTTTTGAAGTATCCTTTAATTAGACCAGATTTAGAGTCTCACAAAAGTCCATTTTGATTTGACAGAAGACCTCTTTGGTCTCATTGGTAAGTGTTATTTACATACAGTGTTGGACCGACAAAAGTTCTAAGGACATTTGTTTATTTGATCAATGATGAAGAGGAAACCACCTCAGCAATGGCTTATTCTAACATGAACTTAGTTTTTTGAGTTGACTTTTTGATTGTGTGGAACTGTTCCGGTGCATCTTTCCTGTGTGCAGCTAAAAAGAGCTGGGACTAACAACCTCGGGGAAAGTCCAGGAGCTGCTACGTCCAGTCTACAAGGTGTGGTAAGACACAGTTGTCAGTAACTCGTCACCCAACAAGAAACAACTTCGACCACGGGTCTGCCATGCTGAACAAGGCCTTGCTGTTCATACTATGGCTGTCCAGGGGTGGACCTTAACGGTAATCTGTGTGCCTAACCAGCAGAGCTGATGCAGACCAGTGAGGGTGGGAGGTCCTTGTGTCAAAGCTCCTCCCACAGTCAAGGTAACAGACTGTTTATCACCCACTGATAAGAGGCTCTAACATCTACACTGACACCTACACCTGCAACCCCTTCACATACATAAGGAGGGGTCATAGACTGCACTTTATCATAACAAGCATTACGTGATGGACAGTTGACTTTGCACCAAAAACTTTTGTTATTATCCAAGAAGATCGAAGAGAAGACGACCACGGAGAGACACTTCTTGTTAGTCCAACACACAGTTTTTGTTTTTTAGAAATTCAATGGTCCACAAGTAGGTTTCTGTCAAATGATTAGGATAAGCCCAAGTACATAGGGGGGTGCCTGTTGGGTTTCAGCCTTGGTGAAGACTACATTTTCCCCCATGTCGGTCTAGACACTCTTGACAATTAGAAAATCAAAGATTAGGGAAAAATTCAGTCTTTAGGGGGGACTGTGAAGGTAGACCGGTAGAAATACTGAATTTTCCCCTCACAGTGTTATGTCATTTGTATATACATGTATTTAATGCTATACAAATATATATATATCTCAGCTTTGTAAATGCTTATGCAGCTGTATAGAATGTCTATATCCTGGTATTGTTTAGGTAGGGTCAGACGTGGAAAACATCAGTATTTAGGGGGGACTGTCGAGGTATATGGACTTAATGTGTAATGTATTCTATTGCAAATCCTGAGTTTCCCACGTCTTCAGGATAATGTGAATTCAATATCCCGGATAATGTGATGAGACAAGAACAAATGTGCCTTTATATACTTTTATACTTTTATACTCTGTAGTCTTTATAAAGCTTGCATAAAATGTATTTATATTTAGCTGATGCAACAGGTCTAAGATGGTGCCTGTACTCTTATCTACACGTGGGCCTTATCTCTTTCTCAAGGCAGTGATGCAGGATGGCATGAGGCTCCTTGCCCAATCAAGACCACGTAGGAGTACAAGAAGATATATACATTATTAGTTATTTGCATGCTTACGCCCCTTCTCCTTTTTCTGTGAAGATATGTACCGTTATAATAAAAGAGGAACTTCAGAGCTATAGAGACAGCAGCCACGTGGCATGTCATATATCTGATGCTGAACTATATATATTGTGTCAGTGTCTTTTCTTAGATAAGTGTACACTCATGCCTGTTTGATTCGGAGTGACTGATTGAACCCCAAAAAAGCAATATTAGTTGCAACAACCTCAACAATTTAAATATGCACAGTTTAGTCCATATTGGGCATGACAGTCATTCAAACTGGCCATAAATGTTCAATGACAACAGGTGAAGGATATCATCATTCAATAGGGGACTACGGGGAAATTATCAAGCCCATAATTATCAGTCTAGAATTCTGGCTCAATTTTTACACCACTTAAGGGTACATTAGACACCCCAATCACACAGACAATTGTAGTGAGGGAATCGTTCCCTACGAGCAATCACCTGCAGAGGAGACCACTACTATTACACGCAGCAATCTCCTCCGCCCATGTAATACACCCTTTACTCCAGTTTCAAAAAGTGGGTCTGGTGGTGGGCTTGTTTAATCTATCAAATTGATGTAAGTCAGATTTATCCCGAGACGTTTTAAAAAAGTCACAAATATTGTTGCAATGTTAGTTGAGTAAAGGGGTGGCATACAATAATGGAGTAACTTCTCAAGACAGAAGTGTTTGAATTAAAGGGGTTTCGCAGTGCAAAAATATAGATAATCTGTTCTCAGTATCGGTTATAAATCTCAGATTTGCAGGGGTCCGACTCCTGGCATCCCCACTGTTCAGCTGTTTGAAATAGTAACGGCGCTCATACAATCACTGCTTTCGCTTCAAAACCTGGAGCAGGGTAATTACAGCTGCTCTTCCCATTCACTTTAATAGGATGAGCAGATGACGCCCACCATTCCTGAGGGTAGGTCATTAATATCTTTGCACTGCACAAAGATAGTGTGACTTTCTTCAATTCCCCTCATGATATCTCTCTCTAAATATATTACATAGTAACATAGTAACATAGTTTATAAGGCCGAAAAAAGACATCTGTCCATCCAGTTCGGCCTGTTTTCCTATAAGTTGATCCAGAGGAAGGCAAAAAATCCCTGTGAGGTAGAAGCCAATTTTCCCCACTTTAGGGGAAAAAAATTCCTTCCCGACTCCAATCAGGCAATCAGAATTACTCCCTGGATCAACGACCCATCTCTAGTAGCTATAACTTGTAATATTATTACCCTCCAAAAATACATCCAGGCCTCTCTTGAACTCTTTTAGTGAACTTACCATCACCACCTCCTCAGGCAGAGAGTTCCATAGTCTCACTGCTCTTACCATAAAGAATCCTCTTCTATGTTTGTGTACAAACCTTCTTTCCTCCAGACGCAGAGGATGTCCCCTCGTCACAGTCACAGTCCTGGGGATAAATAGATCATGGGAGAGATCTCTGTACTGACCTCTGATATATTTATACATAGTTATTAGATCTCCCCTCAGTCGTCTTTTTTCTAAAGTGAATAACCCTAATTTTGATAATCTTTCTGGGTACTGTAGGCCACTCATTCCAGTTATTACTTTAGTTGCCCTCCTCTGAACCCTCTCCAGCTCTGCTATGTCTGCCTTGTTCACAGGAGCCCAGAACTGTACACAGTACTCCATGTGTGGTCTGACTAGTGATTTGTAAAGTGGCAGGACTATGTTCTCATCACGGGCATCTATACCTCTTTTGATGCAACCCATTATCTTATTGGCCTTGGCAGCAGCTGTCTGACACTGGTTTCTGCAGCTTAGTTTGCTGTTCACTAAAATTCCTAGGTCCTTTTCCATGTCAGAGTTACCCAATATTTTACCATTTAGTATGTACTGGTGACTTGCATTATTCCTTCCCATATGCATAACCTTACATTTGTCAGTGTTAAACCTCATCTGCCACTTCTCTGCCCAAGCCTCCAGTCTATCCAGATCCATCTGTAGCAGTGTACTGTCCTCTTCTGTTAATTACTTTACACAGTTTAGTGTCATCTGCAAAAATTGATATTTTACTGTGCAAGCCTTCTACAAGATCATTAATAAATATATTGAAGAGAATAGGGCCCAATACTGACCCCAGTGGTACCCCACTAGTGACAGTGACCCAATCTGAGTATGTACCATTAATAACCACCTTCTGTTTTCTATCACTGAGCCATTTACTTACCCACATACAGACATTTTCTCCCAGGCCAAGCATTCTCATTTTATATACTAACCTTTTATGTGGTACAGTGTCAAATGCTTTGGAGAAGTCCAGATATATGACATCCATTGATTCGCTGCGGTCCAGTCTAGAACTTACTTCCTCATAGAAACTGATTAAATTGGTTTGACATGACCGATCCCTCATGAAGCCATGGTGATATGGAGTAATTTGCTTATTTTCATTGAGGTACTCCAAGATAGCATCTCTTAGAAAACCCTCAAACAGTTTACCCATGACAGATGTTAAACTTACCAGCCTATAGTTCCGGGGCTCTGTTTTTGGACCCTTTTTGAATATTGGCACCACATTTGCTATGTGCCAATCCTGTGGAACACTCCCTGTCAGTATAGAGTCCTTAAATATCAGAAATAAGGGTCTAGCGATGACATTATTTAATTCTCTTAGGATACGTGGGTGTATGCCATCCGGTCCTGGCGATTTGTCTATTTTAATCTTTTTAAGACGCAGCTCTACTTCTTCCTGGGTCAGACAGGGCACTATTAATGGGGAATTTACTTTTATATACTGCATTTCATCTGACAGTTTATTTTCCTCAGTGAATACAGTGGAGAAAAAGATATTTAGTAGCTTTGCTTTCTCCTCATCGCTCTCTGCAACTCCCCCCTCATTACTCTGTAAGGGGCCGACACCTTCAGGTTTATACTTTTTACCATTTATATAATTAAAGAACATTTTATGGTTAGTTTTACTCTCTTTGGCGATTAATCTCTCGGTCTCTAGTTTGGCTGTTTTTATTTGTCTTTTACATATTCTATTTTTTTCCTTGTAGTTTTTCAATACTTCCTCGCTCCCCTCCTGTTTTAGTGATTTAAATGCTTTCTGTTTGTCATTTATTGCATTCTTTACAGCTCTATTTATCCACATTGTTTGTTTCTTATTCTCTAAATTCTGGCAGATGCTTGACCCTAGCTCCCTCAGGAACATATAAAAATAAATCAAGCGATTATGTAAGCCAGTTGCCAAGATTACACCTTACTAGTGCTACAGGCTAGACTATATCCATCTCACTAGGCTTAGGGGCAGTACGTTCGGAAAGTCTTCTGACCGTTTCATTTTTTTCACATTTTGTTATGTTGCAGCATTTTGCTAGGAAAAAAAAAATAATTAAGTTTTCTCTATCAATCTGCACTCAGTACCTCATAATGGCAAACAGAATTTTAGAAATTATAGCAAATGTATTAAAAAGGAAAAACTAAAATTTTGCATAGACATAAGTATTCAGACCAAGTGGGGAAAAGGGTTTTATCCTCTATCACTGTTAAAAAAAAATCTTTCTTTTTATTGTCCGGGGTTGTGGAGGCTTTTTAAACCTTGTTCAGTTGCCTGTAGACCATGCTATGATTACATACATGCATCAACCTGTTCGAAACGCATAAGTGTCTCTCTGGCTGAACAAGTCGCATATGTGATGTCTTTAAAAATATAACAATAAAAGGAAAGATTTTTTTTTTTTTAACAGTGCTCTAGGATAAATCCATTTTTTTCCTTGGATTGAAGAGCCTGCTCCTGTTCCAGCCCAGGATTTCCTTCTCTGCACTACCAAGTACTAGAAATGGTGAGCCGACTATTTTCTTTTTTCCTGCCATAAGTGTTCAGACCCTTTACTATGACACTTGAAATTTAGCTCTGGGGACCTTCTATTTCTCTTGATAATCTTTTAGATGTTTCTACACCTTGATTAAAGTCCACATGTGGCATATTGATTGGACATGATTTGGAAAGACCCAGCCCTGTCTCTATAAAGACTCACAGCTGACAATTCAGAACAAATCAGAACAAAAACAAGTCATGAGGAGGAAAGAACTGCCTGTAGAACTGACAGATAAGATTGTGTGGAGGCACAGATCTGGAGAAAGGTACAAAAAAAGTTTTGCTGCACTGAAAGTTCCCAAGAGCCCAGTGGCCTCCATAATTCTTAAATAGAAGAAGTTTGTAACAACCCAGGACTCTTCCTGTCCATACTACCAAATTAAGTAATTAGAGGAAAAGGGCCTTGGTAAGAGAGGTGACTAAGAACCCAAAGATCGCTCTGGCTTCTAAAGATCCTGTGCACAGATGGGAGAAACTTCCAGAGGGTCAACCATCACTGCAGTATTACACAGAGAGGCCAGAAAGAGGCATCTACCCAGTAAAGAATACATTACAGTTTGCAAAAAGGCATGTAAAGTTCTCTCAGACTGCGAGAAACAAGATTCTCTGGTCTGATGAAACCAAGATTTAACTTTTTGGCCTTGATTCTAAGCATCATGTTTGCAGGAAACCAGGCACTGTCCAATACCATCCCTCCAGTAAAGCGTGGCAGCAGCATTATACTGGGGGAAGGGTGTGTTTGTCAGGGGCTGGGACAGAGAGACTGGTCAGATTTGAGGGAAAGCTGAATGGAGCACAGTACAGAGATATTCTTAATGAAAACCTGATCCATTGTTCTCTGGACCTCAGACTGGGCTGGAGGTTCACCTTTCATCAAGACAATAACCCTAAGCACACAGGAGTGTCCTGAGTGACCCAGCCAAAGTCCTGACTTGAACCTAATCAAACATCTCTGGAGAGACCTGAAAATGCCTGTCCACTAACGGTCCCCACCCAATCTCACAGAGCTTGAGAGGATCTGCAGAGAAGAATGGCAGAAAATCCGCAAATCCAGGTGTGCAAATCTTGTGGCATCATACCCAAGAAGACTGAAGGCTGTAATCACTGCCAAAGGTGCTTCAACTAAGTCCTGAGTAAAGGGTCTGAATACTTGTGCAAGATTTTAGTTTTAAATTAAAGATTTTGAATATTCTGTTTTGACTTTGTCATAATGGGGTACTGAGTGCAGAATGATGTGAAAATGTGATTTTTTTTTACAAAAGTAAAGGGTCTGAAGATTTTTCCGAGTGTACCGTATGTGACAATATCCTACCTATTTTCTGCCTTTATTATAGGGTATCCTACTTAACCATTTGATAATCTATTGATTATTTGCATCCTATCTATTTAGTACCCTACTTTAACCGCTTACTTAGCATTACAACTCAGTAACTAGTGTTTATGGACTACATTTATATAGTACTTTCATGGTTTCTTTCTCAATTGTAAATGGTATGCTACTTTGCAGTACGTACTTGCTAACCTACACATATCCTACTGTTCATATGCCCTGTTGTACAGACACTCTCTGCCTTGTTAACATTTGAAGACCAATAAAAATACAATAGAAAAACTATTGGCACACGATTTATTCATTTTAAGAATTGTACAGTGGACTATTATAGTCATAGGCATTTAATTCTAATTGTATAATTATTAAAGTTCAGCGAATGATCCATCATATTAATGTTGGGTCACTGCACTCCCTACCTGTTGCAGTAGTTTTCTCCTTTATGGCAATGCAATGAGTGAAATCTGCAGTCATATCTGCACAACCCACAGATTTTGTGGTGGATGTTAGGCGTATTTGTGTGAACTTTGCTTGGGCTCATGCACGTGGCAGAATTTTCAGCAAATATAACAGAAAATTGTAGTATGCTACATTGGACTTGGCTGTACAGAATTATTCTCCCCTCTTAGTATTACCTCTAAGTATGGATGGACTAGCCATAGGGAAATTTCCCAATGGGCCAATGCCCAGAGGGCCGCCCAAGCCCTCTTCTTGGCCGCCAGCCAGATACATAAAGATCTGATGCTCTCAGCATTGATTATTGTAGGAGCATCAGGCACATTCAGGTGCCCTCATGAATTCAACTGTATTGCCATCCTCAGGACGGTAATGCAGTTTCAGGCTGTGGCGCAGGCGTCAGTATTTTGTGCTGCACTGTGGTATATGGTTCTGCTGGGACAGTATTTTGAACTATGGCATTGCTGGCCATGTCTACTTCAGTTGTTCCACCTTCTGTCAGATTGGACTTGCTTACAACATGGGGCGACTTTTAGGGGTTTTTTTTGCAGGTCAACTTTAAGTTCCCAGTTGCCCCTGCATCTAAGTGAGAATATCTCTACTTACAGCACACCGAATCTGTGCAGCTATGTTCAGAGCACCGTGCAGTCTCTGTGCACTGCCTACAGGCTCCCTGAACCATGGTTGGGTAAGAGTCCCATAGCATCAGCATGGTCTGCTGCTGTTGTACACACAACTTTAGTGACAACCACTAATAGAAAACATTATAAGTTTTATAATATATACTCTGACTATTGCATTTTTTCATTGCTTGTGTCCTCTGGATTCTTGGTTTGGACACCATTGTATTTTTACATTTTTGTTCTACTGCAGCTTGCATGTTTGACAGTACACTGCATCCTGCTTGATTCCGTTCCATCTGAATCCTGACAGTCGGCTCCCTGTCTCTTCTCTTCTTGTGAGCGTGCATCCAAGGTCAAATCAAATTCTAACAAATCAGATATGAGCTTAAATGCACACATTCTAGAGAGGGGAGAAAGGGTCTGGAGACCGAGCTGACAGGGAGACAGCTGTCGGGATTGACAGAACGGAAACGAGCAGCTTATATTGTTTTGTTATACATGCAAGCTGCAGGAAAAGAATTGTAGCATTCTTTAACTAAACCAATTGCACAACTATTGTATTCCTGATAATTCAAAGCACTAAATAAAATATGCAAAGGTGTCCATAGCATATAAGTTTCAGCGTAGTCCAGAAACATCTGCGGTTCTGCCATTATTTTTGTGAACCTAGCTGTAATACGGTACACAGGAAAACATATTTTCTCATTCTACTGCTGGGAAAAATTAAGCTCATACCTAAGATAAATAAGCAATGTCTGGTTGCCTTAGTTAAGGGGTAATTGAGCTATCTTTTCTATGTTTATGAGTTTGTGTGGCTGTGACATGAAATGGATATAGAATGCCTGGGGGAGAGGAGGTAGAACATTTCTAAGAAACGGGAGATAAGTCATAGTTATTTCACTCTATTTGGGGCTTTAAATCATTCACTCTGACACTGTAGTAATATTTATGCTACTTTAGTATTACTATAAATATTTAAACAATGCAGTTTTTTTTTCTAAATACTATATACAGGGATGGATCATGAACATCTGATGCAGCCCAACAGGCTCAATTAATGGTTTGCTGCTCCTTTGTGGGTGAATCTGCTTTGTCACAGCCAGTCAATATACAGAGTTAGTTTCGGTGCAAAAACTCGCTTCAAACTAGTCTATAAAGGCAGGCTTCCATAACTTTCCATTCTTTGTCCCTTTGTAGGAAATGGCATCTTTTGTTCAAGTTCCTTTTTGTGCAAAAATTGACGATTTTGGTTACTTTAAACTGCATTTGCCATTATTCTTAAAAGTTGGTGGGCATGGGCGAGATTAGGCAGGCCTACACATCCCACAAGTTTAATGAAAGGAATATCTTGAAAATGGAGCATTTTGATAATGAAAAGAAACTTATAAAAGTAATTAGGTTTTCATGTTGAATTATTTTAACATAATATTTAATGCTGGGATGACCCCTTTAGGAACCTGGATATGGACCAATAACACCATATAAGCTCATAAACACCATACTGAAATCAGTCAGGGGAAATTTTCAACAATACCATTTTTTAAATGTTATATGATTTCTAAAATGTATCTAATATAATTGATATAAAAAGGAACAAGCAGGTATTGCCCGTCTTACATGTAGAAAAATCGTAGAGCCATAATTGAAAAAAATGTCAGAAATTAAAAGTAAGGGTTGATTACGTCAGAATTCTGATATCTCATAAATTTTGCAATCTATAGGCAGCATCTTATAGAAACAGGAGGTGCTGAACAGATTGTTATATAGTTTTGTGTGAAAAGATTCAGAAAAACTTGTAATTTATACATTTAAATCTCTGCTTTTTCTGAGCTCAGTTGTACATGGGGAAATGACTGATATGATTATCTGTGTAATATTCTACATATACATATCTGTCATAACTATCAATCACTGATTTCCTCCTTTTGGAACATGATGGTAGAGAAGTATATTGTGGTTTTTGTATCGTTCCTAACTATGTTTTTTTAATTTTATGACACATGTGGTACAGTAGTCCTGCATAGTATTAAGAGCTGTAATTACACTGCACCGCCTCTACAATGGAGATGATATGCTGGGGATGCATCGCTCCCACAATCACTTCAGTCCCTTCAAACAATTGATCAGTACGGGTGCAGGGAATTGGATATTGAGGATTTATCCTGAGGATACAATAATTCATCAATATCTGTAGACTGGACAACAAGGTCTTCTCAATTCTCAAACACAACCTTTCAGCTCTCCTTAGACGTCTGTTTTAATAAATACATGTACATGTGTATATATGAATAAATTAACAATTGGGTGTTAACATTGCCCTTGTCAATAGGGTGTGTCCCTACGCTTGAGTAAAAATTTGCAATGTTGGTATGCCAGGAAACTGTCATACAGGCCCTTCAATATAGTTTATTTTAGAGATAACATACTAATCTGTAGACTAACTTGCTATCCATTATATGTATGGTAAGAAAGCATTCTTCAAATGTTAATAATTTGGTGGCTTGCACCTAAAACGTATCCAACAATCTACAGCTCAAAGTAATTGGGTGCTGTGCACCCAATTATCACACGGCATTTTACAGTGAATTGTCACGGGTTCCTATTGGATGAAACAAGTGTAAAGCACTTGTTTTATGCATAGAAACCATGTGGCCAAAAACCACACCCTTATAGTCAGACCCTGTAGCTGCTATGGAACCTTTGGAGAAGATGGTGGCAACAGTTCATGTTGACCTCCCCTTGGCTATAGGTAATGTGAACCTATGCAGGACCTCCACATGTGCTCCAAAATTGATATGTAATAAAAGTGATTTGAAAACAACAATATTCTTCTCTTCGCCATATGAAGTTTTGGGTTCTCCTGTTCCATGAATAGAAAAAGAAGTGTTGTATGCCAGCACCACCATATTGACTTTGGATAGGATCTGAATGTCTTCTATGTAGCAGAAGGCTAAAGGTGTGACATTAAGTCTTATTAGTAGTTGCCAAACCCAATCCTAAATTAAGAAACGTTCACAGGGTAATCCATAGGCTGATTACAGTACAGTTGAAGGGAGAGGTGCATCTCATTGGTGACTCCTTTTGTAGTTTCGCTGTTTACATCTCCTGCGTTTGCATGTGTTCCTGATGTAATTTACTGGGGAGCTACTTCACATTTTCCTGGCCCATCCCTTTATGTCACAAAGTTGTATCCACCCAGCATATTTCAGCTTGCAATACTTGTTTGGCTTCTTCAAAGTGTAGTCCCAATTGTGACAAGTTTCAAGAGCTCATTTCCCTTGAGTCAGGATCACCAGAGACTTCACCTTGGGCATCTTGTAAAGGTAAATATGCATACACGTATATTAACACTTTGCAACTTAAACTATTTCATTTTTATTCATTTAACTTTTTTTTTTGCTAACAAAGGATAATTGTATCACCAGAAGTATTTGGATATATAACTGAATATCATGTGCAAACATTCTATGGTCATGTGTTTAAGAATATTTACCACCTGGCAAATGGTTGGTGGCACTTTTTGGAAACGTGCTGTACAAGTGGAACAGTTACCAAGTGGGACTCTCTGTGATCTAGGCTCTGCTATGTATTGTTACCACCATTTTACCCAAAAGAAAGCCTGCATTATGAGGATAATACTCTGAAGATATATGCCTACATGTATAAGGCATTGCTTTTTTTGCATTTAAGCTAGCCTTTATCTGCTGTATCTTCCAAAGGGATTGATGAAGATGCTCCACATGATAAATGCAATTAATTTTTATTTTCGTAGATGAGAGTAGGATGGTGTTCTTCTTTTGTGTTTTGTGTATAATCTTGGTGTCAGAGACTAAGGTGTCCATAAACATGTTAGTCTAAAGTTGGACAACCTAAAGAGCATTTGTGTTTTGTGTATAATCTTGGTGTCAGGGATTAAGGAGCCCATATAGATATTTCTTCCGATAGTCGCACAAAAGATCTTTCATTTTAAGAACATACCAGAAAGATCTTTTATCCTTCTCTTATTTGTCATTGAACATGTATGGCCAACTGTTATGGCCAATGGCTATGTCTGAGAACTGATTGTTCACCAGATGATTATTCACTCAATGGTTCTTCAATCATCTGTGTATGGCCACCTTTAGAAATCATTAGAAAAAAATGTATATGCCGTAAACTTCTATGTTCCCATTATTGATGGTTGAGTATGTAATTAATTTATGAGTGCTGTATCAGAGGCATGGTGCTGCAAGGTCAGCAGGTCTCTTACTCCACAGGCCAAAAAATGGGGAAAGTGCATTCTGCATTCATTGGGGCTGCCAGTTCCCTGGATATCTTTTGAGAAAAATGCTCAGCGCAGGAGGGCTTTATTACAGCAAATTCAATTGAGGAAATGAAAAATAGCAAGTACCTGAGTAGGTACCAGTTGTGCAATATGGACACTTTGAGTATAACATATAAAAATTGGAAAGAAATTGTGGCAAATTCCATAGGACTCTGTATGTCTGAGGCATTGATTCTAGAGTGAAATATTTCCATGTGAAAAACAGCATGGCACAAGTGACAAAATGTCATGCTCTTCTCAAGTTTTTTATTTTTCTATTTCTCAGATTTTTCTGAAAATACATAGAGAAGTGAGCCTTTTTATTGTACACTACATTCATTCCTTGCAGAGTGTGTTAACAAAGGTGGATTAGATACCCAAAGATAAAGGTCACCAGCAACCTCCCTTTCCAAATGTTTGCATAAACACATAGCTGTGGTTCACCCTAGTAAAACATTGTTTTTCTGTTGTTGATCCGAGGCCCCGTTCCCGAATTATGATACCTTTACTTAATATGCAACTTAGGTCTTTGGTGTAATGAGGGTGTCACCATTGCTCTTGTTGCACACAAGCTTCAATCCATTCTGTGACTAGCCCCTCCCTCGCTGTTTTGATGACAGGGCCAGGAAGTGGGGAGGTCGCTGGTGAAAGACTTCCTTTAAAGAGAACCTGTTACTACAAAATACAGTGCAAGCTTCAAACAGCAAGTTATAGAGCAGGAGGAGCTGAACAAATATATACAGTTTTGGTGGAAAACATTCAATAAAACTTGTAATTTAATCATTTACATCTCTGCTCTTTCTGAATTTAAGATGACCCTCATGTAAAGCTATCAGTGACTGAAAGCTATCTCTGTATACACACTTACATAGCGAATGTGATCAATCACTGATAACACCTCCCCTGTGTACAGCTATCAGTGACTGACAGCTATCTCTGTATACACAGTTACACAGAGAATGCTATCAATCACTGATAACACCTCCCCATGTACAACTATCAGTGACTGACAATTATCTCTGTATACACACTTACAGCATATCACACTGCATTTTGTGCTGACTGGTCTTCTTTAACTGTTAAATGGGTGTTCCAAATCTTTTGCAAACAGCTAACAGTGGTATCAAATACCACGAAAAGGAATACTTACCATACCGATCACCTGCTGCTCCCCACCGAAACATGCCTGCCTTGCAGCCAATCACTAGCTATAGTGGTGATGTATCGAAACCACTGAGGTCACCTCTGACAATGACTGTCAAGATGACACAACCTTGCTGGAGGTGGTTAAACAGAGACCGGCAGTGGGACCAGGGAACATTAGCATGGTAGTGGTAAAGGATTGGTAAGGTGAGTATTTTTGTTATTTAATACCATTGTCAGCTGTTTGTAAAAAAAATGTCAGGGGTACAGACTAGATCAATGGAGTTAATTAAGACTGGGGCTACACAGCAACCTTAACTGGAAAACATGTCATTCAGCTAAAAAAATGGCAGCATTGCAATGCTACTGTATTGTACATTGCATTGTAATCAAAGTGAATGGGGTCCTGTTGCAACTTGCAGAGTGCCTTGAAAGCACCTCAACACTTGCAATATGTCCAGCAGGTTTAAATTCCTTGTAACTATCGGGTCGTGGCAACTTGTAAATGCAACTCCATTCACTTTCATCATGCTGCAGTGTATAGTACAGTAACATTGTGATGCTGTGATGCCTTAAAGAGGACCTTTCACCACTCCTGACATGGCTGTTGTAGTAACTACATACATTCCCCATATAATAACAATTCTGGAACATCTATTCTTATGACTCTATGTTGTGCCATTCCTTTATTATTTCTACTGGAAGTTATGAATGAATTGTCAGCAGCTTGCAGTAAAGGTACAGCTGGGTGTTGCCATTTGGGGGTGTGTCCCTGTACAGTCTGACACCAGTCAGACACATCAGCTACTGGTATTACCCAGCAGTGCCTTTACTGTAGACTTGTGATGAGCGAACCGTGTTCATGCTCCTGTGGACTAACCCTGTTCACTCATCTACATAATCTACATCTCATATTTCTGCCCGATCTTTAGCTCCGTATATGCCTATAATGTATTGTCTCAAATGAGGCTCTTTTAAGATGGCGGCAGGTAACACAAGACTTCAGTAGTCTTGTACATGCGCCATTACTGTAAGTAGCAGCTCATGCATTAATGTATTACATTACGAATCTGAACACGAGTTTGTTAATGATTGTGGCGCGCATCCACGATCCTGGGTTCGGATTCATAATGTAATATATTAATACATGTGCAGTAATATGTGCATGCATGAGACTACTGAAGTCTCACGTTAACCACCGCCATCTTGAAAGAGCCTCAAAGGATGGCTATACATTTCATTCACATTGGTTTCATTCACAGCAGCATGAACACCGTTCGCTCCTCACTATTGCAGACTGCGGGCAATTTATTTGCAGACTTCTAGCAGGAATAATACAGGAATGGCACAACATAAAGACATAAGAATAGATGCTCCAGAATTGTTATTACATGGGGAATGCAAGTCTAACTAAAACAGACATGTCAGGAGATGTGACAGCTACTCTTTAAACATAGACTAAGGAGGGGAGTCCTTGAAAGTCAACTAGCCTAACTGTTAGCAATGTGAAATATTCCAAATTTCCATGCTAGGTGTGACAGATGTAGGCATGCCTGATATGTCCAGGATGAATAGCTGTACATGAAATATGTGTCACTATGTGGGTAATGCTGAGTAACAAGTGTTGGTTAGACCTCAAGTATGTAATCAATGCAGAGACAAGGGGAGTGAAAAGTGAGAAAGTATGTGTGTCAATGGGGAGCCGCTGCGAGGACTGATTAGGGGAGTGATGGAGAGGTTTGACATCAAGATGTCAGGAATGTTACCGGGCGAGTCCACAGCGGAAAATGCTGGTATGGTGTATGTAAACAATAAAGGGTTAAAACACTGAAATGTGAGCTAATATTGCTAGATTGCTATACTGCAGCATAGTTTACTACATGCTAAGGTACATCTGCTGGATACAATTTAGACTGAGTTCACATCACCATTTAGCTTTCCGTTTTTCTGATCCGTCAGAAGAAGAGAAAAAAAAAACGGATGCATGCAGTACTTTTTTTCTGTCTAAAAAACTGATCTCAGACAGAAATGGCTCAAACAGATGACAACTGATGCAACAGAATCCGTTTTTATTACAGCATCCTTCTTCTGACGGATGAGAAGAATGGAAAGCTAAACGGTGACGTGAACTCAGCCTAAGTGGAGTAAGGCTCTGTCCACGTTTCAATTCATAACAGAAACTATGGCTGCAACTGGAAACCGAAGGACAATAGGGTCCTTCTGCTTCTGGTCCTCCAAAGTATATTTTGGGGAAAAATTGTTCTACATGTAGCAGTCTGCATCGGACGCTCCAAAGTGAGCTGCAGATGTGAACGAAGCCTAACTATTGCATGAGCTTAGCACAGCCACTTGGATAACACTGGACTATGAGCCCGCAGAGAAAGGATTTACAATTTCCTTCTCAAAGGGTATCAATAACATTGCTGCTGTTACTACTTCACCATATGCCTAATAGGGCAAATGGAAAGGAAATACATGACTAATAGACCTTATGGGACATTTTGTGTGAAATTTTGAAAATGGCTAATTACTCGATTTTCATGAAATTTGATGACCTTAAATACTACCTATAACAAAGCAGATGTGAATCTATTCTTTCACTTGAAAAGATTTGGTTTGGGGGTACTCCGTCAGAAGAACAGAAAAATAAAGGAAAAAAACGGATCCTATAAGAAAAGGGATCCTGAGCACAATTATGCACATTTGACATCCGTTTGAGCCATTTAAGTCTGAGATCCGTCATTTTAGATGGAAAAACAGTCCTGCATTTCCATGTAAAATAATGGATTTCAGATGTAAATGGCTCAAACAGATATCAAAAGTGCAGAACGGATGACTGTAATACAAGATCTGTTTGTTTTTTAAATTTTTTTATTTTATTTTCTGTTCTTCTGAACCCAGCCTAAGGGTGTTCTCTAATTATCTTTTAGGCTAGGGCTACACGGCGACACTGGTCGCAGCCAGGATCGCTAAGTAGCGGGGATCCCATAGAAATGAATGGGATTGCCGCGGCAGTGGCAAAAAATCCAACCGCTACTCAGCGATCCTGACCGCAACAGGTGTCATGCGACCAGTGTTGCCGTGTACCCTAGCCTTAATCCCCACACAGGGATCCGGATTCTGCTGTACGGAACCACCAGGCCACTACCTCTCGGACTTGTTTCTGCTCAAGTGACTACTGACCCATGGAGGTGAAGAGACACATAAGGCCCCTTTACACTACACTGCATTCCTTCCCGGCAATCGCCTACTCGTCAGTGGAGGAGATCACTGCATTTACATGAAGTGATCTCCTCCACAGTATGGGGAGTAGTGATCACTAATGCCATTGCTAATCCCCATACAGACTCATTATTTGCAGGCAGCAGAGGCTGTTTACACAGCACAATCTGCTGCTGCCAAACAACGATTTAGGTACCTACACAAACGATTCAATTACAAATGAGCGTTTCACTCGTTCAGTGGGTAATTGGCGGCACCTTTACACCGCCATATAATCGCTAATGACTGTTCCTATGAACACTCATTAGCGATTATCTGGCCGATTCTCAGCCCGTGTAAAGGGCCCTTTATACGTATCATGTAAAACCATACTTGGGGACAGGCCATGGTCATGGCAATCCAGTAAACAATCTGCGGTCAGGGCAGGCAGCTCAGGGTCAGTACAGAGTTATCCAAGACACAATGGAAATTGGACTGTCAACCATCAGGTACCTGTATATATTATTGGAAGATGATGATGACCTAGTTGAAAGATATTTGGCAGCTTGGAAAATGCTGTGATTTTATCCATTTTATGAGTCACTATGTCCTTTACATCTGCTAGTAGCAGACACGTCATAAATTCCTCTTTTTTGAACATCGGATATGTAGAATTTATAATACACGTGTAATATCTCCAATCTGAATGAGTGTTTATCTGTTTTGACGTTACCTCTTATTTTATCCACCCGTTATGCTGTATTCTCGTAACTAGTATCTTGGCATGTGGAGCATTTGGCTTCATTTTTAGTGAAAGGAGTCAGTCCGGTTTGATTGCATTTCAGGTGGGGTGCGCCTTTGATTTCGTAAACTGATGTCTTTCCTTTGACCTATTGTTTCTTATAGATTGTAGAAGGAATCTTTTTTTCAGACTGCTGCCAACACTGATGTTTGTTTGACAATATGTTTGCTCGAGTACATAGCCATTTAGTAAGACATCATGATCGCAACCATAAGTGTGGCGGCTTGGGTGTAATTACACCTGCTCACCGCTACTGATGTTACGGCGAGCAGGTAAACAATGAAGAGGAGGCAGCGCTGGCACGGGGCGTACCTCCTCTTCAAACAGCTGATTGGCGGGGGTGCCGGGTGTCGGACTCCCGCCAATATGATATTGATGACCTATCCTGAGGATAGATGATTTCTTGTCAGTCGGCACTACGGTATGTTGCAGGGTCCGGTGCACGTGTCTCAGGGTTGGGGCCCAAATATGGATCATAAGAGGAAAAGACCGGCACTTGGGAATATCTTTATGATGTTTGCTTTATTGGTCACATAACTGTGACGAGTTTCGGCACAGTCTGTGCCTTCATCAGACAGTATACAACAAAGAAAACAGTAGGATTTAAATAGCCTGCCAAACAACAAGTAAGTGATGTCATATCACCATGACAACCACAAGTAAACAAAATAGGTAAACATAGCAAAACGAAACAAAGTGAAAATCGGCATATAGGACATATTCAGTCCAAAATGTTCATCAAGTGGGGAAGATCACTTTTTGTTAATTGCGCTGAAAAAACAAATATACATTATATCAGTTACATGTGAGAAAAAGAATAACAAAAATCTTATAGGAATCAACCTATTTCATAATCGCGATTGAGGCCCTTGGGCTCCACCGTTTGTAAGCAGTGGATCCAGTATGCTTCTCTTTTCAACAGTAATTTATTTCTGTCGCCTGCGCACCCCCCAGAGCCTCCCCCCCCCCCCCCCGTTGTGGTTGTGACTTGCTTTCTATGATCTGAAAGCGCAATTGCGCTATTGTGTGTCTCGCTTGGTGGAAATGATGTGGTATAGGTAATAATATGTTACCCTTCCTGATAGTGGACATGTGCTTTGAAAATCTATCCTTCATTCGCATTGATGTTTCACCCAAATACATTAACCTACATGGGCATTTGAGAATGTACAGTAGATTACGAATTGGTCACAAGTGAACCTACCAAGTATAGGTATTTGTTCTCCCGTGTGGGGGTGGCTTAGAAAGCTCCCTTTTATGACACTGGAGCAATGCACACAACCTAGGCATGGGAAGGTGCCCTGTCTAGATGCCGACAGGGTGCTCTGTGTAAGTTCAGCTTTGGTACTCCCAATGTCTGCCCTCACGATTTTATCTTTTATGTTGCCAGCTCTTTTATAGCAAATCATAGGGAGGGTTTGAAATTCCTCAATCTTCGGGTATGATCTTGATACAATATTCCAGTGTTTGTTACTGGTGGCCCTAGCTTTGTTGATCCAAGGATGGTATTACACGACAAAGGGTATACGTGGTGGCTTTCGAGTGTCCTCTCTAATTGGGGGATTATCAATCTTGTCCCTTTGTGTCTGCAACACCTCAGGGGGGTAACCCCTTTTCTGAAATTTAGAAGTCATCTTGTCTAACCTGATTGTTTGAGTTTCAAGGTCACTGACTTTGCGCTTGACTCTTTGATATTGGGAATAAGGGAGGGATTTTTTTGTGGACCCTGGATGATTACTGGTATAGGTTAATAGGCTATTGCGATCCGTTGTTTTGACATACAAGTCGGTTTTTATCTTGCCATCACTATCCCTAATGACGTCCAGAAAAGGAATTTTTTGTGTATTAAAGTGTAGGGTGAACTGAGGTCCAGGCCAGATGGAGTTGATATAGGTGGTGAATTCCGCGAGGGTCCGAAGGTCGCACCGCCATACGCAAAAAATATAATTAATAAAGCGTGGCCAAAAAATGCAATACTGTTGAAATAAACTATTAGAGTAAATAAATGTCTTCTATCTTTTATACTGATATAATGTATTTGTTTTTTCAGCGCAATTAACAAAAAGTGATCTTCCCCACTTGATGAACATTTTGGACTGAATATGTCCTATATGCCGATTTTCACTTTGTTTCGTTTTGCTATGTTTACCTATTTTGTTTACTTGTGGTTGTCATGGTGATATGACATCACTTACTTGTTGTTTGGCGGGCTATTTAAATCCTGCTGTTTTCTTTGTTGTATACTGTCTGATGAAGGCACTGACTGTGCCAAAACGCGTCACAGTTATGTGACCAATAAAGCAAGCATCATAAAGATATTCCCGAGTGCCGGTCTTTTCCTCCTACTATCCTGAGGATAGGTCATCAATAAATATAACTTGGAACCCTCCCATTGAAATGAATGGGGCGGCTTGGGTGTAATTACACCTGCTCACTGCTACTGATGTTACGGCGAGCAGGTAAACAATGAAGAGGAGTCAGCGCTGGCACAGCGTGCGCCTCCTCTTCAAACAGCTGATCGGCAAGGGTGCCGGGTGTCGGACCTCCACTGATCCACTGATCTGATATTGATGACCTATCCCGAGGATAGGTCATCAATAAATATAACTTGGATAACCACTTTAATGTCCTATGGGTGACTGTTCGACTATGGTGACTATGGGTGACTCCGCACTGATCAACTGTTCCCTGCAGCTAGAATTAGTACTTAAAAAGGAGCAGGAAGCACCACTATAGCAAGCTTCCTTTTCCATTCAAAGTACTAGTTCCACCGCCAGAGGCTGTAGGGAACAGCTGATCTGTGGGGTGATCACCTCAGCATACCTCCCAAGTGTCCCTCTTTTGGAGGGACAGTCCCTCTTTTTGACCCAAGTCCCTCTGTCCCTCTTTTATTCTTAAATGTCCCTCTTTTTGACCTGGAGGATTAATGCATAAATGTGCATTAATAAATTTACTAAATTGCTCCTTACTAAAGTATCTGTATGGTTTCTACCTGTATATTAGACCAGAACTTCATTATTTGGTGCAATTTGGACCTTAAAATATCTATAATCTGATTATTTATGTGCTAATATTTATATGGACAATGAAGCGCAAGAAAAAAATTGCCGCAGGGGCTCCAGTAATTATGCTTTGGGCGGAGTTAGAGGTGTGGCCTAGTATAAAAAACTGCCGCGATGTGCGCTGCACACATTGTCCCTCTTTGCAATTTTCAAAAGTTGGGAGGTATGCCTCAGGGATGTGGGAGGGTCTCCTCAGGGATATAGGGGGGAGTGTATGTTGTAGGGGTTACCTCAGGGATGTGGGGGGGGGAGTGCATGTTGTGGGTGGCATGCTGTAGGGGTCACCTCAGTGATGTGGGGAGCACTATATGTTGTGGGGATCACCTGAGGCATGTCGTCGCTGTCTCCCCCTTTCTCTATTTCTCATTTACCGCCTTCCTGACGTCACGACTCGTCCATTCAGAGCTGCAGCTGCTGTCGCCTGTTCCGTTACCATGGAGATATGGATGCCAATAGCTTTGGGTTGGCCAGCGTCCTCTCCTGGAGACGTGTGGTAGTGCAGAGTCTCATGCATGTGGGGTCCCTCACCTAGTAATAGTGATAGTGATCCAACCAGGGGCATAGCTAAAGGCTCATGGGCCCTGGTGCTAGAGTTCAGCTTGCCTGAGGTAAAAATTGAACTCCCCCCTCCCCCCCCCAATACCAAATTCTCAACATAATCCCTTTTCTCCAGTCCTACTGTTAAAGAGGTTGTCCTGTTTTTACTATTGATGACCTATCCTCAAGATAGATCATCAATATCAGATTGGCGGGGTCCGACCCCTGGCACCCCCACCGATCAGCTGTTTGAAGAGAAGGCAGTGCTCTTATGAGATATGCTTTCCCTTCTTTCCCATTCACTGCTCCATCTGTTCAAATGAATACCACAGAACCATCCCATACATTTGAACTGCTGTCTTATCTTCGAACAACTGATCAGCAGGGGTGCAAGGTTTTTGACCCCCGCTGATCTCATATTGATGACATATCCTGACAACCCCTTTAAAGACATACTTGGAAAACATTACATATAGCGCTACATAACATACAGGGTAATACAGTGCCACATAGTTCTTAATCTAGTGACGTCTCCTCTGATTTTCTCTTTCCTCATCTTCCAGATCAGACCACCATGATGATTTCTTTCAGCCATCTCTTCTCTCTGCAGAGTTTGACAGAAATTTTAGTTTCCTACCTGTCCATCATCCTCCCACCTTCTGAACACTCCATCCTGCCACCTTCAATACTGTGCCCACTTTGGTCCCTAATACTATACTGAAAATATTGGTTCCCCACAGATAGTGCCCCCTTCAATAATTATTGGCACACAGTACCCTAAAAATTAACTGCACCCGGCAAATCGTGCCCAACACTAATAATGTGACCATAATGCCCCCCAAAAATAATTGTGCCAGGTGTCCCCCACAGTAATAGTGTTTCCCAAATTCCCACCAATATAAATAATTATCTGTCAGAATGCATAGTGTTAAGTGTCCTCATTAGTAATAATGCCCCCATTGTGCCCATACTAGTAATCATGTTTCCCGTAGCCCCCGGTAGTAATACTTCTCCTTATAATGTGTACCAGTAGAAAAATACCCCCTAATTTGTGCCAGTACAAAAATACCCCTTTATAATGTACGTCAGTAGAAACACCCCCTTATAATGCACACCAGTACAAAAATACCCCCTTACATTGTGTGCCAGTACAAAAAAAATACCCCTTACCTTTCAGATTGGACCCCCCATATCAGATCCTCAGATCAGACCCCCATATCAAACCTCAGATCAGACCCCCATCAGACCGCTTGTTAGACCCTCCAATATCAGACCTCAGATCAGAACCCCAATAGACTTCCATGTCAGATCCCCCCCAATATCAGACCTCAGACTAGACCCCCATTAGACCTGTATGTCAGACCCCCCCATAGAAGACCTCAGACCAGATCCCCATTTGAACTTTCAGAACCCCCATGTATCAGACCTCAGATCAGACTTTAAAATAAATAAAGTAACTTACCTTTCCTGCTCCGCCGCCAGTCTCCAATTCGGGCAGTCTCCCCAACTCTCTTGTCTTCTCGGGTAGTTGCCTGGGGAAAAATACAGCACCACTGGCAAGGGGGACCCTGTGGGTCCCCCTGGCATAGGGGCCCAGTTGCAACTGCAACTGCTGCGACCCCTATAACTACGCCACTAGACGCCTCCTATGTGCCCCCTAAAAGAGCCTAATCACCAGGCTCCTGATGGCAGTACCACCACTACAGAACTGATGGCGGACCTGGTGCCAAGTGTCAGACCCCCACCAGTTGGATATTAATGACCTATTCTGAGGATAAGTCATCAATATCAGAAACCTGGAAGACCCCCTTTAAGCTTTACAAGACAATAGTTTTTAAATCTTGTGATTTTTTTACCATAACTTTGTCAACATTTCACGGTAATATGATTTCAAAAAGCTCCAATTTTTTGGCCCATGTGACTTTCAAATATGTTCAGAGGTACAATTATGTAAGTATATTAATTAAGAGTACTTGAAGTGTAATAGTTACATAAAGGTAAAGCACATTTTTCTATAATTACATAGTATTACAGTTTTCTACTTTTAAACACACTTAGTCATTGGGTTTAATTAGAATATAGGTTATGATCTAGGTTGTATCTGATATAAGAGTTAAAGTGTATCTCCATATTTGTCACAATAGGACATATACAGACATAGACCTATGTGGATTGTTATGGATCAGTGGTTGTGGAACCACGGTGCCAAGTAACCAGTTTGACTTTGGGCCAAACCCTAAGGGTGTTATTCTGGCACTGCCCTTGTTTTCACCCTTTAACCCCTATACAGGCATGTGGAGTTCGCTGCAGGGAGCACCTGGACCTCTGCCTCCTGGGATGCTCCCAGTGTATTTGACAGCTGACTCCCCAGAATCAGTAACTCTGGTGCAAGCAACAGGAGGCTCAGGAACTAGAAAACGCACCAAAACTTAAGACATGGTCTGAACAGGCACAAACACTAGACAGAGCTGAGACTCCAGACTGGACAATTACATAAAACACAAACTGAACTAAACTGAGGCCAAATGAGCAGGGTAACATAGACTGCAGGAACCCAGGCAGAATTATGTAAGACATGGTCTGAACAGCCACAAAGACTAGAATGCAGGTCTCTTGGATGCAGATAGCTCACAAAGATAAGCAGGCTGGAAATAGAGCTGAGGCTGCAGACTGGACAACTATGTAAAACACAAACTGAACTAAACTGAGGCCAAATGAGCAGGGTAACAGATTCAATACAACAGGAACCCAGGCAGGTTCATGTCAGACATGACAACGGACACAGATTAGACGTACTAGGGGTCATTTATTAACAAAACCATGCCAGTTCTGGCTTAAAGTCCTTTGGTGCCACTTTGGAGCGGTGAGGGAGTGGCAGAGGGAGAATCGGGGCTTGGAAATCAGCCCCACAAATTTACTAACATTTACACCTGAAAAAGACGTAAAAGAGGAGTGAAAACTACCCCAGGCAGTAACTGGTTTAGTTTTCACTCCAGGCACACAAACTGCCAGAGGTGTGCCTAATTTATGACGAGGCCTGGGCCAGTCTTTGACAAATGACCTCCAAAGACTGGCAATGATTGGACAGGCAAACAGAACAGAAGTACATACTGATGTGTTATTGATGTGTCTGTCAGTACCGATTTAAAGGAATTTTCCATGACTTTAACACAGATAGGCCAATAATATTTGATCAGTGATATCTTGACCTCCTGGACCACCATCTGCACAATGAAGGAGTGCAGCTCTCCACCAAATGCAGCTTCCCCTGGTACTGTGCCTAGTACTGTTCTAGTGGTGATACAACCCTCATTACCAGGAATACCCACTCGTATGGATGAGCCTCTGTGCCTACACTGTGCTGATTGGTGGAGGTCCGAGAGATCAGACCCCAGCTGATCAAAAATTGATGACCACTAAAGCCAATACTGTACACAAATTATGGAGTCGATAACCCCTGGGGTCCTAAGCTGGGCCCCAACAACCCCTTTACACATCAACTTGATTTAGTCAATAGAAGAAAATAAGGTGGACATTTATGTTGCTCCACTGTCTTACCATTATTTATACAGGACCGAATATGCCATATATTTTTGTAAAGCTCACAACAAAGAAAAGCTACCAAACTCACTAATTCCTTAGTATTTGTAATGTAAATTACAAAATAATAAATTCATAGGACTAAATGTAAACTAGATCATTGATGGCATCTTGCAATAAAACAAAGTTATTGTATCACAGACTTAAAGTAGATTCCTGGTGAATCACTGGATCTTTAATAACACCCTGGTCCTGAATATTCACTTGCTTTAATCATAATACCGTTTTTATGCTGAATGAGAATGAACTGAGAAGAGGTTTTACTTATTAGAAATTGAAGATTTATATCTATCTCCAATTCCTTCCTTTATTCTGTTCCTAGACTGTTGTCTTTGTTCCTTATACAACCTGTTTATTCAGTGTACTATATACACCCCTCCAGTCCTTCATACACCCCAGGAGTAACATATAACCCTCACAGATACTTATATATATAAAAATACTTTACTAATAACATAGAGATGACAAAGCAATGGACATTACATTAAGATACAGACACTACAAATAACACAGTGTACTATATACACCACCACACACAACTGCCTCGGTTCCTGCCCTCCCTGGATGCTAAGCAATGTGGCTAATAATATGTATGTATATAAAGTATATCCAGATACCACCAATATACCGTATACTGGATCAACACTGCTACCCAACTCACATCCGGTACCTGACCATTAGTACATGTACATATAGAGACTCATGCATAAACAGCATATATATAATCTACTGGTAATACAGTTGCAGACTGCAAATATCTATATGTACACATATAAAGCCTACTGGGATATTATTATTGGTATTATACATACACACATATGCCTTAAAGCGGTTCTGAACCCCAGCTCTGAACCCGGACATACCTTTCAATTCACCCAGGCAGCCCGCCTGAACAGGGCATCGGAGCATCCTATGCTCCGATGCCCTCCTTTGCCCTGCGCTAATTAGCGCAGGGCAAAGGAATTTAGGGGTCATAACTGAGTTATTGCACTACCTCAGTTAGGATTATTTGAATCTGCGCTATTATCCCTTATAGGTACCCATCTTCTTAGGGTCCAATAGGGATAGGTAGACTTAGGTACGGGGACAGGGCATTCTCACCATCAGGGGATGTCCCTGGGCGGAGGATTAGTAAGGAAGACACTTTAGGGTTAGAATACACCCCCTCCTCGCCCTTTTTCCCCATACTATTGGCAATTTGTACTATTATATATGTGTGTGATATATTTTTTAATCAAAAGGATCTAATAAAGTATACAATTTTTTAGAGATACACCTCTACTCCTTTTTATGCTATAAAACTCGGTGATCTCCACCCTATCATTAATCTATATTCTATTAGTCTGTCCAAAGGAATTTAGCCCGGTTCCGGTGACGTACCGGGCTCTGCCAGGCAGAGGCTTCCGCCTGGCAGTGAGCCCGGTGACGTCATCGGCGCTGATGGGCGGGCTTTAGCGCTGCCCTAGCCATTCAAACGGCTAGGGCAGCGCTAAAGCCGGCCCATTACGGCCGGTGACGTCACCGAACTCACTGCCGGGCGGAAGCCTCCGCCCGGCAGTGAATGTTTATAAACAAAAGAGCCCTTGCCCTGCGCGATCCAGCGCAGGGCAAGGGAGGGCATCGGAGCATGAAATGCTCTGATGCCCTGTTCAGGAGGGCTGCGGGAGTCAAAACCTGGGTATGTCCGGGTTCAGCTCTGAACCCGGACAACCCCTTTAAGCTTGCTCCAGAAGTGCTGTTCGTCCAAAGGCTGACAGGAAGAGAGAGAGACCATCCAACGTTTTACAAAGGATATATCTTCCTGTGTCCCAGCCTCCCCCACCATGGACTCCACCCCATGACCACCCAAATCTCTTCCCAATCTGTTGGCCAAGAGAAGCTTGTCCAACTGCTTTTACAATGTGCCCTTCCTGCCTTTGATATGCTAACAGGGGCCAATGACCAAATGGCTTCTGGCCACTCAATGGGAGAATCTCACTGAATAATATCAGTATATGCTATATCATATTTGGGTGATCTAGGATTGAACCTCTGGCTGGGAACCCTACTTTCCTGTAACACTATCTATCTATCATCTATCTACAGTAGCCCAGATCTGGGGGTAACTGCAAAGGTATGTAATGTAACGCTTTTGTAATGTTTACATATGTTGTGTCACACTTCATGCTATACACTTTGTACACCAGCAGACGTAGTACGGTTGCCAGTGGTTGGCTTTCTGTCCCATTTCTTCCCCCTTAGTAGGAGTGAGCTGGTCCAACTTCCTACCAAGAGAGGGCAGAGCTAGCTTGGGGAAAGTGTGAAAGAGAGTGAGGAGTGAGGGAGCATGCGATCCAGCTCCTGCTCCTCTGGGCGACAGAGTCAGCTCATCTGGGAGGACCACTACTCCAGAAAGCTTGCAGGGTCCCAGGCTACAGAAGATCTGTAAAATATGGCATATTATTGTCAGCAGAGTGATCAAGCAATCAAGCTATACAGACTCTGCTGCAAGGTGTGGGGAAACACATTAAGACACCACCACAACAGTTCAGGATAGGCATAGCTAGAAGCCGGCATCATACAGTGGACACCCACAGCCACAGGTGCCAGAGTACAGCTGGAAGGCAATCAGAAGAGAGATATTGTCAGCTAGCAAACCTCTGAGTGTCATTTTCTGCCACATTGCCTCCATACCCCATTATCTGGAGGAGAAATTGTACTTTGTATGAACTGCTGCTGGATGTGCTGCTATTTGTTTTTGTACTCAGTAAAAGAAAGACGTTCATTGTTCTATAATCTTTGCCTTGTTCCTTGACATCACTTATTTACTGCACCAAACCCAAGGGAGCAACGGCCTGAGGGAGTGCACCGTGACACAACACATCATATCATCAGGGCCACTACAGCTCCCATCATCCTCAGGGGCTTGCTACATATCTATCTATCTACAATGAAAATAATTCAATGGCACTCCCAAGAGTATATATTAATAGTGGTGTCTTTTATTCACCAGAGCAAAAAAGACAACACTATTAATGTATACTCCTGGGAGTGCCGTGGAATTATTTTCATTGTACTAGTTTTGGATGTTTGATCGCACCCGCAGCCGCTGGCACACCATCCGACTAGTTACTGACTGCAGTGCTGCTTTCATTTCTTCCTAGACTATCTATCTATCTATCTATCTATCTATCTATCTATCTATCTATCTAATGTAAAGTACATCCCATCTGATATCTCAAAACATACAGTAATCTAAATTAGTGGTACATAGCTTTTGACCCCAGGGGCAACTGTGTCTGCTGTGCCGCTCAGCCCCAGCAGATGCAATCTGTCTGAGATTATTGCTGCAGGACTGATTTCCGCATGAACAGATTTCTGTCTCAAGGAATGCGATTTCCTATGAATGGCAGCAGTTTTCCTGCTCATAGAAAATTCCTGTTATCCGAAAACAATGTAACAGTGGAGCATGCAGAAAGACATTAGTGGATTGTTGGTTTCTCTGGACTTTTGCACAGTTATAAGGGGGAAGAGAAAAATCTTTGTTATGGGGGCACATCTGCTGGCTCTACTCCTGTTCAGCCAAGATTGACACAAAGGATGGGTATAAACATACATGTAGGGCTTCTTTACAGCTCTCGGCAACAGGCAGAAGAAAAACACTGAAATTGAAAAATATTTTCGGGCCTTGCCCTGCTGTCATCTAATGTTTTGTATGGATTTTGAATTATTTCATGTTGCATTCTTTCTTCTTAAAAAAAAAAAAAAACTTCTTTCAAAATTATGTTGGTTGCCCTTGAAACAGTCAGCAGTAGAGCTCCACTCAACTTCACTGTCACCTGTAAGTTGACTTCTGATAACTAGAGAAATCTGTTTACAAAGCAGAAGTTTTGGGGTGTCAGGGGGTGACCAACAGTCTGATATGAATGGGTGTCAGAGTATTTAGATACAGGGTTTGGACAGTGAACTCAATCTTGGCCCTATGTGAAGAAAAAGCCAAGGTAGACCTCTGTTCAAAGCTACTGACGTACAATAGAAGATTGCAAAAACAGTCAAAAGTGATGTTTCCTTTTAAGATCTGTTCACATCTAGATATAATTTCCTCAAAAATATCATACTGAAATGTAAAAGAAAACTATTGAGGTTCAATAAAAAATCTGTAACTGGGGCCCCATCTCTCATGTGTAGTTGGTAGTAATCTACTTATATGTGGCGGAGGGACCTTTGAGCCCACTAGAGCTCAGCTACAACATCTCCCTATGCACCCTTATAGCTACGAGCCTAGGTTTTAACAATTTGAGTGAGGTTCCAGTAAATCTTTTGCCATTTTTAAAAAAATGAAACTTTGTGTACATTTTTAAAACTTGTGCGCCATGGTGGTCAACAAATAGTCCTGTGGTCTGCGGCAGTCTTTATGCTTTAGGATATTCTCAATGTCATGTAGTTCACTTTTTAGAGAAACAAAGAATGAATTGTCTGTCAGCCTTCACATGACTATTGTGAAAGTACGCAATGTACCTACGCCTGAAATGTATAACACTACACTATTGTGGTTTTATTGGTGGCAAGTTCACAAATAGTATGGGCCAGTAGAAACATCTAAAATAGAGAACCATTTCTGAAATATTCTCTGTAATATTCTATGGATTAGTTAGGCTCAGTTCACATCACATCTAGGGACTGGAAGCATAGGCCAGCAAATCTACCAACATATGTACACTCTTTTGGCATCCATGGAGCCTAAAGAGGATTATGGACCTTTCAGTGCATGAATGCACACATCAAAATTGTGAGAAGACAGCCTCAGATGTTTTAAGTTATTCGTCTGTTGTGATGCACTAAAATGGCACACTTATTCAGGCTGGTATGGTATGACTTGTGGGCTTTACATTAAATGATCTTGGTCCTTGCTATATTTTCTAAGATTGAAAGACATGCAATGTAATTATTAGCAACATAGATAATAATGTCCTACGATATGCTACAATGAAGTGTGTTCATGTATTTTTAATCACAGGCTGCCATTTTGTGAAGCTTTAGGAATGTGGTAGTGTTACATTTTTGCACATGCTTTACTTTATGTGTACAAGCTGGGGGAGAAATGTCCTCAAGCTTAGGTGTATCTCATACTGTAAGTACTAAAGAATGTATTGTGTCAGAGCACAAAGCTTTAAAAATAAAACCAGAATATATATTTTAGAAGCTCATCATGCATTGCAAACTTACAGTACAGTAGACCACAATGGTGCAGGCTCCTGGCCCTAGTGCAGAATCTGCAACAGGGCCCCCACCTACCATGTGCCATTTATGATACTGATGTCTTCTTATGTGACAGATGGGCCTTTGCGCCCCCTCTTGCGCACCATTTCCTAGGTATGACTTCTGTCTCTGCATCCCCTATAGCAGGGATCTCAAACTCGTGGCCCTCCAGCTGTTGCCAAACTACAACTCCCAGCATACCCCAATAGCTGTAGGCTCTCCTGGCATGTTGGAAGTTGTAGTTTTACAACAGCTGGAGGGCCACGAGTTTGAGATCTCTGCCCTATAGCTATTGTCCTGGTACAATATCAGCTATCCAGTGATGCAGAGGAAATTAAAACAATCATGTTAGTTGTACTGATTGTCCCAGCATCATATTGAATTTCCTTGGGTGCACCAGAGCAAATTATTCTTAGGGCCCACCCTCTGTGTGTACAGGACATATGCAGAATCATTTTTGTCATCATTACACATTCAGGACTTATCATCAATACAGTTATTGATCATTAGGATATGTGGTGGTTATTGGTTCCAAGGTCCACTCCAAATTATGTTCTGCTAGAGCCTAGGTGCTTGTTTTATAAGGGGCTCATTATTGTGTCAGAGCTTAGACCCACCAGAGGTTTCATTGGTACAATGGTCGGCCAGTCCAACCCTCCATTGTTCTTTAATAACTTCATATTTTAGACCCATATCCATAAAATTGTAGGCCAGACAATTATTAATTTGAAATATCACCTCTTCCTCTTCACCAGTAGGGAAACTATATGGCTTTGACTTGAAATAGGCACCTTCGCAGATGTTAAAATGTTCAGCTCTGAACCCGGGCATACCTAGGATTTCACCCAGGCAACCTGCCTGACAAGAGCATTTCATGCTCCGATGCGCTCCCTTACCCTGCGCTGGATCACGCAGGGTAAGAGCTCTTCTATTTACAAACACACACTGCCGAGTGGAGGCTTCCGCCCAGTAGTGTGTTCAGTGACGTCACTGGCTCTGATGGGCCGGCTTTAGCGCTGCCCTAGCCGTTTTACTGGCTAGGGCAGCGCTAAAGCCCGCCCATCAGTGCCTATGATGTCACCGAGCTCACTGCTGGGCGGAAGCCTCTGCCTGGCAGAGCCCGGGTCATCACCAGAACTGGGCAAAATGCCTTTTCCCTGCGTGATTTAGCACAGGGCAAAGGAGAACATTGGAGCATGAGATGCTCCGATGCTGTTGTCAGACAGGCTGCCTGGGTGAAATTCTGGGTATGTCCAGGTTCAACTCTGAACCCGGACAACCCCTTTAATTCAATGAGATTACAGATGTGATTACTTGAGGGCTACATCCCCATGACAGATATAACTTATTGGCCATGATTTCTATCCACAATGAAATTCTCAAAGTTTGTCCTCCTGTCATATTTTGGTGGGAAGAAGCGGTCTTGCTATGCATGTGAAATCTATGGTAGTTACAAAAACAGTCATAAAGATCAGGTTGTGACTGACTACAGGTTAGAAAAAAAATCATCAAAAATCTGATTATCAGATTATCCATCATTTAGTGGTGGTTTACAATACAGGAAACATCCAGGTTTGAAAATTGATAGTCTATACTTCCGTAGACCATCACCATTAACAAATGAAGAAATTCTGGCACTCCTAATGAATTTTATCTGTCCACCTTAAATACTTATAGAAATATAGACATACTTACATAATCCTCCATACATATGGTTGCATGATTTGATCATAGTATGATTAAGATCATGTTTGATCAAAACGCATAAATGTATCTATTGAAGATGATGTCCATGTGTATATTTCTACTATAAGGTAATGTTTTTTTCCATCCACATGGAATTCTGGAATTTCTTCTTTTGATCATATATGAAGCTCTCAAGCATTACTCAAGGCAGCCTTCAGGATAAATTTATGTGGATGTGGTGAGCTGGCTCTTTACGTTTTTGGATCATCAACATTAGATCCATGATCCATGTGCTGATCAACTGACTTGCTTGGGACAAATGCCAAGCATGGCTGCTACACAAACTACTGCATTGTGCAGTATAGACCAATGTAAACAATGAAGAGCAACGCCCCATGTAAACAATGAGCACTGACCCCATTGAGAGTCAGATCTAGTATTGGTGACCTATCCTAAATATAGGCCATTAATGTTTAAATCCTGGATTACGAGTGTTTGAAGAGGATTTGAAGGAGTATTCTCATCCTGACCTTTTCTTGGGCAAAAAGGGACTAACCTGTGTAAGGTCCGGCTGGAGATGCCAAGAGTTGTGGAAACATCCAAGTTGGCTGTGCTCTGCTGTTTCCATAACTCCCAAAGCAGCGAAGAGGAGATATGCAAATACCATAGCACAAGAAATTATACTCTTTCCGGTAAAAAGAGTGTATTTGTAGAGCCACTGTTATGTGAGTTATGGAAGCAGCAGCGCACAGCCGGTTCAAATGTTTCCATAACTCTGCCCTTCCTGCCCTGAGCTTACTTCGGTTATACCCATCTCAGCCATGAGAGTACAAGATGGGAGTACCCTTTAATAGAAATATGAAATTGTTTCTGAGATCAAGCATAAAAAGGGTCTTCATTTTTTTCCAGAAATAGCGCAAGTTTTGTCTATGTATTACAGCTCTGCTCCATTTACTTGAATGCATCTGATGTTTTATTACTGGACACATCACATGGTGCCGTTTTCTTAAATAAAGAAGACCCTTTAAAGGTCTTGTTTTATCTGATTGGCGTTTGAGGAGGCTTCTGCACTCCAGTGAGCACCATGGCCTTCTCGCATGACCTAGGCGCATCTCAGTCCCGTTCAAGTGAATGGGGCTGAGCTGTGATACTAAGCACAGCTGGTATATAATGTATGGCAATGTGCTTGGTGAGCTGTGAGAAGGCTGCAGTGCCTCCTCAAGCAGCTGAATGGTGGGGGTACCGAGTGTCAGACCACCACAATCAGATACTGATGACGGATAGGTTAGGCTGGGTTCGCTGACGATTTTTTAATGTTTAATGTGTACAAAAAGCACTTACGTTAAATGGATGCCTTTGACGAGTGCCATACAGTGGCATTTGGCACCAAATGTGAAGTGAACCCAGTCTTATTAGTATAAAACATTCAGAAAACTCCTTTAATGCGATCAAATATAACCCATTTAAAGGTGAAGACCTCCTTTGAGCAAGACAAGGTATTTGAATTATGGACGTGCAATTATATTGGCAGTCAGACATAGGAGATGGATGGTGGGACCAGTCATAGATTTTAGAGACCGGCAAATATCTGCTAGATGATTGATATAATGTAAAATATAAAGTATGATGTAGGTTCAATGGCTAGATAATATGATGAGTGGGTTATATTGTAGTCTTGTGGGCCTCAGTTATGTGGTTATTGAGTAGTGGGACATCATGAACAACTGTTTTATAATATAGTTGACAAATAATGAGCAATATCCTCCTAAAACTGCTTTGACAATCTAAAATCAAGTCAGAGCAGGAGGTAAGTGTGCTATTTCATCTTGGAGGGATAAGTTACAAGTATTCCCAACACCCTATTATTCAGAGTTTAAAAGACGCCTTTTGTCATAAGGACACCAATTACATTTGTTATGAGACAATAACATCACAAAGATCACAGTGTTTGAACCTTGACAAAGTATAGTGGTCATTTTACTGATTACTGCTTTCAAGTTGACACCAAGATTATAGTCTGAAAGGTGTGCTTCCATAAATCAACTTTATTTTATAAGGATCATGTAGTGCTAATGAAAAAGGAGGAACACTAAGACAGGAGGACATTAGGCTATCTCAGGAATGAACATGACCCTGTGATGTGATTGTCATGCAATGTTTACATGGGCCCCATGCAAGTTCAGCTTGCACTTCTACCAACCCAGGCAGTGAAGGGTATAATGTCAGTAGAACTGGTGGTCTAGAGCAGTGAAGGGGCCAATGTTAGTATACCTGGTGGTCTAGGGCAGTCAAATAGTAAAGTTTAAGATCCCTGGTAGAAAGCAGTGGAAGAGTTAATGCTGCATACCTGGGAGCCAGTAGTGGTTATTTTCCTGTCCAAGCATTGTCCTTGATTTAGTTGCTTATTTCCTCCCTGCACTGATCACAGAACTGAGGGCAGAGAATGAATAAAGAGGACCATGCAGCTATAACTGTACAGCTGCAAGGTTCTCTCTATGATTGGGCAGAGAAATTCAGGGGTGTTCTTCCAAGTCATTGCTTGTGTGGCAAGAGGCCTGGTGCAGCTGCAACCACTTTGACCACTATAGTTACTCCACTGTATACAGAACATGTACAACATGTCCACTTTTAATGACATAATTTCTATCATTGCATGACATGTCAGAAAAATGTCTAATAGGTTATTATTGAATTAACTCAAGGAACAGACCATAATGGAAACAGATTGGGGCTTCAATGGCAGCCCCACATGCGCTTGTCTTCTGCAAAACTCTTGGAACCTTTTATTGTATCAGAGCCTGGTACCCTTCATTATTCTTTGGTACATTGATATGCAGTCTCTCATGTTCTTAGGCTAGTTTCACACTAGCATTGTGAGATCCGGCAGGCTGTTCTGGTAGGGAACAGCCTGCCGGGTCTCTCTGGATCCAGCATTGTGGGAAGCCACAGAGTTCCTTTCTGGCTCCAATAACCTATCAAGGAGAACGGTGGAGATTCGTCCACAACCTGGCAAATATGCTGAGAATTGACAGGACGAAAAACGCTGTGGCTTTTGGCAATGCCAGATCCATAGAGACATGGCAGGCTTTTCCCTGTCGGAACTGCCTGCCGTATCTCGCAACGCTAGTGTGGAACTAGCCTTATGTACATTTGCACCATAGAAGCATTAGGCCCCATTCACACGAACGTATATTTGCGGGCCCGCATTACTGTGGACCCGCAAATATACACGGGGGCCGCCCAGCGTGTGTTCCGCAGCACTTGGAAGACACGTTGTGCAGCCCCATTAAAAATGCCTATACTTGTCCGTGCGCACGGACAAGTATAGGACATGCTTCAAAAGAGCCGCGTCACGGAGCTAGCTCCATGCCGCGGCTCCCGGCCCCATAGAGGTGAATGGGGCCGCATCTATTCCGCAATTTTGCGGATAGATATGGCCCCATTCAATACGCTCGTGTGAATGGGGCCTTAGTCAGATAAATCCTGATGCATTTAAACCCTCAGGGTGCTGCCACACTACATCTTTTTTCTTGAAAATCTTTTTGGGCTTGTAAAAACACAGTGAAACTCTGAAAAGCTCTTCTTTGTTCCAATAGAGGAAAAATATGTTGCATGAAACCACCCTTAGGCCTGTGGCACATGGTGAGTGGAACCTACAGAGTTATAATAGAAATATTTGTGCCTCTTCTGTGTTTTGGACCCACTCCTGGTTTTGACTTACAAATATTGATGCAAAAATACTCACCAAATACTGAGTGTGTGAAAGAGGCCTTAGGGTGAGTTCATACATTGGTTTTTAAAGGTGTACTTTTATGGCATTTTTGCAACTATGGTTTTTGGTGTGCATTGCCTTCTCTAATACCTTAAATAGCAGAAAAAAATAACATGGTTTACAATTTCATTGTAGGTAAAAAATGCTGCTAAAAAACATAAACCAGCATGGAAGCCAGCATGCACTGTGGTCTATGGCTTTCACCTACTTCACTGCTTGCTAGATTATCCGACCTAACTGCCAAGGGGCAGCATATTTCACAGATAAATTCTATGTGTTGCTGCATTGTATCATGACATTTCAGTCTGTGCCTATCTGATAACTTGATCTAAGGTATTTACCTTTGTTTTGATAGATATGTGAGAAGATCCTGCATAGTATGAAAGTGACATTGTATGCAAAATGGTGAGTACTGTATATATACATGGTTAACTACAGGGGAACTGCTATGTTATGCTAGATGCTTAAGTTTGACACATCACGCACATACCTTTTTCTGTGATTATATCTCTAAATATTCTGTTGCTTCATATGGCAACTGTGCAAAACCTGAACGACAAGTCACAGGTGAAAGAAGAGCTGGGTGAACATTGTGTTATGTGATCTATGCAAACACTGCTGAAGTTACTTTTGACTTCCAGGATAAAGCATTAAAGGGATACTAAAAAAATGCTTGAGACCAGGAACTCCTTTTTTCATAAGTGCAGGTAAAGTGCAGGGTGTTCTGGTTCCAGCACCAAGCTTCATTCTCTTCCACATCTGATCCCTGCTGGACCAAAAGTATGAAGTGCCGTCTACATGCACGTAACTGCTGCCGGACAATCAACGCTGCCATTGATTGGTCTATATGGGTGACATGCACATGACAGCACATCTGGAGAATGGAGCCCAGCATTGGAATGCTGGTGACAAGTGTCTTTTGTTAACAATTGTACCCCGTCTGCACAAATGAAAAGGGTTCCAATCTTGAGGATCCCCTTTTTTGTCCTTCAATAGTAGTTCTTTAAATTTACACATGATGGAAAAGATTTACTAATGTGTCTGTGCCAAAAATCTGTTCAAAAATCTAGTGCAAGTTGGTCCTACACTTTTTTTCTTCCACGCTCAACAAAGGAGGTGAGGTTTAGCAGAAAGTAGGTGTGGCTTCACAAGAAAGGGACAGAGTCTAAGATGTGCCATTTTGCACCAAAGGTGTGCAACAATTCTGGCATAAAATAGTCTCCAAGAAATCCAACCAATAGTACCTATCCTTGTACCAGATTTATCATCCAGCCTGAGACTCTGTGATCCATCTGGTGCAGGTCTAGACAGCTTGTCTAAACTAAAGCTATCTTTATGATTAGTTAATCTTAACTTTGACCCTTTGTACATTAGGTGTGACCCATAACACCAGCATGGCGCTGGTTGGTGTGGATTTCTTATGTTCTTGTCACCTTTTAACTTTTGGTTTGCATTTAGGCTGTTTTCTCCCTATTTTGTTCTGTGAGTGATGTCAACTAATGTAAAAATCACATTTGCTTGCATGACTTTCAGTCTGTCACCCACTGATAAAACAGGACAAAGATCAATACAATATGTTAGTTGATACAGATTGGTACATGTTGGCATCCACTAGAAAAGAACTGGGTACAGGCACAACACGTTCAGGTTTCTTGATGCCATTTTTGAAGCGAAGTGCAGCATAAGTAAAAAGGACCAATATCACTTCTCTTTTTTAAATTCACTTCTGATTTTGGCTTCCAAAACTGCATCAGGAAACCTGAGCGTGTGACCGCACCCTAAGGGCTTGTTCACACGGCCGTTGTGTGTCTGTTCCCGTGCTGCAGACCGCAAATTGCGGTCCGCAGTGCACGGGCACCTACTGTGGTGCTTCCGCATGCGGATCACGGACCGATTCACTTCAATGGGATCCGCGATCTGCATCCGACTGTCAGCACCGCAAAAGCATAGAACAAGTTCAAATGTTTTTGCGGTGCGGAGGCACGGACAGAAACACCACTGAAGCACTCCGTAGTGCTTCCGCGGGGTTCCGATCCATGCCTCCATTCGGCACTGCACCACATCTCCGTGTTTGCGGACCCATTCAAGAGAATGGGTCCACCATCCGTGATGTGGAGTTCACACGGCCGGTGCCCATGTATTGCGGACCCGTGTGAACAAGCCTTAAGTGTGAACATATTATGTAAAAGGTTACACAATCTATAGTTGGAAGGACTTTTACTTGCACGAAATATATTGTAGAGTAACTACTGCTTCTGTCACTAGCACATTAGTAGATTACAATAAACAATAACAAGTTTCTATTGTACAGCATAGCATTCAGTTTCTAGAAGATACAAGAACTCATCATATGCCCGAATAGTGGCTCCACAAATTTATATATCTATAATCTCTACTCTCTTATTCTTTCAGAGTTATATATTGGAAAACAACAATAAGGTGCTCCTCACTGGACGCCCCGGAAGCATTTCTGATCTGCTGACCTTGAACGATGACAATGGGAGTGTTGTTGTTGCTGGGATAAAACAAAATGACCCCATTGCAAGTTCTTTGGGACTGAAAGAAGGTATGTAATGTCCAATTCCTTTCAAATATTTTTGGTATATTTTTTACAATTTTACATTTGACAGCTACAGTGTCTGGTTCTACTTGTAAACTTTTATAAGACTTGAAGGGTCACCAAGCTTTCCAAAAATTGATGTGTCATAGTGACATAACAAAGGTTTTGATTGGTGGAGGACTGAGTGCTGAGACTCTCACTGATCGCTAGAACGAGGAGAAAGAAGCGCTCCCATATTGCGCACTCTCTCCTCGCTGCTTCAAGACAGGCTCATAGTTTTTCTATTGAGCCCATCTCTTATATCAGTGAAAGAGGGCGCACTATGTGAGAGCTTCTCTCTCCTTGTTCTAGTGATCAGTAGAGGTCTCAGCCTTCAGACTGCAATCGACCAAAACCTTTCATATGACACTATGACTTATCAAAAGTTTTGTTAAAGCTCAGTGACACATTTTAGAATTTTTTAGGGAGGTCTTTGCTCCAGAAACTAAAAACTAAGCCAGCTGGCTTTCTGGCATATGCCTAGTTAAGACAACTCCTTTTGACATGCCTTAGAAGATATTTTTATAGAGAGTGTACTCCCACCAATCTTTAACCATTACATTTTTCTTGATTACTAAATAGTTACAATTCCTATGGACATGAGGTTTACTCTAGAGAGGTACTGGTTCCTCTACACATTCAGTATTCAATGCTAATGCCAGTCCTGTCCTCCAACAAAACAGCATTTATCAATTTATGTTGCAACATAAAAGACAGTGTATATAATACAGAACAGTCCATACAACAGGTAATATATGTTATTTCAATTGCAGAATCCATATGGAGAATACAATTTGCCTCCAGATGCAGTAAAGCTGTAACATCCGGAGGCAGTGGCCAAATCAGGGTTTATTACTTAGAATAGATGAGGAATATCAACCTCAAGTGACTGCAATGCTCATGACATGTGTGAGTTACAGAGCTACTGGTTGAAGGGGTTATCCAGGTTTGGGAGCATAAACAAAAATCATAGGGCCCTTTAAGTAACATTTAGTATGGGCCTCAGTGGAATAGTCAGACCCTTGTGTTTTCTGTTACAATCCTAAGGCTCCTTCACACATAGCATTTCTCTGACATTTTTTGGCTTGTAAAAAAAAAAAAAGGCCATGAATTTCATATATTTTGGAGTGCCTTTTTAATAGACACACCTTTTTTTTTACATGGGCTTTTTTCCTGCATTTTTTCAGCAAAGAACTCCACCGCCCCACAAAAATCACCACAAAAATGCACTGTTTGTAGCATATTTTATATTTTTGTACTAACTTAATGCTAACATCTGGTTGCAACAATTTTTGGAAGAAGAACAGAGGAAAATAATAGCCCAAAATGTTTTTTTTCCAAAAAACATTTTCTATTAAAACACTCCATCCATGGTGTTGGACTAAAGAAGGTAGAACTGAGCTTTAGGGAGCAGGTAAGTATGCTTCTCTCCACAGGTCCAGCGAAGGGGGGCTACCCAACCATGTTTAAAAGCTGGATAACCCCTTCAACATGCCCATACACTGTAGAGAGAGTGTTCACACACTGCAGGATATGCATACATGAGGAGATCGGAAAAAGTGGCTGCCAACTTCTTATTTGCCACAGGAAGTTGAGCATTTCAAAATCCAACATGTTTGAAACTTCTTGACCCTGTCATATGTGCTGTCAGATTGGCCGTTGTGGATTTCCACCAACTTACATCTAATGTGCATGGGCACCTTTAGAGAAATAGCTTTGTACATAGATAGAAAAATACAATGCAGAAAATTAGTATTATTGTGCTTGCATTATTTTCTTGAAAACATTTCCTCAGTTCAGATGACTAAATATGTTGATGTTTGAAGCGCATCAACTCCCTATCCAGGGGTTACAGAAAAATACATTGTACAAACACCTCCATAATAAAAGACATAAAATACTTTACCCCATATACTCACAGGAGTCAGATAAATAAGTGCTTGCAACAATTAAAAAAAAATATTTAGTGGACTGAATCTTAACTCAACCCTGCATTTAGCCCAATGATCTCTTCTTACAGTAGGTCCAGAAACACAGAAAAAGGGTAACATCATAGAAAAATGCTACCTGCTACCTTTCTCTACTACAAGGGATGGGAAGATGAAAGGACAACAAACTTATAGTGAGATGTTATGGCATGTTAGAGTCTATTCTTGTATGTATGTTTTATATAGATAAAGGTTCTTATGTAATTAGCTACACAGACAAAATTACCCAATTCATGTATTAATGAAGCTTTCTTGCATTTTAGGAGATGAGCTTCTTGGGGCCACCATATATTTTGATAACCTACACAAAGCAGAAGTACTTAACATTTTGAAAGCTGCAGAGCCTTACAAAACAAGTGTCCAGCTGCATACAAAAAATGAAGCACCGCTGTCTCCAGTCAGTCCATTCTCTCTAAAAACAGATAAGGTGGTGAGTAAGCCTCCATTGATCAATTATACTACAGTAAACTAGTTCCACAGGAGTGAAATTAATAATCATTTTCATTTTATAGGCTGTGAATACCTTGGCGTATGATGAAATCTTCAACAGCAAGATTCGCAGATACCTTAAAGGTTCAGTCTCTATGCAAGATTTGTCCCAACAAGGCACTAGAGAAGGGCAACATAAATCACCAATGACAAACGACAAAATCACTGCATTTGGCTCATCCATGCAGATATCTGGAATTACATATCCGGAGCTTAATGCTCCAAATGTAAATGGTCAAATCAATGATGTACAGATCAAAGCACCAAAAATCAATGTTAAAGGTTCACCAGTTAAAGGGAGTCTTCCAGATTATCAAATGTCATCTGTTCATGTTTCAGGGCCAAAAATAAATGCCCCTAATATAGATGCAGATTTTAAAGCACCTTCATTTAACATGTCGCAGGCACAGAATGGTGTTCCAAATGTTGATGTGAATCTGAAAGCTCCAAATGTGGAGTTTCCTAATGTAGAGGTAGATGGTAAAACAAATTTTTCGGGAATAGATCTTACCACACCAAGTATCTCAGGTAAAGGGAATATCTCCGATGTAAACTTTGGTTCTACAAATATAAAAGGGCCCAAGTTTAAAGTACCCTCACTAAACCTTTTCCATTCTAAAAAGTCTGATCAGGATGGGGATTTTAATGTTCCAAACATATCAGGATCAGTCAAAGTTCCTGAACTTGATGCTGGTCTCCCAAATGTCCAAGGTCCTAACTTGAATGTGACTCTCCCTAAAGCAGATATACAAGGCCCAAAATTCAAAAATCCAAAGGTAAATGTTGACTTTCCAAAAATCAAAGGTCCAGAAATGAATGTAAACATTCCCAAAACTAGTATTGAATCTCCACAAATCAAGGCACCAGAACTTAATGTAGATCTTCCTAAAATGGATATGAAGGTAGGAAAATTACCTGATGTCAGCATTGATGTTCCTAAAGCAGATATAAACTTACCAAAGGTGAAAGGTCCAAAGGTAAATGTGGATGTTCCTAAAGCCGATTTTCAGGTTCCAAAACTTAAGGGTCCAGACATGAACATTGAGCTTCCTAAAACTGATGTAAAAGTTCCCAAACTAAATGGCCCAGATCTTAACGTTAATATCCCCGATATCAGTTTAAATAGCCCTCAACTTAAAGGACCTGAAATTAACATGGACCTACCAAAGGGTGGTATTAAGGGCCCTAAATTTCCTGATATGCAAGTTGGATATACCAAAACCTAACATAAACTTACCAAAGATGAAAGGCCCAGAGCTAAATGTTGATCTTCCAAAACCAGATTTACATTTGCCAAAGCTGAAGGGTCCGAATGTTAACATAGACCTTCCTAAAGCTGATATCAAAGCACCAAAACTTAAAGGTCCAGATGTTGACATTCCCAGTGCATCTTTCAAAGTTCCTGATAATGATTTTGAAATTCCTAAATTCAAGGGACCAGGGATGAATGTTGATCTTCCTAAAGCCGATATCAAAGTTCCAAAATTTAAAGGTCCAGAAGTGAACATGGACATTCCAAAGGCAGATTTAAACATCCCAAAATTTCAAGGTCCAGAGGTGAATGTTGACCTACCTAATTCTAACATAAAACCCCCCAAAATAAAAATTCCAGATGTAAATCTTGATTTACCGAAATTTGACATGAAAGTTCCAAAACTAAAATCTCCACACATAGATTTAAATCCTCCAGAATTAAAAGGTCCAGAATTCAATGTGGATGTTCCTAAAGCAGACTTAAAAGCACCTAAATTAAAGACTCCGGATATCAATGTTGATCTTCCTAAATTAGATGTGAAGACTCCTGAATTAAAAGGCCCTGAAGTAAATGTTGACATGCCTAAAGGCGCAATAAAATTTCCATCACCAAAGACTCCAGATGTTAACCTTGAAGTTCCAAAACTAGAAACAAAATCAAAATTTAAGATGCCTTCTTTCAACTTATTTAGCAAAAAGGGAATACCTGATGCTGAGTTAAGTTTTAAAACTCCACAAGTCAAAACTGGAACTTTGAATACAGATCTAAAGGCACCCAGCCTTGATGTAAATGCTCCTAATGTAAATGTTTCAGTTCCAAAAATAAAGGGAGATATGACTGGCCCAGATGCAAATATTGACCTTCCAGATGTAGATATGAAAGGTCCTAAATTAAAGTTGCCCTCTTTCAATATTAAGGGAGCCTGAGAATAAATTACCTTCACTTGAAATGTCTGGGCCAAACATTCAGACTCCCGATGTAGGCGTTGATGCATCCTTTTCAGCTCCTAAAGTAGATTTAAATGCACCACAAGTCAACCTAAAAGGTCCTGATGCAGATCTAAATGTTCCTAAGTTTAAAAAACCCACATTTAATTTCCCTTCTTTTCAAATGAAGAGCCCAAATATAAAAACACCTGATTTAAAAGTAGATGGGTCTTTAAAGAGTCCACAGTTAGATGTTAATTCTCCTGATATTGATGTTAAAGTACCAGATGCAAACATAAATCCCCCTAAATTTAAATTGCCCTCATTTCAAATGCCTTCATTCCAAATGTCTGGCCCTAAGGTTGAAGCCCCTGATTTAGAAGTTGGTGGGTCTCTAAAACCTCCACAAGTTGATGTAAATGCACCCAGCATCAATGTTAAAGGTCCAGATACACAGGTAAAAACACCCACATTTAAAATGCCAAATGTTAAAATGTCAGGCCCACAGTTACAGACACCTGATGTAGGTGTTGATGCATCCTTTTCAGCTCCTAAAGTAGATTTAAATGCACCACAAGTCAACCTAAAAGGTCCTGATGCAGATCTAAATGTTCCTAAGTTTAAAAAACCCACATTTAATTTCCCTTCTTTTCAAATGAAGAGCCCAAATATAAAAACACCTGATTTAAAAGTGGATGGGTCTTTAAAGAGTCCACAGTTAGATGTTAATTCTCCTGATATTGATGTTAAAGTACCAGATGCAAACATAAATCCCCCTAAATTTAAATTGCCCTCATTTCAAATGCCTTCATTCCAAATGTCTGGCCCTAAGGTTGAAGCCCCTGATTTAGAAGTTGGTGGGTCTCTAAAACCTCCACAAGTTGATGTAAATGCACCCAGCATCAATGTTAAAGGTCCAGATACACAGGTAAAAACACCCACATTTAAAATGCCAAATGTTAAAATGTCAGGCCCACAGTTACAAACACCTGATGTAGAAGTTGGTGGTTCCTTAAACACACCAAAAGTAGATTTTGATGCCCCCAAACTTGATATGAAAGCTCCTGATGCAAAGATGAATACTTCAAAATTTAAAATGCCATCATTTCAATTGCCTTCATTCCAATCCTCGGGTCCAAAGATTGAAACTCCTGATTTAGAAATTGACGGGTCTTTAAAGTCTCCAAATATGGACATGAACACACCAAAAATTGATGCAAAAGGTCCAGAAATACAGTTAAAAGCTCCAAAATTTAAAATGCCTTCTTTCCAAATGACAGGCCCAAATGTGCAAGCACCTGATGTAGAAGCTGGTGGCTCTTTAAATGTACCAAAAATAGATATAAATGTTCCACAGGTAGATATGAAAGGACCAGATGCACAAATAAAAGACCAAAAATTTAAAATGCCTTCGTTCCAACTCAAAGGCCCAAATTTAAAAATTCCAGATGCACAAGTAGATGGCTCATTTCAAACTCCTCAAGTAGGAATAAATGCTCCTGAAGTAAATTTGAAAGGTAAAGAGCAGAAAATTAGCCCACCCAAATTTAAAAAACCAACATTTAATATGTCAGGAGGTAACATTGATGGTCTTGAGTTACAAGCACCACGCGTCGAAGCCAAAGAATCAAAATTTAAGTTTCCAACTTTACGTATATTTCATCCTAAATCTAGCTTTCCAGATGTTGATTTAGGCATTGAGTCTGCAAAGTTAGATACCCCTTCCCTTCCAAATTTACAAGGAAGTGCAACTTTGCCAAACATTAGTGCTAGTGCACCTAATGTCAGTCTTAAGGCATCTGATAAGAAGATGACTATGCCAAAGTTTAAGATGCCATCATTTGGAAAATCTAGAGCAGATGATTTTGATTTCAAAGTGAGAACACCTGATGCTTCATTGCCAGATGCTAGTGTTCAACTAAAAACTCCAGAGTTAAATGCAAGCTTACCAAGTGCCAGCATCAAACCTCCAAAATTTAAAGGACAAAATGCTAATTTGAAAGTTAGAGTACCGGAATTGGAAAGTGGAGTTACTATACCAAATGTTCAAGCAAAAGCACAATTAGTCTAGAAAGCTCAGGAGGAAATATTGCATTGCCTTCCGCTAAAGTATCAGCCCCGGAAATTGACATACCTGATAGCCAAGTAAAAGTACCTGGTATAGAGATAGCTCAAACACAAATAAAGGGACCCAAGTTCAGCACAGGTTCCCCATCTGCCAACATCAAAACACCAAAAATAAAAGCCCCAGTGGTGCCAGATATGAGTATGTCTGCTCCAAAGTTGGAAAGTGATGGACTAGATGATCTGGATATAGATGTCAATCTTCCATCTGCACGAATGAATGACCCAAAGTGGAAACAACCATTCTCAGGTCAAACAGAAGCACCAGGTGTTGATATAGACATTCCACAAGTGAGAGGAGACATTAAAGCCTCACCACCTAAGCTGCAAATGCACCAAAATGATGATGCCTCTTTGGATGTAAATTTGCCTTCTGTACAACTGAATGCTCCGAAGTGGAAAAAGCCTTTTCCTGGTCAAACAGAGGAACCAGGAGATGATATAGATGTTAGAGTGCCTCCTGCTGACGTTGACATAGACCTTAACTCACCAAAGACAAGGGACATTTCTTCATCAAACTTCTCTTCTTTTTTTTCTGAAACCACTTTCTCGTTACCTGATGTTGGCTTTGATTTCACACCTCCTCGTATAAGCACATCATAACATTGCTCATAGTAGATTTACATTTTCATGCATGGTTGGAAAAAAACTCTGTAAATCAGGAAAAAGTACAGTAAAAATAATCTGTGTTAGGTTATCCAGGCTAATAGAGGTGCAAATCTAATTTTGTATATAATTTAATAAAGGAATAAGCAATAAATCTAGTTTAGAGTTAAAAAAATGTATTACATTTTCAAGTTTTGCAACTATTCTAAAAGTGACACCTTGGGGTATTTTGGATTTGTGTTTTAAAAATGTATAAGTGAAGTTAATGTAGCTTAAACCTTTATGGTCTATGATATCATGTGGGATTTATTTTGTATACTGTACAGTCATTTTATTTAGCACATTCATGTAAAGATGAGTGTATAAGTCGTAATATACATAACTGTAAGGCCTATATTAGACAAGTAGATCATCCAGGCGATTGTTGGGAGGGAATCGTTTCTTTCCGGCAATCATCTGCTCATCAGCGGAGGAGACCACTGCTATTACATGCAGCGATCTCCTCCACTGTATGGGGAGGAGCGATTGATAATGAGTCATTATTTGCCGGCAGCAGATCGTGATTAGACAGCATGATCTCCTACCGGCAAACGATCATTTTTAAACCTGCTGAAAGATTCAGATTACCCAATGAACAAGCTTGTTGATCAGGTAATTGGCGGCAGTATTACACTGCCAAATCATCACTAAGGAGCCTACATCGCCTGTTTGCGATGATCCGCAAGATTATCTACCCGTCTAATAAAAGCCTAAGTACTAATAATTAATTGCTTTGTATAACATTAGGAAAAATTATCTGTTTTTTTTTTTCCCAGAAACGGCGCCACTTTTATCCATGGTATCTCACTTAACAATCAAGTAAATGGAGCTAAGTAAATGGGGCTAAGTTCCAATACCAGATACAGTGCGTGAGCAAGAGTGGCACTATTTCTGGTGAAAAAATGAGACTCATTATTATGATCTTTTTATGTGTGCTTTAAATATCATGGAGGCTCCTTGAACATTGGTAATACAATATAGACATGGAAAATTAATATCTTCACCAAAAAGTCTTGAAAAATATGTTTAAAATATGTTTAACATAAAAACTTGATTTAAATCAATTTGATGACACATTCCCTTTAACTAGTCCAATGTGGTAAATGAAACATAACTAGGAATGAAAATATCATAAACCAGTAAAATATGTCATTAAGAGATGTATTACTGTATCTGCAATATACTATAATATCACTTAAAATATTTTAATGTGCAAAATAATCAAGTATGAATATATTATCCAATATAATGTACTACGTATATTTTAATGTTGTTCTATGCTATGGGACATACATATTTCATTTTCCTTAGATAAATCTTGCATGTTGCCAACATTTATGTTTAAGCATATCCATAATAAGCTATGATATATTCTTTATACTTATTCTCCGAAATACCATAATTATTTCTCATTAATAGGGTTGAACAAACAAATAAAGAACAAAAAAATGTGATGCAGAGTCTTTTTTATTTTAATAATACAGGCAATATCCAGTTGTCAGCTTAAAGAGATTTTCCACGAGAAGAACATTTTTAATGAGGGCCAGAATGGGTTAAAATAACAAATAAGTCTTTTAGAGACTTACTCACTGATCCTCCACTACTGCCAAACTGATGCTGCTCTGTTCTCTGATGCTCTCCACTTCCTGGTTCAGGCTCAACACACAGGAAATAGCAGCAAATGCCCACTCAGCCAGCCCCTGGGAGCATTGGTGACCTGCTTTAGCTGGCATTTCCATCTATTTCCTGTGTGTCAATGCCGGGTCCAGAAAGCAGGAGCTGCTGGCATTCAGCAGTGTCAGAACAGCAGCCGTGAGGTATTTAGGGGCGGACATACCGCCTGTGCAGCCGGTTCAGCTGCACAAGGGCCCGTTGCGGGAGGGGGGCCCATGGGAGGTTCGGTGACAGGGCAGGGAGAGATGAGCGATTTCATTGTGGAAGTGCTCATCTCTCTATATTCATCTGTGTCGCCGTCCTCAGGACGTAGCACCTGTAGCGTCAGAGGCCGGCGCAGGCGGCACAATGACATCATCGCGCCACCTGAGCTGTACAGCGCGGGACACAGGCCGGAAGAGGCCTGCATCACATCGCTGAAAGAGGCAAGAAGATAATTATGTAAGTTTATTTTTTTTATTTACGCTTTACTAGGGGCCCTATCTGCCACTCATGGGGACATCTGCTGGGGGCCCTCCACTATAGAGGAGGAGGAGCACTATGGGGGCATATTTTAAATACTGGCAGACATGTGGGGCAGTATTAAGGAGTATGAGCACTATGGGGGGCCTACTTTAAATGCTGGCAGACATGGGGGGCACTATAGAGGAGGAGGAGCACTATGGGGGCATATTTTAAATACTGGCAGACATGGGGGGCACTATGTTATGTACTGGCACACATGGGGGCACTATGGAGGGGGAGGAGCACTATGGGGGCATCTTCTCGGGCCCTATCTTATATACTGGTAGACATGGGGGCAATATGGAGAAGAGGGGAGCACTATGGGGGCATCTACTGGGGACCCTATCTTATATACTGGAACATATGGGCGGCACTATGGAGAACGGGGGTGCACTATGGGGGCATCTACTGGGGACCCTATCTTATATACTGGCACACATGGGGGCTCTATGGAGAAGGGAGAGGAGCACTATTGGGCTAATTATATAGGGGCATTTTACTGGCACACAATATGGGGGCATTTTATACTTCGCATAATTATTTTTGGGGAACATTATGTTTATACTGTTAGTGTCAGGGCCACTGTTTCCTGGGCACAGTTATTTTTTTAGGATACTGTGTGGCAGTAATTATTAAAGAGGATCTATCTGTGTGTAACTAGTATAGGGAGCACAGTAGCAGAGTATTGGTGGTGACAGGATGCGGTGTTCAGAAGGTGGGGGGATGATGGAAAACAAGGAAACTAAGATGTCTGTCTGTCAAACTCTGCAGAGACTAAATATGTCTGAAAGACATCATCATGGCGATCTGGTCTGAAAAGAGAAGATGAGGACAGAGAACATCTAAATCAAAGGAGACGTCACTGGATGTAAGAGGTATGTGGCTATGTATTAGACTACTTTCCCAGCGATTCTGGCAGGCTATTTCAGCAGAGAACAGCCTGCAGAATGCCCACCGGCCCTATTAACTATAATGGGGTATGGCAGAGATCCGGCCTCAGTCTGGCAAAAATGCAGAGAATCAGCAGGACACAAACCCCTGCATGCCTGAGTTTGTGTCCAGCCAATTCCTTGCATTCTCTGCCGGATCAGGTGGCCTGAGCCTAGTGCCGCAGGTGTGACAGTAGCCTTACCTTGTATGTTTTGAATTGCTGTATGTAATGTTAGGATGGAATATGTTAGGCTGAGAATTTTGCCCCCTTTGCACAGAGGCCCTCTGCTGTCTGTGTCCGCCCCTGGGGGTATTAGCAAGGAAAAAACTCTCCTCTCTGAAAATAATGTAAGTCAATGACTATGGGTGCAGCTTACCTGCTATTTATTTCCTCAGATATTGCTGTTTATTTGCTTTCTTGCTCTGTTCGGTTCGACACCTACAGTGTTTACAGGGAATCTGAGGTAGTCTGAAAACTAATTACTCTCTTTTCTGACTCAATAATTAAGCAGGAAGAGTTGAGGTTCATGAAACAATATGACTACGGTTCTCTGTATTGACCTGTGCTACTTTCTCCTCAACCATCATCAGCTTAAAGTCCATTGAAATACATGTATGAAGAATCCAGATGAGGTATATTTCCAGGCTGAATACTTGTAATAATGCACACACAGTTGGTGAAAGGATTTTTTTTCCCAGCGTTCAATAGTGTTGACAGTGCAAACATTTATGTAAAACGGCAGCAGGAGTGGCATGGCCATAAACCCTACAGGGAATTTTCCTGGAACTTTCCTCATGGCCACCACCTGGATACCTAACAATCTGATGCTCTCAGTAGAAATAAATTCTATGTGCCTGACTGGTGGCTGCAGGTGTCCTCCTGAATAACTGTAGCATTTTGTACTGCGCTATGATATTGCTGCCCCCAACTAATTCTATTGCCCTGTCTTCTGTCAATTTGGACCTGCCTACAACATGGGGCCTCTTTTATGTTTTTCCAGGGCCACTTTAAGCTTCCACTCCACCCATGAACAGCAGCAAACATAGGAAGAAGGAAGGGGCTGATTACATCAGAGCAAGCACACTGCAATAACAACAATAAGTGCATACAAAATCATGAAACCAGGATGTCAGTGCATAGAGAACTGATATCCATAACAGCAAGGACAGCATGGCAGAATCTACTGATTAAAGTAAAATAACATTTGGGAGGTTCCAGTTCGCATCAGAGGAACATCTCTATGTCCAGTGCTGGATTGTACTCAAGTATATGGTATCTTAAACAAGTGTAATTAATTATAGGGAGTCATCTGTCAGCTCCATTCTGCCTATAACAGTCACACCAGCTCCAGGTAGAGAACTTAAATATTTGCTCAAGCAGATATATATTTCTTTTCCATGGATACAGGTTCAATTGTTGGCAAAATCAAGTTTCATGGGATATGCAAAAGACTTCGCAAGTGCCCAATTGGTGTACCGGAGTATGGCAAATGCCCAGGCCATCCTCATTATTGGAATCTCCTTATCTGTCCTACATCACACATCTTTGCAATTAAATCTCACTGCTGTGCTGTGAAAACCCTGGACAGCAGATGCATGATTGACTGTACTGCAAATGTCTAGAAAAACAGCAATCCTGGCATTGTTTTTATTTATTTTACAGTGTTCTCCATTTGGATGAAATATCATAATAATTTTACAATTCTAGGCATTCAGATGCAGCAAACTTCCACCATCCTTCACTGTCACCTGTAGACACTAACTATTGTTCTCTCCAGCTCTTCAGCCACCAAATATTTCAAATTCTGGCACATCAGACCACAGCTCCTGCTGCCATTTTTTTGCAACTCAGTTCCCATGTTTTTGTGCATAGTTGAGTGGAAACAAGGCTAAGTGACTCAGCTATGCATGCTCTGGACTGTTGAGTCAAAATTTTAAATATAGCTGGAGAGTGGTAAAGCATGGTAGAGGTTCCTTGCAAGTCTCCAAGATGTTTCCCTTCCCTTCAAAAACTGTGTGCAAGTGCATACCTCCCAACTTTAGAAAATGGCAAAGAGGAACAATATGTGCAGCATGCGTAGCAGCACAATGTATGGCAGTACATTGTGCTGCTGGGGAGCGCTGGCAGCTGAGCAGAATGGTGAAGCAGGGAGCAGACTGCTTGCTGTGTCACCATTACAATCAGCTGAGAGTGGGACATACCTCAGCCATTCCAGGATTGCAGGACAGCCACCGAAATTCTGGCCTGTCCCGCCAGATCTGGGACGGTTGGGAGGCATGCTGTGGCACAATTTTATTCATACAAAGCCACGCCTCTAACTCTGCCCAAAGCATAACTATACACATCCAGTCCCCTTAATGCCCCCACATAGTAATTATTTCCCCTTTGTGCCAGCACAGTAGTAATGCCCACACTGTGCCCCCTTCGCAGTAATAATGCCCACATGTGCCCCCTTCACAGTAGTCATGCCCATATTGTGCCCCTTCACAGCAGTCATGTCCAGATGTGACTATTCCCAGTTGTTATGCCCAGATGTGCACCCTCACAGTAGTTATGCCCAGATATGTGGCCCCTCATAATAGTTATGACCAGATATGTGACCCTTCAAAGTAGTTATGGCAAGATATATGCCCCCTTCACAGTAGATATGCCAAGATGTGCCCCCTCACAGTAGTTATGCCTAGGTATGTGCCCCCTCAAAGTAATTATGCCCAGATATGTGCCCCCTTCACAGGAAGTAAAAAAAAAAAAAAAAACAAAATACTTACTTGGTTCCTGCTGATTCACGGCCTGCCCTTCTACACAGACCAGCAGAGCGATGTGTGACAGTACATCATACTACTGATGCTATGATCTTCAGCGCTCCTATAATTTGTGCCAGTATAAAATACTCCTATATAGTGCTCCCATAGTGCTCCTCCCCATCCTAATAGTGCCCTCCATAATGTGCCAGTATAAAATGCCCCTTTAGACTGCCCCACATAGATGTTCCCATAATGCTCCTCTCCCCCTTCCCCATAGTGGCACCAAAATGGGTGCCAGTATTAAATGCCCCTATATAATGCCCCATAGTGCTTCTTCACCATAGTGCCCCCCTTAATGCATGCCAGTATATAAGGCCCCCAGTAGATGCCCCCATAGTGCTCCTTTCCCCCCTTCTCCATAGTGCCCCCTTTAATGTGTGCCAATATATATGAACCCCAGTAGATGCCCCCATAGTGCTCCTTTCCCCCGTACTTCTCCATAGTGCCCCCTTAATGCGTGCCAGTATATTGGGCTACCATTATATGCCCCTATAGTGCCCCCTCATAGTATGTGCCAGTATATAAGGCCCCCAGTAGATGCCCCCATAATGTGCCAGTATATAGGGCCACCAAAGTTCTCCTTAACCCCTTCTCCATAGTGCCCCCCATAATGTGCCAGTAAATAGGGCCCCCAAAGTGCTCCTTCCTCCCCCTTCTCCATAGTGCCCCCCCATAATGTGCCAGTAAATAGGGCCCCCAAAGTGCTCCTACCCCCCTTTTCCATAGTGCCCCCCATAATGTGGCAGTATATAGGGCCCCCAAAGTGCTCCTCCTCCCCTTCTCCATAATGCCCCTCATAATGTGGCAGTATATAGGGCCCCCAAAGTGCTCCCCATAATGTGGCAGTATAAAGGGCCCCCAAACTGCTCCCCATAATGTGGCAGTATATAGGGCCCCCAAAGTATATGCGGCAGTATATAGGGACCCAAAGTCCTCCCCATAATGTGGCAGTATATAGGGCCCAAAGTATATGTGGCAGTATATAGGGCAGTATATAGGGCCCCCAAAGAAAACAATAAACACATATACTTACCTCCATAACACTCTCTGTGAAGCAATGCAGACCTCTTCTGACCTGTGTCCCACTCTGTACTGCTCAGGCGGTGCGATGACGTCATCGCGCCGCTTGCGCCGGCCTCTGATAGGCTACAGGTACTAAGCCTGGAGCCTATCAGAGGAACGGGCAGGGGAGACGCCCCGCTGCATTATTCATCTGTATCGCTGTCCTGAGGACGGCGATACAGATGAATATAGAGATGAGCGCTTCCACAATGGAAGCGCTCATCTCTACTCCCACTGCCCTGCTGCCGGTCAGAAAGGGCCCCCGTCTTACAACGGGCCCCTGTGCAGCCAAACCGGCTGCACAGGCGGTATGTCCGCCCCTGACTTCAAGTCTACGGATTGCTACCTGCTTCACCATTGTAATTCACCATTACAATCAGCTGTCTCTTCGTTCGATGGAAGCAGGGCCATATTAGCAACTAGGCACCGGGGGCAGCCTGCAGGAGGAGGGGGAGTGAAGCTCAGGTAGCGCTGTACAGTACTTACCCCTCCTCCTGCTTGCTCTTCCTGAGGCCGGTGCTGCTGTGTCCTGACTGCCTGTAGGACGTACAGAGCGCCCTCTGATCTGACGCTGCAGGAGGTCAGGTGACTTCAGCGCGGGCCCCTGGAAGAGGAGAGAGCGGGCACACAGCCAGGACCGGAGGTAAGTTTATTTATTTTTTCTTGTCTGATCTGTGGTCTGAAGTGGGGGCCAAAAAGGGATCTTAAAAGGTGGGGACAGAATGGGGGGGGGATCTGAAATGGTGGGACAGAATGGGGGGGTCTGAAATGGTGGGACAGAATGGGGGGGATCTGAAATGGTGGGACAGAATGGGGGGGTCTGAAATGGTGGAACAGAATGGGGGGGTCTGAAATGGTGGGACAGAATGGGGGGATCTGAAATGGTGGGACAGAATGGGGGGGTCTGAAATGGTGAGACAGAATGGGGGGTCTGAAATGGTGGGACAGAATGGGGGGGATCTGAAATGGTGGGACAGAATGGGGGGATCTGAAATGGTGAGACAGAATGGGGGGGTCTGAAATGGTGGGACAGAATGGGGGGGATCTGAAATGGTGGGACAGAATGGATGGGATCTGAAATGGTGGGACAGAATGGGGGGGTCTGAAATGGTGGCGACAGAATGGGGTTGATCTGAAATGGTGGGACAGAATAGAGGGGGTCTGAAATGGTGGGACAGAATGGGGGGATCTGAAATGGTGGGACAGAATGGGGGATCTTAAATGGTGGGACAGGATGGGGGGGATCTGAAATGGTGGGACAGAATGGGGGGGATCTGAAATGGTGGGACAGAATGGGGGGGTCTGAAATGGTGGGACAGAATGGGGGGGTCTGAAATGGTGGGACAGAATTGGGGACCAGAAAGGGGGTCTAAAATGGGGGCCAGAAAAGGGGTTCTGACATGGGGCCAGAAGGGGGGGGTCTGACATGGGCCCCAGAAGGAGAGTTCTATATGGGGGCCACAAGAGTATGATATGGGACCAGAAGGGGGGTATGATTGGGGATCTAATTAGGGGTCTGAAGGAGGTCTGATTAGGGGCCTGAAGGGTCTGACTGGGGGTCTAGAGGGGTCTGATTGAGGGTCTGGAGGTCTGATTGGGGGACTGGAGGCTTAATGAGGGTCTGGTAGGGGGTCTGGAAGTCTAATGGGGGTCTGATTGAGTGTCTGGAGGTCTAATGAGGATCTGATAGGGGGTCTAATGGGGTCTGGAGATGGAGGGTCTCATCTGGGGTTTGATAAGGGGATCTGATCTGAAAGGTAAGGGGGTACTGTTTTTCTGTGTGGTGCCAGTATTTTCAGGGGGGCTGTTTCTGTAGTATAGTATGGGGGGTGGGCAGGGTGAGATGTGGAGAAGGTGAGAGGATGATGGAAAAGTAGGAAAGTAAGATGTCTGTTTGTTGAACTCTTCAGAGACGAGGCACAGCTGAAAGAAGTCACCATGGCGGTCTGGTCTGACAGAAGAAGAGGAAAGAAAACGTCATCAGAGAAGAGAAGAGAAGTCACTGGATGTAAGAGGTACATATGTGACGCTGTATGACCCTGTATGCTCTATAGTGCTGTATGAAATGTTTTCCAAGTCTGTCTTTGAAGGGGTTGTCTTTTTTTTTTTTTTTTTGTACGAGCGCTGCTTTCTCTGCTCTGTTTACTGCTCTTCACTGCAAATACTATGGCGAGCAGGTGAACAGAGCAGAGAAAGCAGCTCTCATATGAGCTCTGCTCTCTCTTCAAACAGTTGATCATCAGGGTGCCGGAGGACCCCAGCTGATCTGATATTGATGACCTATCGTGAGGATAGGTCATTAGTAGTAAAAAGAGGACAACCCCTTTAACAGTAGGACTGGAGGGAAGGGATTAGGTTGAGAATTTGGCATGGGGGGGTTTCAATATTTGCCTTGGGCATCAGAAAAGCTAGGTGCACCAGCGGCAGGTGTGGGGGGGGGGGTACAGACTGAGGGTAGTTGGGTGTATGGGGATGGTGGGGTAGTTGGGCGGGGGTTAATTGGCTTGGCAGAGGACCATTTTCAGTATCCAGGGGGTTGGGGGGAGGATAGGTCACTGTAATAAGTCCAGGAGGAGGCTACTATGGGGGGTGGGGTAACAGGGCTACTATGGGGTTGGGGGGCTACTGAGGAGAGACTACTATGCTACTGTGGGGGAGGAGGCTACTATGGGGGGTGAGGGGGCTACTATGGGGGTGGGGTAACGAGGAGAGGCTACTATGAGGTGGGGGGTGAGAAGAGGCTACTATGGGGGGTGGAGGTAACGAGGCTACTATGGGGTGGGGGTTCTAAGGCGAGGCTACTATGCTACTGTGGGGGGAGGAGGCTACTATGGGGTGGGGAGGGACTGAGGAGAGGCTACTATGCTACTGTGGGGGGAGGAGGCTACTATGGGGTGGGGGGGGACTGAGGAGAGGCTACTATGCTACTGTGGGGTGAGGGGGCTACTATGGGGTGGGGGGGCTGAGGAGAGGCTACTATGTTACTATTTGGGGGCGTGGGGGAATGGGTCACGTTGGGGGGGGGGCGTCATCACAGAGAGTGCCTAGGGCAGCATGAACCCTAAATACGGCCCTGGTTGGAAGGTATGGAGAGATGCATATGTACCAGTGCTGTGTTGTACAGTAATGTACAGCATGATGTGAGCTATACCATGTGAGGAAGTGGGGGAAGTAAGCTATCTCATCTAAACTCACTCCACTGTGCCCTGTACCCTGCACTTAACAGTGTAGCGGACAGCGGCTCCTGCTACACTTACCTGTGCGTTTGGCTGAGCTGCTCCTGCTACACTATCTGTGGCCAGCGGGTCCTGCTGCATTCAGCACCTATGTGGAAGCACTGAACAGGGATGTACAGCATGATGTGAGCGGGTACCAAGCTGGGAGGAGGTGCTCACTGGCTTCTGCGAGCAGCGGCTCCTGTATTCAGCAGCCACATTGAAGCGCTGGAAAGGAATGTACAGCGTGATGTGGTTGCTAACAAGCACAACAGGGTCCATACTTTGCGGTTTCTGTGCCAAGCATGAGGGTGGGGGAAGGGATAGATTCCACCAGTGTCTACGAAAGTTCGTCAGTGAGGGAACTTTGTGACCTCAACGTTGGTTTGTCCTGGGTATTTTGTGTATTCATATAGCTGATGCATTTGCATTACAACCATTATTCCTAATTCCAAGTAACTTTCATGAACATGAAAGCTACTAAATATATTTTTCTCCACTGTATTCAATGAGGAAAATAAACTGTCAGATGAAATGCAGAATATAAAAGTAAATTCCCCATTAAAAGTGCCCTGTCTGACCCAGGAAGAAGTACAGCGACGTCTTAAAAAGATTAAAATAGATGGTAAAATAAATGGTGCCAAAAAGGGCCCAAAAACAGAGCCCGGAAACTATAAGCCAATAAGTTTAACATCTGTCGTGTGTAAACTGTTTGAAGGTTTTCTAAGAGATGCTATCTTGGAGTACCTCAATGAAAATAAGCAAATAACTCCATATCAGCATGGCTTCATGAGGGATCGGTCAAACCAATTTATCAGTTTCAATGAGGAGGTAAGTTCTAGACCTGACCTCAGCGAATCAATGGATGTCGTATATCTGGACTTCTCCAAAGCATTTGACACTGTATCACATAAAAGGTTAGTATATAAAATGAGAATGCTTGGCCTGGGAGAAAATGTCTGTATGTGGGTAAGTAACTGGCTCAGTGATAGAAAACAGAGGGTGGTTATTAACGGTACATACTCATATTGGGTCACTGTTACTAGTGGGGTACCACAGGGGTCAGTATTGGGCCTTATTCTCTTCAATATATTTATTAATGAACTTGTAGAAGGCTTGCACAGTAAAAAAATTTCTGCAGATGACACTAAACTGCGTAAAGTAATTAACACAGAAGAGGACAGTACACTGCTACAGATGGATCTGGATAGACTGGAGGCTTGGGCAGAGAAGTGGCAGATGAGTTTTAACACTGACAACTGTAAGGTTATGCACATGGGAAGGAATAATACAAGTCACCAGTACATACTAAATGGTAAAACACTGCATAACACCAGGGGCGGACACAGACAGCAGAGGGCCCTTGTGCAAGGAATGTGTTTGGGCCCCCCCCCCCCGCCTTTCCCAAACCTAACCTAAGGTGTCCTAACATTACATACAGCAATACAAAACATACAGGGTAAGGCTACTTTTACACATGCAGCGCTACGCTCCAGCCACCTGATTTGGCAGAGAATGCATGAAATTGCCCGGACACAAACTCAGGCATGCAGCAGTTTGTGTCCCTCTGATTCTCTGCATTTTTGCCAGATTGTGGCCGGACCTCTGCCATACCCCATTATAGTTAATGGGGTCGGCGGGCATTCTGCATCCAGCAGTGCCGGATCCAGTGAATTCCAGAAGGCTGTTCTCTGCTGGACCAGCCTGCCAGAATCACTAACTCAAATGTGAAAGTAGTCTTATACAGCGCACATACCTCTTACATCCAGTGACGTCTTCTTAGAAGATCTTTCCTCATCTTCTCCTTTCAGACCAGACCGCCATGATGATTTCTTCCAGCCATCTCTTCTCTCTGTGGAGTTTGACAAATAGACATCTTAGTTTCCTACTTTTCTATCATTCTCCCACCTTCTTGAACTCCCTATCCTGCCACCCCCAATACTGTGCACACTGTGCTCCCCAAAACTATACTGCAGAAACAGTCTCCCTCAAATACTACCGCCTTCAGTAATTATTGGCACACAGTGCCCTAAAAAATAACTGTGCCCAGGAAATAGTGTCCCTGACACTAAATTATAACCAAAATGTTCCCCAAAAATAACTGTGCTAAGCTGATACTGTGCCCCCACCATAATAGTGCTCCCCAAAGTCCCACCAATAGAAATAATTAGTGCCCCCGGCCAGCCAATGTCCCCATAGTGCCCTCATAATGTGTGCCAATACCCCCTACTATGTACCCAAAAAACCCTCTTAGTGCCCCTATACAATGACCCCAATAGTGCTCCTCTCCCCCCTTCTCCATAGTGCCCCCCATGTCTGCCAGTATATAAGATAGGGCCCCCATAGTGATCCTCCCCCTCCATCGTGCCAGTATATATATAGGGCCCACCTTAGTGGTCCTCCTCCTCCAGAGTGCCCCCCATAATGCTCTTCCTCCATAGTGCCCCCATGTGAGCCAGTATATATGATAGGGCCCCCCTAGTGCTCCTCCTAGACAGTGCCCCCATTGTGCTCCTCCTCCATAGTGCCCCCATTGTGCTCCTCCTCCATAGTGCCCTCCATAGTGCCCTCCATAGTGCCCCCATAGTGCTCCTCCTCCATAGTGGCCCCCCATAGTGCTCCTCCTCCATAGTGCTCCCATAGTGCTCCTCCTCCATAGTGGCCCCCCATAGTCCTCCTCCTCCATAGTGGCCCCCCATAGTGCTCCTCCTCCATAGTGCCCCCATAGTGCTCCTCCTCCATAGTGGCCCCTCATAGTGCTTCTCCTCCATAGTGGCCCCCCATAGTGCTCCTCTTCCATAGTGGCCCCCCATAGTGCTCCTCCTCCATAGTGGCCCCCCATAGTGCTCCTCCTCCATAGTGGCCCCCCATAATGCTCCTCCTCCATTGTGCCCCCATTGTGCTCCTCCTCCATAGTGCCCCCATTGTGCTCCTCCTCCATTATGCCCCCATAGTGCTCCTCCTCCATAGTGGCCCCCATAGTGTTCCTTCTCCATAGTGCCCCCATTGTGCTCCTCCTCCATCATTCCCTCCATAGTGCCCCCATAGTGCTCCTCCTCCATAGTGGCCCCCATAGTGTTCCTTCTCCATTGTGCCACCATTGTGCTCCTCCTCCATAGTGGCCCCCATAGTGCTCCTCCTCCATAGTGGCCCCCATAGTGCTCCTCCCCCATAGTGCCCCCACTGTGTGCCAACTTAAATGAAAAAAATTAACACTTATACTTACCTCCTTGCCTCTGTCAGCGACGCGATGCAGGCCTCTTCCGGCCTGTGTCCCGCTCTGCATGGCTCAGGCGGCGCGATGACGTCATCACGCCGCCTGTGCTGGCCTCTGATAGGCTACAGGCCTAGTGCCTGCAGCCTATCAGAGGAACGGGGAAGGGAGACGCCTCTCCCTCCCTTGCCCCGCATTATCCATCTGTATCGTCGTCATCTGTACCTGCCGCCTGTAAGAAAGGGCCCCCCTCCGGCCCTGGGCCCCTGTGTAGCCGAACCGGCTGCACCGCGGTATGTCCGCCCCTGCATAACACTGACATGGAAAATGACCTAGGAATTTTAATAAACAGCAAACTAAGCTGCAGAAACCAGTGTCAGACAGCTGCTGCCAAGGCCAATAAGATAACGGGTTGCATCAAAAGAGGCATAGATGCCCGTGATGAGAACATAATCCTGTCACTTTTCAAATCACTAGTCAGACCACACATGGAGTACTGTGTGCAGTTCTGGGCTCCTGTGAACAAGTCAGACATAGCAGAGCTGCAGAGGGTTCAGAGGAGGGCAACTAAAGTAATAACTGGAATGGGTGAACTACAGTACCCAGAAGCATTATCAAAATTAGGGTTATTTACTTTAGAAAAAAGACGACTGAGGAGAGATCTAATAACTATGTATAAATACAGTATATCAGGAGTCAGTACAGAGATCTCTCCCATGATCTATTTATCCTGAGGACTGTGACGAGGGGACATCCTCTGTGTCTGGAGGAAAGAAGGTTTGTACACAAACATAGAAGAGGGTCCTTTACTGTAAGAGCAGTGAGACTATGGAACGCTCTGCCTGAACGGGATATAGCTACTAGAGATGGGTTGTTAATCCAGGGAGTTATTCTGATTGCCTGATTGGAGTCGGGAATTTTTTCCCCTAAAGTGGGGAAAATTGGCTTCTACCTCACAAGGGTTTTTAGCCTTCCTCTGGATCAACTTGCAGGATAACAGGCTGAACTGGATGTCTTTTTTCGGCCTTATAAACTATGTTACTATGTTACTATGATATTTTACATACATAGTAATATAGTTTGTAAGGCTGAAAAAATATATATCCATCCATCTCATCCTGTTAGCCTACAAAAAAACCCATGAGGTATATGGCAATATATATATATATATATATATATATATATATATATATATATATATATATATAGTTTGTAAATGGATGGAGTTTTAGTGTTAGCTATGTAATAATATAGAAAGGCTGACACTCAGTGGCAAATTCTGGAACTGCCCAAATTCCAATATACAGTGTTTCAATTTTTCATTCTCAAGTTGATGTCTAGTTACTGTATATAGAGAAACGAATATAGTGAAAAAAGTGTGCAATAATAATTTTTCTAAATATCAAACATTGCAAGGAGCAGCTGCCTTCCCTGTTGTGTGGGCTGCTTATATCTGTGCCCTACAAGGCAGCATAGGACTCTTAGTCTCGAAGTGTATAGATATGAGCAGCCACTGTGTGGACTGTGACTGGTCACTGCTGCTATTTAGAAGCAGAATTGTCTACGTATGATATTTAGAAAAATGAGCACGCTCCTGCACTATAATAATTGCTTTACATAATTGGAGGTAGACTTTAAAGTGGTTGTCCACCTTTGTAGTGCTTTTTTTCAGACCACCACCCCCCCCCCCCAGTGTGGCCATACCTGTAGTGGGAATTATACCTAACCTGATCCTCCTGCTATCAACCATATGTCATGTGACCCAGTGGCATGACATGTCACCGCAGGGGCCAGTCATTGGCCATGGTGGTCACGTGACCCACATCAATCAGGATGTTGATGCGGGTACACCTGGGACCAGTGGCACATGAAGTGGAGCCAGAATTGAACGGCAGGGATCAGGTAAATATGTTCACCACCACAGGTCCAGCCACGCTGGAGGTCTGAAAAAGAACTACAAAGGTGGACATCTGCTTTAATATTTCTAGCTTATCAACTTGAGATATAATAAATGGCTTCTTGTAGGAGGTCCACCCACCAAACCTGTGAATAGGATGATTGAAAGGCTCCTTTGACCCATACAGGAGATATGGAGACAGTTGAATCAGTAAGCTAGGCTGTTTCCACTAAATTGTATGTAAGTATGAGAGTCAATAATCGCTCTAGTGTGGTAGGCTCAACTAGGGGTGAGGAGGATAAATACTCGTTAGAACAACCATATTTGTGTCCTTTACTGTTAGGACTTCAATAAGAAATCATTTAAAAAGCAAAAATAGTGCTCAAGACCTGCATATATTAATCTAAAATTCACCATAGACATATAATAAACCAGGTAATTCATAGATACAAAAAGAAGAAAAATAAAAACAATGGGGGTCATTTATGAACAGATATACGCCACTTTTGTGGCGTATATCTAGCGCAGATTCTTTTGCACACTTCTTCCCCACTCACGCCAGGTTTAAAAAAGGAGTGGCGTGGGCGGGGATGGGGCGGGAGGTCCGTACCATTCATCATTTTCTATGCCCGGTTTAGGCGTAGAAAATGGTGTAAATGTAAGAAAGCTAGGAAGCTAGCTTACGTTTAGACTGACAATGGATGCGCCATTATGGATTCATAATACATACAGTGGGGAAAAAAAGTATTTAGTCAGCCACCAATTGTGCAAGTTTTCCCACTTAAAAAGATGAGAGGCGCCTGTAATTGACATCATAGGTAGACCTCAACTATGAGAGACAAAATGAGAAAACAAATCCAGAAAATCACATTGTCTGATTTTTAAAGAATTTATTTTCAAATTATGGTGGAAAATAAGTATTTGGTCAATAACAAAAGTTAATCTCAATACTTTGTGATATATCCTTTGTTGAAAATGACAGAGGTCAAACGTTTTCTGTAAGTCTTCACAAGGTTGGCACACACTGTTGCTGGTATGTTGGCCCATTCCTCCATGCAGATCTCCTCTAGAGCAGTGATGTTTTTGGGCTGTCGCTGGGCAACACGGACTTTCAACTCCCTCCAAATGTTTTCTATAGGGTTGAGATATGGAGACTGGCTAGGCCACTCCAGGACCTTGAAATGCTTCTTACGAAGCCACTCCTTCGTTGCCCTGGTGTTGTGCTTGGGATCATTGTCATGCTGAAAGACCCATCCACGTTTCATCTTCAATACCCTTGCTGATGGAAGGAGGTTTGCACTCAAAATCTCACAATACATGGCCCCATTCATTCTTTTATGTACACGGATCAGTCGTCCTGGTCCTTTTGCAGAGAAACAACCCCAAAGCATGATGTTGCCACCCCCATGCTTCACAGTAGGTATGGTGTTCTTTGGATGCAACTCAGCATTCACTCTCCTCCAAACACGACAAGTTGTGTTTCAACCAAACAGTTCTACTTTGGTTTCATCTGACCATATGACATTCTCCCAATACTCTTCTGGAATATCCAAATGCTCTCTAGCAAACTTCAGATGGGCCCGGATATGTACTGGCTTAAGCAGGGGGACATGTCTGGCACTGCAGGATCTGAGCCCCTGGCGGCGAAGTGTGTTACTGACGGTAGCCTTTGTTACGTTGGTCCCAGCTTTCTGCAGGTCATTCACTAGGTCCCCCCTTGTGGTTCTGGGATTTTTGCTCACAGTTCTTGTGATCATTTTGACCCCATGGGGTGAGATCTTGCATGGAGCCCCTGATCGAGATTATCAGTGGTCTTGTATGTCTTCCTGTTTCTAACTATTTTTTCTAATTATTATTTATAAATATAAATTATTATTATTTCTTCACACCAAGCTGCTTGCCTATTGCAGATTCAGTCTTCCCAGCCTGGTGCAGGTCTTGAATACTTACCTTTCTTTTTTGAGGCTAGGGCTACATGGCAACATGTGTCGCGCCAATGTTGCGTGACATTTTTTGTAATGATAGCCAAAAGTGCCGTACTGCGACATGCGTCATGCTGCAACTACAACGTGACAATCGCACAGAAATCCAACTTGGAAATCCTAAGGATCAAAGAACATATTGCTGAGATTGCCTACAGGATCAACTAGGGTCTTCCCACATTCAAAAACCCTTTTATGCAGATGTGATACATTTGTAAGTTTGTACATAAGCCAAAACCAGGATCCTCTCCAAAACGTGCACAAGGAGCAGTATGTTTTATACTGTTTAGGTTCAACTGCTTGGCTTTGGCTTACAAATACTGATGCACAACATTGATGCACAAATGTGAAAAGTGGTTAGAAAACAAAGGACTGTACACAGATGTATCCATAATCCACCAAAACTAGGCCAAGACTCAACAAAGCACACCCATATTCTGATTAAGACATGACCAAAGGCCATGTACTTTTGTGGTCTGTAATTCAGAAGAACATCTTGAACATCTTAAAGGGGTTGTCCAAGTTATGGGAAAAAAAATATAGCACTGTAAATCTGATGGGTAGCAATATATAACTAAGTTCAGCAAGTTTTAGGCAAAAAAAATCTATATTTCCTCATTTCCCTGGTTCTCTTCTGGCCTTTGTTTACATGCAGTAATAACAATCTCTGCCCCTCCCCCGTCCCCCCTTCTCTGCAAAGGCAGTGAATATAAGTGCTGTGAGTACATGTCTGGCTGCTGGGATACTCAGCAGCATGTTGTTTGTGTAGGACTACAAGTCCCACCTGTGCAATGACACTGCTGATACACACAGGAAATTCTCCCTACCTGTTCTTGTACAATTCCTCTATAGCTCCTTGCCCAGCATTTGTCTCCTCTCACTGCTGCAGCTACTATTTGTTGTAAAGCCTTGAGCCCTCAGTGTGTTCTGGCTGAAGGGGTTAATGTTTTATCTGAAGGAATCCAGGGAGAGAGCAGATAGCAGGAGCCCAGCAAAGAAAGGGGGCGTGGTCAGTGACGTCTCGTGTACAGACTGTTATCTGAACTCTGAGGCTTGTACACGAAACATCACAGACCAGGGAGATAAGGTGACATCACAGGTCATGTGACCCTCAGTCAACTCTGAGAAACCAGCAGCTTTAGAAACACAAAGTATATGGGAAAGTTGTTATACCTGACAAGTTAGAAACATATAAAGAACAAAAAAATAACTCGGACAACCCCTTTAAAGGGGTTTTCCAAGAGTTCATTACCAATGACCTATACTCAAGATGGGTCATCAGTATCTGATTGGTGAGGATTCAACTCCCAGCACCAGACATCAGCTGCTTGAAGAGTCTTGGCACTCCAGTGAGCGCTCAGCCCGTTCTAGGCCAGTGACATCATGTTCTTTAGTCACATGGCCTACTTGCAACTCAGTCCCATTCAAATCAACAAGACTGTGCTGCAATTCCAAAAACATCCACTATACAATGTACAGCGTTGTGCTTGGCATTCTTTGCGGCGGCTGTAGTGCTCATAGGAGCGCCTCAACCTCTAAATGGCAGGGTGCTGGGAGTCAGACGTACTTTCGATCAAATCCTGATGATAGGCCATCAATATTAAACTCCCAGGAAACCTCTTTTAATATTATTAGCCTCTTGATTTACTACTATGTGATGAGCACGACGAGGGGCAACAGATTTGATCAGTTAAAGAGGTTTTCTGAGATTTTTATACTGATGACCTATCCTCTGGGTAGGCCATCAGTATCTGATCGGTGGGGGTCCGACACTCGGGATCCCTGTTTATCAGCTGTTTGAGGAGGCAATGGCCCTCCTGTGAGCATTGCGTCCTTCTCTCTGTTTTTCCTAGGCCGAGTGATGACCTGTTCATGTGTCATGTGTCCTTTTTTAAGTAACAGTACTACTGTTTTCTATTGGATGCATCTGACATAGCAGTCTCATCCGAGTGATCGGTGATGAGCTTCAATAGCATAGACATCTCAGAAATTGTTTTCTAATTCCTGAAAACCCCATTTGGGAATGTATTTTCTCAAATCTTTTATTATTTTTAAAGGGCATACAAAAACAGAAATTTCACACCAAAATACTGTATATTTACAAAAGTAATAAAAAAAAACTCTCTAAAAGTAAGTACCATAATTATAAGTACGATAACAAGATGCCTCCAGTGAATTAAATGACAGATTGAAATTTATAACGTTAAAAGGGAGGCACATGTAAGCATTAGTTTACCATTACTATACAGATATACATTCATTGACACAAAAAAAATTGTGCACCCAGATACAAATGTCAAATTGCTGCAAAACTCTGCATGTTGTTATGTGTCAGGCAGGCATGTAAATGATTACAGGTTTGGTCTGATCAGACACTGGATCTTACCGCAAAAAGGCAAAAAAGTGCTTCCCCCCTGCTCTACAAAAGGCTCTCAGAGGCTATTTTGGGGTAGTGTACTTCTTAGTGAGAGAATGTTGGCAGCTAGACATGCCTCTAGGATGCAGTTGAAGACATTTTGCCAGATTGAAAAGCTTTGAGAAGGGAAGCATCACTGTACTAAAACAATAAAGTTGGTTGTTTTGACGAATTGCCTGCCGTCTAGGGAGTTCTGAGCTATTGGTTAGGAGGTGTTGGGAGCAGTGGTTATGTGAGGCATGTGAACGGGCTCCAGACGGCCCAGACAAACCACCACCAGATAGAATCATTTGATGTCCCAAAAAGTATGAGCAGCTCCCACAGTTTTCTTATCCACCATCCAGACACAAGTGGCTCGTCACCCCCCCATCTCTGCCCAGGCTTTCCAAGTGCTTACCAGAAGAAAATGTGGTGTCACGACGCCCATTACATGTCCTGCCATTTATAGCCAGCAACCACCATTCTCATTTGCAGTGGTGATGAGAATGAAAAAGCTGGATTGAAACTATATCATCTTTGGTGATGAAATCCAGGTTCTGTTTGGAAACCCACAATGGTCAGGTTTGAGTATGGAGGTCTTGTGGTGAGTGATTCAATCCACCTTCCCTCTGGAGTAACACACTGCCCCAACTGCTGGTGTGATGTTCTGAGGAGCAGTTGGGCACCCCTAATAGTAATATGAAGGACAATAACAATTTAGCAGTCTTTGGGGAACATGCTGCAGCCACATGTGTTGCCCTCATGACAGGGCTTCCAACTGGAATTTTTCAGCAGGACAATGCTCACCCACACAAAGCAACAGCTTCCCAGGAATTTCTTGTCACATTGTAACACTTCCTTGGCCTGTCCAGTCAGCAGATTTATTGCCAATCAAGCATTTACAGGACCAGCTAGGATGTGTGCAGGATCTACAGGCGCAACTGTAATCTGTGTGCAGAACCTATGAATGTGCAGGATCTACAGGCCCAGCTGTAACACATGTGGGGAAATGTGTTGCAGGATACCATAGGGAACCTGTAGGACTCCATGCCCAACCACATCTCATCTTGTATCCAGGCTAGAGGTGGTCCAATAAACTTGTCCTTTCATATTGTATTCACTTACATATTTCATTATTACATTCACATGTATAAACTTTCATCAACTTTTTGGTGCATTTTTTTGTCAGTGAGTGTACAATCTGATTTTCTTTTCTGTACATTGTATTTGTTATCTTGTGCAGTTGTATGAGAACTGATAAGAATTTATGTCGTTTTTATTTTATTCATTATATATAAACTGTAAAATGACAAACATGTTTTCATGTTACACCACTTTTTCATCTATACACCCTTAATTGGCATTTTACTTTGCTGCCCAAAGTATAGTTGTAATTGTTTTTGAAATTACTAAATTTCCTCCATGACTTTGCCTCTTAGAAGTATAATCATACATATAGAGCCAATAATTGTGCTGTGCGAAGGGTGCGTTCTTCTGGTCATCACTAGTATTGCTTAGTAGTAATATGTAACTCTACTGGTAAAGTAAATGGTCCCCCAGAACCTTGTATCACAACTAGGTTCAAGTATATGGATGTGATCCCACTGCAGGGTGGAATTCTCTTATGGGTGTGCATTCTGGGAGCATGGTGCATGGACCCATGTAGTCAGATTCCCCCTTCTAGGGCAGCAGATCTTATATACCAAGGTACGGGGATGCTTGGGCAGCAGCCTAGACAGTAACCAGAGCACTTATAGGTCTCCATTCTCCGAGGGGGAGACCACTTGTACCTTTAGGTTCAAGACAAGGATAGTGTTCCTTCTTTTTTTTATTTTTTGTGACGCTTATTGGCATAGAAAAATGCTGTTAGAAAAAAAAATCTCACATGCATACATTTATGGGTTTGGAATATGACAGTCATACATATAATTTTCACTGTAACATCTACACAACTATAAGCCTACTTTAGAGTCGTCTAAAAGGAAACTCCCACCTTAGCCCACAAGAAAAATAAGGACGGAGTTAAAACATTCAGTTTTGCACTGTTTTTTTCTCATCTATCAATTGTTTTAATTCCTTCTATAGAACTGCCAAAGCTTCCCTGGCCAACAGAAACTACAATCAGGTCATGAATGATTTAGACATTCTGCAATGCAAAATTATGTCTCCAGTCCACAGAACTCCTGGTCATCACACGCTGCTCCTGTATGTTTTATGGACCCTCATCGGCCAATCCACATTGACCCATTTTAGCAAGACTTTCTGAACATCAACTCTTTTATAGAGTTTACACAGGTCGATCAGCTGTTCCACAGTCCTCTCACTGTTCCGTAACAAGAAACCAATGGTTGGACTTTGCTGCCTCTGCTCCAGGAAACATAATTCATCGTAGCTCATTCCCCACTTACTGGCAAAATTTCTCCAGTTTTTTACTGTAGGGTGACACGGATCCAACTTTATCTTAAGAGTATACAGCAGATCCTCATCATCCAACAAGTCACTAATAGTTGGCGGCAAGCTGGTTTCACTGTTTTCTTTGTAAGAATTGGTTAAATCTGTGAAGAACAATAACGAAAAAAATAATATATCTTGGCCAACTGTTTGTGAGCATAACCATACACTTCATCTTCTAAAATCAATGGGGGTCATTTATCAAAAAACAGTGTTTTATGCTGGTCTTTGATATCCTCTGCTCCATCAGAGAATGTGTTAAATTTATGACAAGGTGAAGGCCTCATCAGAAATTAGGTGCATCCTCCAGCATTCCATGTGTTTTCAAAAAGTTGCAAGGGGAACAATATTGGCTGATAACTGGTGGTGGATCCGCTGGTGGTAAAGACAAAGGCCTCTGCATAACTTCAGCGCCAGTTCTAAATGTAAGACAGATTCCTATCTGTCCTACATTTGGACCATTTTCTATGGTTAAAACAGGCGTAAAAAATGGTAAATGAAATGGACCTGCCAGCCCGTTCTCTTCCCCAACACCACGCCCACAATTTTAGATCTGGCGTGAGCTGGGCGAAGTCGCAGACAGTGGTGCAACTAACCGTTGCACTGTCATCTGTGCCCGAAATACGCCTAATTTAGTAAATAACCCACAAAATGTTACTTCTATGTTGGTCTGTTTCGTTAAGGAATAATGGGTACTTCTCTAATGCACAAAAAAGAAGGGGGATATAGAGCACCACAATTTGTGCTCCCCCAAGTATCGCTAATTACATAAAGTGGCAAAATGGGCAATACTAAAACTTAACCTTTAATTAAATTAATATAAAAGAGTGTCCACCATCCAGGTCAGACAATCGTTACTTATAAAGAATGTATGTGAACAAACATAGATAGATCAAGTTCAATGATCACAGATCGAATATATGGCTCATAGGTAGAGGGTAACGTTTGGGACCTCCTGGCTGTCCCTGGACTCGGGCCCTTAGTCCAGTCTCAGCCCAGAGATAGCACTTAATGGTAGTGGTACTCTGTCCTCGTACCTACCCCTCTCCTAACCTCAAATCACACCTAGTTCTTACCACAAAGGGTTAATCTTAGGTTCCAACGCGTTTCCCCCTCTCTATGTCAGAGGGTTTATCAGGGGACACTTATTCAATAAATCAGAGCCTAAATATCAACAACATCGATAGTCAGCTGACACAGTTATAATACGTTTTAACTGCCCCTTGATAAGAGACAGCTAGACCGGCCAGGCACCAGTGCAATTACACATACAGATTACTTGTTACACAAAAGACATTGACGGTTACCCCAAGGCAACCCCTACAATGACCTGGGTGACCCCAGCACTCACGGTTACCAGCCGGTCACGAGTAGTCAGCATCAAGTATATTTCGCCCCTGGCTTGATCAGCAATAGTATGTAGTGCCCGGTGGATTTAAATAGTCCACCATGAAGTCTCTGCACCAATCATAGTGTTCAAGCAATTGGAATATACTGCTATCATTGGTGGCAGTGGTTATTACGTACTTCCTTCTCCTGGAGCGCACGCCAGAGCAGTTACAGCGTGCAATGTTACTATCCACAAGCTTGAACATGATTTGAATGCCTCCCTCAGAATATAATCTGGGTAGCCTCTATCTCTGAACCGATGATACAGACCCCTTGATTCTGTGTGGAAGTTATCACCATCAGAGCAGCTCCTCCTCATTCTCAGGTACTGAGGTTATTGGTGGCCGTTGTTTTCCTATAATTAGTAGTCAACAGCTTATCCTCATGTTTGACGACCCTAACATCAAGAAATGTTAATGAATGATCGTTGTGTTCTGAAGTAAAGGAGAGCCCAAGTTCATTCTCATTCAGACATGTAAAAAAACTCCTGAACTCCTCTATGGTACCCTTCCAAATCAAGAACACATCGTCGATAAACCGGGTCCAAAATACGATAGGTTCACCCCACCATACTTGGTCTCCCAGAAAGACGATGTGGTCCTCCCACCAGCCCAGGAGGAGATTAGCATACGTGGGGGCACACGGGCTCCCCATCGCAGTCCCCCTGAGCTGGTGGAAGAACTTACCATCGAACAGAAAGTAATTGTGCATCAGCACGAATTCTAGTAGACACATCACAAAATGGTTGTGTGACTTAAAATGGGTTCCTCGTGAGCTAAGGTAAGATGACACTGCCTTTAGTCCACAGGCGTGAGGTATAGAACTGTAGAGAGACTCTACGCCAATACTACCCAAGAGACACGATGGATCAATAACGAGGTTTTCAATCTTCCTCAATAAATCCATCGTTTCTCTGGTGTACGACGGAAGAGTAACAACAAATCCCTAAAATCCCCAATATCACTCTCTGAGATACCAAATTCCTCACATTTCTGCTTGTCACAATGTTTCATAAATTTCTGCCATTTAAGTTTTCTCAAGAATAAATGTAAGTCCTTTACCCAAACAAATGGATTATGTTTCGTTGTTGGGACAAAGGAGAGGCCCCGTTGAGGACATGTAGTTCATCGTCACTTAGAACCCTCAATGATAGATTAATTATCTGCATCCCATCCTATTACTATTAAATGAATATCTCCCTTGTGTCGATCTCTCAGTTGGTAGGGTGTCCCTTTGGCCAAAAAATGACCCTGTTGGGTATTGGACACTACAGAAGACGACGAGGAGGAGGCCGAAGATATAGCATCCCCCCTTCCCTTCTCACTTCTCCCGTTTTCTGCCATTTTTGATTTCTCCTGTTATTCCTATTAAAATGACGACCTCTGCCGTTACCCCTATTTCTCTGATTGGTATTAGTATTTCTCGGATACGGGCGTTCAAGGTCTGAGGATTCAGGTTCAGAGGAGACCTTGGATTCACCTCCTGTGGCTTCCTTTGTTTCACTACACACGTCCTCGACCACTGGGAACTTGGTTGGACCGCAAACCCCTTGGGTTGTTTAGGTGGGGGTCTTGTAGTGTGTGCAAATTCATTAGGCACACAAAAACACACATCTGTAGTGTGACGCAGGAGACATACGAAATCCAGGACTTTATCAATTGCAGGAGCAGGGGAGTAGTGTATCTGTGCCAATGCTCCTGCCCCCGGGACTATGTTGGTAAAACCTCTCGAGAGTTTCGCCGAAGAATTCTCGAGCATGTTAATGATGTGAGGAAGAAAAAGAACACTCCAGTGGCAAATCATGTTCAGGAATTCCATCAGGAGAATCCAAAATGTTTGTCATTTTCAGCTTTAAAATTTGTACAGCCATCTGTCAGGTGCGGTGACTGGGACCGACAGATTCTCCAAAGGGAGACTGAGTGGATCTATCGGTTTCGATCCCAGTCACCGAATGGCCTGAATGAGAGGCTGACATTCTCGTGTTTCATTTAAATTCACAATTTTTTACCTCCGTATTCTTCCTTTTTGCATTAATGTATCTCATGAACAGTGTCCCAATTCATAGTAGAGAGGGACCTTGTGTATCTGACACATGAAGTGTCTGTTGATATATTAATCTAGGTAGGTATCTTGTATTTTGTAAAGCCTACATTTGCATCAATGAATGTCTTAATTCTTGTGTGTGTGTCCTTGAATAATGATTGACAGATCTGTAACAGTGGCAGTACATATAGCTGAGCACAATACAATACAATTACCTGAGAGATAGGGAACCAGCGCATGCGCCTAGAGTCCTGTAATATATCTTGGAATGACTGAATGACGGGCGCATGCGCAGTATGCTCTGGAACGCAAAGTGGAACGCACAGCCACGAACCGGAAGTGAGGTATGTGTACTTCCAGTGTCGGCTTGTGGATAGTAACATTGCACGCTGCTTCTGGCGTGCGCTCCAGAAGAAGGAAGTACGTAATAACCACTGCCACCAATGATAGCAGTATATTCCAACTGCTTGAACACGATGATTTGTGCAGAGACTTGATGGTGGACTATTTAAATCCACCGGGCACTACATACTATTGCTGATCAAGCCAGGGGCGGAATATACTTGATGCTGACTACTCGTGACCGGCTGGTAACCATGAGTGCTGGGGTCACCCAGGTCATTGCAGGGGTTGCCTTGGGTTAACCGTTGAATAAGTGTCACCTGATGAACCCTCTGACATAGAGAGGGGGAAACGTGTTGGGACCTAAGATTAACCCTTTGTGGTAAGAACTAGGTGTGATTTGAGGTTAGGAGAGGGGTAGGTACGAGGACAGAGTACCACTACCATTAAGTGCTATCTCTGGGCTGAGACTGGACTAAGGGCCCGAGTCCAGGGACAGCCAGGAGGTCCAAAACGTTACCCTCTACCTATCAGCCATATATTCCATCTGTGATTGAACTCATTGAACTTGATCTATCTATGTTTGTTCACGTACATTCTTTATAAGTAACGATTGTCTGACCTGGATGGTGGACACTCTTTTATATTAATTTAATTAAAGGTTAAGTTTTAGTATTGTACTTCTCTAATGGTCTAGTATGTTTAAGGATTTAATGCTAACAACCTTGGTGGTCTAGGGCAGTGAAGGGGTTAATGTAAACCAGCTGAAAACCCGTTAACATCTGATTTGATGTGGTTCATGTGGACACTGAAGCCAATAACTGTCCATAGTGGTAATGTGTACCCCATCATGCATCATGTGACACATGGGGTAAACATCCTTGCTGCGGCCAGTCATTGGCTTCAGTGGACAGGTGATCAGCGTCAAGAATGTTGATGGGGGAAGACTCGAGACCTGCAGTGGCAGCTGGGGCACGAAGGAGCCAGAACCAAGTGGTGGGGATCAGTTAAGCATAATTCCTTCTGCAGGTTTAGCTACACTGGAGGGTCTGTCTGAAAAGCCCCTGGAAGTGAACAAACCCTTTAAATGGTATAATGATTTTGAATTCTGTAACAGAAAATGATAGTGCTCACCCATATAAAGATATATTATCCAATTAATGGAAGCTATATACCAGTATATTGCTTATAGTATGACTACATAGATAAACATGTTGCTCTTAGTTTGGATTTATTATTCATTAGTATCTGCAAAGTTCTGCAAAGATGGAGAACCCATTTATCTTACCTGACAGAGCATTTATGGTTGTCACTGGACAGTCATTTTCTTCTGGCTGGAAATTAAAAGAAAAGAAAAATGTACTTGTTTAATACGGTACATTAAATTGGACATCACATGTTCAGTGGCCCTCAGGGGAGGCAAGAGGATGTGAATGGTGGAGGTAAGTATGGCGGAAGTGTTACTTCTGGTGGTTACGGTGCTCTTGAGTGCTCCCTGGGCCAAGAAAACACTGACGGGAGGGCACACGCTTTCTTCCCCCTGGGCCACACCTTGATTCAGGGTCTCCTGCTTGATGGTGGTTGGGGTGCTCTTAGTGTCGGTGAGTTGAAGGTTGCAAGGCAGGGAGATGCAATCGGTGGAGGATACAATGAGGTCAAACAAGTAACTAGTTCTTTACTGAAAACATTGAAGATGGTACCTATGCATACTAGTAGGAGTAGGCAAAGGTCTTAAATATTAGGGTCCTATCACACTTGCAGATTGTCGGGAAGGAAGCGTTCATTCCCAGGAATAGTCTGCTCGCTAGCGGAGGAGACCGCTTCTATTACATGCAGCGGTCTCCTTCAGGGTATGGGGAGGAGCGATCTCTAATGCCATTGCTCATCCCCATAGTGAAGCACTGTTTGCCGGCAGCAGATTGTGATTACACAGCATGATCTGCTGCCAACAAACGAGAATTATTAAGCCTGCTGAAAGATTCCAATAACCAGATGAATAAGCATTGCTCATTCATTGGGTAATCGGCAGCGAGATTACACTGCTACATGATCTCTAATGAGCGTTCATACAAATACATGTTAGCAATGATCCGCACAATTATCTTCATGTGTAATAGGGCCTTTATTGAAAAGCTCCTGCGGCTACATATATGGGGGAGAGCGGACACTACTGGCGCTCCCTGAGTCACTTTCTGAATAAACAGGACTATCTCTCCGATCCAGCCAAGGGATGCAATTTTCTCTCTCTAAATATGGTTCCACAATGCTCACTGCAGGGTGCAGATCCTTTATCAGGCTTGCAATCTGTCTCTCACATATAACTGGGAGCCTGAAGCCTCTAGCCCAATAAATGCTATGGAGCCCAAAGCCTTAAAGAGAACTTGTCATATTGAACATGGTGTTTGAGCTGCAGGCAGCATATTATAGGGCAGGAAGAGCTGAGCGGATTGATATATAGTTTTGTGGGTAAAGATTCAGTATAGCTTGTATTTTATTAATTTAAATTCTTACTCATTCTGGGCTTTGAAGTCAAGGAGGTGGTCCTATCAGTGATTGACAGTTATCTCTGTATGTACAGTCACAGAGGGAAGGCTGTCAATCACTGATAGGACCACCTCCTGGACTTCAAAGCCCAGAATGAGTAAGAATTTAAATTAATAGAATACAAGCTATACTGAATCTTTACCCATAAAGCTATATATCAATCTGCTCAGCTTTACCTGCTCTATAGCATAGTGCATGTAGAGTACATTGCATTTTCATGGTGACAGGTTTCCTTTAAAAGTTCATTATCTCTATCATGCACTGTCCCTCTATATAGCTTATCCAGAATACACGCAGTTCTCTTTTGCTTAGGGGTTAGCACCTGGTCCCAGTAGTGTAACTATAATCCATAGGGCCCCATAGCAAAATTAGATGAGGCCCTCGCCACCTAGTGTAAGAAAATTAAAACAGCAGCATAAGTGGCAATAATTAAAGGTATGTTCAATAGCACAATATTCAGAAAACTCTCATTATAGCAAAAAGCCGCCCCACAAAAAGGTACAACGTTCTTGCTCCTTATTAGGTGCACTCAACCTCTGGTACCTATAGCAAGTGGCCTATGGCTACAGTTATGCCCATGCCTGGTCTTGTTGCCCCTTCTGCTGGCTGCTACCAGCTCATGCTGCTTCTCTATGACTGCTTGTCTCCCAGTCACTGACAAGCTAGAGCGGCACCCAATCTAGAGAGGTGGTTGGAGCAGCCCCACCTAGCAATTGTTACTATAGGGTTTTTATTAACCCCATATTCCCAGCTCTCAGTGTAGAAAACATATACAAATACATCATCCTATAGTTTCACCCCCTTCTGCAGTGACCACTGGGTCACTTCACATGGTTGGAACATCTTGAGAATAAATGCAACAAGACTTACCTGCTTTATTCTGTCAGAGTCGGGTATTGTGGCAGGAATGGGATGGGCTGGATTCTCCATTATGATATCTGTCAAAAAACAATCCTCTGTAGGAGTATTGGTTGTAGCTGTCACTGTAATAAAGATACCAAAGTATTAAAAAAAATTGTTGAAGAATATTTTTAGATTATTCTTCAAGATTACTTAAAAAATATGCCTCCAGGTGCAGTATTGATTCAATAAAAATCCTTTTATGACCAATTCGCTCCTTTTATTCAATTTATGAGAACCCTAAGGGGCCATTCAGATGGCCGAGGTATTGCGGATCCGCAAAAATGCGGATCCGCAATACTACGGATGCCGAACGGTGTGTGTTCCGCAATTTTCGGAAAACACATCGCCGGCACCCCATAGAAGATGCCTATTCTTGTCCACTATAGCGGACAAGAATAGGACATGTTCTATATTTTCTTGCAAGATCTCACGCCACCCATTGAAGTGAATGGGGCGCATCTATTCCGCGAAATTGTGGAATAGATGCAAACCCATTCACACGGTTGTATGAATGGGCCCTTAGATGACCTATGTGTAGGGCTAGTTTCACACTGCTGGCAGGAGTTCCGGCAGAGAACATCCTGCCAGAGCTCTCTGGATCCAGCATTGCCAGACGGTACTGGATTGCCCGCCAGTCCCATTAACTATAAAGGGATCCTGCCGCGATCCGACCAATACTCGGCAAATATGTCAGGATTCGGCTGGAAAATACTGCTGCATGCATAGGAAAGAGATACTGGCATGTGGTGCATCCGAGCTAACAGAGTACCCCCCTCACCCAGTTATGATCACTTAAGAATAAAAGTGTATATATGTCAGAGCTCTTAGTGCACTAAGTTTTTCTGTGAGGGTCACATATCTCCAGTTTCTTATCACTTGATTGTCAATTAGCCTGTTTGACCTCATTTATATGTATAAGTTTAATACTGTTTTGCATCTTTGGGAAAACCCCCTTGGGCAGACCCAGACCTGCAAAGGAAAACCTACTTATCTGCTTCAAGTGCTGGCTCTCCACAACTTTTCACCCGGCATTGGATTCTACTTTGTGCTTCCAGGATGTCAACTTCCATTTTGATGCTGCAACAGTAGGTCACTGGCTGCAGCGGTGACCTGCTTCCCTTGCGTCATGTGACCATTTGACATGACGCAATGGGAGCAGGTCACTATTGCACCAGCGATTGGCCACAGTGATGGTAAAACGGAAGTTTACATACTGGAAGTGCAGCGGAGCAGCCGAGAGGAATGGGGAACCATCTCCAGGAAGCAGGCAAGTAGGCTTTTCTCTGCAGGTCTGCCCAAGAGGGGTTGTAGTGCCCCTATTGCTACTACATAAAGTCCTCAATTCACTACTACAGTGCACTTGGAAGGGTCAACTTGCACTATGATTTATGCTGCTGTTTACACTTATACTGTTTTAAATTGTTGAACTGCATTTTACATTTTTATTGTTATATAGCCTGTTCTCTGCATTGACCCTCAGAGGAGCTGGTGTAGAGGATAGGAGTGGTAGTGGCCCTGATTAAGTATTTTGTCACCGTATACTCCCTCAGACCGTTGTTCTCTGGGGATCGGTGCAGTGGAATTATAGTATAGAAGAATGAGGCCAGAATGAAATGTAACACAGTCTTTTTTGTGTAATGTAGTGTAATGTAGAACTGGAAATACATATAGTAGCAGCAGACTTTTAGTGCAATCCTTCTATGGCACCAGCAAGGATAAACATGCAGGTTGGTTGGTGGCAATTCAACATTTAGGTGATACTGGCCTAGTGGGTGTTTGGAGATGGGTGGTTTGACTTTAGTCCCTCCCTTTAGATGTTCACTCTGCTATCTAGAATCTCAAGGCTTCACTTGAGGACAAAGTAGAGTTGTTTTCCCTAGAGAATTTGTTAATGGGAACAGAAGCTTATCAGGTTGCTTCCTCTCCACTTGATGTCCACACAGGAATGCTCCCTCCTAGGAGGAAGCCAGACCAGCCCACTCCTACCAAGTGGGGAGGAACAGAGTGGTTAACCCAGTTCCTGCCAACCTTTCCTTGCTGGTAGCTATGTCCAGAAGCAAACAGTAAAATACATAATGCGTAACAATACAATTTTTAATACCCCCTGGTGTGGGGTACTACACTTTCCTCTGTCTGCTGGGTGCTGGACTGGCCAATCATTTTTTAACAGGGCTAGCAGAGCCTGCTGTTGATTGGCTAGCCTAGTGCATCAGACGGACTGAACTGAGCAGGCAAGACTTCATTCCTGCTGCTGGCACGTATTGCCGCTGGCTCTGACTTGACCGAAGATAAGGAGGGGACCACCCAGATCAGCGCAGTCCAAGAGACAAGTGATTCTTCTCTAGTAGTAAAGCGCTGCCTTAGAAAAGCTGCATGCCTGACCACAATGATACTGAGGAAGCTCAACAGCACATGACACAGCCACAGACAGTGAATCGTGAGCAGCAGTCCAGTGTGCACTAAAGTGTAAAAGAAAAGTTCATGGTGGAGGGAGGGGCCTTATATAATAAATATCAGCAGGCAGTGCCCATGGGGGTTGTGGCACACTATACGCTGCAGGCACACTATACACACTATATAATATGCAGCAGGCACTGTCCATGGGGGCATGGTATGCTACATTATACACAGCAGAAGTCACAGTTTATGGGGGTTAAGGTATACTATATAATACGCAGTAGAAGGCACAGTTCATGGAGCTATGGTACGCTATATAATGTGCAAAAGCAGGCACAGTTCATGGGGGTATAGTACACTATATAATATGCAGCAGAAGACACAGTTCACAGGTGGTAATGTACACTATATGATACAAAGCAGAAGACAGTTCATGGGGGGTATGGCACACTATTATAAGCAGCAAAAGGCACAGTTCATGGGGAATATGGATCACTATATAATACCCATTAGAAGCCAAGGTTCATGGGAGGGTTGGGGATGGTACACTATATAGTAAGCAGCAGTGACAGTTCCTGGGGGGTATGGAACATTATATAATAAGCAGCAGTTGCAGTTCATGGGGGTATGGCACACTATATAGTAAGCAGCAAGCACAGTTCATAGGGAATGCAGGGGATGGGCCAGGGCACAGGTAGTGGGAGGGAACAGGGACTGGTAGTGGAAGGGGCCAGGGATGGGGCATGGGGGCCCAATTCAGATTCTTGCTATAGGGCCCAATGATTTCTATGTACACCCATAGTTGTCTACAGACAGGGACCATTGTTTAGTAAAAGAGACTCTGCCAGACTGCACAAGTGACCAGAAAAAGACGCTGAGACAGGAATACTCTGCCAAAGATCCTGTTTCATCAGCCCTTTGAGATGGGTACCAGCCTTCTGAGAGAGAGGGGGGAGAGAGAGGGACAGCTAGTTTAGGCTTTTCCTCAGCACATAACCTTCAGGGAGGAGACTGGAGAAGTTAACCCACTGTCTTGCCTGTACTGTTTTGTACTTGAGTTCCTCCAGTAAAGAAGCAAACTGGTTTACTGCAAACCCTGGATCTCTGCACTTATTTCCCTTCGGCACTCCAGCTGTGGTAAAACCACAACTCCCAAGATGCCCCCTTGCTTGGCTGTTCTCAGAACTCCATAGAAACAAATGGAGCATGCTGGAAGTCATAGTTTCACCCCAGCTGGAGTTCCAGAGGTTAGCCATCACTGCCTTAGGACCAAACCAATCCCGACCACTGCAGAGTCAAAAGTAGATGTACTCTGTTTACATAGAGAGTGAGTCTTCATACTAAATTCCTCTGGAGGCTAATTCCAGCACGGCATATCATCTTTGATTTTACAATAAAGGTTTTCTGATTAGTCTTGTGAATACACATGCCTGGTCTCCTTGCATTTTTTAAAGGGAAATGCATCTGATTGCCAGGAGTAAGTGAATCCAGATCTGAAGCACTAAACTAATTTCTGCCCCCAATAACTCCAGAGCATTTTGTCTTAGAATTCTAGATTTTACCAATCCTCTGTTATTTCACTAGGAAGTTAACAAATGTGGAAATGTGCCCTTATTTAGGGTGATACTTTCAGCACTAATTGGACAGTATGGTAGTATTTAAAGGGTTTCTGTCTCCAGAAATCACCCTATTAAACCAAGTGTCATTTGCAATGAGCAAATGACACTTGATGACAGTAATGTTAGTGTCATATTTCTCTGTCCACTAGTTTAGACAAAAAATAGGTTTTTATAATATGCAAATGACCTCCCCTAGGTGCAGTAGGCGTGAACCTGCACCTAGGAGAGGCCGTAATAACGCCTCTTACCAGGCCTCCGTAGCGATGATTGACAGGGCCGGGCAGCCAGCTCTTTCGGCTCCTGGCCCTGTACGATCCCGAAATCCCGCGCCTGCGCACTGCCGTAGTACATCCGCGCACGAAGGAGCCGGGACCCGGGCGGCCGCCGGCTCTCAGCGCGCTTATTCAATGAAATGCTTCTTGCTCTTTGTTCTTTTTCTTATTTCTTTGTCTGGCTCACTGAGAAAGCCGCACATGCTCAGTTTCATCCTTCAACTGGCTCCTGCCCCCTGAGTTGCCAACTTGATATAAATCTAACAGAGCAATGAATGGGGAGATCTCTGGATCCATGAGAGGTACAGGGCTGGTTCTAGCTTTGTTAGAAAGAGATTATGTACTATATGATGTCTGATTTTCATTTTTTACAGTCATGGGATAAACCCTTTAAAAAGGGGCTCCAATGTTGCTATTTCATAAGTATTTGTAAAAATAGATATGTACTCCCATAAACTGTAATACCCCTTTAAGTATATTCATATAGACTACTACCAGAAGTACCTTCTCAAGAGTAGAGGCAACTGACTCTACATTGACAGCTACGTAACCACATTTTAACGTTAATATGTAAAAGTTCATGTAAGTCGAAATAACAGATGAAAGAACCCAGCTGTGTCTCTACAGGTCTCTGGCAGCTCCTCCCATCCATCCCCTGGGCGTAAAGCACCAAAATATGGCTTACGTCCAGACAGATGAAAGGGTTACAAGGTATTATCTAGCGCTATTACAAATTAAATTAGTTTATTCCAACTTGTTAGGAAAATGTCCCATTAGAACCTATGTGCAGGTAACAATCCTTTAATCTTCCATGATATTAAACTATTTGTACACAGTTCTAGGAGATGAGCTTAAATCAAACCTGACATTTTAATGAGGAAAACTATTATAAATGGATTTCCTGCCAACATTAATAATTTCCAACTAATTTATTTGTTCTCAAAATTATTTCGAAATTTTTCATGGTAAGGTTTCCAAATCCTAACTACTGGATAACTGTAGATCTGCTCTGTACAGCGCTTCCCAGGGGCGTAACTACCATAGCGACTGCTATGGGGCGCAGGGCAAGAGGAGGCCCAGTCTTAGTTGGGATCATCCCCTCTTCTACTGGAGGTGAAAACTTGGTCAAGACCCTACCCTCTAAAGAAACAACTTTTAGCAAATGAGGCAGTGGGAAAAAAATGGTCCAAGGGTCATTGAAAGGGGTTTAGGCGGAAACACTTCTGTCCTGTGTGGGGGCCTGGTTTGATCCTTGCTATGGGGCCCTTACTTCTCTATGTATGCCACTGGTGCCTCCATAGCAGATGTTGTCTTTACAGTATATATCATATATTGCGGAAGGTTAGTCGCTATAAAACCCTTTAAAGGAGTTGACCACTGCACAATATTGTTAGTTTCCTTACTGTATTCCTGTATTTCTGTCCCCGCTACTGTTGCCTCCATTATCCATATCCTTTTTCTTCTGCTGGTTTCTGATCTGGCTGCTGCTGTAAACGGTTCCTGTTCATTGTTTTTGCAGCTCTGACACCTTATATGACACCTTTATATGACATCACTGAAAATGATACCATTGCCCTCTCCTGCTGGTATTGTGTGCTCCGGTCCTGTTTTCTACTGCGCAGACTCCTCAACAAGTGTTTGCCTCCTGCGTGGTAGAATCGGTTCCTGCCCCCAGTTACACCAGTTTTAATAAATCTCCCCGACTGGTCCTTACACAAATCAATTTGGCTCTGGCATTTTCGACTACTAAAACAAATCATACTTATTTTAAGAGCGTCTGCGTTTTTTGCTGCGGTTTTTGTGGCCATTTTTAAAGTGGGTTTTTTTCTATAAGGAAACTGAACTACATTTTATGGATTTTTTCCCCTGTAGTGAAAGAGATTTTTGTTATAAAGTCTTTGAAAAGAAGCCAGAAAGACAAAAAATGCCACCTTATTAAGAAAATGCCAATGCTAATGTTTCATGTGTTTCATGTTTCCTATAGACCAGGGATCAGCAACCTTCGGCACTCCAGATGTTCTGAAACTACAACTCCCAGAATGCCCCATTCACTGCTATAGGAGTTGTGCATGTTTGCATGCAAGGAGTTGTAGTTTCACAGCAGCTGGAGTGCTGAAGGCTGCTGATCCCTGCCATAGACCACAGTTAAAGAGCTAACATCTGGAGCTGGCCTTTTTATCACACAAAAAAACAAGCAAAAAAAAAAAAACAGATAAATGCCACTAAAAACACAAACATGCAGAAACACACCAGTAAAAAAACTATTAGGGTCATTTATCAAACTGGTGTAACGTAGAACTGGCTTAGTTGCCCATTGCAACCAGTCAGATTCCACCTTTTATTTTGGACAGCTCATTAGGAAGATAAAAGGTGGAATCTGATTGGTTGCTATGGGCAACTAAGCCAATTCTACTTTACACTAGTTTGATAAATGACCCCTTTGTGTGAAAGCATCCTTAGGTATGTTCACACAATGTTCACACAATGGATTTTAATACTGTCAAACTCAGTTGTGTATTCTGTGGCAGAAGTCGCCGTTTCTGCTGCAATTTTTCGCTTTGAATGCTGCAAACCCACTCACAGTTTAGCCCCACAGAATGGAGCAAAACTGCAAGTGGTCCCTGCCACAGCTTCTACTGACAACTGTCCGGACACCACAACAAGAAGGGACTTGTCTCTTCTTAACTCGACTGTGGCTTTAAACCAATGGCCATGGCAGTCCTGCCTTCATTTGCAAACAATGGGAGGTGGACACCACGTGCTCGCTGCCGCAATATTGGGGCAGAATCAGTAACAAAATTCTGACAGCAAATTCCACTGTGTGAACGGGCCATTTTTTTGTTTTTTTGCTGCATGTGCCTGAGGGATCTGATATTGATTAGGCCATCAGTATTTATTATTAGATAACCCCTTTAATACTTAGGACAGGCCATCATTTAGTAAAGGCTGAACAACCTCTTTAAATCGAACTACCAAACCTGAAACCAGAACTACAAATACAATGGTGTCATCAGTATTTATTACTAGATAACCCCTTTAATACTTAGGACAGGCCATCATTTAGTAAAGGCTGGACAACCTCTTTAAATTGAACTACCAAACCTGAAACCAGAACTACAAATACAATGGTGTCACTTGAAGTTCCTGTGCCCCAGTGCAAAACTTGTAACAGGGCCCCTCACCTAGCAGGTGCCAGAGGGTCTTGGACAACCCTGGCTCGAGTGAGACAGCTACCTCAGTGTAAATTTATAGTTATATGGATTTCTTACCTTTTGGAAGTGCTGTATCTTGCACTGGATATTTGTCTGTCTGTTGAAAGAGAAAGCACAAAGATATTATGGCATCTAAAAATTCTATTTTTTAGTCTGTGCCCATAGTACCTACCTCATGTTGTATATTAATTTTTGATGCATCCATAAAAAAGGATACATCAGCCCATCAGCCGTATTCTGGAGACCTTGCAGCTTACCAAGCACAGGACTGTCCATTTGATAGAGGCTCTGCTTGGTATCACAGGTCAGTTCCATTTACTTGAATAGGACTAAGCTGGGGCTAGGCCATGTGACCGATGGACGTGATGTCACGTAGAGTGCCAGGCCACTTCATACAGCTGATCGGCAGTGTGCTGTGAGTTGGACCTTCATTGATCTGATATGAATATGAATGAATATGAAAATACCTCATGCACACAAACATATTTTCATTGTCATCCATATTTTGTGCGGATCCATTTTTTGCAGACCGCAAAATACATACGGTCGTGTGCATGAGCCCTAAAAGGTACACCGTGGATTTGAAAACTGTGGCATACCTATTATGTTGCAGAATATTAGTGCAGTAAATCGCGGAAATATGCATCCCCAACATGTGAGGATTTTTTGCATTATTGAAGCTTCTGTATGGTGAAGTCAGCTAAACAAGCTGAAGGCTGCATTTTTATGGAGCTCTTTATTTTACTAATACAGCCAGTGGTGTACCGTGGGAGGTGAGTGGGTGTGGGTTTGTTTGCCCCAGGAAACAAATTGCAGAGGTCACTTCTTGGGCGGCCAGTTCAATGAGAGCTAACCTCCATTCTCCCTCATAGGCCTCAGGACACTAGGCAATAATACAGAGGGGGTTATTATATATCCTAATAATAAAGAGGGGGGCCATTATATATACTAATAATACAGAGGGGGCATTATATATAATAATACAGAGGGGGGCCATTATATATTGTAAAAATACAGAGGGGGTAAAATATATATTATAATAATAGAGAGGGGGCCATTATATACACTAATAATACAAAGGGGGCCGAACATTATATATAGTCTCCATACAGAGAGCACTATGCACATGGGCAGTACGGGGGAAGGGGGGTATTTTATCTAGTGGCACTACAGCAGGCATTATAATGTAGGGTACACTATAGAGGGTCATGATAACATCACGGGGCACTGCAGAGAGTATTTATAAATACTTGGACCACTATAGGAGGCATTATAAATACTGCAGACACCATAGGTGACTTTATTACTACTTTGGGACTCTTATAGGGGTACCTTATAGAGGGGCCTTGTTACCACTGGGGGCACTATAGGAAACGTTATTTGTATTAAAGGAGTTCTGTAGTTCTTTTAAACTGATGATCTATCCTCTGTTCACTTGAATGAAGCTTAGCCCCGCCCAGGCCAGTGATACTAGTCGTGATGTCACTGGGCCTGAGGAAAACACAGAGAAGGCACGGCGCTCCTGCAGCGCCGCTGCCTTCTCAAACAGCTGATCGGCGGGGTCCAGGGTGTTGGACCTCCGCCAATCAGATGCTGATGATCTATCCAGAGGATAGATCATCCGTTTAAAAGAACTACAGAACCCCTTTAATATTGTGGGTGTTGTGGGGGCATTATTATTGAGCACAATATGAAGGACATTACTACTAATGAGGTTAATATTGGAGGTACTATAGGAAACGCAATTGCAGTACCCCAGACCTGGAGGTATCTGAAAAATGTATTGTGTATGATCATGTTATGTATTTTCAGGTGGTTAGTCCAGTCAGAGGAGGGATGGTTGGCAATGGTTCCCAGGAACAAGGCTAACCACCCTGTTCCTCCCCTCTTGGTAGGAGTGGGCTGGTCCTACTTCCTGCCAGGAGGGAGAGTTCCAGTCCAGACAGCAATTTGTGAGGAAGCATATGGCACAGCTCCTACTCCTAGGAACCGTATTCACTGCTTCCAGAAAGCATTATTGTGAGAAGACAGTAATCAGCGAAATTACACTTTTACAGACACTGCTGCAAGGTGAGGGACTACAGTTCAGACACCATCAACTACCGAAACAACAACATCAAGCCTGTATCACAGTGGACACCAATATCCACAAATGCATGCAAGTGCCATTAGATTGCCATCCAACCAGCCACTATACCTTGTCTTCTGTACTACAAGCTACACTTTGTTCTTAATACTGCTGGATGTGCCACAAGTTATATTTGCACTAAGTAAAGAGAGCTTTATACGTGTACTTCTGGTCTGATTCTTCAAACCAGGGCTGTGGAGTCAGTAAGCCAAAGCCCCGACTCCAACTCCGACTCCTCAATTTCCCCTGACTCCGACTCCCAACTCTGACTCCCCCAATCCGACTCCGACTCCCTTAAACATGGAGCATGTTTAAGTGATAACTTTAAACAAACTTTGCATAAATCAATAGTACAGATGTGTCAAGACAAAAAGAGTTTGCAATTTATGTTTTACTAGATATCTTTACTCTGAACTTTCAGTATCAGGCTTCTCTGGGTACAGCTCACTAAGGGCCTGATCTCTAACACAATTAAAGGTAAAGCCATCCTTCTCAGTCCTCAACAAATTTTGCTTACTGAGGTCACTCCTGCTCTCAGCCAATCAGATAAGTCTTTCTGGTCTGCAGGTTACCATAGAAACAGTAAGACCTGCTGAACTGTCTATAGTTCATGACTAAAGTAAAATCTACTGACCACTGTATTTAGAAAATGTCTTCTTTTAACTGTCCTTTTTATGTTGAAAGCTAATCTTTGTAACTAGTGAGAAAACCCCTTTAATCCTGTTTTATCCAGCAGATCTGAGATTAGTACAGCCATTTCTTCCCAGTGCCTTTTTCCTCTGATCTGTAGCAGAGGAGTTTCACTTCTGAGCATCTACATGAAGGGCAGCACACAGTCATCTCAACTGAAAGCCTAGATCCTTAGTTCAGGAATAGAACAGACATTTCTAGGACATTTCATCATGTGCCCAAATTCTTATGAAAATATATTCAGCACATACTGCATTGAACTAAATGTACCAATTTATTATATATTTTAGGAGTCGGAGTCGGTCCATTTTACACCGACTCCAACTCCGACTCCACCAAAATGGTCACCGACTCTGACTCCACAGCCCTGCTTCAAACCACCTTTCAATTGCACCAATCCCTAGGGAGCAACTGTCTGTTGGAGTACACCGTGACTCATCAGGGCCACTACCACTCCCATCCTCTGCACCGGCTCATCAGGGTCTCAATGCACACCTATCTGTGTTGGCTTCACCTGCAGCCAGTTTAGACCCACATATAATATGGGGCCACATTTTTTCCAGGGTTCACTTTAGGTTCCTCTTGGCTGCCAATCTATACTAGTCCATTAGCAAGATAAAAAATATATTAAAACCAATATCTTGGAAACTAAACCACATGGAATGAAAAATAAAAGGCTCATAGAGTTAAAAAATACATCTCAGCAAATAAGCAATCTTGGAACATGCAGGTACAGTTAGAGTCTACTTACAGTTTCATAGAGTAGTGTGCTAGGCTCAGTGTCCTCAACAGGTTGTTTGGCCTCATGATCTGTTAAAAAAACAATATCAGATGAAAAGCCAGAAAGGAATCTCCTATCCACAGGATAGACTGACTGCTGGGGCCCACACCAATAATGAGAATGGGGAGCCTGTGTTGCCACATTTGAATGGAGAGATGGACACGCATGCACACTGCCGATTCACTCAACTCCAAGAGGTTGTAGTTGACTATCTCTGGCAGTCCCATAGAGCTGAACGGAGAGGCAGACACACGTGCATGCCTGCCACTCCATTCAAACATGTGATTATGGCCCCATTCTCATGATTGGCGGGGACCCCAGCGATCAGACCCCTGCTGATCAGACACTTATCCTTTATCCTGTAAATAAGGATAACTTGTTGTAAACGGACAACCCCTTAATGAAAAACTTGGTCAATATTTCTCCATGTCATTTCCTAAAATAAGATCAATCCTATAGCAATTTAAAGGAAGAATTCTGTAGAAATTAGTACTATATTCAGACTAAGCCAATACATGTACGTAAGCAAGTACTGTAGCTTACTCAGAACCAGTCAATTATGTATGGCCAAGTGTTAAAACAGCTCTTGTATCTTAGCACTTAGACAAAGTGACCTAACAAAACATCTTAGAACTTGTATACAAGAATCTAGAGGAACTTTTAGGAAGTCAACCGATCTCTAGTTGTTCTCCAATAATGTTATACCTGATGCAGCTTTGGACTCAGTGGACATGTTGGAAGAGTTGCTGTTACGGCTCAGCTCAAAGTGTGACAAAATAGTGAAAAAGATTAATGAACAAGAGAGTAAAGCTGTGTCCACAGTAACATGGGGCTTCTGTGCTTAATGGATTTGAGTGAAAATGGATCCTAACAGAAGACAAAAGATTCCATTAGAGAGCGTTGATTAATCGAGGCATAATTTATCTAGATGATACCAGTGGCAGGCTGTTGAAACACACATTAGGTCAAAATTATTGTTACTGTGAACAGTTAAACAAGTTGAAGATGAAATGATCTCCAAAAGGCATAAAGTTAAAGATGAAACACACTTTTCACCATTTTAAGCAATATCTATTATTTTGGTTTTCTACAATTTTAGAGCGAAATAAGGAAAGGAGTACCTTGCAAAAGTATGGGAACCCAAGGAGATTTCAGCACTCAGATAACTTTGACTGAGGTCTCAGACCCTAAATAGACTGTTAGGGCTTGTGCACAATCATCATTAGGAAAGGTAAGGTGATGCAAATTTCAAAGCTTTATAAATACCCTCTAAACTTGTCTCAAAAACAGCAGCCATGGGTCAGCTGCCTAACACTCTGAAAATGAAAATAATTGAGGCCCACAAAGCAGAAGAAGGCTATAGGAAGATAGCAAAGGTTGCCATTTCCTCAGTTTGAAATGTGATTAAGAAGTGGCAGCTAACAGGAACAATGTAGGTCAAGTGAAAGTCTGGAAGACCAAGAAAAATTTCAGAGACAGCTGCTTGTAGGATTGTTAGAAAGGCAAATCAGAACCCCTGCTTGACTGCAAAAGACCTTCAGGCAGATTTAGCAGACTCTGGAGTTGTCATACATTGTTCTACTATTCAGCAACACCTGCACAAATTCATGGAATGGTCATCAGAAGAAAACCTCTCCTATGTGTCATCACTACAAAATTCAGCATCAGAGGTTGGCAAAAGAACATGGACTGATGAGGTCAAAATAGAAGTCTTTGCCACAATGAGCAAAGGTACAGTATGTTTGCAGAAAAAAGATCACAGTATTTCATGAAAACAACAGCTTTCCAACCATTAAGCATGGGGGAGGAGCAATCATGCTTTGTGGTTGTGTTGCAGCCAATGGCACGGGGAACAGTTCACAGGTAGAGTAAAGAATGGATTCAATGAAATTCTAGCAAATTCTGGAAACAAACATAACATCAACTGTAAAAAAAAAAAAAAATCTGAAGTTTAAAAGAGGATGACTTCTACAAATGGATAATGAAACTAAACACACCTAAAAATATACAATAGACTACCTCAAAAGGCGCAAGCTGAAGGTTTTTACCATAGCCCTCACAGTCTCCTGATCTGAACATCATTGAAAATCTGTAGATACAAGTGCATCTCAATAAATTAGAATATCATCAAAAAGTAGTTTTTTTTCAGTAATTCAATTCAAAAAGGGAAACCCATATATTATATAGAGTCATTACAAACAGATTGGACTTTTTCAAGCATGTGTTTATGTTAATGTTGATGATTATGGCTTACAGCCAAGGAAAACCCAAAAGTCATTATCTCAGAAAATTAGAATATTATATTAGACCAACTGTAATTTTTTTTTAAACACAGAAATGTTGGCCAAATGAAAAGTATGTACAGTAAATGCACTCAGTACTTGGTTGGGACTCCTTTTTTCATGAATGGCTGCATCAATGCGGTGTTATGGAAGCCCAGGTTGCTTTGATAGCAGCCTTCAGATCGTCTGCATTGTTGGGTCTGGTGTCTCTCATCTTCCTCTTGACAATACCCCATAGATTCTCTATGGGGTTAAGGTTAGGCGAGTTTGTGGCCAATCAAGCACAGTGATACTGTGGTTATTAAACCAGGTATTGGTACTTTTGGCAGTGTCGACAGGTGCCAAATCCTGCTGGAAAATAAAAATTCCATCTCCAAAAAGCTTGTCGGCACAGGGAAGCATGAAGTGCTCTAAAATTTCCAGGTAGGCGGCTGCACTGACTTTGGTCTTGATAAAACACAGTGAACCTACACCAGCAGATGGCATGGCTCCCCAAACCATCACTGATTGTGGAAACTTCACACTAGACCTCAAGCAGCTTGGATTGAGTGCCTCTCCACTCTTCCTCCAGACTTTGGGACCTTGATTTCCAAATGAAATCCAAAATTTACTTTCATCTGAGAACAACGCCTTTGACCACTGAGCAACAGTCCAGTTCTTTTTCTCCCAGGCCCAGGTAAGACGCTTCTGGCGTTGTCTATTGGTCATGAGTGGCTTGACACATGGAATGCGACACTTGTAGCCCATGTCCTGGATACGTCTGTGTGTGGTGGCTCTTGAAGCACCTACTCCAGCAACAGTCCACTTCTTGTGAATATCCGCCAAATTTAGGAAAGACCTTTTCTTAACAATCTTATTGTCACGCTCGGGTGTGGGGGGAAAAGCCACACCGAGCGTATGAGGGATGGGAACAGACAAAACCAGGGAACTGGTCACCTCCTGCAGGGGACCCTAAGACTAGGCCCTAGCTGGCTACCAGTATGAACTAACCCGGGTGGTAGGAAAGCTCATACACAGGAACCTAATCTGAGTAAACCCTAGAACACCCTGCAGTCTAATGACACAAGAGAGTAACCTGTTCCTCCAAGCGTAAGGAGGAACAGGAGACTCAAACAGGAATAACCAAAGGAAGGGAAAACACTTAACTTTAAGTAGAACTCAGCAACAGGATCTCAGCCGAGATCCACACCACTCTCAACAGGTATGTAGCAGATATAAACTGCAAGGGATACTGGGAGAGGAAGAGGTAAGTAGGAGACAGCTAATTGCCCAGCGGCAACAGCTGAGGGAAAGGGGTGTGGAGAACAGCACCCAAACCACAGGGAATAGCCTGTCAAACCTGTCACTTAGAAGGCCGCGCAGAACGTCTGATTCCAGACGCAAGACCACTCGTGACATTACCCCCCCTTTTACGGGTGACCTCCGGGCACCCAGGACCAACTTTATCAGGGTGACATCTGTGAAAGGCTTTTACCAAACGACTGGCATTCACGTCAGATGCCGGTACCCATGACCTCTCCTCAGGACCATAACCCTTCCAATGAACCAGATATTAAAGGGTCCCACGAAGAACTCGAGAATCAATGATCTTGACAATCTGAAATTCCAAATTACCATCCACCAAGACAGGCGCGGGTGGCAAGGGAGATGGCTCCAGAGGTTCAACATACCTCTTCAACAAACATCTGTGAAACACATTATGGATTTTCAGGGCCTGCGGAAGTTCAAGACGAAATGCTACAGGATTAATAATGGCCGTGATTTTATATGGGCCAATAAATCTTGGACCCAACTTCCATGAAGGAACTTTCAACTTAATGTTCCTAGTAGACAGCCACACAGAATCACCCACATTTAGGTCCGGACCATTCATGCGTCTCCTGTCAGCCACACGTTTGTACTTGTTACCCATATTTATCAAGTTACTTTGAATTTTTCGCCATATGGAAGACAATGATGACGAAAAACGTTCTTCCTCAGGAATACCAGAAGTATCAGAACCACAAAATGTGCCAAACTGCGGGTGAAAGCCATATGCACCAAAAAATGGTGACTTACCAGTGGAGTCCTGTCTGCGATTATTTATGGCAAACTCAGCCAGAGACAAAAACGAGGACCACTCCTCCTGGTTCTCAGAGACAAAGCATCTCAAATAAGTCTCCAGATTCTGATTGGTACGCTCAGTCTGTCCATTCGTCTGGGGATGAAAGGCAGAAGAGAAAGACAGTTGTACCCCGAGCCGAGTACAGAACGCCCTCCAGAATCTGGACACAAACTGAGTCCCACGATCAGAGACAACGTCAGTGGGAATGCCATGAAGTTTCACAATATTGTCAACAAACACTTGTGCAAGAGTTTTAGCATTGGGGAGTCCGGGTAATGCAATAAAGTGCGCCATTTTACTAAAACGATCTACAACCACCAGAATAACTGTCTTACCAGACGACTCAGGCAGATCAGTGATGAAGTCCATGGATAGGTGAGTCCATGGTCTGGACGGGATGGGTAATGGAAGTAGGGGTCCAGAAGGACGAGTATGTGTCACCTTAGAGCGTGCGCAGACACTACAGGCTGACACATATTCCTCAACACACTTACGCAGACCTGGCCACCAGAATCTACGAGAGATGAGGTCGACAGTGGATTTACTCCCAGGGTGTCCCGCAAGCACCGAAGAATGATGCTCCTCAAAAACCTTATAACGCAAATCAGAAGGAACAAACAACTTCCCGGGAGGGCAAGACTCCGGCGCATCTCCCTGGGCCTCAAGCACTTTAGCCTCAAGATCAGGGTAAAGAGCGGATATCACCACTCCTTCAGACAGTATAGGGCTAGGATCTTCAAAATCACCACCCCCGGGAAAACTACGTGACAAGGCATCCGCCTTCACATTCTTAACCCCAGGACGGTATGTGACAATGAAATTGAATCTGGTGAAGAACAAAGACCATCTGGCCTGCCTCGGATTAAGTCGTCTAGCCGACTCCAGGTAAGCCAGATTTTTGTGATCAGTGAATACCGTGATTGGATGATTCGCCCCTTCCAACCAATGACGCCATTCCTCAAAAGCCAACTTAATGGCCAGTAACTCTCGGTTACCCACATCATAATTTCTCTCCGCCACAGAGAGTTTCTTCGAAAAAAAAGCACATGGGCGCCATTTACCAGGTGACGGGCCTTGTGATAACACAGCTCCTACCCCCACATCGGATGCGTCAACCTCCACAATGAAAGGTTGTGACACATCTGGCTGCACCAATATAGGGGCAGAGGAAAAGCACTCCTTTACAGCAGAGAAGGCTTGCAATGCTGCATCAGACCACACAGAGACATCCGTCCCTTTCTTAGTCATGTCAGTTAAGGGTTTAACTATAGTCGAATAGTTCTTAATAAATTTTCGGTAATAGTTGGTGAACCCCAAAAATCGCATAAGAGCCTTCAGATTTTCAGGTCGGTCCCAGTTCAGAACAGCACAGACCTTCTCTGGATCCATACGAAAACCTGAAGATGAAAGCAGGTATCCTAAGAATTGCACCTCATGTACAGCAAAAGCACATTTCTCTAATTTTGCATACAACTTGTTATCTCTTAAAATTTGCAACACCTGCCTCACGTGATCCTGATGTGTCACAATATCTGGAGAATAGATTAGTATGTCATCCAAATACACGACTACAAACCTCCCCACAAGATGATGAAAAATGTCATTAACAAAATGCTGGAAGACAGCAGGAGCATTGGTCAACCCAAAAGGCATGACCAGGTTCTCAAAGTGGCCCTCAGGAGTGTTAAAGGCCGTCTTCCATTCATCCCCTTCCTTGATCCTGACCAGATTATATGCCCCCCTTAAGTCCAACTTGGAGAACACCTTGGCATCCACAATCTGGTTAAACAAGTCAGGAATCAAAGGAAGGGGGTACGGATCACGGACAGTAATCCTATTGAGTTCACGGAAATCCAGACATGGCCTAAGGGATCCGTCCTTTTTTTTAACAAAAAAGAACCCTGCTGCCACAGGAGATTTGGAAGGCCTAATATGTCCTTTGGCCAAACTCTCAGCAAAATATTCCTTCATGGCCGTTCTCTCAGGTCCAGAAAGGTTATACAGCCTAGATTTAGGCAATCTTGTTCCAGGGATAAGATTGATAGGACAATCGTATTCCCGGTGAGGGGGTAAATCCTGACATCCACCTTCAGAAAATACATCAGAGAAATCCGATATAAAAGAAGGAAGAGTCTTAGTGGTTAAAGCAGAAAAAGATGTATTAAGGCAATTGTCAACACAATAATCGCCCCAATCCACAATTTGTCTAGTATGCCAGTCAATGGACGGATTATGTTTGCTTAACCACGGTAAACCCAGAACCACAGGAGCAGGAAGACCTTCCAACACAAAACATGAAATAAGCTCCTGATGAAATTCACCCACTCTTAATTTGATATCATGCACCATCTGAGACAAACACTTCTGAGAGAGAGGTGCAGAATCAATGGCAAACACAGAAATCCTCTTATCCAAAGAACTTGGTGACAATCCATGCATACGGACAAACTGAGCATCAATCAAGTTCACCCCTGCCCCGCTGTCAATAAACACCTCAATTTTCACAACCTTAGATTCTAGCGCCACCTCGGCAGTCAGGAGAAAACGGGTACTGCAGGATGAAGACAAATGCACATTTTCAGTCTCCCTACCCACTCCACCAAGAGTGAGATGAGAATTCAACGCCCCCTTTTCCTTTCTCTCCTTTAGAGATAGGAAGCATGGACATACATTGATAAAGTGTCCTTTCTGACCACAGAAAAAACACACACCCTTTTTATTACCAAGATGATTGCGGGTGGCTACAGGAGTGGCTCCCCCTAATTGCATAGGTTCATCCCCAGACATCAACCTAGGGGAATATTCACCCAAAGTGTCATAGGAAGCTGGTACACTATGTGATAGTACGTCCTGAGAGCGGGGGCCCCTAGATCGCTCTCTCAGGCGCCTATCCATGCGTACAGCAAGAGACATAGCGGCTTCCAAAGACACAGGGGTTTCCTGAAAGGCCAAAGCGTCCTTCAGCCTTTCAGACAAACCTTGACAGAATTGGCTACGTAAAGCCGGATCGTTCCATTCAGTATTGGTCGCCCACCTCCGAAACTCAGAGCAATAAGTCTCAACCGGCCGCTCACCCTGACAAAGGTTACGTATCTGGGTCTCCGCCAGGGAGATACGATCCGGGTCATCATAGATAATCCCTAGGGTCTTGAAAAATTCATCTACCGACCGGAGAGACTGCGATCCAGCCGGTAGAGAAAAGGCCCATGACTGCGCATCCCCTTTAAGCAGCGAGATAACCACACCAACCTTCTGTTCCTCATTACCAGAAGAATGTGGACGCAGTCTGAAATACAATTTGCACGCCTCCCTAAATAGAACAAAATTATCACATTCCCCAGAAAATCTATCCGGGAGGGGGACCTTAGGCTCCAAACAGGCCTGACACTCAGCACCCCCAGAACCACCAGCCTGTGGTCTCTGAATCTGGTTGCGGATGTCAGCCACCTCCAAGCTGAGTCCCTGCAGCCGTTCAGCCAGTGTAGCAATAGCATCCATGTCAGCACAAAAATGACATAAATTTTTGTTAGTGGCGGTTTATAATGTCACGCTCGGGTGTGGGGGGAAAAGCCACACCGAGCGTATGAGGGATGGGAACAGACAAAACCAGGGAACTGGTCACCTCCTGCAGGGGACCCTAAGACTAGGCCCTAGCTGGTTACCAGTATGAACTAACCCGGGTGGTAGGAAAGCTCATACACAGGAACCTAATCTGAGTAAACCCTAGAACACCCTGCAGTCTAATGACACAAGAGAGTAACCTGTTCCTCCAAGCGTAAGGAGGAACAGGAGACTCAAACAGGAATAACCAAAGGAAGGGAAAACACTTAACTTTAAGTAGAACTCAGCAACAGGATCTCAGCCGAGATCCACACCACTCTCAACAGGTATGTAGCAGATATAAACCGCAAGGGATACTGGGAGAGGAAGAGGTAAGTAGGAGACAGCTAATTGCCCAGCGGCAACAGCTGAGGGAAAGGGGTGTGGAGAACAGCACCCAAACCACAGGGAATAGCCTGTCAAACCTGTCACTTAGAAGGCCGCGCAGAACGTCTGATTCCAGACGCAAGACCACTCGTGACACTTATCAAGGCTGCGGTTCTCCCTGTTGCTTGTGCACCTTTTTCTACCACCCTTTTTCTTTCCACTCAACTTTCCATTAATATGCTTTGATACAGCACTCTGTGAACAGCCAGCTTCTTTAGCAATGATCTTTTGTGGCTTACCCTCCTTGTGGAGTGTGTCAATGGCAGCCTTCTGGACATCTGTCAAGTCAGCAGTCTTCCCCATTATTGTGTCGCCTACTGAACCAGACAAAGGGACCTTTTTAAAGGCTTAGGAAGCCTTTTTAGATGTTTTGGGTTAATTATTTTAATTTTCTGAAATAATGAATTTTGGGTTTTCCTTGGCTGTAAGCCATAATCATCAACATTAACATAAATAAACACTTGCAAAGGTTCACTCTGTTTATAATGACTCTATATAATATATGTGTTTCACGTTTTGAACTGAATTACTGAAAAAAAACAACTTTTTGATGATATTCTAATTTATTGAGATGCACTTGTAGACCTCAAAAGAGCACTGCATGCAAGACTGCCTCATAATCTTACAGAACTGGAAGACTTTTGCAAGGAAGAATCAATGAAAATCCCTCAAATAAGAACTGAAAGATTTTTGGCTGGCTACAAAAAGCTTTTACAAGCTATGATACTTAACAAAGGGGGTGCTACTAGGTACTAACCATGCAGAGTGCCCAAAGTTTTGCTTTCAGGCCTTTTTTTCTTTTTTTGTTATTATGTAAATGTGAAAGTTGAAAGCAAAAAATTGTTTGCTAAAAAGAGAACGTGTCTTTTTTAGCTTTATGCCTTTTGGGGATCTTTCATCTTCAACTTGCTTAACTGTTCACAGTAATTTTGACCAGGCGTGCCCAAACTTTTGCATGCCACTGTATTTGGTTGTAGTATGCAGACGCTAGGCAGGTTGGGACAATAAGACTATTATCACACTTGTCATATTTGGCAGCCCTTGCAGATTAGATAGAAAGCTTAATGCTGGTCATAAATATGAGATGAATGCTGTTTAATTCTGCCAATTTCGGGGGGACTGGGTGGCCATCAAATGTGTGTAGTGGTGTTGTCACTCTATCCTGATTGCAATTTTTAGTCAGAAGAGTCTGGTAGCAACTTATTCTCCTCTTACTATAAAGAATATATGTATGTTCAGTGGAAGAACTGGACATATATATCCTAAACACATATATTCCAAGTGAAATAATGTGTGTTACTGCTTATTAATACTTAAAAACAGTACAAATCAGTTTTCCTTAATGTAGTCCCACAGATTTTGGGACAAATGAATTGTGGGACAACCCCTTTAACTGGTAGTATATTTCTGCACTGCGTGAAAAATCAACCATATTTGAAGCCACATCTACTGTCTACTAATAAATTATTCAAGGAATACGTATATGTGCCTTCTGCATGGGTTTGCCACAGAGTTTATCACAGATCAGCACCAAATTTTTCTGCTGCAATTTACTTTAGCCTGGAATAACGGACATGTGTTGTTCGTGTTTTTCATGTACAACATACAGATCCATTGATTTTTAATGTGTTTGTTTACACATCAGTGGTTTTCCACTGACCTTGAGTCAGTGGGAAAAAAAAGACATGCACTGCTTTAGTTTGCGATGCAGACCAAACATGCCCATTAAAGTCTATGGGTCTGTGAAAACTGACAGAATTCAAATGGCATATATGTTCTGTCAGTGATTTTTCATTGACCATTGGTAGGAAATTCCCTGTAAATCAGTTTTCAGCCTAGCAGTGTATGTGGAATATGGATGACACACAGAGGCCAAAAAACAGACACACGGACCCTTCACTGAAACACTGATTATCTCGTCAAGGATGTCATCATGGACATTGAAATGTGAACAAGGCCTTACAGCTTTGTCTCACTGCAGAAAAATTTCACTGCGTGACTTCACAATGTACAACACCACATATCTCTACCACACCTCACCTTGCAGGAGGATGAAAGATTTCTTCTGCTTTTCCAGTTTATGTGGAATCAGGCTAAGTTTTATGGGTTTCATTTTGACTTTTATTGGTATGTTAAGTGCAACGCGGAGTCAAACAAATGTCATAACGGAAGATTGTAATTTGTATTTTATATTGAATATACATTTAGAACTAAAATGAATCATCTCATTTATTTACATTGTACTTAGAAGAACATCCCACACTTATGGCCAACAGTGTGTAGCTGATCAGTACATCCATAGATGCTTGTTGAACATCTCATCCGATAAACATGGTCAGTGGTAGACACATCACCTCTGCCACAAGTGCAGCTGCACAGGAGCCACAAGAGGATAAAGGGACCTTTCTGTCACAGTAAGACTAGGGGGCAATAGCTAATTAGGCAAGAGACTAGAGTCTTGAGATTATCTAGAAAGCTGCCTCTAACTTAACAATGTCAAAAGGTGTCAATGTGGGAGTGGCCTATCTGGCCCCAGGGTAGGTCTTAGTTGCAGCCTGTATGAATTCTACTAGGAACTTCAACCATTGGGAAAAATGGTGTGATTGCTGTCAAGGACAAAGGGGTATGTGACACGTGTTCTATGTGTTTCTGGCTTCTGTCCATTGTGATTTGTACATGAACGGTGCTTGTGCACTATGTGTACTATTGCAGTGACTCAGTAGATCACTGCCAAAGGATTAATGCTGCTTCACTTCACTAGTTCACTGCTAAAAGGTTAATGATAAGGTTTACTGTTAGACTTGTCAAATTGTTCATTGCTCCCACTATATACTGTGTGCACTATGTACTCTAAACGGCTGTATATGGGAGGAAATAGTTAATTGGCAGTTTTTGGTTACAGTTGCTGGGTGGTGGGCTGGACCTGCCTTCCCTCTGGTGTGATGTGTCTGTTGTATAGAGGAGTCTAGCTATGCAATAGAGGAGTCTAACTAAGCATGAGAGTTTGGGCACAGCATTTGAACGTGGCTGAAACATGTGAGTTGAAAAATGCCAGAAAAAGCAACTGTACTGAGAACCAACCTCTTAGTAAGAACAAACCAGGTATTTACAGAAGGTTGAGGACCTTTAACGGAGAGTATGTGGACTAGTCAGCACAGGTAACACATGATTATGGCTTTGGACTTTGCTGGTTAGAGTTAGTTGCTTCACACTTCTTAGATGGACTGCCTATCTCATATGGGACTGCACCTACAGTTTGGACATTGCAGATATATTGGAAACATACTTGCACTCCTGTTTAGGAAGATGTCTTATGTATCTAGAGAGACTTTGGGTCCATTCACACGTCCACAAGTGTTTGTGGTCCACAAATTGCTAGTGATTGGCTGTTTGGAGTCCAAGCCATTTGCTGGGTGTCGAGCCTGGCACCAGGGAATGGAGAGCAGCAGGGACTAGAGCAACTAGGGACAGCAGTGGCAGGTGATAGGTGTGCTTTACTCTTCTGTTTGACATTATACATAATGATCTCAGCCATGTGGACAGCTGCTCTGTTATGGAAACCCAAAGTATGATGCTTTCAACAAACTGTCCTTTGGAACATGGGGGCACTTTAACACCAAGTAGGGGAGATACAACCAAGGACAGATAAGTCTTAGTTTCTTTCACACTTTCCTTCTTCATTGTATTTACTAATGGTCCTTAAAAAGTTGCTCAAAAACTGTGCCAAACTGCTCTGTGTCAGTAAGCCCTAAAAGCTTTTTGTAATTGGTTAAGTGGTTTTTCAAGTGATAAGAATTATTTAGAAAAGTCTCAGAATGGTGTAAAAATGTTTGTGAAAAAATCATACTCCCATCACTGATCCCTTGCCACTGCCATTCAGATGCTTCCCTGGTCCCTCTGATACTTATTGTCTCTGGACAAGCAAGAAATAGCTGCTGATCCATTTATTAGCTGAAGCGACTGACCACTGCAATGTGTGAATCTGGTCAATTTTGAAAAAAAAAACGTTCACTTTACTGAAAAAAAAAATTACTATTAAACCAGGCACAATGTGGAAAATTTATCCTCACCCTATGCCTTGCTTTTGATGTAGAAAAGTTGCAAATCCGGTTTTGCACCTTTTTAAACGCCATTGCAACTTAATCTACTCTCAATTGGTGTTTTTACACCGCCCTCACCAGTTTCCGAAAAGGGGTGTGATGAGGACATTTATCATCATTTATCCCAGAAGCTGATGACTGAAATCTACTCCAGATACAAGCTGGAATAGATTTCAGTCTGAAGCCTGGATTGCCGAAGGAGGCATTTGATTTATGACATGGCCTGCACCTCTTCATAAATTAAATACCTCCTTCAAGGTTAAAGGGCCCATAAAGACTGGCGTAGCACATGCTGGTCTTAATAAATCAGGGCCAATGTCTTGTAGGGAAAGCTCAGCTGAATGTAATGATATTTTTCACTTAGTGGTCTGTTGCTTCATTCTGGAGAAAAAGTACAAAAGTAAGTTAAAAGATCTGAGATTAAACTGCATACAGTGGCCCCCAAGGAATTATATATTTCATAAATGGGAGTTGTACAGTGTCATATTGGTTCGAGCAGTGCTTTTGGGACATTCTCCAGCCATGGATGGCGGACCAAATTAAGGGGTTCTCATGTTGTGGAGCCTCTAGGGCAGTGGTGGCGAACCTATGGCACAGGTGCCAGAGGCGGCACTTGGAGCCCTCACTGTGGGCACCCGCACCCTGAAAAATGAATGCAGGCAGGCTGTTGTCGCTAAATGATAAAGTACATGGAAGACATACTATATTGGACTGTAGTATTCAGGTTAAATTGCCGTATTGGCACTTTGCAATAAATATGTGGGTTTTGGGTTGCAGTTTGGACACTCTGTCTCTAAAATGTTCTCCTTCACTGCTCTAAGGCATGTGTTTTTAAAAGTATTTGTTAAGAAAATGAGACCTATCTCCAATATTGTTCATAGCATGTCCCATGACCCAAAATTTAGATTTTTGCTGCAATTTGTGCCACATAGAATTGTTCTGAAGGTCTGTAATGAGAATAAAATGAGAGAAAGTGAATTGTTTCATAAGATGACAGGGACCTGTAAAATATCAACCTGCAAAAAGCTAATGTTTTGAGGGGTGTTCAACTTATTTTTTTTACCTTGGCATGTTGGCACAGATTCTAGGTCTACATGCAATAATGGATCTAGTATTTAGTTGAATAATGGAGGTAATAAAAAGCATCAGTCATTTGTCCCTCTGTGAATAAAAAAAATAGTTCTGACTGTACCCAGGTGACCCATATTGCAGGTAGCAGATCGGTATAACTTGTACAGAAACTAAATTAAAATATGGGATTAAAAACATCTACATTTTAGAATTGGGACCACAATAAAGGATTGAATGCTTGTATGGGACTGTTTTTCATAACTGTGGATGATACCTTACAAAGTAGAACAAGGATTGTCCATGATAGAAGGTCCATGTACGGACCTGATCTGAGAAGAGAGTGTAAGGATTTCCAGGAGAACGGACAGCAGTCTGTTAACCATAATTTTAGTGACAATTTTAAAATATTTGTTTTAGCGTAACATTGGTTTGTACAAATCTGGTTGTAAAGGATCGTTGCTTGGTTTAGAAAGGAGAACTATACATGCTTTATTCAAGTGATTAGGCACTGTGCCTGAGTCAAGAATGTGATTGCAGTATATTGTATTAAAAGGTGTGGGGACACTAACAAGTGAAGCGAAGTATTATATGAAATTCTTCTAAACAACCATAAGATTCAGGAGCTTTGTTAAATTTTACACATTTAATAAAGACTGTAGATCCAATTCTACTTTTAATATAGGGTTGTTAAGTATCTCTTTTTGGGTTGCGGTGAGTCTGGGTGGTTAACACTGTCCATTAAAGAGTCTGGCTGAGGGTCGTGAAGGTTGTGAAATTCGGTTAGCATTTTTCAATATTATAATGTCTGTTGAGGAATGGGAACCTGATTGGCCAACTATAACATTAAAGGGTGAAGTGGATAACATTAATTATATTATTTGATTTACATCTGTTAAAGGTTAGGATATATTAAGCATATAAACTGTTAATTCTCATAGTTGATGTGCTAGAAGCATGAAAAATGGGAAAGCATAAAGACCTGAATGGCCAATTGTGGTGGCTAGATGACTGGGTCATAAGATGTCCAAAACAGCAGGTTTTGTGGAGTGTTCCCAGTACACAGTGGAATACCTACCAAAAATCGGTGATCCAGCAGACAGGCCATGGTAACCCAGTTCTCAATGATGTGTGTGGGGAGTGATAACTAGCCCATTTGGTCCAATCCCACAGAAAGAACTACTGTAGCGTATGTTACTGAAGATGTTAATGCTGGCTATGATAGAACATGCATGGAAACAAAATGCATGACATCTGACAACGGGCACTTTAGCATCAGAACTAGACCATAGAGCAATGGAAGAAAGTGGCCTGGTTTGATGTATTTCCTTTTTCTTTTACATTATGCAGACAGCCGGATGCATGGGTGGTGCTTACTTGGAACAGAGATGGCACTATGATGAACTATGTGAAGAAGGAAAGTGTGATCCTCTGGGCAAAGGTATACTGTACATGAAAACCTTGGGTCCTGGCATTATGTAGATGTTTTTTTGACTAACACCTACCTAAACATTGTTTCAGACCAAATACACATCATACACTTCATAGCAATGATATTTGCTAATTGCAATGGTCTCCTTCAGCAGAATAATGCGTCCTGTCACACTGCAAAAATTCTTCAGTTAGAGTTTAAGGAACATGATAAAGAATAAAAAGGTTTGACTTGGCCTCCAAATTCCCTAGAGATCAATTCAATCCAGCATCTGTGGGACTGTGTGAAAATCAAGTCCGATCCATGGAGGCCCCACCTCACAACTTACAGGATTTAAAGGATTCATGTCTATAGATCCATGACCTATATCTATGTCTTTATTTCCAAAATGCACATCTTGAATTCCAAGCTTTCTCCTACTAATTCAAATGCAGAATGTGGACAGAAAGGGAAGAAAAAAAAGAAAGGTTTCAGTAATTATGGACAAGGTCAGTTGTGTTCAGTGTCAGGGAACTATTTTAATTAATAGGAAAAAGCTTTTAAGAGCAGGACGGTAATTGAAGACAATGCCTGTCAATCAAGTACTTTCTTAAGCAGTGCCAACAGAGTAATTCTTCCACCATAGCACAAAAGTAGTGCAATTTACAGCTCAGCTGAGTTCAAATCAGTAACATTTTTATCAATATCACATATAATAGCATGGATGTAACTAGAAGTAGTTCCTCATGGCACATTTTATGAAACAATAGCAAAATGGAATGCAAAACTGCCCCTGCCAACTGCCATTTAAAGGGAACCTATCACATTAAACTCTCAGTCTGATCTGCCAACATGATATTAAAGGGGTTGTCTCATTATAGACGATGGAGGCATATTGCTAGGGTATGCCACCACTTTGTTATAGGTGTGGGTACCACTGCTGAGACCTGCACCTATATCGATAAAGGAGTCCTGAAAGTGGTAGAGAGCACACCGTGCAGCTGCCCTCCATTCATTTTCTAGGGGCCTCCAAAAATAGCCGAGTGCTGGCTTGACTATTTCTGTTGGGCCCATAGAAATGAATGGGAGCGGTGGCCGGTAATGCACGGTGTGCTCCTATTCACTTCTATGAGGAGAGCGCGTGGTAGTGGCCGGACCGGCTCCAGTCACCACCTTGTGGGGCTCCGTTCCCGATATAGGTGCGGGACTCTCAATATGCCCCCATTGTCTGAGATAAGACAACCCCTTTAAAGAGCAGTAGGAGCTGGGCTAATTGATATATCGTTTTCAGGGAAAATACAGTATTCAGTATAACGTGTATTTCTTTAATTTAAATCTCTGCTGATTCTGAGTCCAGTGTGCAGTCCTACTCAGAGGTTGTCAGCTATCCCTCTGTGTACACTTATACAGAGAAGGCTGTCAATCACTAATAAGACCACCCACTAGAGTCCTAAACCAGAATGAGCAGAAATTAAAAGTTACATTTTATGTTTTCCCACAAAACTTTATTTCAATCTGTTCCTTCAGTTCCTTCTGCTTGATAACATGCCATCTGCAGATGCTCAGTATGTTGAATGCAATAGGTTCCCTTTAACACATGTCTAGGGCAAATGCTTATCACAGCATTTAGAACTGGTCATCGCTACCTTACAGGTCACCCTAAAAGTAACTCTTCTATAGTGTTTTCTACATCTTTATTAATTTCAAAATATATTTATTGAATGAAAGACGTATAAAATGGAGACAAAAGGAGCATAAAAGTATACATGTTGCATAAAAGTAACCATGTAGAATACAATGTATACATGGTAGCATAAAAGGAACAAAACCAGACAATAATAGCTGAACAAGGATCACGGGGCGTTACACACCCTCTATACTTCTATGTTATTATTCCAGATATAGAGAAGATAACATCAAAAAGGACTAGATGACAATATAGCTTCAAAATCAGGAAAAAAAATATCCCGAACTATCTGGTAAAGAAATATAATATAGTAGAAAGGTGCACAGTGGTGAGCCAGGGATAATGGCATTAGTTTTCTCATAGAGCATAATGTTATAAATGCACTGTATGACAGCCTGGTAGGATAGAATTGCCGTTTTCCATTATGGGCTATGTGTATACATGTAGCCATCAGGATAAATTGCTTCAATTTATAAAATGAGTGTGATAATCTTAAGGTTTCTTAGGTAATCTAAGGTCATCTTAAGGTTTTTCACCTAATAGGTGAGTTGATGAGGTAAAGGGGATGGCATGGCTAATAGAGAGTAAGAAGTGGCTAATAGTCTTCTAGAACCAATGTACCTACCCACGTGTCCATCAAATATCTAAGGTGGTACCTAATTCTTGTCAGTCTCTACAGTAATATGGGGAAACAGTTGGAGAGAAGCCATGTAGTCAGTTGTCATGATTTTTTTACAGGACTTGATCAGAGAGTTGAGAGACATTGTGCAGACAATAGAATAGGAGATGCCCTGTAGGTATTCAAATGACATTAACCATACAGAATTCTGTCCAGTCCAGTATTCATTTGTAAAACCAAAGCACTGCTGAGAACGTAAACAACAACATTACTAATTAGGACCACATTGTTTATTTGGTCTTCATTGTTGAGTAAACAATGTAGTAGAGATGTGCAAACTCGAACATTTCAAGATTCGTTTTGTTTCAGGTTTGCCAAATGTTTCTAAAAATTTGCTTTGGACACGGATCGATTCTACATAAACCAATGAGAGAGGAGGGAGAGCACAGTATGCTACCTTGTGTTTCTCAGCAATATATATGCGTTGTCAGGGGGGGTACTCTTTCTCATTATGGAAAGTGCCTAGTATGCTGAGCAAGTGTGCGCCAGGCAATGGGTTTCTGAGAAAGATATTAAAATTAGCTTTTCTAGGCCTATCTAATGCCAGCAGATGTTAGACTTGATAAGTTGCATATATGTTTCCCAGAATAACCTACAATAGTCATTACATATATTAAATGGTTTCCATAATATAAATAGTACCCACCCAGAGGTCACTCCAAGGCCTTGCAATTTGAAAAGCTGTTTCTATCTGCTTTGTTCTGATAAAGGGCTTTTGTTCTGAAAGTGCTGGTTGCAGATCTGAGGCTGGCTTAGCCATTTTGTTAGTTTTCCTACATGTTTAAAAGAGAACTAATTCCAAACTAGTAGAATTGATTCACTCATCCTTACAATGTAGTCCAAATTAGTTACTTTGATCCTGCTGCAGCTCATACAGCCACATAGCACTCAGCAACAGTACATCGCAACCGCTGCATAGTTGTGTGGTCATACCCTTAGAAGGTAGTGATCCAAAAGGTGAAATTCTGCTCTAGTCACAAAAGCTTAAAATATTTGCAATGTTACTGAGAGGGAATTTTTTGCATGCTCTCAAATCCACATGCATTTCTCCAGCTTAGAAAGGGGGGTCTAAATTTTCCACTGTTCCTATGACTTCCAGTCAGCAATCAGTTAAGGCAATTTTTTAAAGCAACTCTAAAAACAGCCACGTAGCAGGTAGCAACTGGAAAATAATATTATGTGTGTTTGTTGCAGATTTCACCAGATCCATTCTTAACAGAAGAAATCTGCAGTGAAAATCCACAGTATAAGCTGATATGCTGCAAATTTAAAATCTCCACTGCAGGTCAATAAATGCTGTGGATTTCTTAGGCTACTTTCACACTAGCGGCAGGGGTGTCCGGCAGTCTGTTCACCCACCGGAACAGCATGTCGTAGTTTTAGTCCGGCATGTTTGCCATGCTGCGGCTTGAACTCTGGCTCGCCCCCTATTATAGTGAATGGGGACGGAGGGTAGTTCCGGCCGCACACATGCACTAGCGGTAGCACAGATCCGGCAGGCTGTTCACCCGCTAGAACAGCCTTCCGGACACCCCTGCCGCTAGTGTGAAAGTAGCTTTAGTTATCTCATCCACCTTGATACTACTGTAATATGATGCAGATTTTTTGGAGGTAAATTGCCCTATGAAAAATCTGCAGTATTTACACCACTTTTCACTGATGCCCACAGCCTGCCTCTGCTATGGGGAGTATGCACCTGTACTTTATTTCATATTGTTTGGAGGTGCTGGTCCAACTTTGCATTGTACATTTGGGGGAGTGACTGCCACTATTTGGACTGTGCATTCCTGCCCATTCAAATAGTGTAGGACCCATATGTTGAGGCCACCTCGTTCATAGTACATGGGCCCAACATACATTTTTTGTATCAAAAATGTGCAAAATGGGTTTCTAATATTTATATAGTAAGTATTGCAGTAATGCAATTCAGATTTATCTATGTTTCCAGTGTTTGCATGTGTCTACGTGCATGGAGCAGTATGCTGCTGCATATAGTTTTTGTTTGCTTCTGCTAATAATACTTACCTGTTCCCCATCACTCTGGTCCTGCACGCTAGCTCCTGCATGTCCATCTTCCTGTCCGCAGCTTGCTTACTCCCTCACTTGCTCCACTGAAGCCAACTACTGTCTTCTTTGGTGACGCATCTTTTGTAGACACGTCACTGCTGAAGCCAGAAGATGGACGCAAGGGAGCCAGCGTGCTGGACTGGAGCAGCAGGGAGCAGGTATGATTCTTTCCATAGCGGGGGCAGGCTGTGGGCATCACTGAAAAGTTATTTATTCCCAGGTAACCCTTCAAAGACCTAATTAAAAGTTTTAAAAGTTTTAATAGGTGGGAGTCTGAGCACTAAGACCCCCACTAACTCAAAGAAGAGAGAGAAGTACTCATAAGACTCAATAGAAGTCTATGAGCCACAACTCAATAGAAGTCTATGAGCCACAACTCAATAGAAGTCTATGGAACCGTCTCGATTCCGTGTCCTGCAGCAAAGAGACAGCGTGATTTTTGAGCACTTCTCTCTCCTTATTCTCTCCACCGATCAGAATTTTTTATGTCAAAAGTTTTCTCAAAGCTCTGTGACTCTTTAAACATTGTTTAGAATCTATATTTAAAACATCAGTGTAATATATACACTATTTAAAGACCACAAATGGCAAAAACCATTTAAAGTTTTTTCCAGCAAAAACAATAGCCAGTGAATTATATTATGATAGGCCTTTTTTTCAACTACAGTATATTTTTTTTATTAAATTTGCATCTTTAAAGTTAAACAGGGTGTAGGAAAGAAAATGGGAAAGAAGAACAATAGCTTTGCATGTCCCCACGACAGCATAAAGATAAAAATATTGTATACATGAGAAATTTACAAACAACACAATTCACTTACAAATCCTATATAACTAATCTAAAAAAAAAAACTGGAAAACTAGAAGTGCCTGCTGACATGCAACTTTCACATCAAATAAATATAGCGTGTAGAGACTTGAGCTCCATGGCAGACAGCTTCTTAATCCTGTATTTGTTGAAACATGAAATGAATTATGGTTTGAACTTGCTCTTCACATTTGGCAAGAAATGCGGCGTATAATGGGCCTGGGTGTTGCAAACTATAACCGGTACTAGAAGCTTGTCTGAAATTCATTTGTAGTTATCTAAACAGGACTGATGCAGCAGAAAGCGTATAGCACTCATAACCAGCATATTATCATTGCTGACAGTGTAAAACTGATACCAACACTCATCTTGCCTCAGTTTAAACGTCACCGCTGTGTAACGCTCAATTCTTATGTCCTTATACTGTATATGGCATTCTATGCCAGCCTTAATAATTGTGTTCACAAGGCTTTTACAATACATCTACTAAAAATGTACATTTGATAGTCTCACATTTGGAAGCAAGTCTGTCACCTCCAAAGTAAGCATGTAGAGTAGGTGTCCTGAAACATAACCATACATTTCTTGTGAGAATCTGGTCTTCTAATCCTGATAAATACTTCATTTTATGTATATGTAAATAAGGTTTTCAGTGCACCTGGCATCCCCTACCATCATCACCACCAGCTCTGAAATCTCAGGGACTGTCAGGGGCGGATAGGTCTTACAGGGAAATTTCCAGGTGGTCCGATGCCTCAAGGGGCCACCCAAGCCCTCCTCTATGCCGCAGGCTGGGTACATAATGAGCTATCAGTGGTAATTAATGCTGTGAGAATCAGGTACTTATGTACCTGGCCAGTGACCACACATGCCCTACTGAATTCAACTGCTATGACCCACATCTCACCTCCTAAGCCCCCTGCTCCATATCTTAATCAAAGGCAACTGGTGAAGGAGGACAAGTGATGGTAGCCATTGATGGCCACCACAGATTTTGGGGCAGAGGGACAGGTTTTGGGGCAGTGTATTGTGCTGTTGCTGGGATGGAATATTGTGCTATATTAATGCTGATACGGCCTACTTTTGTTGCCCCCTACAACATGGGGCTTTTAGGACCACTTTAAGTTCCCAGTCCGCCCCTGGGGAGGAGAGTAGAGAGTGGAAGGCCTGGGTGATATTACTGGCAGAGAGATGGTGAACCAAGCAGAGCGGCCCCACCCACAATGCACCAAAAAACTTATTTGCATAAAAATAAAATAAGAGCACTGGATTTTCACAAAAAAGTATAATTGTGTTTCAGAGCACCTACCCTACATGAACATGTAGAAGTCCCAAAAGCTCTTAACTATTTTTTTTTTATTATTTATTTATGTGATGTCAAATTTATTATTACTGTAAAAAAGCTTGGTACCGAACTTGGGTTCGGTTCCGAGTGGTACCTTGGAACCGAACCTGAGTTCGGTACCAAGGCTTTTTACAGTAATAATTAATTCCTAAAGTTATTACATGAAGTCTTGCGCGACTTCGTGAAGTACTGTAATAACTTCGGCTCATCTGAGCCAATACATTCTAATACTGTACGGAGCTGGAACAGTATTAGAACAAAGTTTTTAGCGAATCGACTTCAGATCATCTCTAATAATAACGCTCAGTAGCGTATTTATTTACACATTGACATCTGAACCATGGAGAGACCCAAGGAAGCGTGAGTTAACATGAAATGGCCGCTGCCTTTTTTAACCAGCCACCATGCCTGTAGGGCTAGATCAGATGAATGTAATGATCTCTTTCATTTAGCAATCTGCTGGTTCATTCTACAGAAAAAGTACTTTTAATCCATATGCAAATTAGAAAATAAGTGCACTGAGGGCGGGCCCAATCAACTCTGAGAACCCTTGCTCTCCTTCTTGCTCTGTTAACTATACCCTCTTCTTCCGAATTGAGAGGACCAGGTTTCTACATAGTTATCTCGCCTGGCCCTGTCAATCAAGAAGGAGAGGGAAGAGTTAGCAGAAGAATTAGGAGCAAGAGTGCTCAGAGTGGATCTGGCCCTCCCTCAGTGCACTTATTGTCTAATTTGCAGACAGATTAAAAGTACTTTTTCAGTAGAATGAAGCATGAAATATATCATTACATTCCACTAAGCTAGCCTTACAAGGTATTGTTCCTGATTTAATAGTATGTATGTAGCCCCTCTGCGCAGAAAAATCTAGATATGTAGAGTAAACGCTATCAGATATGTTACAAAAAGTGAGAACTATCTGTGTGCACCATGAGGCAAATCATAATAGGTGGAGATGCCCTTTAAAAATATGATGAGACCCAACTAGTGCTAAGTATTCAACAGAGGTCTGCATAAAGTCCTTAGTAATTGTTTGGAGGGTGCTTGCCTAAATCTTGTTAGTTTAGATCATAAAAATAAATGCAAAATGTGCCCCAAAAGCAAAAAGCCTAAATAAAATTCTAAATAAAATGAATAAAATGAGATTAATGTATATATGAAAACAACCACAGACACAAGTAATTTGTCAGTCCCAGTCCATTCCCCATTCTCCCACATGTGACTAGATTACACCATATGGATCCTAATCTGCATCCAATATAATATTACTATACAATATGTCTGCATGTATACATCTAAGTTAGAATGCACATATTACTATCCGTTCTTGTTTACCAAGAAACCACATGTGTTGAAGCCTGACAGCGAGCAGCCTCTTATCAAGAATGACACATGTTCCATGTTGGAAAGGGAAACCCTCTGATAAACAGCAGTAAATTAACCCTTTTCATGAACACGCTAGCAATAAGGTATCTCTGGAAAATCCCACAGAAATGAATGGAGCGACCGAGCGCATGTGAGACCGGCTGATCCAGTCATTTCAGGGAAGCAGCAGGTGGCTTGCATGAGGTATTGGACCCCTGTTCTCATGATCTGATAGTTATCCCCTATCCTATGGATAGGGGATAACTTCCCTACTGGAATACCCCTTTAAGGAATCTTCTACTAAAAGCTTGATGTCTAGAACCAGAGGACACCTTCAGAGGACTTGTTGAGACCATGGCTTGATAAAGCAGAGCTGTTTTGGTAGCATGAGGAGGGCCTACACAATATTAGGATTAAGTCTTATGGTTGATTGGTGTATACTGCAAATATATTTATAAAACAATATCATTGGACATCATAGAAAAGTAGTAAAATTGTTAACACAATTTTGCTAACTTTGAAAAGTTTTGTTAATTTCTTTTTTTTCGAGAGAGAGATTTGGTTGTCTCCCAGTTTTCTACTTCCGATCATGTAAAAATGTCACACGGTATTACAGTTCTCTGTTAGATTGTAAGACTTGGATTATCAGAAACCACATTAAAGAAATGTAATGATATATAAGCAAATGTAGCTTAAACATAAACTCTGCTTTAGCTACAGGGACAGCCCCAGATTTAGAGTTATAAAAATGAAAAAATGGGATTACACAGAAAAAGTATTGATGTTGACTCCATACCAATCCTGCCATTAAGTCATATCACCCAGCTAACTGCAAGGGTGCGTCCACGCAGGATGTAAATTGCTGCAGAAAAATCTACCGGAAAAAAATTCTGATTTTCCACAGATTTTTATACAGATATGCCACAAAATTCACTTTATACAGTGCATACATTGGCATGCTGTGGACTTTTCTACATTTGTTCTGTATCATGCAGATGAGATTTGCTAAAAACTTGTCCACTTTGTTTACTATAAAGGGTGCCTTCACACGGGCAGATTTTGTCCTTAATGGAGCTTGCAGAAATCCATGCACTTGCTGCCCAATTCAAATGAATGGAACTGAACAGAATTTTCTGCCACAAAATCTGCTGCGTGTGAAGGCACCCTAATATGGAACAGATTTTCTGCACTCAGTTCTGTAAGGGCTCTTTCACACCACCGTTAGGGACTCCGTTCTGGCTTTCCGTTATAACATCGTTATAACGGAAAGAAACGGAATCCATAGGACGGAAATCAAAACGGACACCTTTAAGAGGCATTCCGTTTTGATCCGTCATAATAGAAGCCTATGTGAAAGTATAACGGATCCATCTGGTTTCCGGTATGCTGGACAGAAAACAAAGTCCTGTCGCAATTTTGCGGAATAGGTGCGGACCCGTTCACACGACCCCTTAGGGTCGTTGTCTTGCCGCATGACCCACATTCTCTTGAGTTTCTGCTCATTGACAGAGGTCCTGCCATTTTCCTTTACAATTTGCCGGTTCAATTCAGTGATTCAATGTTGGCAGGCCGTCCTGGCCCAGATGCAACAAACTACCACCACCATGTTTCACAGATGGGATGTGATTTTTAGGATGTAATGCAGGGTTTTCCTTTCTCCAAATATAATGCTTCTCATTAAAACTAAAAAAATGTATTATCTATCCACCAAACATTGCTCCAGTAACCTTCTGGCTTGTCCAGGTGATCTTTAGCAAACTGCAGACGAGCAGCAATGTTCTTTTTGGAGAACAGTGGCTTCAGCTTGTAATCCGAGTTGTGAAGAACATACTGTATTTCTGCTACTCACTGACGTGTTATTTGATCATTTTCCTCAATAAATAAATGACCAAGTTTAATATTTTTGACTCATTTGTTGCTTTGGTTATCTTTATCTACTTTTACAACTGTGAAAATCTGATGCAGTTTTAGGTCAGGTTAATGCAGAAATATAGAAATTTCTGAAGGGTTCACAAACTTGTTGTAATGGGACAATTCCGTTATGTGGCTAAAGAGATGGTAGCCATTGGCAATGGACAGGTAGATCACAAAGGACCTTTGCACCGCAATCTGCTCCGGAAATATGCCTAATATAATATAGGGCGTCTTTAAAGGGAACCTGTCATCTCCGAAACACCCCCTGAAGTACAGTAAGTGTTGTATAGTGTAAGTGATGCTGAATCCGAATATGTAAGTTTTATCTTCATACTCACTTCCATTCTGATGTTGTGCTCCCACAAACCAGCAGAAAAATGCACTCAGTGGACTCAGTTGCTCACTCATTATCAATATAATGGAGAAGACTCAAAGAAGAGTCCAGTGAGTGCATTTTACTACTGGTTTGTGGGAGCACAGCGTCTGAATGGAAGTGACTATGAAGATAAAACTTACATATTCGGATTCAGCATCACTTACACTATACATCTCTTAAAGAGGACCTTTCATGACTTTTAAAAAATGAATCTGCACTATCTACCTGCTGTGAGCGGTCCGCTCTGATTGGACAACGCTCACAGCAGGGCAGAAGCAACGCCCATTGAGGAACAGGGAGTCTCCTCCTCCCTGTTCCGATGCTTTCTAATTAGCATAAAGCCGGACAGAAGAACGGGGGGCCCGTGTGAAGCCACCGGGGGACAATTTGCAAAGAAAACAACGCTGCTGGCATCAGTGGGGGACGCACTATCAGGTAGATAGTGCAGATTCATTTTTTAAAAGTCATGAAAGGTCCTCTTTAACTCTAGTTCAGGGGGTGTTTCGGAGATGACAGGTTCCCTTTAAGTTTCATAAATGATCCCCTTTAATTTGCACTGGGGTGAATGAAATTCTCAACTATATCGAGTAAATTCAATAATGTGATGTTATCTGTAGTTATAGTTACTCTTCAATAGGCCAGTATAGACAAATCCAAAGAATGTATAATAAGTTGTCATATCATTAATAGACTTTTCACTATGCAGGCAGTACGTATGGGTATAATACTAAAGCCAGGTTGAAATACACTATAATATTCAGTCTTTAGAGTACAAAAGATGCATAAAATGACAAGATAAATTGTAGGTTTCAGAGATGAAAAATGACAAAGTTGTTTCTGACAAGTTTATAAACCCTGTATTTTATTGTGGAGAATAAATATGCAGCTTCAGGGTGTTTTAAGTAAAGAGACATATAAAAAAAAAAACATTTTTAGAAAAGTAGTAAAAGAAAATAAGTTCAGCTTGTCATCTGGAAGGAAATGTATTGAATTGCTACAAGGCAATGGGCTGCGTTCTCTATAACAAGGAATATTTGTGACCTTAGTCACAGTCTAAGTTCATTTTTCTAATGTGCTTCTGGATATGGGAGCTCATAATTTAGTTGTCAAACTATATCCATACTCAGTAATTCTGTAGTCAGTGATCTTTGTGGAATCAGAACACATCTTGTACACTATATATACACCTTCCACATCATTTTTATATATTAATCTTGTAAATATGTAATTTATAGATACACAGTAGCGCAAACCACAATGTGAGATGCTTTATGGATTACACTAGCCTATTTTTGCAATATTCTTTAAGGTCTGGCCTATTTTGGGCCTTCAGAACGGACCACTTTTGCAGGATAAGTTGTAGTTTTTGATTGGCCAAGATGTAAAAAAAAAAAAAATGTATGGGTGATGGGTGTGTCGGCCAATCTGTTAATAATTGTCACTAGAGTTGTCACAATACCAGAATTTTGAGTTTGATTTCGATACCAAGAAAATATCACAATACCCAATACCAATTCAATATCACACAAAAAAACACCCACACGTTAATGTGCAAGTATTTTTGTGGAAGTATTGATTGGCCATTATGTCAGGAGATACTTAATGGGTTCGCTTACTATTAATGTGAGGCACATGGAACTCTAAATTGAAATAAACATGTGCCTCATATTAATAGTAACCACATCAAGTACCTTCTCACATGAGGTACATGATAGAATTACCGTATTTACTATTAATGTGAGGCACATGATTTTATCAATTTGGACCTCCATGTGTCTCATATAATAGTAAATATCCCCATGAGGACCTCCTCACATAATGGGTAAAGTGGGATTAAAGGGGCTGTCCGGGCTTTTTAATATTGATGACCTATCCTCAGGAAGGTCATTAATATCAGATCGGCGGGGGTCTGACATCCGCCACCCCTGCCGATCAGCTGTACGTGCCGTCTCCCTTCTTGTCCACTGCTTTATGTCTATGGGACTTCAGCAGAGGACAGGAAGAGAGAAGGAAGACGGCGCATGCGGTGCTTCCCGTACAGCTGATCGGCGGGGGTGCCGGGTGTGGGACCCCCGCCAATCTGATTGATTTATGACCTATCCTGAGGATATGTCATCAATATTGAAAAGCCCGGACAACCTCTTTAATTTGAGGTACCTGATAAGGATACTTACTATTAATGTGAGGCGGATGGTGTTATTAATTTTTATACTAATAAATTAATTAATACTAAGTAACCTCATCATGTACCTCACACATTAACCCCATGTTGCCCATTATATTAAGAGGTACTTGATGGGGTTACTTTAACTATTAATGTGAGGCACATGGAGGTACTAAAGTAATAACATCATGTGCCTCATCCCTAATAATAAGTGACCTCATCATTTATTTTACATAATGGCAACATTGGGGTTAACAAGTCAGATTATCCTGATGCCATGAGCCCTGATGGTACTCACTTTGTGGGCCCCTCTATGACAGCCATTATTCCTAATATTACATACCCTGGTGCCCCTGTACAGCAGCTGTTGTGCCTGAAGTTACATGTTGTGGGGCCCCTGTGCTTGTGTAGCAGATGTTAGGGCAGATGCGAATGATACAATGTATCACAGGCGGAACAAGACATCTGAAAAAACAAACAGTTGCCCCCTCTCCTTCCGTCACTGGGCATTCCCAGCCCCCAACACCCACAGCATCTCGATCATCAGCCGCTGAACCGACAACCCTGCGCCCTGTCTTGACATCCACAAAGAGCTGTCGGGCAGGAGGGGCTGTCAGTCTACTCCCCAATGACAGTGTACTTCTCGCTGGCCATGGCGCAGTGGGAAGGGAGGAACTTTCTCCATATGCAGCCGCTGATGGGAACATGGCTTGCACTGTTTTGTGCGCGCACCACGTTCTCTCATGGGTACTTCTACTAAGCTCTACAACAGCGCAGCTTAGTATCGGAAAATGGGCAATTTCTGTTTCGAATCGAACCAGGCATCAAAATATTGAGTATACTTTGATACCTCGTGCAACACTACTATATTTCACAGCAATTTACAGACACTAGCATCATACTGTCCCCAATGGGCTCACAATCTAAGTTCCCTAACAGTATGTCTTTGGAGTGTGGGAGGAAACCCACACAAACACAGGGAGAACATACAAACTCCATTCAGATGTTAACCTTGGTCGGATTGGAACCAAGGACCCCAGCACTGCAAGGCACCTGTGCTAACCACTGAGCCACAGTGCTGGCCAATAAGTCAATTCTGTTGTGAAACAGATGGCTGTCCAAAAATGTACATGATACGTTGAGAATGTTTGACTCCTGAATATGGGCTTATCACATAGCATTATTACTATGTGGGGCACAAAGATAGGCACATTACTGTAAGATACTATTACCATTTGGCCGTCACTATATTTATGTCACCTATTTTTGAAGTAAAGTATTTGGAAGCACTTTACTAGACAGCAGGTACAATAATGAGGCATCCTGGTGTAGTAGCTGGCATAGTACTATTAAATAGGTATCAAGGTGTGGACATCGTGTAGGTGATGGGAGGTAAATTCTGCAAAGACGAGTCATGGTTGGGAAAAGTCATCATGGTGGTCTGGGTCATATGGAGAAGATGAAATAGTGATTTACTCAGAGAAAATAACACCTGTGAATAACTGTATTTTACTGTATCATATCAACTTTGTTTTTAGGGAGGAATGGGGAATATCTTGGAGTTTGTATCCCTGATCTTTTAAGACCCCAGCAAAGCCCTTTCCTACTTATATTGACCCAGTGACCATTTTTACTCAAATTATAAGTAGTCTTTTAAGATTAACTAGGAGTGTAACATTAGGATTAAATAACCTCCTGTGTGCAAAACTGAGCAGTTTATCCATTGAGCAGTAACATATATATTTCATGTTATCTCATATCTATACATAGTCTCCACGGGGAATTCCAGTTTTTTCAACCTCTGCCAAAATACAACTGTTATCACAAAAATACTCAGCACATTTTTCATTCTGTTCCTAATAATTGGCAAAAATGACAAAGAATTTGTTCAGGAAGCTGTGAATGGCAAGATACGGGCACAATCAGAACGTAAAACTATGTGTATGAATGTGTGTTAGTGAATATATATCTCCATAAACAGCAAAAAAGGGGATTTTCTGCACTATACAAGTCACCAGGCATAAGATCTGAAAATACTGCTACACCATTATTACCATTTTAACCCTTTGGCTGCAAGAGGTTTTTAGCTATTTTGCACCGAAACCTCCTATGGGTCATTAGATTTGGACTTGCTAAAACTCTGATCCTAATGACCTGTAGGCAGTCTGAATGTTGTGTCCACAATATGGGCACAAATAAGCACCTGTATTACACCCTCAAAAATTAATTGAAAACTATCTTTTATTGTGACAGTCATAAATGTCAGAAATATATTACATATTTCTCACTAGTGATAATCCCATTATCGCTGTTAATGTAGCGTGTAATGAGATTGACTAGAGAATCAGTCAGCACATTTTATGCTAAAGACTGGGTATGGACAGGATAGGGCCTGAGATAAAGCCATTAAAATCAAGGAAGTATCTTATACATCCATGGCTACTGAACTGCCACCCTGCAAGAATTTGTGAGTCACTGGCAAGGAAAGGGCAAATTATTATAGAGACAATGCCATTTATGAGCCAGAGCAGAAAGTAGATCTGGCAGATAGCCCTGTCCATGTGTCACATGCAGTGCCATACCTCCAATGGAGGCAGACTACGCAGCTGCTATTGGCAGGGACGGACTGGGAACTTAAAGTGGCACTAGAAAAAATATTAAAAGTGGCCCGGTTTTGTAGTTGGGTCCAAATTGATGGAAGGCAGGGCCAGCAATACCATATTGTGGCACATTATACCACCCCAACAGAGCCAAATACCACAGTCCATCACAAAATACTGCCAGCAGCACAAAATACATCCCCAAAAACTTCTACTGGATGGCTGTGAGGAGGGCCCAGGCGGCCCCCTAGGCATCGGCCCACCAGGAAATTTCCCTGTAAGGTCTATGTCCAATCCGCCCCTGGCTATTGGGCTTGTGGAGGAAGGGGGCCTAGCCATTAGGCACACCCGCTAATTACACTTACATAGCCAGCTGTCAAAATGAGAATATGTGGAGAAGGACCTGTGGTGATGATGTCATCATCATGTGATCAGCGCAGGAATACAGAGGTCAGCAGCTTTGCAGCTGAAGGACCTGTGATGATGTCATCATCATGTGACCAGTGTAGGAAGTCACTGGTCACATGACAGAGCTCAGCAGCGGAGAGGAAAAAGTTGTGAGCAGGGGAGGTGCTCCTGTGCTGTGCCTGGAGGAGAGGTTATGGGATAGCCCGTAGAATCCTAGAAATACTGAGAGTTGTAGTTCTGTCCTACTGTATTCCTCTCCATGGAAGTTTAGTGATACCCTACAATAACAGTCTGGATATGCTGGGATATGTAGTTCTCTCCTCTTATAATGTCCATTGATGCTGTATAATAACAGTCTCGTAATGCTGGTGGTCGTAGTTCTCTCCTTTTATATTCTCTCCTTGTAATGTCAACTTGTGTCCAATAATAACAGGGTGGACATGCTGGGAGTTGTAGTTCTCTCCTCCTTTACCGCTCCATGTGTTGCCCTCTAATTTCCAATAGCAACCTGGTAATGAGACTTCTAGTTCTCTTGCATAATGATGTTCTGCAGCAGCTGAGTGTGTATTAGGCTGTGTTCACATTTGCGCTAGTGACTTTTGGCGTTCTGCTCTGTCATAGGAGCATAACAACGGAAACCATAGCATATCACAGACAACAACACCTGATGGATCCCACTAACTATGAAGAGATGTCATGGGTTTCCACCATGGAGACTGGCAAACTGTAAAATATTGTTCAGCATTTATGACCTGATCTGTGATTGAAGCCCCAACACAGATATCATCAAAGATGTATATGTTCTGAAGCATCACATTATCATGTTTTGCAGCAGCTGAAGTGTGTATTATGAAATTCTGCAGCAGCTGAGGTGTTTGCTATGATGTTCTGCAGGACCTGAGGTGTGTATTAGAATGTTAAGCAGCACCTGAGGTGTGTATTATGACGTTCTGCAGCAGCTAAAGTGTATACTATGATGTTCTGCAGCAGCTGAGGTGTGCATTATGAGGTTCTGCAGCAGCTGAGGTGTGAGGAAATAGAAGCAGGCAGCAGTTCATGGGGGAGAGGTGGGATATAGCACATTATATAAAAAGTAGCAGACACAGTCCATAGGAGAAGGATGGCAGCAGCAGTGGGCACACTTCATGGGGTAAGACTAGGTGCACACTTGTGATCAGATTTTGTTATTCTGTTCCAGCATTTGGACCTGCCAGATCCTATTCACAATAAAAGGGTCCGTCGGTAGTATAGGTAGTTTGCCGGATGAAATACTGCGGCATGAAGCACTTTTTTTGCCCTTTATTTTTGTCGGAACCTCTGCAGCAGATGTGCAGGTAGCCTAGGAGGTACTATGTGTGGTCCATAAGAATGCAGCCGCAGCACAGTTCCTAGGTGGGCTGATAGGATTGCAGACACAGTTCATGGGGGAACATGATAAGACTGCAATAGTTCATCGGGGGGGCGGGGGTTGTAGCAGTCCCTGAAGTTTTGAAATACAAATTTGGACTTGCAGTGTATGAATGGTTGGGTGGTGGTTACATTTTTTTTTCTTTGCTGATGAAAAGGGGTGGGCAGAGAGGAGCCAGGCAGGTTGTACAAGGGGCTAGGGGTGGGCCTAATGATTTTTATATATGCCCCTGGTCACATGTAGTACAGTATATTTAATACTCCATGTCAGACTCCCATCAGTGTTCACAGCTGATCACTAGGTGTTACATAAGCCAGAACCGCAAAGATCTGCTTATTGCCAAGCAAGCTTCATGAAATAATTCTTAACACTCGTAACACTAGATATAAGTCTCATTTAACCACTACTGAGAGACTGATGACAGAAGGGTATTTTAGTTGTATTTTAGCCTCTTAAAAGAATTACTATAATTACTAGAATGAAAGGTGATTGTCAATCAAAGATTTTTATGGACAGAGAACCTACCCATGTAGATGTCTCTTACTTAAAGGTGTTCTGTACCTTTTTATTACTAATAATCTATCCTCTGGATAGATCATCAGCATCTGATCTGCGGGGGTCTGGCACGAGGGGCCCCCACTGATCAGCCATTTGAGCTGCGGTCTTCTCACAGTTTCCCGCAGGCCAATGACGTCACGACTATGTATGTGACCTGGGCGTGGCTCAGCCCCATTCACTTCAATCAGATGCTGATGATCCATCCAGAGGATAGCTCATCAGTAATAAAAAGTTACAGAACCCCTTTAATAATTTGTACAATACCTAAAGAGTCTTCAGGTACGGCCACACGGTCAGGTTTTCTGATGCAGTTTTGGAAGCCAAAATCAGGAGTGGATCATAAAAGGAGAGAAAGTATAAAGAACAGATACGACTTCTCTTCTTTTTTTTAATTCACTCCTGATTTTGGCTTCCAAAACTGCATGCAGAAACCTGACCGTGTGGTCGTGCCTTTCTTAGAACAAAGCCAGGGTGAAAAAAAGCATAATCATCGTCTTAGGCAACAACTGATGCTCCTGAACTCTGATGCAAAATCTTTCCCCTAGCATTTCTAGTACTTCTGTCCTATACCACCATTGATCCCCCAAACAACAGGGTCCAGATGGTATTATGACTTGTACATCTCCTATTGTCACAACCCTGAAAATAGTACAAATTATGTCCCTCTTGCATCATAATTTTGCTGTGGCCTATTTGTTTATTACACATTTGTCTTTATTAAGTGGGTTTTCCAGGATTAGACCATTGATGACCAATCCCCAGAAAGGTCATCAGTATCTGATCAGTGGGGGTCAAACTCCTAGCACCCTTGCCCATCAGCTGTATGAACTAGATCACCACAGCATCTTCCTAGGCCACTGACATCACACTCATCGTCACATGGCGTATGTGACTCTCAGTCCCATTCATGTGAATGCTAAGAACCTCCCAGAGCATTTGCTCAGGAGGACACATGGCAACACAGTCCCTGAAACTTTCCTATGACCTTCTTGTTGCTACGGGCAATGATTGGTTGTTGTGGGCAGCCGCAGGAAGAACTCCCGGCTGTGATTTACTTATGTAGGAAAGGAGAGAAAACTACCCTCTTTATAAATTTGGTACAGAGAAGAATCGTGACAGTCTTTGAAAGGGCTATAGAAACCGTGTCCCGCTCATCCTCCCTGTTTACAGTCTCAAAGTTTATTCATAGGGCGGTTGTCACCCAACTTGCATACTTGCCAACTGTCCCGAACTTGCTGGGACTGTCCCTGATTTTCAGAGACAATCCCGGCAAATTTGAGCTGTCCCGAGCCAAAAATAGGTGGGGCAAGTGGGTGTTTCCGGGTATGTTTTGGGCGTTCCCAAGGGGGGCCTACATGTCCTGATTTGAAATGTTGGTAAGTATAGAATTGGTCTATGAGTATTCAGTCTGATGATGTAGTTTCATTTATTTTATTAAATGATATGTTTATTTCATTTTATTATATTTATTGTTAATATTTTACCCTAATTAAACATTGTGGCCAATATTATCCATACAATTGCCTAGCATATTTATTTAATTATTCAATGCTATATATTCTGGTATGCTATTTGAATGGGAGTTGTGTTGCCATGGGCCTTGGCTGCAATGCCAGACACAGCCATTATACAATGGACGGTGCTGTGCTTGGTATTCTGTGAGGAGGCTGCAGCGCTCACCAGAGCTCAGTAGCCTCATCAAATAGCTGATTGGTGGCAGTGTCAGGAGTAGGACCCCCACAGATCAGATATTGATGATATCCTGAGAACAGGACATCAATATTCTTTTCTCGCAAAATCGTCATCAATTTTTCTATGGTGGGCCAAGAAAAACAGAACCTTGTTTCCCTTAATGCTAAAAGTGGTTTCTACCAGTGGTTATGCCAAGTTGTGCCCCTATCACATTCAGGGATCACAATTTTTGTTGGATCAAATACAGCATGTTGGTGGACTCACTCACAACATTACTGCCCTCCCATAAAGACTACCACTCGACTGGAAAGAAAGGAGACAACGGGCTTCATTAGTTTTTCATACTGTTCTGGTAAAATGAAAGCTGAGCTCTAATTGGTTGAAATGGGCAACACAGTTTTACTGTAAGAAAAGTTTTTTGTTTTTTTGCCAAATATCCAAAAAATAAAAATAAATCAATCTTCTTTCCCAACCCAGCAGTTATCCACCCCTCCATTAATAACCCCCCTCAAAGAGGTTGTGAGTGGGAGGCTACTGTAAGATACGTTTGATGAATGAGGCCCAATAAGAATTATACTGTACAAAGCACACAAGGGAAACAGAGATCTGTGTTTGGTGGTCCACCCTGTATAAACAGAAGCCCCAGTAGGTGGACGGATACTATGTGTGTGGTTATATGTCAATGAGCAGCACAGTCTATGCCTTCTCAACTAGTCTTTCATCTTAAAAACAATCTGTACGACTCCCAAGTGAAGCCAAACAAAGAAGGTCTGTGAACCTGAGGTGAGCAGACGGAATGTAGAACAAATGATCAAGGAAAACAACTGCATTCCTGTTCCACACATTTCTCCTCCAGTCATCCTTTCCCTACTAAATAACAGCAAACCATAGACAATGCGGACCATGGCTTCCAACATTCTTTCAGCTATGTTATTACGCACTTCATGCTTACTATAGATGGAAATCACCAGTGACTGCATCTACTTTGCTTCTACTGACACTTACTGTGGAAGACAGGAGGAGATATTGTAAACAGTAGCAAATGTAAGGCTAGGTTCACACCACTTTTTTTTTTTTTTTTTTTTTTTAAAGCCAATTGCAACAGGACAGACATGCAAATTTTTTTCAAGTCAGAAAAAACTGTACTTTTCAACAGAATTGAAAAACTTGTCGCAAAATAAAGAACACTGTGATCCAAAGTAGAGACAGACATCATTTCAGAGATGCTGAGCTTCCGAGAACGAGGTAACAGGGGAGGTGGCCAACTGGGCACTCCTTCCTCAGTATTGGCATGCTGGTCAGCTATAGGGAAGGAGTATCAGAGGATGAAGAAATGACCATGGAGTGAGTGCACCTGAGAGACAGGGAGAGGTACTGCTGCTTGGTATGGACAGATAAGGGCCACAGAGAGTCTTAAGCTCTGAGACGATTTATTCAAACTGTTTGTGGAGATTCCACTGAGGAATGCACCCCAAAACATACTGCTTGGCAAAGCCCATCGCATTCTGCAAATACATAGCTGACAGATCTACTTGGAGTACAGTGTGTATGTGGCAAAGACCACATAGTTAGGCAAGGAAACCTGCCGCGGTGAGGATTTTAGGCCCAGAACCGAGCACGGTGTAGAAGTTCCCTTCTTCACTGTGATACTCCGCCATAAAAGCACTGGATAAGGGGGCAGCAATGGGAAAGGTCCTAAGGAATAACAGTGGTTAGCAGATCTAATTTGTGTGACCACTTTCGCTTTTCCCCTTGGCAAAAGCTTCCCGTTGGCCCTGTTAATTTTTGCATTTTGTCCACCACTCTGAGCTTGACTAGATAGCCTTGCTCAAACCGTTTTCTCTACATGTAGATGATTTTACAGTCAGTGGAATGAGTGATGGCCAAATGTTTAGTGATCTTTATTCAGTATCATTCCATATAACCTTCTTATGTCTGAAAGGTCCTGTGGACCTAGGTATGATGATACCACCCATTGCACAACAAAGCGCAAACTAGTCTACAGTAAATGTCTAAGGTTTAAAGATGCCCATACAAATTTTGTCCAAGCATTATGTGCCATCTTTTAAGATAAAACAAGGTTTAGATAGATTCTACATTTTTTTAATTCACTCATGGTTTTCTAAAACTGAATAAAAAAATGGATAAAAGCATGTATGTGTACAAGAAGCATTATTAAAACAAGTTCCTCCAAGATGCTCTCTAAGTGTGCCCACACATGATGAAGCCAAAGGGTGGTATTGTGCTGCATGCCAAAAGCCACATGTGGTTTTACCACTGCCATGGTCTTTGGCCTGTGTAGTTTGTACAGGTAAATGAAATGAAATCAAATGAAAATTGTACTTGACCTGTACTACATTACATAAGCATGGCAATCCACAATCAGGCTATGTTCACATCTGCACCTCTACTTTCAGGTTTTCTGTTCCTTTGTGGGATAGAAAAACAAAAAAATAATAAACTGCCAGCACTAGATCTATCATATGATGGAAACCAATAGTGCTTGGCAGACTTCATTGGCCATAATGGGATCTTTTGGGTTTCGGTCAGGGATACAAACATTTTACCAGACAAAATATTTGTGCTATTTTGCTGGCTCTTTTGAAGCGTACCTAAATTTATACATAAAATTTATTAAACCCTACTGTAAATGCCCTGAAATGTTTTTTTCTAATATACTTTATTTACTTTTTAGTTTTCCATGCGATATAGGCACCTGAAGAGGTCGGAGCAACTTCCACAGCTGGGCCCGCTGGGAAGGACCAGCTTGTCCAGACTGCCAGATCAACTGAAAGGAGGGGCCGGTGGGCAGAATGGAGGATGTGTCCTCTAGGAGGAGTGGAGCTGTGGTGGGCACGGTCCGACGCCATAAATGTGGCACTAGTTTTGGAAGAAAGTAGCCAATTCATCTTGCACAACCCCTTAGATCACTTTAAAAGGCATTTTAGATGTTTATTGGAAAATAAAGTTTTGGCTTTGCAAAAGTATCCTCCCTGCTGTTTTTCCAGTTTTGTTTCATAACCTGGAAGTAAAATTGATTGACAGGGTTATAACGGAATATAATGGAATTTTAGGATGGGATTCAAAACAGGACCCTTTAAGAGGCATTCCTTTTTGCTCTGTCCTAATCCATTTCTGTGGACACAAATAACAGTTCAGTTTTTTCCATTATGCATGACGGAATAAAAAGTCCTGCCCATAGAAATGTAACACTAACTATAACAGAATTTAAAGGGGTTGTCTCATCTCGCTGTTACTAGGCGAGATGAGACACCGTTTCCGACCACCTCCCGGCCGGGAAACAGCAGAGCGCTCCGACGCTCTGCTGTTTCTGTAGCTCTCATTGCCGTGCATGAACGCTACAGAAACAGCGTAGCACAGAAAGCTATGGTGTTTCTGGGTTAGGGAAACACCATAGCTTTCTGTGCTACGCTGTTTCTGTAGCGTTCATGCATGGCAATGAGAGCTACAGAAACAGCAGAGCGTCGGAGCGCTCTGCTGTTTCCCGGCCGGGAGGCGGTCGGAAATGGTGTCTCATCTCGCCTAGTAACAGCGAGATGAGACAACCCCTTTAATGCTGCCTTTAGATGGGTTGCATGGTGTACAGCAGTCTTTAAGTCAAGCCACAGAGTCTCAATTGGATTGAACTCTGGGCTTTATCTAGGCCATTCCAAGATATTTTAGTATTTCCCCTTAAACCACTCCAGTGTGTAACAGTATGGTAAGTGTCATTGTCTTGTTGAAAGGTGAACTTCCATCCCAGTCTCAGATCTCTGGCTGTCTGAAACAGGTTTTCCTCTAGAATTGTCTCTATTTATTTCCATCCATCTTTCATTCAGTCCTGACCAGTTTTCCAGTGCCTGCAAATAAAAACCATCCGAACAGCACGATGTTGCCACCACCATGCTAAACTGTAGGAATGCTGTTCTTGGGGTGAAGGTAAGTGGTGATTTTGTGCAACACATAGCATTTTCAATGATGACCAAAAAGTAGATTTTTGTATTTGGGGAGTCTGTGTTTTTTATGGCTTTCTGTAAGCAATGTCTTTTTTTTCTGGACACTATTCCATAAAGTCCCACTGCTGTGGATCTCTGGAGTTTCTTCAGTATTATCGTTGGTGTCTTCAATGAAGTTTTGGTGGAAGGACTTCTTTTGTCAGGTTTGTAGTTGTGCCATGTTCTTTTCATTTTATTATAATGGATTTGATAATGCACTGTGAGATGTTCAAAGTTTCAAACATTCTTTTTATAACACAACACGAATCTATACTTCTCCATAACTTTGTCTGTAACCTGTTTTGGAGAGTTCCTTGGCCTTCATATTGCTTGCTTAGCAGTGTTTCAGACTCGGGGGCTGTTCAGACAAGCTATATTTATACTCAAATCATGTGAATTGTCATGTGAAACTTTAATTCCACACAGGGGGACCTTAAAGGGTTTGTGTCATATTGGACAACATCAGCATATCGCTAGGATATGCCCCCATTGTCTTATAGGTGCGGGTCTCACCTCTGGGACCCGCACCTATATCCAGAACGGAGCCCCGAAGGTGAAGGAGGGCGCACTATGCATGCGCAGCCGCCCTCCATTCATTTTCTATGGGGCAGGCGAACGGTGCGCTCCCATTCATTCCTATGGGGAGCTGGCTTCGTGGTGGCCGGACCGCAGTCCTCCAGCCACCACCTTGCAAGGCTCCGTTCTGGATATAGGTGCGGGTCCTAGCGATATACCCCCATTGTCCAAGATGACACAAACCCTTTAAGGCACATTTATATGGTCCGAGCAAGTAGACAATTATTGGAAAGGAAGCGTTCCTTCCCGAAACCTGCCTGCTTGTCAGAGGAGGTGAAGATCTGCATTTACATGCAGCAATCACCTCTACTGTATGCGGACAAACGATGGCTACTGCCATCACTCGTCCTCATACACATTCATTGTTTCTGGGCAGCAGTGTGCCAGTGCAGCAGTACAATTTAATTTGCTGCATTCAAGATCACTTAAGTTGATCTACTGAGCTGCAGCACATTTACACAGGCCTGTTATTGGAAACAGGCATTCCTAGTAACACTCCTTCTCGATAATCAGCCCAAACATTGGACTGTGTAAACCTGCCATTACTCATTAATTACTTGACTTTGGAATTGGTTGAATCAGACCATATTTAGGAGTTTCTTAGGGAAGAAGGTGTACAGATATGTGCTCACAACTTTTCATTTTTTATCAATTTACTTTTTAAAACAATGTATTTTTTCATTCCACTGTAAAAATTTGGACTATTTTGTCAAGTCCAGTACACAAAATCTAAATTAATATCCATTTTAACTCCTGGTTGTAATGCAACAAAATACCAAGGGGGTGAATACTTTTGCAAGGCACTGTAACATTTTAAGTTACTATCTGAAGTAGATTGATTGAGGTGATTGATTCTGGATCGATTGTGATTACCATAGTGAAGTTTGGAAATTGCCTCATAGGAGTTGTTTCTGCCTTAATCAGGATATGCCATGGTAGGGTTCTCATATTTTTGGTAGAATAGGGATTCCCCTGAGAGCACTGTCCCCCGGTTCACTTGTTCAGCTACTTTCAGAACTCCGAAAGTAAACAGAGAACCGTGCATGCATGGTCATCTCAAGATGAGGCCCCATTCTCAAGGTAGGTGCAGGTCTCAAAGGTGACCTATTGAATAAATGTCCAAGATAGGAATACTTATAGATACTTAGAGGATCATTTGTAGATGATTTTCCAGACACTGGAATGATTGGTGACCAGTTGTTTTCTGATCTTTTTTCAGTGCCTTTCCATGGACATCTACAGCCTTCTAGAACCATCCTCTTGATGGCAGATTTAGGGTTGGTAGAATGAAGGAACTAGAATGTTGAATTTAAACATGCCCAATTCTTTCTTGTGCCACTGTCAAAATCTTATCCTCCTCTCCTCACTGTAATAGGGAGGTTAAAGTGGTTTGCCCAGACTTTTTAACTTTTGACCTATCATCTGGACAGGTCACCAGTATATAATTGGTGATGTCAGAGACCTGGGACCCCTGCTGATCAGCTGATTGAGAAGACCCTGGTGTTCCTGTAAGTACTGCAGTCTTCTTGCAGTTTAGCCTAGGCCAGTGACATCATGTTAATTGGTCACTTGGCCTAGGCACAGCTCAAGTGAATGAGGTTGAGCGGCGATACCAAGCACAGCCACTATACAATGTACGGCGCTGTGCTTGGTAAGCTGAAAGAAGGCTGCAGGACTTACAGGAGCGCTGGTGCCTCCTGAAACAGCTGATCAGTGGGTCCCTATGTTCTTCCTAATCAGGCTCGGACTGGCCCACAGGGAAACAAGTGAATCCCCCGGTGGGCCCCTGAGCTAGGTAGGCCTCTAGTCCCCCACCTCCTGCACAAGTGACACATGGCACAGTAGACTGACCTATAAATAGGCTGCCTAAGATGCTATGCAGTACATTGCCTATGTCCATATAAAAGACTGGATAGTGTGGGCAGGTAGTATATGCATGTGGGACCCCAGAGTGAGCTTTACAGTGGGCCCCCAGAGAGAATTTTACTGGTGGGCCCTAGACATCCCAGTCCGACCCTGTTCCTAATATATATATATATATATATATATATATATATATATATATGAATAAGTTAGAAAATGAGTGTTACAATTCCTGTTGTTAGTGGGGGTATGTACCTTCATACTGTGTCACTGTCCAATCAAGAGTCATACCTTATTGAATGTCCAGTTAAATTATTCATACATTTACAGGCGTTCTCATAGAGGATTGGCACGACACAGATGCAAGATATTGCTATTTCATGAGGCTGTTTTATCTACAACTGACATGTCAGGAGAGAACATGTCCATCAGTTATGCTAATTGGACTAAAGCCTAAGGGTATGGCCACATTTTCAGGTTTTTTTATGCAGTTTTTGAAGCCAAAATCAAGTGTAAAATATATAAGGATAGAACGTATTGAGGACAGATACAGCTTCTCTTTTTTTTCATTCACTCCTGGTTTTGTGTTAAATCCCTTTAACTATAGTTCCATATAGCCATTTTTCAACCACCAATGAATATTTAGGGGTTTGAAAAAGTTTCTCATCAACGTTTCCATTACTTACAATCCTTGTTAACAAGAATGCTAAAAGAGCAGCATTTACATTTATGGATTTTTATGTATTCAGAATCAATTTAGAAAATGTCGATTTCCCCACCAGCGCCCTTCTCTTTTATTGAAATGCTCCTGCTTGTAAGGGAAGCAATTCCAAGAACTGAAGAATAATAGGGGATTGTTGTATGTGTAATTTTCCAAAAAGGCAAACAAATCAATTGTCACGATTCTGCTTACAATAAAAGTGCTATAGTATTAAACATAGAGACCAGCTCCATGTAAAATACAATACATAAAAGATCACAAACACCAAATCAACCAAAAGATACCTACAAACATCTGCTAAACGGTATAAAAGATAAAAGCTCTCAATCCCATCTGGATCCTGCAAACAACCCCAAAACTTCTTTTCTACTTCAGTGTCAATCAGTAACAATGTTCTTGCCAAAAACTTTGCTTCAAATGTTTGTTGTAACTTTGTAAAGACGAGTGACATTACATTGTCAGCTATGCGGCTCACGGCGAAGTAACTTTTCTTCTTAAAGAGAGATATTATATTTATTAAAAGAAATAAAAGTAGCAATAACAGCACACATAAGGAAATAAGACATCCTTACCTTCAGAGTGCAGCTCCTCAGAAGCCATGTGTCTGTATTGTCCCAGGATTCCTGGTCTGTATCTCACAACAAGTAAGGTTATGCTCTGAACTAAGCTCTTTACTTCCTGCTTCTACAATAACCATCTTCTTTTTTTTTTTTTTAAGAAAAAGTGACGTTTCAGAAGCATATTCACACCACCTACTGGATATGGTGATTATCTGAATGTAACACCTCTCCTCCTCCTTTCAACCTCCCCACCCTGTTCATAAAGAGGCCCATTCAGACATACCTTTATTGTATGCCTGCAGCAGATTGTCGAGTGAGAGCAGAAGCCTCGGGCTATTATCCACACCACAGTCATCACCCTTTATATGATTTGTTACATTTTTAAGGATTCTTCTACTGCTTTCTGCATTTCCCCATATATCTGTCACTCTTTAACCTGGAGGATTTATGGAAATATAGAAATATCTGTTCATCAGTTTACACTAGTCGCAGACAAACAAAGTGCTCTATGAACTAAATGATTCATTGTAAAGTGCTCCCCGTTGAATTGTCGCTCACAACTCGCCATATTGTTAAATATAAAAAATTACGATTAAAGGGGTTGTACTTCAGTAAGTTTTGTGCACAAACTTGAAGAACTAATTTTGACCAACTTCACAATTCTTTATGATCTATTTAGTATTGATATAGCACCAACATATCCCAAAGTGCTGCAGAGATGATTGCCATTCACATCAGTACTTATCTGCAATAGGGCTTATAATGTAATGTTCTTATCTCAGACAGACACACATCAAACCATCATTATGTTTTTGGAGTTTTGTAAGAAACTGGTGTACCTGGAGGAAACCCATGAAAACACAAGAACTCCATGCAGATGTTTTCAGTGGTTGGCTTCAAACTCAGGACTGTAGTGCTAACCACTGAGCCACCATATGGCCTCCATTTGTAGCAAAATGAATCTCCTGCACCCCCTTCCCCCATTGATTCTCACTTGCCTCAGTATATCAGTGGAAGTTCCCTATTAAGTCAAATACCTATCGCTGATGTCTGATTACAGGGGTTTTCTGGGATTTTACTGCTGATGACCTATCCTCTGGTTAGGTCATCAGTATCTGATCAGTGAGGGTCCCACACCTGGGACCCCGCCGATCAGCTGTTTGAGAAGGCACGGACGCTCCCATGAGCGCCGCGGCCTTCTCCTAGCTTTTCCAAGGCCAGTAGATGGGACTGAGCATGATACCAAGCACGGGCACTGTACAATGTACGACGCTGTGCTTGGTAAACTGCGAGAAGGTAGAGGCACTCACAGAAGTGCCGGTACCTTCTCAAACAGCTGATCGGCGGGGGTCCCGGGTTTTAGACCCCCCCCACCGATCAGATACAGATGACCTATCCTGATCATAGGGCATCAGTAGTAAAATCCTGGAAAACCCATTTAACAACAACTGTAATTAATACATAATTATCATATGAGATGAGGTAACAGGGGCAGGGCGCAATATATACATGTGTGGGTACATGTGTACATGAATATAGTTGTGGCGTAAAAAAGTCGCAAGTCATGGCAACTGCGACATTTTCATAGCAACATTGTGTCATTTTGTGATCCTGGCCACTTTTCACAGTTGTCTATGTATGAAATTAGACCTGGATTATGGCTCATTTAGCAAAATTCGCAACCCACACCAAGCAACCGCATTGTCTACGTTTACACTCAGCGTCACGGTGGTCTCAGTTCAGGCAGGTCCTATTCTAAACCTACTTTTGCAGTTGTGCATTTATAGTCAGGAGAGCAGACCCTGCACATATAGTGTGCTGCTCCTAGTTACCTCTATGTGCACCAAGCAACCAATGAGAGGAGCAGCACAGCTACAGTGCCTTGTAAAAGTATTCAGCCCCCTGGAACTTTTCAACCTTTTGTCACATTTCAGGCTTCAAACAAAAAGATATAACATTTTAAATTTTTGGTGAAGAATCAACAACAAGTGGGTCACAATTGTGAAGGGGAACGAAATTTATTGGATCATTTAAACTTTTTTGTAATAATAAAACTGAAAAGTGAGGCGTATAAAATTATTCGTCCCCCTTGCATTAATACTTTGTTGCGCCACCTTTTGCTGTGATTACAGCTGCAAGTCGCTTGGGGTATGTCTCTATCAGTTTTGCACATCTAGAGACTGAAATTCTTGCCCATTCTTCCTTGCAAAACAGCTTGAGCTCTTTGAGGTTGGATGGAGAGCGTTTGTGAACAGCAGTTTTCAGCTCTTTTCACATATTCTCAATTAGATTCAGGTCTGGACTTTGACTTGGCCATTCTAAGACCTGGATACGTTTATTTTTGAACCATTCCATTGTAGATTTTGCTTTATGTTTGGGATCATTGTCTTGTTGGAAGATAAATCTCTGTCCTAGTCTCAGGTCTTTTGCAGACTCCAACAGGTTTTCATCCAGAATGGTCCTGTATTTGGCTCCATCCATCTTCCCATCAATTTTAACCATCTTCCCTGTCCCTGCTAATGAAAAGCAGGTCCAAACCATGATGCTGCCACCACCATGTTTGACAGTGGGAATGGTGTGTTCAGGGTGATGAGCTGTGTTGCTTTTACGCCAAACATATCGTTTTGCATTGTTTCCAAAAAGTTCGATTTTGGTTTCATCTGACCAGAGCACCTTCTTCCACATGTTTGGTGTGTCTCCCAGGTGGCTTGTGGCAAACTGTAAATGAGACTTTTTATGGATATCTTTGAGAAATGGCTTTCTTCTTACCACTCTTCCATAAAGGCCAGATTTGTGAAGTGTTCGATTGATTGTTGTCCTATGGACAGACTCTCCCACCTCAGCTGTAGATCTCTGCAGTTCATCCAGAGTGATCATGGGCCTCTTGGCTGCATCTCTGATCAGTTTTCTCCTTGTTTGAGATAAAGGTTTAGAGGGACGGCCGGGTCTTGGTAGATGATCCCTTGCACAGTGCTCCTTGGGATGTTTAAAGCTTGGGAAATATTTTGGTATCCAAATCCGGCTTTAAACTTCTCCACAACAGTATCACGGACCTGCCTGGTGTGTTCCTTGGTCTTCATGATGCAGAACCCTGAGACTATCACAGAGCAGGTGCATTTATACGGAGACTTGATTACACACAGGTGGATTCTATTTATCTTCATCAGTCATTTAGGACAACATTGGATCATTCAGAGATCCTCAATGAACTTCTGGAGTGAGTTTTCTGAACTGAAAGTAAATGGGCCGAATAATTTTGCACGCCCAACTTTTCAGTTTTATTATTACAAAAAAAGTTGAAATGATCCAATAATTTTTGTTCCACTTCACAATTGTGACCCACTTATTGTTGATTCTTCACCAAAAATTTAAAATGTTATATCTTTTTGTTTGAGGCCTGAAATGTGGCAAAAGGTTGAAAAGTTCCAGGGGGCCGAATACTTTCGCAAGGCACTGTATATGTACCACATAATCAAGGTCGCCTCATGGGTAGGTGGGGCAAAAGTGCACATGGTGGGCACAGATATGTTTTGATCAAAATATATTGGCTAAGAGTCTCAGATCTTACTATTAGAGTGAGGGCTCAGTCCATAGGTTATGTTTGTATCCATTTCCATAGTGCATTATTTTCTGTGATTTTATAAATGTAGCCATGCAAATCCATAATTTTTAAAAATTTATTTATTTTTTAATAATAAATGACCCCATGAGTGTGTAGATATGCGTAGTGAGTGTGTACATGTCTGTGTCTCTACTGAGCGTCTAGATATTTGCAGATTTATGTAGTGAGCATGCATGCACAAATATCTGTATGTATTTACTGAGCGTACATATGTATGAGAATGCATGCAGTGAGCATCTATAGGTTTGTGCATATGTCTTATCTGTGCGTGTATACCCTATACTGAGTTTGCAATGACTAAGAATAGGCATATGTACTTACATATAACGACTGTGGGGGACATTTATCAAACCAGATACATCATGTTGCACGACATGCCAATTGCGACTTTTTCACAACATTTCTGCAACATTCAGTGGTCTATGTTTAAGGCAAAAAAGTTAGACCTGGATCTGTGACACTTGAAATGTCGCACAAAAGTCTCAATCTAAAAAAATCTAAAGTCCCCCTCATGTATTTTTTTAAGACTAAGTGATACAACATAATGTAGTTGCACGAAATTAATGAAAACTGTGAACCATTTCATAAATTTGGCGCAACCACACAATGAAAAACCAGACTTAAAACTGACATGAACATTATCTCAAATGATAATTTTCCCCTTTGTGTGTATATGTAGTACGTTTCTGTTTCGGGTAAGGCTATTTTCACACTAGCGTTTTAAAATTCCGGTATTGAGTTCCGTCATAGGGGCTCAATACCGGAATAAAACGCTTCAGTTTTGTCCCCATGCATTGTCAATGGGGACAAAACTGAACTGAAGACAACAGAATGCTCCTGAAAGCATTCCGTTCCGTCTTCAGACCGGAGAACAAACCGCAGCATGCTGCGGTTTGCTCTCCGGTCCAGGCATCCGCACCAAGACGGATCCGGAATGACCCCCAATGCAAGTCAATGGGGGCGGATCCGTCTGGTGTGACCACAATGGTAACCGGATCCGCCCTCCATTGACTTTCAATGGAGTTCAGGACGGATCCGTCACCTACATATACAGACATACATACAGACATACAGTACAGACCAAAAGTTTGGACACACCTTCTCATTCAAGGAGCTTTCTGTATTTTCATGACTATGAAAATTGTAGATTCACACTGAAGGCATCAAAACTATGAATTAACACATGTTGAATAATATACTTAACAAAAAAGTGTGAAACAACTGAAAATATGTCTTATATTCTAGGTTCTTCAAAGTAGCCACCTTTTGCTTTGATTACTGCTTTGCGCACTCTTGGCATTCTCTTGATGAGCTTCAAGAGGTAGTCACCTGAAATGGTATTCCAACAGTCTTGAAGGAGTTCCCAGAGATGCTTAGCACTTGTAGGCCCTTTTGTCTTCACTCTGCTGTCCAGCTCACCCCAAACCATCTCGATTGGGTTCAGGTCTGGTGACTGTGGAGGCCAGGTCATCTGGCGTAGCACCCCATCACTCTCCTTCTTGGTCAAATAGCCCTTACACAGCCTGGAGGTGTGTTTGGGGTCATTGTCCTGTTGATAAATAAATGATGGTCCAACTAAACGCAAACCAGATGGAATAGCATGCCGCTGCAAGATGCTGTGGTAGCCATGCTGGTTCAGTATGCCTTCAATTTTGAATAAATCCCCAACAGTGTCACCAGCAAAGCACCCCCACACCATCACACCTCCTCCTCCATGCTTCACGATGGGAACCAGGCATGTAGAGTCCATCCATTCACCTTTCCTGCGTCGCACAAAAACACAGTGGTTGGAACCAAAGATCTCAAATTTGGACTTATCAGACCAAAGCACAGATTTCCACTGGTCTAATGTCCATTCCTTGTGTTCTTTAGCCTAAACAAGTCTCTTCTGCTTGTTGCCTGTCCTTAGCAGTGGTTTCCTAGCAGCTATTTTCCATGAAGGCCTGCTGCACACAGTCTCCTCTTAACAGTTGTTGTAGAGATGTGTCTGCTGCTAGAACTCTGTGTGGCCACTCGTTTTTCTTTACTTAGCTGCTTTTTTCTTGCCATAATACAAATTCTAACAGTCTATTCAGTAGGACTATCAGCTGTGTATCCACCTGACTTCTGCCCAACACAACTCATGGTCACAACCCCATTTATAAGGCAAGAAATCCTACTTATTAAACCTGACAGGGCACACCTGTGAAGTGAAAACCATTTCAGGTGACTACCTCTTGAAGCTCATCAAGAGAATGCCAAGAGTGCGCAAAGCAGTAATCAAAGCAAAAGGTGGCTACTTTGAAGAACCTAGAATATAAGACATATTTTCAGTTGTTTCACACTTTTTTGTTAAGTATATAATTCCACGTGTTAATTCATAGTTTTGATGCCTTCAGTGTGAATTTACAATTTTCATAGTCATGAAAATACAGAAAACTCTTTGAATGAGAAGGTGTGTCCAAACATTTGGTCTGTACTGTACATACATACACATAAACACATACATACTTACATACTCCAGGCAGGCCGCACGTCTTCATGCCCAGGAGGCGCGCCGCTATGACGATTCCCTACAGCGCCCAGCAGAGGGCGCTGTGGGGAATCGTCATAGCTGCGAGACTCCTAGGTGTGAAGACGTGCGGCCTGCCTGCCTGGAGTATGTAAGTATGTATGTGTTTGTGTGTATGTATATGTATATGGTACTGTGTGACATGTGTGGGGCCGGAACGCGGTTCCGCCCCACACATGTCCTTGCGACAGTCCGGATCCGACGGCACCCTTCACCTGCCGGATCAGGACTGCCGCTAGTGTGAAAGAGGCCTAACTATATGGCAGTATCATTTAAGCTCTATGGGGATTATTTATCATTTGCAATTGTTTTATGTCACTTTGAAATCTGGTTTTGCACTGTGTGGCTGGAGCAAATTTATGAAACTGTGGACAATTTTCATGTGTTTGGGGCAACTGCATTGTGTTGCATGACTCACCATATTTCTCAGACTATAAGACACAATTTTTCCCCCAAAGGCAGGTACAGTAATCCAGGCTTCAGTTCAGGTGTATAGGAGTGTGACATTAGGAGGCAGAGGAAGCGCATTTATGCAAGCTTTAGTTTGGGTGTATGAGAGCTCAGCAGTAGGAGGCCAGTGTAAATGTGAGGACAAAATCTGCAGCACTCCAAAAAGGTAGTAAAGTGCAAAAAGTGATTTATTGACCTACATCAAAAAGTAGGAGCAACATTTCAGTCCTGCCTAGCATCAAAGGACCTTTTTCAGACTTGTAAAACGTCCTGTGACAGGACTGAAATGCTGCTGCAACTTTTTAACAAGGGCATGTAAATGCAGAGCTTCACCTCCACTGAACGAGCAGCCGACTGTTGGGAAGAAGCGATTTCTTCCCAACAATCTGCTGCTCGTCGGTACGTCTAAGTGCACCTTAAGACTCGACTGAACATTAAAATTATTAAGCAACGTCTTAAAAATATTAAAATAGACAAATCACCAGGACCGGATGGCATACACCCCCGTATCCTAAGAAAATTAAGTAATGTCATCGACAGATCCTTATTTCTGATATTTGAGGACTCTATACTGACGGGAGTGTTCCACAGGATTGGCGCATAGCAAATGTGGTGCCAATATTCAAAAAGGGTCCAAAAACAGAGCCCGGGAACTATAGGCCGGTAAGTTTAACTTCTGTTGTGGGTAAACTGTTTGAAGGTTTTCTGAGAGATGCTATCTTGGAGTACCTCAATGAAAATAAGCAAATAACTCCGTATCAGCATGGCTTCATGAGGGATCCGTCATGTCAAACCAATTTAATCAGTTTCTATGAGGAGGTAAGTTCTAAACTTGACCGCGGCGACTCAATGGATGTCGTATATTTGGACTTCTCCAAAGCGTCTGACACGGTACCACATAAAAGGTTAGTATACAAAATGAGAATGCTTGGCCTGGAAGAAAATGTCTGTATGTGGGTAAGTAACTGGCTCAGTGATAGAAAACAGAGGGTGGTTATTAACGGTAGATACTCAGATTGGGTCACTGTCACTAGTGGGGTACCACAGGGGTCTGTATTGGGTCCTATTCTCTTCAATATATTTATTAATGATATTGTAGAAGGTTTGCATAGTAAAATATCAATTTTTGCAGATGACACTAAACTGTGTAAAGTAATTAACACAGAGGAGGACAGTGCACTGCTACAGCAGGATCTGGATAGACTGGAGGCTTGGTCAGAAAAGTGGCAGATGAAGTTTAACACTGACAAATGTAAGGTTATGCATATGGGAAGGAATAATGCAAGTCACCAGTACATACTAAATGGTAAAGCACTGTGTAACTCTGACATGGAAAAGGACCTAGGAATTTTAGTGAACAGCAAACTAAGCTGTAGAAGCCAGTGCCAGACAGCTGCTGCCAAGGCCAATAAGATAATGGGTTGCATCAAAAGGGGCATAGATGCCCGTGATGAGAACATAGTCCTGCCACTTTACAAATCACTAGTCAGACCACACATGGAGTACTGTGTACAGTTCTGGGCTCCTGTGAACAAGGCAGACCTAGCAGGGCTGGAGAGGGTTCAGAGGAGGGCAACTATGGTAATAACTGGAATTTGTGGACTACAGTACCCAGAAAGATTATCAAAATTAGGGTTATTCACTTTAGAAAAAAGACGACTGAGGGGAGATCTAATAACTATGTATAAATATATCAGGGGTCAGTACAGAGATCTCTCCCATCATCTATTTATCCCCAGGACTGTGACTGTGACGAGGGGACATCCTCTGCGTCTGGAGGAAAGAAGGTTTGTACATAAACATAGAAGAGGATTCTTTACGGTAAGAGCAGTAAGACTATGGAACTCTCTGCCTGAGGAGGTGGTGATGGTAAGTTCACTAAAAGAGTTCAAGAAGGGCCTGGATGTATTTCTGGAGGGTATTACAGGTTATAGTTACTAGAGAGGGGTCGTTGATCCAGGGAGTTATTCTGATTGCCTGATTGGAGTCGGGAAGGAATTTTTCCCCCTAAAGTGAGGAAAATTGGCTTCTACCTCACAGGGTTTTTTTTGCCTTCCTCTGGATCAACTTGTAGGAAAACAGGCTGAACTGGATGGACAGATGTCTTTTTTCGGCCTTACAAACTATGTTACTATGTTACTATGTAAAGACAATAAATCAGATGCACTTTTGGAAAAATGGCTCCACTCCCTGGAGCCCAGAGCATACATCATCCATTATATATATATATCTATACACCGTATTTTCCGTTTTATAAGACGCACTTTTTTACCCCCAAAAGTAGGGGGAAAATGGCCGTGCATTTTATAAAGCGAATACTAGTGAGCACTTCCATTATGGAAGCGCTCACTAGTATTCATTAGGTGCATGATTAGTATTCATTAGGTGCGCGCACTATGACCTGATGCTGCTCGCAGTGGCACAGGACAGGGAGCCGTGGCACAGGAGAGGTAAAAGAGTTTTTTTATTTTAGTTTTATGGGGCTGATCTGAGGTCTGATGGGGGCTGATTTGGGGGCTGAGTAGGCTGATCTGAGGTCTGAAGAGGGCTGATTTGAGATCTGATGGGGGCTGATCTGAAGTCTGATGGGGGCTGAGTGGGCTGATCTGAGATCTGATAGGGTCTGATCTGAGGTCTGATGGGGGTCTTAAAGGGCAAATCTGAGGTCTGATGGGGGTCTGATGTGATGTCCTGATATGAGTATCTGATATGAGGTCTGATGAAAAATATTTTTTCTTATTTTCCCACTCTAAAATTTGGGGTGCGTCTGCAGATTAAATATGGTGTGTGTGTACACATATATATATATATATATATATATATATATATACATACATACAGTATATATAATTAGAAAATACTGAATTAGACTTAACTGTAATTCTGTTTCCTTCAATCCACCATGACAGCCACAAGGAGATTGACCTCTGACCTATGTAGGGACAGAAAACACAGAGAGCGTTTAAATTGCCCCTCCCACCCACTCCCTCCAGTGTTTGCCGAATTATTTTTATATATAATTTTTTTTATTTTTTTTTTGGTATTTGCTCCATACCCTTTTTATAGAGTTTTTTTTTGTTTGTTTTTTTGAGTATTTACCTCATACCCAAAGTTTTGAATCTATCTATCTATTATTTTATTTTTTTTGGGAAGGGAATTACTGGGCCGTCATGGTGGATTCAAGGAAACAGAATTACCGGTAAGTCTAATTTCGGTTTTCCATCCACCATGATGGCCACAAGGAGACCTAACAAATTAACATTGAACAGCTTGAAGAACCTTCCTCCCGAAAGCCAAATCAGCAGTTGAAGAAAGGTCCAACCTGTAATGCCTTAAAGCAGGGGTAGGGAACCTCCGGCTCTCCAGCTGTTGTGAAACTACAATTCCCAGCATGCTTCATTCATTTCTATGAGAATTCTTAGAAGAGCAGAGCGAGTATGCTTGCTGGGAGTTGTAGTTTCACAACAGCTGGAGAGCCGGAGGTTCCCTACCCCTGCCTTAAAGTGCATACATTAGACTAGGTGGCTGCTCTACAGATTTGAGCCAGAGAGGCACCCGCCTTCTCTGCCCAGGAACATGCTACGGCCCGAGTAGAATGAATCTTAATTTTTACTGGACAGGGGAGTCCCTGAATCTTGTAACAGTCTAAAATCGTGGCTCTAAGCCATCTAGCTAGGGAAGCCTTTGAGAGTTTTTTGCCTTTGTTTTTGCCTGCGTACTGAATAAGAAGATTATCATCTTTCCTCAATGACTTTGTCACCTCCAGTTACTGTAGAATAGCTCTCCGAACATCCAGGGAGTGAATTTTTTTTCTTTAGGGTTTTTAGGACCAGAGCAAAAATCAAAATATAAGGTTCTCTAGAGGATAGGGCTTGAACCTCTCCTAAACGTCTTGCAGATGTTATTGCAATGAGGAAGGTGGTCTTTAGAGACACGTGTTTTAGAGAAGAGGAGTCTAAGGGCTCAAAGGGGGGACCTGTTAAGCCATTTAGCACCTTATTTAGATCCCATTGGGGAACGCGGGAAGTAAGAGTTGGTCTACGTCTAGAAGCTGCCAACATAAACCTTCTAATCCTGATTAAATAGGTTTGACATGACCGATCCCTCATGAAGCCATGCTGATATGGAGTTATTTTCTTATTTTCATTGAGGTACTCCAAGATAGCATCTCTTAGAAAACCCACGACAGATGTTAAACTTACCGGCCTATAGTTCCCGGGCTCTGTTTTTGGACCTTTTTTGAATATTGGCACCACATTTGCTATGCGCCAATCCTGTGGAACACTCCCTGTCAGTATAGAGTCCTTAAATATCAGAAATAAGGGTCTGGAGATGACATTACTTAAAGGGGTTGTCCCACGAAAAATATTCTACTGTTTTCAAACCAGCACCTGGATCTGAATACTTTTGTAATTGAATTTAATTAAAAATTTTGTATAGCTACGAAGTTATTCAATAAAATGTATCTGTATAGCGCCACTTAATTTCTTATTTCTTTGACCTGCTCATTAAGAGGGCCACACATGCTCAGTTTCATCTTTCAGCTGCCTCCTGAGCTGTGATAGGGAGAGCATGGACACACCCCCTTATCTGCAGCAGAGAAGACACTCCCCTTGAGCTGTCAGCTTGATAAAAATCTAGCAGAGCAATGAATGAGGAGCTCTCTGGATCCATGTGAGGTACAGGGATGGTTCTAGCTTTGTTAGAAAGAGATTATCATGTACTATGCGATGTCTGATTTTAATTTTTTACATTATTCGTGGGATAACCCCTTTAATGCTCTTAGGATACGGGGGTGTATGCCATCCGGTCCTGGCGATTTGTCTATTTTAATCTTTTTAAGACGCAGCTATACTTCTTCCTGGGTCAGACAGGGCATTTTTAATGGGGAATTTACTTTTATATTCTGCATTTCATCTGACAGTTTAATTTCCTCAGTGAATACAGTGGAGAAAAAGATATTTAGTAGCTTTGCTTTCTCCTCATCGCTCTCTGCAACTCCCCCCTCATTACTCTGTAAAGGGCCGACACCTTCAGGTTTATACTTTTTACCATTTATATAATTGAAGAACATTTTAGGGTTAGTTTTACTCTCTTTGGCGATTAATCTCTCGGTCTCTAGTTTGGCTGTTTTTATTTGTCTTTTACATATTCTATTTTTTTCCTTATAGTTTTTCAATGCTTCCTCGCTCCCCTCCTGTTTTAGTGATTTAAATGCTTTCTGTTTGTCATTTATTGCTTTCTTTACAGCTCTATTTATCCACATTGGTTTTTTCTTGTTCCTTAACCTTTTATTCCCATAAGGTATGTACCTCTCACAATTAGATATTAGGATGCTTTTAAAAATATCCCATTTTGTGGTTGTATTTTTATTTTTGAGGACTTTGTCCCAGTTAGTTAGGCCTATGGCCTCTCTTAGTTGACTAAATTTTGCTTTTTTGAAGTTTGGTATTTTTGTTCCTCCCCGAAGAAACGCTCTTTTGAATGACAGTTGGAAGGTTATTATATTATGATCACTATTTCCCAGGTGTCCACCAACCTGCACATCTGTTGTTCTGTCAGGTCTATTGGTTAATACTAAGTCCAGTATGGCCATCCCTCTAGTCGGGTCCTGAACCAGTTGGGAAAGGTAATTGTCTTTGGTTATTTCCAAGAACCTGTTTCCTTTATGAGATATACAGGTTTCATTTTCCCAGTCTATATCTGGGTAGTTGAAATCCCCCATAATAACGACCTCATTATGTTTTGCCGCCTCGTCTATTTCATTTAGAAGTAGATTTTCTGTGGACTCTGGTATATTAGGTGGTTTATAATAAAGTCCTATTAGTATTTTATTATTGTTTTTGGCTCCATTTATTTCTACCCACAGTAACTCCACATGTTCATGTCCCTCACTTATATCTTCCCGCAGTGTGGGCTTTAGACAGGACTTTACATAAAGGCAAACCCCTCCCCCTCTCCGGTTTTGGCGATCCTTTCTAAACAGACTGTAACAATGTACGTTGACTGCCCAGTCATAGGTATCATTCAGCCATGTCTCAGTTATTCCCAGTATGTCAAAGTCCTCCTCACACATCACTAATTCCAGTTTACCAGTTTTATTAGTCAGGCTTCGGGCATTAGTGTGCATACAGTTAAGAGGTTTATATATATTTTTTCCCCTACACCTTTCCTTCTGCACTGTTCTAGTTCCTCCTTCCATTCCTCCCCCAGTTCCATTAACTTGCCCCAGGTCTCTATCTGCACTATCTTCCCCATCTATAATGTAGTTACCCTCTTCCCCAGTCCCTAGTTTAAACACTCCTCCAGCCTTCTAGTCATCTTCTCCCCCAAAACAGCTGCCCCTTCCTCATTGAGGTGCAGCCCATCCCTACGGTAGAGCCTGTATACTCTGAGAGATGCATTTAGGGACTATTACTTTCAACTATACAATCTCAAAGATAATGCTAATACTCCTCAGCCTACTCAAGAGCAAATGAATAGCTTTCTAGATACGATTAGTCTTCCCATGTTATCACAGGAACCGCTTTTATCCTGGAACAAGCCTATTTTAATAGCTGAAATTTCCCAGGTTATTAGCGCTCTCCTCCTTCACTCCCTGACGGATTCTCTTACAACTATTATGAAGAAATTTGCCATATACCATCCACTCACATATCTTCTGTTTATTCAACAGCTATGTGCTCTGGCTCTCTTCCAGAAGAGATGTTGCCTGTATTAATTGTAACAATCCCTAAGCCTAGCAAATCTCCCATACATCCTGCTATCGTCTGATTTCCCTATTAAATAGCGACGTAAAGATTTATGCTAAGATAATAGCCAAAAGGCTGATGAATATCATGCCTCATTTGATTAAAAATGACCAATTTGGTTTTACTTTGGAAAGGCAAGCACCCAAAAAAACAAGGAGCCTTTTTCACTTAGCTAGAAGAGGCATCAAACTCTCCAGTCACTTTTCTTACCCTAGATGCCAAGAAGGTATTTGATCAGACAGTTGGAGTTATGTCTTCTTAGTGTTAGAGAAATTTAGCTCCTCTGGCCCTATTTTCTCTGCCATTTATTCTTACCCCTGCACTATAGTTTTTACTAACTGTTCCCTCTCAGAAGAGTTTGCCTTAACCAATGGAAGTAGGCAGAGCTGCCCATTTTCTCACCTACTATTTTGTCAGTAGAACCTTTGTCAGAATTCATTTGTATTGACGCTAAGATCTCCGGGCAACAAGCTGTCTCTTACGACCATAAACTGGTTTTGTTTGCAGACAACATGAACACTAATCCCACAGAATCCGTAGCTAAAACTTTTAGAACTATTACTTCTTTTAGAAAAGTATTGCACTATAAATGAAATGCTCACAAAACCCAGATTCTCCCCATCAACCTTGCATTCCTTCCCCTCATAGTATCACGGCTGAAAGAGTTATATCCACTGGACTGGCAATCCGAGCGTGTCTCTTAGGGGTCCTGCTGTTATTCCTGGCAAAATATGCCTACCAACTTAATGTCTTTCCCAAGTAAGACACACTTAAAGGGGCTGTCAGGGTTCAGAGCTGAACCCAGACATACCTATAATTTCACTCAGGCAGCCTGCCTAATGTTAGCATCGGAGCATTTCATGGATCAGGATCGCGCAGGGCAAGGGCTCTTTTGTTTACAACAACACACTGCCGGGCAGAGGCTTCCGTCCAGCAGTGTGTTTGGTGACGTCACCAGCTCTGATGGGCCGGCTTTAGCGATGCTCTAGCCATTTTACTGGCTAGGGCAGCTCTAAAGCCCGCCCATCAGTGCTGGTGACGTCACCAGGCTCACTGCTAGGCAATCCTAAGAGGCGCCTGGCTTGTCACCGGAACTCCTAAAAATGCCTTTGCCCTGCGTGATTTAGCACAGGGCAAAGGAGAGCATCGGAGCATGAACTGCTACGATGCTAACATCAGGTGGGCTCTGAACCTGGACAACCCCTTTAAAAGCTATGTACACCTTTGGAGTCATTTTTTTAATGATTGCATTTAACTTATTTTTGGCTAAAAATCATATTTTCAATAGGCCTTTAGTAAAAATATTGGGCTTTTCAGTCACAAAGGGTTAACTGTTTTTCTAAGTGTCATCTAAGAGATCATAAACACTTATTTAAGCCACATTCTTATCAGTAAGATAAAGAGCTTTAATGAGTGTTTATGAGGTCTTAGAGCACAGATAAGAAGTCTGTCTGCTGCTCAGATGACGGAATTGACAAAAATCCACAGGCAGCTAGTAGAGAATGTCAGCCCTGTACACAAAAAAGGATTCCATATTGTGAATAAAGAGCAATTGAAAAAATGATTTTTAGCTCAAAATAAGTATAATGCAATAATTTAAAAAAATTGCCCCCAAAGGTGTACATAGCTTTTAAGAAAGATATTAAACCCTTAGCATCTTATTTGATATATTGTTGTGGTGGTGTGGTAGAGTGGCAGAATGCAAGATGCTTCTGCTGTTAAAGCGATTATACCTATCTAGGACCCTACCAGTATCTCCCTCCCAAAAGCCTTTTTTAAAAGCATATAAACAGATGATGGATTTTATGCTTCCTCCATCCTGATTGTTCAAACAAAACAATAGCTGATCATAGGGAAACCAACTACAAAAAGCACAGTAGAGCCTCATGTAAGAGTCTTAATACCCTGAAACAGCTGTCTGTGGATGGATAACTGGCTTAGGTCTTCCCCTGTCACATCCTTTAGGTTTGTAATAGAGCTGGATCTTGACATAGGGACCACTTAATATGGTGGGATCTGGTGATCTCTATAATGGGGACACCCCTGGAGGGATATCTGGCTTTCACTGTGTTGAAGACCCATAACTGGGGCTCCACGGTTATTTTGCATGTTATTGTTTCCCAGGGAGCTTTGCACTTTGGACTGCTGTGTTGAGACTCTTAGATGACACTCCACTGTGTTTTTTGTAGTTGGTCTCCCTAAGATCAGCTATTTTTTTTGTTTGAGTAGTCTCCAATGCATTGCTTCTGGTTAGCCAGACTCCTACTCCACATTGATGAGGAGCAACACCTCGAAACCGCTGGCTGTGAATGGATAACTGGCTTATGTTTTCCCCTATCATATCCTTTAGGCTTATAATAGAGCTGGATATTGACATAGGGGCCACTTAATATGGTGGATCTGGTGATCTATATAAGGGGGACACCCTTTGCTTGATTTTCCTTCCCTGGAGGGATATCTGGCTTTCACTGTGATGAAGACCCATAACTGGGGCTCCATGGATATTTTGTATGTTACTCCATCCTAATTGGCCATAGTTCATTGAGTGGGACTGGCATTCTAAACTTGAAGAACTATCACCAAGCCTTTTATTTTGGACCAACTGATTCATTGATGGCATGACAGAGGAGATAAACAATAGACTACTATTGAATGAGAGGTAGCTCATTGAGTCCCTCTCAATGGTGGATCATGGAGTGCTGGTTTCTGTAGAATGGCTCATCGCAGTTCCAGCTGATTTTTTAACCATTTATGGAGCTGCAGGGCGGTCATACGGAGGTGACTAGTGCTGAACTAGTCAGCACCTGTCTCACCCGAGGTCAGGCAGGGGACACTGGTGTTTGGCGTCCCCTGCCTGCGCTGTGATTGGCTGGAACAACGTTCCAGCCAATGGCAGCGCTCTAGCAGCACAAGAAAAGTCTGAACCCCTCTGCAGGCAGCCATTCTAGCTGGTGACTGTGTGCATAGAGGTTCTGTGCTTCTCTGTGCTGCTTGATGTCATGCTGGGAATTGTGGTGCACCATCACAGCAATCAGAGCGTTCCTGTGAAAAGAAAAAAGAAGAAAAAAAGAACATCTGGAACTGCTGCAGTGATTTTTTTTTTCATTTACAGCAGCTCCAGATCCCTAAACCACCCCAAGCCCCCATTCCTGTCCTTTCTCTCCCCCTATTTCACCATGTGTTTTTTGCCACCATATTTTTTTTCAACTTTCTAGCTCTTCTTGCACTACTTTTTCTGCGTGCAAGCTATGACTGCCAAGTCCTGTTCTGTGCATACGTGCTTGATCAGCACCTGGGGATTATTTTTTCCGCAGGTTTTTTTTAATATATGTGCTGATATTTTTGCCAATTTGTCCTTTTTTTTGTTCAAAAAAGAATAAAAAGAAGAATGTTAAATTTTAGCCAGTGTTCACTTTTTTTTTTTACACTGTATTGGATTTTTATACTTCAGTTTCTGCACTCACATTTCACTGTCTGTTCAAAATTAGGCCCGTCCTTGACAATTTTAACACAAAGTTTGCAGAAGTTTACATCCCTGAAAAAAGTTGCCATAGACGAATCCCTATTGCTTTTCAAATGGAGGGTAAGATTCCACCAGTAACTGCCCAACAAGCAGGCAAGGTATGGCATAAAAATGTATAAAATCTGTGAGAGTAGCTCTGGGTACACTCACAAGTTCCGAGTTTATGAAGGGAAAGAAAGAGTTAGTGGGAAGATCGTGTGGGACTTACTGCTGGATAAGGGTTACCATCTCTATGTGGATAATTACTACATGAGTCTACCGCTGTTTCAGTCCATGACTTCCAGAGCTACTGTGGTGTGTGGCACAGGACGCAAAAATCAGAGAGGCCTCCCTGCATCCCTGGTAAGGCAACCACAAAGAAAAGGAGACAGTCATGCTCTCCTCAATGAGAACATGTTGGTGGTTAAGTACAAGGACAAGAGGGACACCCTTGTACTGCACCATTCACAGTAACACCACCTCCCCTGACCCTGTATGAGGTACCACAACCACTACCACCAAGCCAGACTGCATCCTGGACTACAATAGGCACATAGGAGGGGTTGATTTTTTTAGATAAAGTTTTGAAGTCCTATTTCTGGGGACCTCACCTAAAATCCATGTCTGCAAATTCAGGCTTGCAAAATCCATATTTTGCAGTTTGCCGTAGAGCCCTGCTGTGCACCCATACAGCAGGTTACAAGCACATATGGGGTGTTTCCATAATGGGGAGAAAATGGGTAACACATACCGTGGTCCATTTACTCCTCTTACCCCTTGTGAAAGTGAAAACTTGAGGTCTGGTAGTAATTTTTCATTTTCACAGTTGTGTGCTTTTAAATCCTTTGACAATTGTTTGGTCAAAGGTGCCCTTTCCACCCCTTAAAATATTCGTACAGGGGTGCACTTTCTAAATGGGGTCAATTCTTGAATTTTGCATTTTACATGTGATTTGGCACCTAAAATCCATGTCTAATTCAGGCCTGCAAATTCCATAAATTTTCACACAGCAGGCTACAATATATGGGGTGGGGGCATATATGGGGTGTTGCCATATTCAGTGGAAAATGTTGGGTGCATTTTGTCCTGTTACCCCTTTTGAAAGTGAAAAATGTGGGTCTAAAGCAACTTTTTCTGGAAAAAATTGTAATTGCTTATTTGCGACATGGCACCCAAAAACCATTCCTGCAAAATCTGTCCTCCAAAAGCCCTATGGCGCTCCTTCCCTTCTGAATGCTGCCATGTGCCCATACATCGGTTTTTGAGCACATATGGGGTGTTGCGGTATTCAAGGGAAAATGGGTAACAAAATGTGGGGTGCGTTTTGTCTTGTTACCCCTTGTAAAAGTGAAAAAGGTAGGTCTAAAGCAACTTATTCTGGAACTGTGGAATAAGGGTAACAGATATTAAGGTTTATTTTGCTTTTAAAGTCACAGAAAATAATGCACTAAAACAATAGGTGCAAACATAATCTATGGACTAAGCCCTCACTCTAGTGATAAAATCTGAGATTCTTAGCCAATATATTTTGATCTAAACACATCTTTGCCCACCTACCCAGCGCCACGGTAGTCTCAGTCAGTCAGGTCCTACTCTAAACCTTCCTATGCAGTTATGCATCTATTCAGGAGAGCAGACCCTGCACATATAGTGTGTTGCTCCTAGTTACCTGTGTGCGCACCAAGCAACCAATGAGAGGAGGAGCACACACATCTATATGTACCACCTAATCAAGGTCTCCTATTAGATAGGTGGTGCAAAAGTGAACTTGAATGCTACTCCCAGGATAGAAGCGCATTCACATCTGAAGGTGCCACTCCTTCAAGACAAATCAAAAAATCATGGAAAAAAGATACAAAACATCCAGCATGTTATGATAGTAAATATGCAGATGTGTAGGTTTAGAGTAGGACCTGCCTGACTGAGACCACCGTGGTGCGGGTAGGTGGGCACAGATGTGTTTTGATCAAAATATATTGGCTAAGAGTCTCAGATTTTATTATTAGAGTGAGGGCTTAGTCCGTATGTTGTTTGCATCTATTGTTATAGTGCATTATTTTCCGTGACTTTATAAATGTAGCCATGTACAGCCGCATATTTACTATCATATTGTGCAGGATGTTTTCTATCTTTTTTCCGTGATTTTTTTTATTAAGCTTTTAACCCTTGCTATGTTACAAGAAAAATTGTTTTAAAGGGGAAATCTGCAAAATAAAAAGTGAAATTGACATTTCAACTCCATTTTCTTTAATTCTTATGGAACACCTAAAGGGTTAACAAAGTTTTGAATAACTTGAGGGGTACATTTTCTAAAATGGTCATTTATGGGTGGTACTATGTAAGCCCTACAAAGTGACTTCATAACTGAATTGGTCCTTAAAAAAGTGGGTTTTGGAAATTTTCTAAAAAAATTTAGGACTTGCTTCTAAAATTCTAATCCTTCTAACGTCCTAAAAAAAATTAAATGACATTTAATTTGTCACAAATTTCTGTAATTTTTGATTTTTTAATAAATAAAGGTAAAACAAACTGACTCAAATTTATCACTAACATCTCAGAATGGCTTGGTGAAAAGTGTCTAGGTACTGAAGGGGTTAAAAAAATATATATAGTTGCATGTTCATGTTACTCTTCCAATGTTGTAGCCCAGGGTGTGCTTCTTTGGATACAGGAAAAGGATGAATGGTCAATTGCACCCATCACATCTGTTTAAGGTGATGTGTAAATCATATGTCAGTTCCACAGAACACTAAACAGATTTTTGACACATACTACTGAAAATAGCTTTTGGCAAGTTCTTCTCTTGCCTAAAATGCCAACAAAAATAACATACAGACAACATAGTCAAGTGGCCACACGTATGACATTCACAATTACTTATATTTGTCCCTTGAAGTTTGACAGTTTGCAGATGTTTTAAAATCACAGGTAATGTTTCTTAAAATGTGCAGCAAGGTTGTAGCCTAGGGTCCTCAATGTGAAGTTAACAAAGTTTTGAAACAGGTTGTATACATGTTGAGCAGTCGATGCTTGTCAGTTCATATGAACACTTTGACTACTATGGTTTCAAATTACCATGTTTTTCTCCCTATAAGATGCATTTTTTTCCTCCAAAAGTGGGGGGAAAATGTCCCTGCATCTTATGGGGCGAATGCTAATGAGTGCCTCCATTATGGAAGAGCTCACTAGCACCGGAGGACCAGGAAGTGATTAAGGCTCTGTACTCACCGCTTCCTGGTCCTCCACTCGGCTGTGTAGTGGCTGCGCACAGCGTGAGGGCGCTCTGTGACCTCACACTGTGTACACCGGTTCATAGCACTATTGACAGCAGGAGGATGAATTGGGGCTGTGAGCTGAGGTCTTATTAACATTGGGGGTCTGATTGGGGCTGTGAGCTGAGGTCTTATTAACATTGGGGGTCTGATTAGCATTGGGGGTCTGATTGTTGGTCTGACCTGAGGTCTAATGAAAAATATTTTTTTCTTATTGTCCTTCTGTAAAACCAAGGTGCGTCTTATGGGCCTGTGCATCTTATAGGGTGAAAAATACGGTATGCTTAAAATAAGGAGTACAAACATCTTACCTACAGTACAGGGTACCAAGTACATGACAGCAGTACCCTTTCTAATTACTTAGAAATTTGTGTACTTTGAATTTGTGTGGCCACATGTCAAGAAAGACAAAATGAAATGAAAAAATGTTTATTAAATCAAACAATAAGGCGTCTGCATACACAATAACATAAAAATGAAGTAACGGTTAGCATTTTATCCCAAATGCATATCTGGTAACAATTGTACAATTCGCACAAAATACTGTAAAAAATGAAAAAGCATCTAAGTCCATGACAATCTTTAAACAAGAACCAGCCTGTACCTCCATTCAGAGATTCCCATCATTGCCCATCAAGCTACAGCTCAAGGGATGTCTTTTCTGCGCAGCTTAGGAGGGCCTCACTCCTCTACTCAAGCTAAGCGTTGAAAGAAAACGAGCATTGCGGCCATATGAGCAGGTCAAGAAATAGAAATAAATGTCCATACGATTTTATTGAATAAGTGCTATCATTTTATTACTGCCATTACAAGTATTCAGATGCAGTGCTGGTTTGAAACTGCAGAATATTTTCATGGAAGACCTTTAAGCCACAAGACTCATGCTGTCACACTACAATTAGAAAATAAATATGAAAAAAAGAAGCTAACCCGGAAAAAATAGTATGAAATATTCTGCCTGCAGTGGACATCCTGAGATGCAGATTTAAACATGATCACACTCAATCTATGCATGCTCTGTCTGAGAAAAAAGTTCGTCCCAGAGGCTTCAAGGCTACTTCACTGTAAGAACTCACTAGCGTAACTATAGGGGTCACAGTTACGACTGAGCACCTAAGCCAGGGTGGCCCAGTGGTCAGGGCCGGATTATAATTGGAGCATTTGGAGCTACTGCTCCAGGCCCCGGCTCCAATGATTTCAGGGGGGCCCCGCGCCAGAAGTCCTCCTTTTTTACAGTTGGGGCACAGGAAGCAATGAGCGCTTCCATCAATACAGATGGAAGCGCTCATTGCTGGAGCGCAGGAGCTGGGTCCTGGTACTCACTGCTCAGCTCCTGCGCTCCCTTCTTCATTGGTGGTCAGTGGCTGCCTGCGCTGCACTATCCTGACTGGTGCGGCGTCAGGACGTAGTGCGCGCACTCTGACCTGACGCTGCACGCAGTCAGGTGACAGTGCAGCGCGGGCAGTGAAGACAGAAGAGCGCCGGACCCGGAGCTGCCTAGAGGTAAGTTTTTTTATTTTTTTTTTATGGGGGCACAGTGGGCTGATCTGAGGTCTGAATGGGGAACTATAGGCTGATGTGATGTCTATGGGGGCACTATAGGGTGATCTGAGGTCTGAAGGGGGCACTATAGGGTGATCTGAGGTCTGAAGGGGGCACTATAGGGTGATCTGAGGTCTGAAGGGGGCACTATAGGGTGATCTGAGGTCTGAAGGGGCCTAGCTGATCTGAGGTCTGAAGGGGGCACTGTGGGCTGATCTGAATGTCTGATGGGGGCACTATAGGATGATCTGAGGTCTGAAGGGGGCACTATAGGGTGATCTGAGGTCTGGAGGGGGCACTATGGGCTGATCTGAGGTCTGATGGGGGCACTATAGGCTGATGTGATGTCTATGGGGGCACTATAGGGTGATCTGAGGTCTGAAGGGGGCACTATAGGGTGATCTGAGGTCTGAAGGGGGCACTATAGGGTGATCTGAGGTCTGAAGGGGGCACTGTGGGCTGATCTGATGTCTGATGGGGGCACTGTGGGCTGATCTGAGGTCTGAAGGGGGCACTGTGGGCTAATGTGAGGTCTGAAGGAGGCACTGTGGGCTGATCTGAGGTCTGAAGGGGGCACTGTGGGCTGATCTGAGGTCTGAAGGAAGCACTGTGGGCTGATCTGAGGTCTGAAGGGGGCACAGTGGGCTGATGCGAGGTCTGATGGGGGCACAGTGGGCTGATCTGATGTCTGATGGGGGCACTGTGGGCTGATGTGAGGTCTGATGGGGGCACACTGGGCTGATGTGAGGTCTGAAGGAAGCACAGCGGGCTGATCTGAGGTCTGAAGGGGGCACTGTGGGCTGATCTGAGGTCTGAAGGGGGCACAGTGGGCTGATCTGAGGTCTGAAGAAGGCACTGTGGGCTGATCTGAGGTTGAAGGAGGCACTGTGGACTGATCTGAGGTTTGAAGGAGGCACAGCGGGCTGATCTGAGGTCTGATGGGGGCACTGTGGGCTGATCTGAGGTCTGATGGGGGCATGGTGGGCTGATGTGAGGTCTGAAGGAGGCACTGTGGGCTGATGTGAGGTCTGAAGGAGGCACTGTGGGCTGATCTGAGGTCTGAAGGAGGCACAGCGGGCTGATCTGAGGTCTGATGGGGGCACTGTGGGCTGATCTGAGGTCTGATGCTGGCACTGTGGGCTGATGTGAGGTCTGATGGGGGCACGGTATAGTATTTGGGGACATTGGGGAGCACAGTGGGCGCAGTATTTTAGGCAGCAGCAGGATAACAGTAAAAGTGGGTAATCTATGATGTCTTTGTGGCAGAGAGAAGATGGGGCTGAAAGAAGTGTCATGGCGGTGTGGGCCAAATAGAGAAGATGAGAAAAGAGAAGATCTACATCAGGAAGACGTCACTGGATGTAAGAGGTATGTGCTGCTGTATCTGGTATGTCTGGTGCTGGTGAATGTAATGTCCATCCAAATATGTGTCACCTGTTTCTTCAGCAAGGACTTGCCGGTATATGGTATGTTACTGCTGCAGCCAATCAGTGATCTAATGCTGAGAACTGGCTGCAGTGGACACATACCATACACCTGCACATCAGTGTGCACATCACCAAAAAGAGGAAAAAAGTTTCCTCATCCTTGTGTTTAAATGACTGTGGTGATGCTGCCAGCACTGTGCTCCCTCTGGCTTATGTCTTATTGTATGTGGAGTGTCAGCCCCAGCACAGCTCAGCTTAAGGTTTTCCTCTTTTTTTTTTTTCTTTTGCCAGGCACTTACTGGACGAGGGGCGTGGTTTAGCAGATTGTGGGTGTGGTTTAGCAGGTTGGGGGTGTGGTTTAGCAGGTTGTGGGCGTGATCGAGAATGTCCTCCTTTTTGAGATGAAGCAGGTGGCCACCCTACCCCCCGCGCCCCTGGTGCCGCTCCCCGCTGCCGGTGGTACAGTGGAGCACGGGAGCGCAAAGCTGTCTCCTATCTCACTGGCTACTTCCGCCAGTGAGATAGTCGCATCTGTCTGACCCGGGTCACCGCAGCCCCGGATAGGCCAGAGCCAGAGCCTATCCGGAGCTGCGGGCAACAGAGCAGACGGACGCGATGACGTCATTTTTATATAAATAGTCAACTGGCTGTTTCCAGTTGGGGTGCGTCTTTTCAGTCTGTCAGCACTGATTGGACAGTATCAGCGACCTCCACCCACCCAACTGGTAACATCTCGTTGATATTTTTTCAAAGGCTATATTCAGATCACTATTAGCCCTTCACTGGGCTTTCCGTTCAAGGGTTACATTTAAATTCTTGAAACTGGATTCAAACATAACCCTCAACGGAACTTTGTTACACTGTTCTGGAGGGCCTCGCGTAAGTTGCGGCGAGGGGGGGCCCCATCATAAATTTTGTGCTCCATACTGCTGGTAGCCTTAATCTGGCCCTGCCAGTGGTACTCTACTTTTCCCTTTATAAGATGCAGTGCATCTTATAAAAGGAATACTACTGAGCGCGGGGGGGGGCGTTTCAATATTTGCCCAGGGAGCAGAAAAGCTAGGTGCACCAGCGCTTAGTGGGGGGGGGGGGGCAAGCTGAACTCTTGCACCAGGGTCTATGAGCCTTTAGCTACGCCCTTCATTTTTTCAATCCCAGTCGGCTGCAGAATGAAAGAGGGGCTTAGCAGGACCTGGGGGTGGGGTGTTTAAGTCCTTTTTTTGAGGGTGGCTTAAATTACAGGTTGATGCCATGGTAATTTATGAGGTGGGTAGCAGTGGACGAAAACATCTTTTATTACTACTGAACGGTAAATATGTGAAATTTACATTATATTAGGTAATGATTGATGATGAATTAGTCTAAAACATAAGTTATATTTATGGTAATCGGAATACCCCTTTAACGGTGTCACGGTGTCATCCATAGCACTCTGCTCCTTTAAAGTAGACCTACAGCAGTGGTTGTTTTGGAAACCTGGTGTGAAACTGTGTGTGTTAAGACTAACTGCCTGCGAGCTTCTATTGGCTGATAAGGGTCATGTGACCAGGCTTCTATTGGCTAATGCATTTTTTGGGAATATCTCAGGAACGGTACGTCCTAGAGAGCTGAGACCCGTCCTAAAACCTCCCCGGACACCTGATGTACCTGTGTGCCAAATTTTGTGATTGTAAATGTGACGGTGCAGATTCCTTTAGCGGACATACACATACACACATACACTCAGCTTTATATATTAGTTGTATCTATGAAATAGGGCTGAAACAAGACACCAGTACAATGGACACCTCTAGTGAGAATCTGTTTAGATTTATGGTTGGGATCCCCAGGGGTGGGATTCAAAATTTTAACAACAGGTTCCATACTCAACGGCGGACGTGCGGCATCATGACACGTTTACATATACATCACATATATGCAACACACATACACATAAATACACCATATGCATGGTACACATACATAAATACACTACATATACACTACAAACACATACAGCCCAACTTTTAAAAAGCCCAAGGAGCTAAACTATGGAATGGAAGCGCTCATCTCCAGCTACCAGCCGGATCTGTAATTTTAACAACCGGATCTGGAGAACCTGAGGGAACTGGCTGAATCCCATGCCTGGGGATCCCTAAAGTTCTGGCCCTAGTATGTAACCTTCAGTGATACCCCATATAATGGCCAGAATATGCGATCAATGTAAACCTAAAATAGCCCTCAGTGTGGTGATGTGATCTCCAACAAGGGGGAGAGATTAAGCTTACTGATACAGAACCTGGTTGTTGCAGTGTTTTAGTGGAGTGCAATAGTAACACAGTCCGTATGTCTATTTAGCATATAGAGGTTGTCTACCCTAAACAGCAGATTCACTACACGTTTATTGGAGGGGCTGCTTAGACATTTATGGACCTTCTTGTTGTAGAAACCATTGCTCGAGGTCACAAGTCTATCCACAGGTATGACCCTCAGGCGATAATGCAATGCAGTTTACATAGAAATAATACCGTCTCTCATGCACAAGGAGACAACGGTTTGAAATAAGTTGAATTAGCTATTGGTCTAAGTAGTTAAGGTCCATTTATTTGGAGCCATGGCCTACATTCATATTTTGTAGATTGTACAAGGTTCACTCATAAATACCACATTTGGGCCTGTTTTTGTTTGCATCTATCAGTAGTTATAATAAGATTCCCAACCTGCCATAGAGACATATCAAAAGTTTTGACCCCCACCAAACTCTAGAACGAGACAAGTTCTCTCTCCTTGATGCATGAGATGGGCTCTATAGAAATCTATGGGCCCATCTGGACTCCAATCTTACCTTTCCAATTATGTGTTTTGTTGTATATGAATGTATTATTACAGTCATGGCCAAAAGTTTTGAGAATGACACAAATATTATATTTTCACATGATCTGCTGCCCTCTGGTTTTTATGTGTGTTTGTCAGATGTTTTTATCACATACAGAAATATAAAAGCTTATATTGACAGTTAGAATGAGTTAATGCAGCAAGTCAATATTTGCAGTGTTGACCCTTCTTCTTCAGGACCTCTGCAATTCTCCCTGGCATGCTCTCAATCAACTTCTGGACCAAATCCTGACTGATAGCAGTCCATTCTTGCCTTGCATTTTGTCAGAATTTGTTGGTTTTTGTTTGTCCACCCGTCTCTTGATGATTGACCACAAGTTCTCAATGGGATTAAGATCTGGGGAGTTTCCAGGCCATGGACCCAAAATCTCTATGTTTTGTTCCCTGAGCCATTTAGTTATCACGTTTGCTTTATGGCAAGGTGCTCCATCATGCTGGAAAAGGCATTGTTGATCGCCAAACTGCTCTTGGACAGTTGGAAGAAGTTGCTCTCGGAGGACATTCTGGTACCATTCTTTATTCATGGCTGTGTTTTTAGGCAAGACTGTGAGAGAGCCGATTCCCTCTGCTGAGAAGCAACCCCACACATGAATGGTTTCAGGATGCTTTACAGTTGGCATGAGACAAGACTGGTGGTAGCGCTCACCTCATCTTCTCCGAATAAGCTGTTTTCCAGATGTCCCAAACAATCGAAAAGGGGATTCATCAGAGAAAATGACTTTACCCCAGTCCTCAGCAGTCCACTCCCTGTACCTTTTGCAGAATATCAGTCTGTCCCTGATGTTTTTTCTGGAGAGAAGTGGCTTCTTTGCTGCCCTCCTTGAGACCAGGCCTTGCTCCAAGAGTCTCCGCCTCACAGTGCGTGCAGATGCACTCACACCTGCCTGCTGCCATTCCTGAGCAAGCTCTGCACTGCTGGTAGCCCGATCCCGCAGCTGAAACACTTTTAAGAGGCGGTCCTGGCGCTTGCTGGTCTTTCTTGGGCGCCCTGGAGCCTTTTTGGCAACAATGGACCCTGTCTCCTTGAAGTTCTTGATGATGCAATAGATTGTTGACTAAGGTGCAATCTTTCTAGCTGCGATACTCTTCCCTGTTAGGCCATTTTTGTGCAGTGCAATGATGACTGCACGTGTTTCTTTAGAGATAACCATGGTTAACAGAAGAGAAACAATGATGCCAAGCACCAGCCTCCTTTTAAAGTGTCCAGTGGTGTCATTCTTACTTAATCATGACAGATTGATCTTCAGCCCTGTCCTCATCAACACCCACACCTGTGTTAATGGAGCAATCACTGAAACGATGTTAGCTGGTCCTTTTAAGGCAGGGCTGCAATGATGTTGAAATGTGTTTTGGGGGATAAAGTTCATTTTCTAGGCAAATATTGACTTTGAAAGTAATTGCTGTTAAGCTGATCACTCTTTATAACATTCTGGAGTATATGCAAATTGCCATTTTAAAAACTGAAGCAGTAGACTTTGTAAAAATTAATATTTGTATCATTCTCAAAACTTTTGGCCATGACTGTATACAAATCTGTAAAACTGCACTATATTGTTAAAAAATAATGCCACTGGTTCACCTCTAATTAACTCAAATGATGTCAGAGTAGCAGAAGCTTCTAAAGCCATGACATTGTTTTCTGGAATTTTCCAAGCTATTTAAAGGCACAGTCTTATTGAAGTATGTAAACTTCTGAGCCACTGGGAATGTGATTAAAGAAATAAAAAGTGATATAAATCAATGTCTCTTGTATTATTCCAGCATTTCACATTGAAATATAGTAGTGAACCTAAGTGACCTAACAGAGGAATGTATACTAGGATTAAATGTCAGAAATTGTGAAAAACTTTCATGAATTTTAATGAATGGTACATGTAAAGATATGACTTCAACTGTAAGCCACACCAGACAGTCACTGCAGACAACTTTTTCAGAGCTGGTTAAAGGGGTTGTGCAATTTGAGGGGGGGGCATTCTGCTGGACCTTCAAAGGGAAGATGACTTACCTGCTTCCTGGCACTGGCTCCCTGCTCCTTCTCCTGCAGGCCTGGGCTCCATCGATGTCAACATCCGTTTGACATCACCGCAGTGAATCACAGGCAGCAGCGGTGTTTGGCTCCCCTTGCATCATGTGACCATTTGTCATGACGCAAGGGGAACCGAACACCGCCGCAGCCTGATTGGCTGCAGTGATGTCAAACTAGATGTTGACATTCATGGAGCCCAGAAGAGCATCACAGGCCTGCAGGAGAAGGAGCTGGGAGCCAGCGCCAGGAAGCTGGCAAGTCATCTTCCCTTAGCAGATCCGTCAGAATAGGAGAGTTCGACAACCCCCCCTCATTCTTTTTTTTTTCCCATTTAAATTTTTATTTATTTATTAATTTTCAGGTAAAACAAGCAAATTCAACACTGTACATCAGTTACATAATATTACATAAAGTAAAAGGTTGACATTACCATAAAGTGTTTACCAGGTACGTTGTATCGAAACCAGTCAACAGATATGTGAGAATAAAAAAGTAAAACCAAACAAAAAAGTCTCTCTCTGATTATTCTGTAAGCAAGTGTTCGCGAGAATCCCAGGCTTGCCAACATTTCAGGAATTTGTCCACGGTGTTTCTTTGTAAGGCCACCGAGTATTCTAGGGATCAGACTTCCCTTAACCTAGCGGTAAGATCCGAAAACCCCGGTGGGGCGGGTCGTTTCCAGTGTAGGGCTATGAGACATTTGGCAGCTGTTAGGATATGAAGTAGCATCCTAACCCCCCTCATTCTTGAACAACCCCTTTAAGGCTAGTTTCCCACTAGTACTAACATCCTCTGGCGGAGGAATAGCCTGCCGGAGTTCATCATATCCAACATAACTGGATACTACCTTTCCCCGCCAAAGCCCTTTTACTATAATGGGACCTGAAGAGGATCTGGCATGTTTCTGCTATTAGTGCCGGGATACGGCCAGAAAAAAACTGCTGCTTGCAGTGGTATTTGTCCAGCCGAATCTCAGCACTAATGCCAAAATTGGCTAGATCACCACAGGGTCCCATTAAAGACAATGGGGCCTGGCTGTACTCCAACAGTTTTTGTCTATGCCGGATGAGATAAGGCAGCAAATCATAATGAGGTTGTTAGAACGGTTTAGGATGTATCAGGATTAGGGATGAGCGAACTTGTGTTTTAAGTTCGGTGTACAAGGTTCGGGTTATCTTGGAATTATGTAATGGATTCCGCTATCACGGACCATAAGGTATGATCCGTGGTAATGGAATCCATAAAGGAATTCTTAGATAACCCAAACCCGAACCTTGTATGCCAAACTTGAAACACAAGTTCGCTCATTCCTAATCGGGATGTCTTCCGTTCCAGCAGTATTCCGCTTTGCGACCAGACACAAAACCGCTGCAAGTTGCTCTTTTGTGTCAGGTCATAAAACGAAAAAAAAACGGATCCGGCACTGAAAACAATGTAAGTCAATGGTGAAGGATACGTATTTTTTATAAGCCTAAAAAAACGGATCCATAACCCATTGACTTTCAATGTATTCAGTGATGGATCCATTTTTTTCTGTTTTGATTTCACACAACCGCATACTAACAGAACTGATGCATCCTGATGTGCAAAATCAAAATGGATCGGTTTAATTCCGATATTGAGATCCTCTGCCGGATCTCAATACCGAAATTAACAACGCAAGTGTGAAAGTAGCCTTAGTTTATGCTAGTGCGGGTGATACAATGGAATTAACTCACCCTTTTTGCAGCAGATGATATAATTTTCTGTAAAATCAAAAAATCTAACTTTTTGTCCAGAGCGGTGTATCAGTGCAGCATGTGTCTGTTTAGTACCTGCCATCAGCACCATTAATCCTGGTACAGGCTCTGAACAGAACTTACACAGACTGTGATGATCTGGATGAGTGCAGGACCTGACACTGACTGAAGTCAACGTCCCATTGTAATGGCCAGGATCGAAGATAACTCTGATCTTGGCCACTTAAACCCCCTAGATGCCTTGGTCAATAGCGACCGATGCATCTTGGCAGTTACACAGAGGCAGTGGGTTCCCTTTGTCACATCTGACCCCTATGAATGCAACAAGTTATACCAATACATTATAAAAAACAATGTCCCCTGGTGGGAGTAATGAATAACTAATGGTTTTATTTTTTAACCCTTTCACTCCCGGAGGTTTTTTCGGTTATGCATTTTCGTTTTGCGCTCCCTGCCTTCAAACAGCCATAACTGTTTTATTTTTCTGTTCACATAGCTGTATGAGGGCTTGTTTTTTGCGGGACAAGTTGTACTTTCCAACGCCACCATTTAATATTGCATATGGTGTAGTGGAAAGCGGGAAAAAAATTCCAAATCAGGTGAAATTGCAAAAAAAAACGCTATTCCGCTACAGTTCTACGGGTTTCTTATTTACAGCGTTCGATGTGCGTTTTGATAGTGATAAAATAATTAGAAAGTTGCCCCTTTTTTTTTTTTCCTTGTCATATCTTGACCCCTATAACTTTTTGGTATTTATGTGTACGGAGCTGTATGGGGGCTCATTTTTTGCGGGGTGATCTGAAGTTTTTATTGATACCATTCTGGGGTGTGTATGACTTTTTGATCACTTTTTATTTAATTTTTTTTAGAAATTTGGACGCTTTTTTCCGCCACACAATTCGCCATATTGGAATTTTTTTTTTTATATTTTAAAAGTACGGGCGTTTTCAGTCACGGTGATACCCATGATGTCTATATTTATTGTTATTTAGGTATTTATTTTTTAATTATACGGAAAGGGGGGTGATTTGAACTTTTATATATTTTTTATTTTTTATATATTTTGTAACATTTTTAAAAAAATTTTTTTTTTTACTATTTTAAAGCTCAAATATGAGCTAATATATTGTGGCTTATTTTTTTTCTTTATGAGCAATCAGGGATTTTCTAGACTGAGATAAATCCAAGAATTGTTCATTTCTTATGGCATCTAAACACCCAGCAAGACGCCGCCGATCAGGTAAGTAGCGGCAAGTCTCTGCTGTTAGAAACAGCAGAGACTTGCCGGCCATGACGCCCGCCGCACTTGCGAGCGGGCGCCATGTGCCCGCATCGTCCCAGCGCCGTACATGTACGGCGCTGGGAGTGTAAGGGTTAAAAGTGGTAAAACACAAAACAAAACAAGCACATATATATACTATGACCATATGTGCCACAACCAAGTGTGCACCGCTGCCTTCTCAAACAGCTAATCGGCAGGGGTCCTGGGTTTCGGACAACCGCCGTTCAGATGCTGCGGCCTGGACGCAGTATTTTGGTGCTGTAGGCGGAGCAGACAAATTGCGTTCCCCCGCTCTCAAATCAATTAAAAGTGACCTTACTTCCTAATAAAGAGATTAAAACACATGTAAAAGAAGCAGTCAAGGGCACATCCAATGACTCACAGGTGACGTCTCCACGGATTTCGCTTGTTTGCTTTCCTTTTCTTCTCCATTTGGTCCAGACCATCACGGGCAGGCATCTCTGGTCAGGGTTGTGCAGCCCCCTCTGCCACATAAAAAAACACCAGGATTACTATACGACACATAATAGATGGGGATTTTTACAAATCATCCCCCAAATTTATGTAGACCCCAGATCAGCCCCCAAATTTATACAGGCCACTGTCATCCTGCTGCTACTTCCAATACTGTGCCCGCTGTGTTCCCCCCATGCCCACAAACACTATATTGTCAGGAATAACAGTGCCATATAGATAGTCCCCCCATAGTAACAGTGGTCTCAGACTGCCCTCATTAGTAACAGTGCCGCCAATTGAGATAATACTCCCCAAGAGTGCCCCCATTAGTAGCAATGCCTACATATTGTGTCCAATAATAATAATGCTGCCATACTGCCCCTAATACTTTTAATGCCCATCCTCCTGCAGTACCCCCTGTAGCTCTAATTCCCCCTTGCAGTTAGAACTCCCCTGTAGTGCCAATATGTATATATATATATTTGTTGTTCCCCTCATAGTTCCAGTATATAATTCTCTTCCACCCCCCCTCCCGTACTGACAATGTATGCATGCCCCATATAGTGCCAGTATATAATGCTCCTCTGTCCCCCAAAATGCCAATATATATGAACCCCTCATAGTACCACTATATATATATATATATATATATATATAATGTCTCCTGTAGTACCAGTATGTAATTCTCCCCCATCCCCCCTATAGTGCCAGTTAGGCTTGAGAGAATTCCGTGATTGTTTCCGTACAGCATTAAAATGTATTGGCTCCGTGGAGCCAAAGTTCGTCTCGCCCGAAGTCACGCGAGACTTCGGTGAATTACTACAGTATTCATATCTGCATATTTAAAAACATTTTAAAATATCAGTCCACTTTTGGGGGGAAAAAGTGTCTTATGGGGCAAAAAATACAGTATAAAATACTGTCCCCTCTTAGTACCAGTATATAATCCTCCCCCCTTATGGACAGTATATAATGCTACCCCCCGGGCCAGTATATAATGCGCCCCCACTAGTGCCAGTATATAATGCGCCCCCCTCTTAGTGCCAGTATGTAATGCTCCCCCACCCCCCTGTACTGCCAGAATATAATGCTGCCCCCTCTTAGTGCAGTATATAATACTCCTCCCAAGTCCCAGTATATAATGCTGCCCTCTCCCCTCAGTGCCAGAATAGAATGTGGCCACTGCTTAGTTTAAAAAAAACCCACTTACCTCATTCCAGTTCACAGTTCCGATCTGTGTTGCCATGTCCCGGCGCAGACGTTCCCTGACTCCTCTGCAGGGTCTCGTGCGATGACATGCTCACACAAGACCTGGTGAAGTCATCGCGACCTCTTGCGCTGCTCTACTCCCTCATAAGCTTCAGGCCATGCAGCCATGATTTCGCCCCCTCTTATAGGTAATGAGGTGGCTCCCAAGGTGGGCACCTACACTCGCCAACCCAGCGTCCCAGCCCTGAGAGATGATCTATCCACAGAATAGATCGTCAGTAAGGAAAAAGTGTAGAAACCCTTTAATACAAGGCACTTACTAATGTTTGCGATTGTCCATATTCATACCTTCCAACCTTTAAAAAGAAGGAAGAGGGACATTATGTGTGGCAAATTTTTTACGCACTAGGCCACTCCTCTAACTCCGCCCAAAACATAACTAAACACCTAATCCCACCCAGTCCCCTAAATGCCTCCCCATAGTAATTATTCCCCTTTATGCCACCACACAGTAGTTATGCCAGCATTGTGCCCCCTCATAGTACCGATGCCCAGATATGTGCCCCCTCACAGTAGCTATGCCAGTTATGTGAACCCTTACAGTAGTTATGGGCAGATATTAGTAGTGATGCCCAGATATGTGCCCCTCACAGTAGCGATGCCCATATATTTGCCTCCTCACAGTAGTGATGCCCATATATGTGCCCCTCGCAGTAGTGATGCCCAGATATGTGCCCCCTCACAGTAGTGATGCCCATATATGTGCCCCGTTACAGTAGTGATGCTCAGATGTGTGCCCCTCATAGTAGTGATGCTCAGATATGTGCCCCCTCTCAGTAGTTATGGCCAGATATGTGCCCCCTCACAGTAGTTATGCATAGTTATGTGTACCCTGACAGTAATATGCCCAGTAAAGTGCCCCCTGACAGTACTATGTCCAGTAAAGTGCCCCCTGACAGTAATATGCCCAGTAAAATGCTCCCTGACAGTAATATGAACAGTAAAGTGCCCCCTGACAGTAATATGCCCAGTAAAGTGCCCCCTGACAGTAATATGCCCAGTAAAATGCTCCCTGACAGTAATATGAACAGTAAAGTGCCCCCTTCACAGGCAGTAAAAAATAATAATAATAAACTCCACATACTCACCTCGTTCCCCAGCAGCAGCAGGATACACGGAGCTCCCCTACCCAGATTTGCAGTGTGGAGCGCCAGCAGGGGAGAGGAATAATGAAGCAGACAGTGGTCAGACGGCTCTTGCTTCATTATTACAGACAACTATATCTCCTTCCTATGGAAGCAGGGACAGCTGGCAGAAATCGGGACATGCCTCCCCTGTACTGGGACCACGAGACAGCCTCTGAAATCTGGGGCTCTAATGCCGGATCTAGAACGGTTGGGAGGAATGCGTATTGCCTCCTTTGCTGGCTTGATTCATTTTTCCATCACATTATACACTGATTGTATCCAGGGGTTACAAACACTCGGAATCCAGCAGCGTAATAAGTAAATCTTCTCCAATGCAAATTTTTAGTTTATAATTGTTATAAGGGAGAAGGTTATCATGGCCCCAAGTTTTTGCAGCTGTATATAGATAGATATTCTTTAAAACAATTAATCCATATATTCAACAAACATCATCATAAATTCATAGAGTTGAACAGGGGCGGACTGGGAACTTAAAGTGGCCCTGGAAAAAATACTAAAAGTGGCCCCATTTTGTAGTCCAGTCCAAATTGATGAAAGGCAGGGCCAACAATAACATATTGTGGCACATTATACCACCCCAACAGAGCCAAATACCACAGTCCATCACAAAATACAGCCCCAAAAACTTCCAGTGGCCAGCCATAAGAAAGGCTTGGGTGGCCCCCTGGGCAGTGGCCCACAGGGAAATTTCCCTGTAAGGTCTATGGCCAATCCGCCCCTGGAGTTGAAAAAGTAACAAGAACTACATAAAAAGACAACATACCCATTTTGAGCGCACGAGCTTGCTATGGCATTACTGGCCACCAGATGGAGCACTTTCCAAACGTCTCTTACTTTACCCGTGTTCTTTAAGACGTCCGGTGACGTCAGGTCGTAACACTGGCAACTGAAGCTGCTTCGTACGTGACTTTTCCCTTACTAGACTCCTGTAGATGGTGGCTATGGCTCCTCCACGTGTGTCAGCATTCGCTGTATTTCAGCAGGTAAAGCAGGAGACGAAGCCGCAGGTGAGTTACACCGCGCTCAGGTCTGTCACATCGCTGCTGGTTGCCGTGACTGGAGGTTCAGAGCATGCTCTCGGATGTTGTGGGACTACAAGTGCCATGTTACATCTTATGCCAAGAAGAACAGCAGAAGTTTGGAAGCACGCAAAGTGCGACCATAAATGTCGCAAACGAGCGTCAAATTTAGATTTTTTTTCAGTCCTAGTTTTGTCTTGACCGTGTGTAACATGCTGAAAGTAATGGGCTTGGCCTAGGATGTTAAAGGGTTAAATGGATGCAGAATATTTGCAGGTTTTAATGCCGATGACCTGTAGAATTATTGGTGTTCTGCTCTATGGTTATGATTTATAAATGAGGATTATTGGGTTCCTCACAGACCATCAGAAACTTGTATGTACAGACTTATTTAAGGTCTCGTTCACATTTCTGTGTCTGACGTCCATGAAAACACCGCCAGTGTTTCGTCTGTGAGAACAGTCCATGTTTGAGCCATGGGTCTGTTTTTTGCCCTCTGTATGTCCTCCATATTCCATGGACACTGCTCAGATGAAAATTAAAGGGGTATTCCAGTTATCCACGTTTGCCTGGAAGTGAACTCAGTAGCCGTTCAGGCATGCGTGCAGCCGTTCCATTCATTTCTACGGGAGTTCTGAAGATAGGTGAGCGCTGTACTCGGCTATCTCCCATATAGCTGAATGGAGTGGCCACGCGCATAAGCGACCAGCCACTCCGTTAATTTCAGAGGGGTTATGGGGCCCCTGTTCTTGTGAACTGTGGAGGTCCCAGCGGTAGGGCCCCCACCAATCTGATACTTATCCTGTGTATAGGGGATAACTTCTAACAACTGGAATACCCCTTTAAAGGAGGTCTTTCACCTGTTTTTCACCTATATAACTAACAGCACTTCCCCACAGAAGATTGCATACACATCCCAGACATACCTGTGTGTCTGTATTACATGTCCAGGAAGAGCACTTTTATTCTGCTGGAAAACAGCTCCCAAGTGCCCAGCTCTGCTGCTGCAAGTGCCCAAAGCAAACCAGACTGAAGTGGGGAGGGCGGATTTAGCTGCTCATATCTTCGGATTGGTAGCATATAGAAAAATGGTTCTGACCTTATATGAAAGCTGACATTCCAAGCTTTCAAATGCAAACAGCATTATATCCAGCATATCAGAAGATATAGCTGTTAGAAATCGAGTCAGGAGAGAAAGCTGTTTTTAGTTTCACTTTCAGCTGGGCACTTGGGAGCTGTTTTTCTGCAAAATAAGTGTTTTTCCTGAACATGGAATAAAGTGCACACAAGTATGTCTGGGATGTGTCTGCAATCTTCTGTGGGGCACTGCTGTTAGTTATATAGGTGAAAGACTCCTTTTAATTTCCAGAGCATCTCCTACCAACCATCTGTGAAACACTGACAGAAGGGGTGACATCCGTGTTCTGTCAGTAGTTTCTCATGGACCCACAAACTTCAATGGTCCCGGCACAAAGTAGGGCATGTCCTGTAGCACACGCCTCGTTCACAAAATTACGTTTTTTAGAGACGTGTGCTATTCGCATTTTCCACGGACAGCACACATACCCGTTGATTTTAATGGTTTGTTCACACATCAGTGTTTTTTTTTTTTTAATGAATGTGGAAAAAAATCACGGACACATTCACCGATGTGGACCAAACACCAATTAAAGTCTATGGATCTATGAAAAACACTGACACAACACAGATGGCATCCATGTTGTGTCAGTGTATCACGGATCGTTGGTAGGAGGCGCTTTGGAAGTTAATTTTCAGGTCAGCAGTGTCCATGGAACACGGATGTCACACGGATAAAACACAGACGATTCTCTATGTACAGCTTGTGACTGAATCCATTTCTGTGACATAACTATGTAGATTGTCTACTTACTCTGATGTCTCGTTTTTATTCTATTTGGGTTTGGAGAAGAAGAACAAGGGCGGAATCTCAAAGTCTTCACAAACGGTGTTGAAAAAGAAAAAAGAAGTCAAGGAGTGATTAAGAAAAATGATCGACCGACACCAGAGAACTAAGAGTGGATCTATGAAAGCTTGGATCTATTGAAAAACACTGACACAACACAGATGGCATCCATGTTCTGTCAGTGTATCACGGATCGTTGGTAGGAGGCGCTTTGGAAGTTAATTTTCAGGTCAGCAGTGTCCATGGAACACGGATGTCACACGGATAAAACACAGACGATTCTCTATGTACAGCTTGTGACTGAATCCATTTCTGTGACATAACTATGTAGATTGTCTACTTACTCTGATGTCTCGTTTTTATTCTATTTGGGTTTGGAGAAGAAGAACAAGGGCGGAATCTCAAAGTCTTCACAAACGGTGTTGAAAAAGAAAAAGAAGTCAAGGAGTAAGGGATTATTAAGAAAATCTGAAGCTCAAGAAGGAGATGGCTCCTGCGCGTTACAACCACTTACTTCCTCAAACAAGAAAAAGAGCTCAACTAAAGGGGCAAGCAAGATCACCAACGGGAAAGAAGTGCCACCTCAGCCACTCAAGGTAATGGGACCAGCACCACAGTCACCCTCTCCATCCACTAAACAGTGGACCTAGGTGTGTTGTCCCAGGGCGGAGCCACTCCTGATCAGTGGGGGTGCAGGGCGTCGGACCCCTGCTCATTTGATGGCCTATCCTGAGGATAAGCCATCGATATAAAAGGAGTGGACAAAAGCAGAAGAAAGACACTTCACCATCTTATTAAAGGAATTCTGTCCACTTTAAAACAGCCCCAAACCAGACTATGGTGTGTATAGTGTAGGTGGAGCTGAGCCCGGTTATGTCATTTTTGTTTTGCCATCTGACGCTGTGCTCCGATATACCAGCAGTAAAATGCACTGAGAGGACTCCTGGGCTCATGCACATAATATAGAGGACTCCTCTCAGTGCATTTTACTGCTGGTTGGTCAGAGCACAGCGTGAGAATGTAGGTGAGTATAAAAATCACATAACCGGACCCGGCTCCACCTACACTATGCGCCGCTTACTCTTGTTTGGGAGCCGACAGACTCCCTTTAACTGTTCACCCCAAACTGGGAAAAGGATATACAGCAAGACAATAATGTGTGTGATCATAGACCAGATATCAGTCTGAATGTCCATTCAGGAGAGAATTTCCATGTACTTTATGTATTCTCTAATATCAGTCCTTATTATTGTCACCTTGTTCCAGGGCACAGAGAGCAGCAGCAGACGGCATGTAGGACCCCCGCTAACCTCCGTGCTGCAGGACTTGGGAAAAATCCAGAACAGCAAGGAAAGAGCTAAAGCCATGTTTGAATGGCTTATTTCTCCTGTGAAACCAGATGACTTCTTCCGGTAGGTCACGTATGTCTACACGCTTCTCCTTTTGTTTTACAGCGTCTGTTGTACATGTATGTTGTGTGCTCAGGAGCTGAGCCTGTGCAAACAGCAGTGGGTGTCCGCTGCAAACTCAGACTTTTAAAGGGGTTGTCCAATCCTAAAAAAAGCACCCTCCATATGCCGGGCCCCCCCACTTTGAATATACTTACACGGGTCCCCGCTGATGAAAACATTTGGTGCTGGGGGGGAGGCTTGTTGGAGCAGCCAATGGCAGGCATGCATCACCCGTGATTCTAGGGAGGTTCGTCCCCCCCCCCACCCCCAACACCAGTAGCTTTCATCCGTGCACGGGGAGAAGCAGCAGCGGCAGTGCGGGTACCCAGGTAAGTATATTCAGCATGGGGGGGGCTTTTGTTAGGATTAGATAACCCCTTAGATGTCATGGTCAGTAGTAATCATGGTTGGCAACTAGGAGCCAGACTGTGGTGCCCATGTCCACCATCTTAATTTACCTAATCGGCTGCCTGCCAGTTTTACATAGACGGGCATAATATACTATAGGAGATAGGAGATAATGGTGGCATCTTAGCAGCTGTCCCCTGATCAGCCCTCGCATGGGAAAATCTGTCTGTTTCATCCATGAAAAATCTGTGTTTCCTCCATGTGTATGTTTTTTGTTTTTTTTTATACTATCCGTATTCCATGGACAATGCTCAGCTAAGAATTAATTTCCAGAGAGTTTCCTACCAATGGTCTGTGAAAAGTGGACCAAACATGGATGTCATCCTTGTTGTGTTGGTGGTTTTTCACAGACCAATATACTTCAATGGGCTTGTTTGGTCCGCATCACAGAGCAAAGTAACGCATGTCTCTGTGATGTTATTCACTGACCCACGGTCACTGGAAAAACTACTGATGTCTGAACCGAAATTACAATAATTAGGTACATGTGCCATCTGCAGGAAATGCGGATAGCATGCGTCCGTTAAAAAAGGAAACAAGGCCTAACACGGTCACGGGGTACCGAGGGGTTGTATGGTGTGGTGGAATTGCTGTTTTTTTATCCTCCAAAAATTAATAAAGGTTTTAATACAACTATATGTTTACATTAAAAAATACAGTTGTTCCCCCGACAGACAAGTCCTCATATAGCTATTTTGACAAAAAATAAGTGTTCTGGCTCTCGTGAGGATGGAAACACAAAACAGTCAGTGCATCGTGAAAACGCTGTGACAGTAGAGGGGTTTAAACAGCTGACAGATGGCCATAAATGAAGTCGTGCTACCATCTCTGGTTGTTGATATGCTGGTGGCCTGATCTCTTTTTTTTCCTATATCGGATTACTTCTTGTGTGGCGGATTTTTCTATAATGCATGAATGTGTTCCTTTTTTCTTACAGATGTATTTGGGAGAAGAAGCCTGCTTTGATTAAGCGTCACAACAGCAAATACTACAGCGGATTCTTTTCCACGTCAGAGTTTGACCGGATTCTCCGAGAAGTGAGTGCTCCCTGGTCTGTGAAAAAATCATTTTTTAGTTGTATGTGAAGTTGGTGTTAAAGTCTGTAGGTTTGATCCTCCTCACAGGAGGCTACTGAAGAGTCATTTGAGAGCCCCATATTCAAAGCAAGATGGCCTTCAAACTTATTTTCCATTCCACCACAATGATATTACAGCAGATACAATGTGATGGAAATGCTGTAGACCAGGGTTTCCCAACCTGTGGTCTTCAGCTGTTGCAAAACTACAACTCCCAGCATGCCTGGACAGCCTACAGCTATCAGTTGGGAGTTGTAGTTTTGCAACAGCTGGAGGGCTGCAGGTTGGGCATCCCTTCTGTAGACTATGCGTACACACCATAATAATATTACTGAAATGCCCACAGAGCGCCAGAAACACCCACCTTGATGCAAATAAGCATATCCTTCCCCTTTCTTGGTCCACTTTGCAACGCTGCCCCATGACAGACAGGCACAGGATTGGCTTCAAAAGAAATACAACATTTCAGAGTTTCCTTCACATGTTTCCTTGTTTTTGGCTCTATATGTGGCCACAAACACAAAATCTGCTTGTGTATTTCTAGCCTTACAGCTACCATTGTCAGCTATATTATAAGGGTTGTCCCATTAAGGCAACTTATCCCCTTTCCATATGCGGCACCTTTCAAGGGATGGGGATATATTAGGTAACAAAAGAACTGTCTGTTCTTGCAGTTGATGTGTTCAAAGCAGAATAAATGAGCAAGTGTGTGGATCTGAGGGACTTTCTGATGGCTAAACCAACTGGGTCAGGGCACCTCCAAAATAACAGATCTTGCAGGGTGTTCCAGGTATGATGTGGTTAATACCTACCAAAAGTAGGCCAAGGAAGGGCAGCCTGTGATTGGGTCATGGATGGACTGAGTCATTATTGATGCATGTGACGTGAAGGCTAGTCTGCATGGTCCAATCCCACAGAAAAGCTACTGTAGGAAAAATCACTGAACACATTACTGCTTGCCATCATAGAAAGGTGTCAAGATCACAGCTTGCTGCATTTGGGGCTGTGTAGCCTCAGATCAGTCAGGGAGCCTGTGCAAATCCTTGTCCACCACCGAAATCACCTATAGTGAACATGTGAGCATTAGAACTGGACCATGCAGCAATGGAAGAAGGTGGTCTCATCTATTGAATCACTTTCTGTTTTACATGATGTGGATCTCCAGTTGCGTTAGTGGCACTAAGCTGGGGAAGAGGTGGCACTGGAAAGCCCTATGGGTAGAAGGCAAGCTGGTGAGACAATGTTGTGCTGGAAAACCATGGGTCCTGGCATTTATGTCGATCTGTCCAAAAGCAAAAACCTGGTTGTTCTGAGCCAGTCTTCACAGGATCAAAGCCACATAAACCTCCAAAATCTTTCTTCTGATGTAGTCAATCACTGATCCTTTTACAACTGCTTCTCCCAAATCTTTAATATGTTGACTTGGCCTCCAGATTCCTAGATATCAATAAGATTGAGCATCTCTGGGATGTGCTGGAAAGTCTGAAAATTAAAGTCCCTCCTTACAACTTACCACAACCTACCACAGTACACCTTCAGTGGTCTTATCGACAAGGGAAGCCTACATAAGATGTTGTTTTGTAATTATTAAAATGAGCTCAAGAGAGACAAGGTCCATCTGTCCGGTGGGAATTCTTTGAGTGGGGGAAAATGTGGAAGGCTTGTAGCCTATATGGCTGGGTCTCCAGAATCTCCAGTGATAACGTATTGTCTGCTGATCGTGGTGGGCGATTCTAAGGTTGTTTTGGTGGAATTTCTTATCCATAAAAAGCTTTATGTGACTTTGTCGACTGTAGAATGCCCATTTGACATATTTTACCTGTTACAATCTAGGATAATGTGCAGTTTGGGGTTAACTTGGATGTTACCAGTTACACTGAAGGAGTGCGAGAGACCCACAACCCTCCTGGCAGAGCCTTACCCTTGGTCGTATGGGACTATTACAAGGTAAATTAAGAACCTGTTAAAAAATGTTTTCTGAGAGTGCTATACTGATGACCTGTCCTTAGGATAGGCCATCAGTATCATATTGCTGAGGGTTTCTTCATTGAACACATCAGTCTGTACACCAGAACACTATACATATAGTAGCAGCCGTTCTGGTTATTGCTGCACTGTGACTGTAATCTGTGCTTTTCCTTGTATTTGCAGAATGGATGTTCGCTGAGGTTACTGAATCCACAAAGCTTCTCCTCCACCGTGTGGAATGTCTTGTCTACGCTACAGGAACTTTTTGGTAGCATGGTTGGAGCAAACACGTATGTATGCTGCTTTTTTCCCAGGCTAGTTTCACACTATCGTTAGACGTCTCCGCCAGGGAGCAGCCTGCTGGAGATACCTAGATCCGGTATTGTTGGATGCTACCCAATACCCACCAGCTCAATTAATTATAATGAGGACCGGTGGAAATCTGGCTGCAACCCGGCAAGTATGCTGAAAATCGGCTGGACCAAAACTACTGTGTGCAGCAGTTTTCATCTGGCCGGGTTGCGGCCGGATCTCCACCGGTCCTCATTATAGTTGATGGTATAGTTGATGGCGTGGTAGCTTCTAGCATTGCTGTAATACAGAGAGATCCTGCCGGATACAAAAGCGCCACTGTGAAACTAGCCTCAGTTATGCACTGTGCACGTTACCTTTAAAATCCAATGAAATCTATCTTCTTCTGTACACTTTTATAATCAGATTTGGTTGCCGGATGAATGGTCTGTATCATCAGGAACAACCCCTTTCTGTTTGGCTGGAGTGTCGAAGGTTGCGGCTCTACAGTGAAAATGGGGTATTAAAGGGATGTCTCACTTCAGCAAATTGCATTTATCATGTAGACAAAGTTAATACCAGGCACTTACTAATGTATTGTGTTTGTCCATATTGTCTCCTTTGCTGGCTGGATTCATTTTTCCATCACATTATACATTGCTGATATCCAGGGGTTATGACCACCCTACAATCCAGCAGTGGTGGTCATGCCTGCACACTATAGTCAAATGCATCAGTCTTTCTGGTGGCTGGGACTGTGGCAGTGTGCGTAGGTGCTTTTTCCTATAGTGTGAAAGTACAGCCACCTCTGCTGGAAGGAGGGAATATGGATGATAACAATACATTAATAAGTGCCTTATATTAAAGGGGTTGGCCACCCTAAGTATCAAAAATCCAAAGTTCCCCCAGACAATAGCCAACACTATGAAGTATTTCTCAGGTGACATGTACTGGCTGTACGTCATTTATCTAACCTGTTCACCATGACACACTTCCCTGGAGGAGCTCCCTCAGACAGGCTGTGTGGGAGGAGCAGCTGCAAAGTGAAAGTTAAAATCCCAGCATGCACTGCAGCAAGCATGTCTAGTGGAGCAGTCACATGACCTCCCCGCCCACCTGTGTTCCCATAGGGACAAGAGCCCCTTAGATCAGTGGCCCCCAACCTTTTTTGCACCAAAGCCCAGTTTCTCGCTAGACAATCTCCCCAGGGCCCGGGGGGCGCTGCGGTTGTTGGGGAGTGGAGCATAGTGCCCCCACACAGTAGTTATTCCCCATTAGTTTCCCCACACAGTAGTTATACCAGTATAGTGCCCCCACTCAGTAGTTATACCAGTATAGTGCCCCCCACTCAGTAGTTATACCAGTATAGTGCCCCCCACTCAGTAGTTATACCAGTATAGTGCCCCACACACAGTAGTTATACCAGTATAGTGCCCCCCACACAGTAGTTATACCAGTATAGTGCCCCCCACACAGTAGTTATACCAGTATAGTGCCCCCCACACAGTAGTTATACCAGTATAGTGCCCCCCACACAGTAGTTATACCAGTATAGTGCCCCCCGCACAGTATTATACCAGTATAGTGCCCCCGCACAGTAGTTATACCAGTATAGTGCCCCCGCACAGTAGTTATACCAGTATAGTGCCCCCCTGCACAGTAGTTATACCAGTATAGTGCCCCCCTGCACAGTAGTTATACCAGTATAGTGCCCCCCTGCACAGTAGTTATACCAGTATAGTGCCCCCCGCACAGTAGTTATACCAGTATAGTGCCCCCCGCACAGTAGTTATACCAGTATAGTGCCCCCCGCACAGTAGTTATACCAGTATAGTGCCCCCCGCACAGTAGTTATACCAGTATAGTGCCCCCCGCACAGTAGTTATACCAGTATAGTGCCCCCCGCACAGTAGTTATACCAGTATAGTGCCCCCCGCACAGTAGTTATACCAGTATAGTGCCCCCCGCACAGTAGTTATACCAGTATAGTGCCCCCCGCACAGTAGTTATACCAGTATAGTGCCCCCCGCACAGTAGTTATACCAGTATAGTGCCCCCCGCACAGTAGTTATACCAGTATAGTGCCCCCGCACAGTAGTTATAGTAGCATAGTGCCCCTCTCCTTCAGTTTTGTACAATAAAAAAAAACAAACACTTATACTTACCTCCATCAGCCTGGCAGCGCTGCGATGCAGGCCTTCTCCAGCCTGTGTCCAGCTCTGCACGGCTCAGGCGGCGCGATGACGTCATCGCACCGCCTGAGCTGGCCTCTGATAGGCTGCAGGCCTAGTGCCTGTAGCCTATCAGAGGAACGGGCAGGGGAGACGCCTCTCCCTGCCCCACCGCAGCACAGGCATCTGTATCGCCGTTACTCTTTTCATAAATTTGCTGTGGGGCCCAGTCATTTCTAGTTGTGCCACTGGCTGTAAGCCAAAAACAGAATGAGGGGGGAGTTATCATTTCCCTTGTTCCTAAAAAGTGGCGTTAAAAAGTTGCAAACTATGGGACAGATTTATCAAAACTGGTGTAAAGAAAAACTGGCTTGGTTGCCCATAGCAACCAATCAGATTCCACCTTTCATTTTTCAAAGCTCCCTGGCAGAGACAGGGTGTGACTAGTCACCTCCAAAAATTTATGTTCATTTTCACCAGTTTTCTGACTCAAATGAAGCCAGAAATCTATGTCCGCTCTGAGCTGTCATAGATTTCTGTTTAGGTGCACGGACTGCACAAATCGATCTGCTGACATACAGAGGAGCCTCCTGTCTATCATCATACGACCTGCTCCCAGCTGGCAGCCCATAAATCATCTATGAATATATGACTACCCTTCATCTGGGAAAAAAGGGAAAATGAGTGTAGTCAAATAGCTATATATGATGTACAGGGGGGGTCACAAGTCACTATATATAATGTACAGGGGGTCACACATCACTATATATAATGTACAGGGGGTCACACATCACTATATATAATGTACAGGGGGTCACACATCACTATATACAGTGTACAGGGGGGTCACACATCTGTATATACAGTATAAAGGGGGTCACTGTACAGGGGTTCACAGATCTCTGTATGCAGTGGTGGGGGGGTCACACATCAGTATATACAGTGCATGGTGGTGGGGTCAACTATTACTGTATACAGGGGGTCACACATCACTATATACAGTATAAAGTGGTGATCACATATCACTGTATTGGGGGCATCATATATCACTATATACAGTGTGCAGGAAGGAGAGGGCACATATTTACAGATGACATCAGTGACTGCTGCTGATATCACTGACCTCAGCCATACTGACAGCTCAGAAGGGGTTAAAGCTCCTGACCTGTTGGTCTGGCTGGAATAAACATGTCTGTGATAAGATCACATTGCAGAGTGGTCATAGACAGGACAGACACTAGGATTGCTCACACTTTGTTGTTCACAGCACCTTCCTGGCTCTGCTACATCACTGCAGTCAGTGAGGTTTGTCACAGCTTCTCCTCAGTCTCTCTTCCTCTTGCAAAGTTTCTTTATTTCAGCTTCTAACAAGTTTCTCTGCTAAGCCCCTTCAGCCCTGTATAGTCAGGATTGCAGTCACAGCAGAAGGAAACTTCTCTGACACAAGCAGGGTGCCTTTAGGACCCAGGAGCAGCACACTCCTTCCATGGACTAGTGCACCTGTAGCATGGACGAGACAGGCAGTTATGAGTGCAGGACAGGAGGGGATGTGGCTTCCAATAGCAAGGTAACCAGGCAAATTTGCTGCAGAAGATATATCAGGAAGTTTATTGTCTCCCTGCTTTCTTTAGAGTTTTAATAAGTGCTAACAAAGTGGCCAACCCCTTTAACTTTGTCTATATGCTAAATGCCATTTGTGGAAGTGAGACAACTCCTTTAATACATGGACCGCTTGAGCCTCATAAAAAGGCAGAGATGGGAATACCTGTGTAAGTGCCGGTCAGGCGTGGCCAGAGTTACGGAAGCATCTGAGCTGACTGCGCTCCGCTGTTTTGATAACTACCATATTGAATGGGTGCTATGTAAACAGCTCAGGCGTTTCAGAAACAATATAGTGCGACACTGTTTGTATAGCACACATTCATAGCTATGGGAGTTGTAGAAACAGCGAAGCACAGCCGGCTCGGATGTTTGTGATTCCGCCTACCTCCAGCTGGAGCTTACTCTGGTTATTCCCATCTTGGCCCCTTTAAAGAGCGTCTCTATTCTGGCTCATAGAAGGAAAGTCCCAAATCAGGACCAACTCCTTTGTGGCATTCATATGGGCTAATAGACCATATAGACAGGGTTATCTTCATAAGACAATATCTTTTTTTTATTATTTTTGAACAGACACATTTTTATTGGATACATTCAAGATAGAAATAAAACAGAATTAGGCAACTTATTTTTCTATTTACTGGTATGTGGCAATTTAAAGGGGTTGTCTGGGTCCAGAGCTGAACCCGGACATACCCAGGATTTCACCCAGGCTGCCTGCCTGACAACAGCATCGGAGCATTTCATGCCGGATCGTGCAGGACAAGGGCTTTAGCGTTGCCCCAGCCGTTTTACTGGCTAGGGCAGCGCTAAAGCCCGCCCATCAGTGCCGGTGACGTCACTGGGCTCACTGCTGGGCGAAAGCCTCCGTCTTTGCAGAGCCTTGTTCGTCACTGGAGCTGGGCAAAATGCCTTCGCCCTGGGCAAAGGAGAGCATTGGAGCATGACATGCTCCGATGCTGTTGTCAGGCAGGCTGCCTGGGTGAAATCCTGGGTATGTCCGGGTTCAGCTCTAAACCCGGACAACCCCTTTAATGTCGATATCTACTTTTCTAAATAAAACTTTTTTTTTTTAAATGTATTTCCCCTTCATCAATTTTAAAAAGCCAGGTTCCATGTGATTGGTGCCCTGCATAACTAATTTTTTTTTTTTTTAACTGTTTTTATTGAAATTTTTAGTCACATGCAAGGTAGTCATGCACTTGTAGCAATAATATCAAATGAGAAAGAAGAGATGTATCTATCATACAGATATTTCAAGAATAAAGGAGAAACAAAATAACATTGCAACTTTTTAAATCTTCACATTCGTGTTCTTTCTTAGCATATATTATGTCATAAGACATTTGATAATTAACTAATTAAAAAAACAGATAAAACCAAATCCCTATTCTACAGGTTTGGGGATAAACATCTGGTCATTGGTGGTCCAACTGCTGAGCCCCCCACTCATCACAAGAATGTGGGTCCTGATTCTCCCTGATATCTATGGCAGTCATTCAGACATTGTCATGATCAGCTCTGGACCCAGCAGTTGATTGCCCGCTGATCAGATGCTTATCTCATATCCTGTTAATTATTATTCATATGCCTTTGATTACATATATTTCTGATTGCTTTATTTTTCTTGCTAAACTCCTTGATACCTTGCTTTTTTCACAGATACCTCACCCCTCCTGGTACTCAGGGGTTTGCACCTCATTATGATGACATTGAGGCCTTTGTGGTTCAGTTGGAAGGCAAGAAACATTGGAGGGTCTACAATCCAAGGTTAGTGCTGCAACTTTGGTAAGGAAAAATAGGGTCATTTATTAAACTGGTGTAAAGTAGAACTGGCTTAGTTGCCCATAGCAACCAATCAGATTCCATCTTTCATTTTTGAGTGCTCCTTTGGAAAATGAAAGGTGGGAATCTCATTGGTTGCTGTGGGCAACTAAGTCAGTTCTACTTTTGGGGTCATTTATCAAACTGGTGTAAATATGATGTATGATCTGCACATGTGACATGTTGTCGTAAATGAGTCCAACATATTCACATTGCGTGCATAGCACATTATAGTAGGATCCTAGAGAGCTTCCTTCACTTTGGACTCTACTCTGTGAGGCCAAACTATGTGGTTGACCTCGAGAACCTTCTGTAATGGAAAAGCCTTGCTGGTTGCAGCTTCCCCTTGCAAAATCACAACATCTCTAATCAGGGCCTGAAAAGATAGTTATACCCTGAGGGACATCCCCCCCCCACCATAAACCAGAGTGGAGCACCACAGACGGAGAGCGACTCTCACTCGGACGGACCCGGCCAGGCGATGTATTGCAGACCTGGCTTCTCTGACTTCCAGTATTTGGACTTGGAGAAGCCTGGCCAGGATGACATCATTTGTTAACCCTTCTCATTTTAATTGTATTAAATTTAATGCAGTTGGTATAACTGAATTACATTATCGTTACAGGAACTCATCTGAAATGCTTCCTCAGTTCTCAAGTGGTAAGGACCAGCCTGCTTTATTGCATAGAAGACTTTTTCCTTACTAGTTCATGCCTTCTATTTTACCATTGATAGCAATTTTATAAGGAGTATTTTTCAAGACTAGAGGTGGAAGATCAGACTGATAAGCGGCTCCTAATGCAATATTTTGAGTAGTATAATTTTACTTTGGGCTTTAAAGGGGTTATCCCATGATTAATGTAACAAATAAAAATCAGAGATCACATTGTTAGAATGAGATTTTCCTACGCTAAGCTAGAACCAGCCTTGTAACTCACATGGATCCAAAGATCTCCCCGTTTATTGCTCTGCTAGATTTATATCAAGCTGACCGATCAAGGGGATCATTTCTGCTGCTACTAAGGGGGCGTGTCTCAGCTCTCTCAATCAGCTCAGGAGACAGCTGAAGGATGAAACTGAGCATGTGCGGCCTTCTCAGTGAGCAGGACAAAGAAATGAGAAAAAAAATAAGCAGCAGGTGGCTCTATACAGATACATTTTGAGTAACTCAGTGGCTATACTAAATTTTAACTACCGTATTTTTCACCCAGTAAGATGCACCAGGATTTTACAGGAGGAAAATAAGAAAAAAATAATGTTTCATCAGACCTCAGCACAGACTCCCAGTGTTAATAAGTCCCCCAATCAGACATCATGTCGGACCTCCATGTGAATGACCCCCATTCAGACCACAATCAGCCCCCAATCAAGACCCACCATGTTCAGATAAGATTTTAAAAAAATCAACTGCTCAGGACACCGCTCCTCATATCCAAAGCTCTTCTTCTTCTTTGATGTTTAGAGGAGCTTTTCGCACTAGAAAACAGTGACGTTTTTTTTTTTTTTCTCCAGAATCGGCGGCATGCTTGTGCTTCAGAGGTGTCTGTTATTGTGGCCACCCAATACATAACACATGTACTAGAGGGGTGCTGATTGTTTTATTTAGTATGTTTAAGGACCGCTTCACATAAACTTATAATAAGTGCATTTTGCATGTCTAATGTCTGAAATGAAAGCATCTTAGATCCCAATAATGCTTTGGTCATTAAACCCCCAGTTGGGCTCTGAGACGTGGCCATCATACAGGGGCAAAAATGCATCCATAATATGCTTGTGTCAATCTGTTTGCAGATTTGCACGTATCCTGCGGTAGTATATGTACAAAGTTATTATAATTGCACATTTTGGTAAAAAGTTTCAGCTTAAAGAAGAACTCCCGCAAAAAATTTTATTCTCTGACCTGTTAGAAAGGCGCATGATATAATCTGTAGTGATTGTCATTTTCTTATCAGAGGCAGAAATTGAGAGCTTCCACTCTCTTCTTATTGTAGCTGTGTCATGTGACCAACTCCATGACCTCCAACTGACCCAGGACAGCAAGCCAGTCACTTCTCTATTCATTCCTATGAGACTGAAAGTGATGCTCCCATAGGAATGCAAAGAGAAATAGACTTCCTGTCCACACATAAGTGCTGTGTGAGTTAGTGAGTCTAATTCCTAGTCACATGACACAGATAAGAAACTTCAGGTTGATATAACTCAAAAATTCAGCTACTGGTAAGAAAATGACACTACAGATTACATCATGTACATTTCTAGCAGGACATGGAATAACATTTTTTAACTATCTCTAAGCCCCCCCCAAAGTAGTAACAGAGTATTTTTAAATTAGTTTTGTCACAGTTTTCTGGTCCAATACTCATGCTGAATTTTATTACCAACAGTGAATTTCACCGACAGTGACCTCGGGGAGCCCATTCTTGAAACCATTTTGGAAGCCGGAGACCTTTTGTACTTTCCTAGAGGTTTTATTCACCAAGGTGACTGCCTTCCTGATGTTCACTCCTTGCACATAACTGTCTCTTCATTTCAGAGGAACAGTTGGCTGGACCTGCTGGACAAGGTGAGAGCGGTGCCAGTGGTACAAAATCTCAACAACGTCTTCATTATATTCAGTGTAGAAATCCAGTGCCCTAGTTCCACAAATGGCGCTTAGCTTCCAAGAGCATTTCATACTTGGTACAACCGGGCCTCCTGCCATGCCACTTGCTCTCCTGTGGTCATCAGTTACAAATAGATAACCCCTTTAACTGTATTTTCTGTTGCCATTCTTCATATAGCATTTCCTGACTGTCTCCTTTGTAATGACCTTTTTTCCAGCTCCTTCCAGCTGCCCTCCAGATTGCTGCTGAAGAGGATGTGGAGTTTCGGAAAGGACTTCCTCTAGATTACCTTGATTATATGGGAGTACAAAACGTGGAGTCAGTAAGTGCGTTTTGGTTCTGTTTTCACCTTGAAAATGTACCAGTCTCTATCATTAGTCGGATTTTCTTTTAAAAAAAAGCGTCGTTATAAAGTATCCTGGACTCCGTCTGCTAGTTTTTTTTTTTGTTTTTTTTTTAAAGCAGTGTCAAGCTGAGCCTGTAAGTGCCTGCCATTAAGTGGAAATTGAAAGCCGCAGGTAGCCAGCCCGCATAATACCATTTGTTGTACTGTGAAGCATTAGGCGACTCAATTGTTTTTCAAGTATCTTTAAGCTTGTAAAGGTATTTATTAAGGTGAACACATCAGATGATCCATCTGAGGCAAGGTTTTCTCTAGCCTTCATTTTATCATCTTAAAGGGGTTCTCCAGGAATCATGACATGTTTGCCCCCAGCCTGCCTCTGTAAACAGAAGATTCATACTTACATGCTGCCTCCTGCTCCAGGCCTCCACGCTGCCTCTCGCAGTCAGTGTTCCAGTCCCTGTGGTGTTTACATCCACCGCCATATGGGCATGATCACGTGAACCACTGCAGCCAATGACTGGCTTCAGCGGTGACGTGCAGGTAAGGAGTCAGGCTGAGGGCATTTGCAAAAAAAAATCATTATTCCAAGGGGATCCCTTTTAAAGGGGCATTCAAGGGAGAATCATTATTAAGAGCATGGGGTCAGGAGGGGTTAATTTAATTACTCATTACTCATCTTCACTGATCCCATCTCTACCTTTTTGATGCTTCTCTGTTCCCCGCGGCTCTTCACATCTTGGTCCTGCCTCAACATGCCAAAAGTGCTAGGAAAGTCACTCTCAGCCAGGCATAGGGTGAGACGGGTCACTGCTCTGCCCAGTGAATGGCTGAACAGGTCTTTCCTGGCATTTCTACTGTGTCCAGCCAGGACCAGGAATTGGAGAGCCGCGGGACCTTGGCTGCATCAGATTCTATTCCTCAGGATATGTCATCAATATTGTACTCCCAGAAAACCCCTTTAATTTGGCTAGAAGGACATTCTAAGTAACTAAGTGACTTGGTTTTGGAAAATGAAAGGTGGGATTTGCTTGGTTGCTATGGGCAACCAAACCAGATTTCTTTGACATAAATTTTGATAAATCTCTCATAGTGTTTTCTGTATATACAAAAGTCAGTTGTGGAGTCTTAGGCCTCTTTCACACGAGAGTTACAGTTTCGCTCAGGGTCGGTTCCGGGAAATACTGAAGGTTTTGCACGCAAATTCAGTCAGTTCTGTCTGCAATTGTGTTCAGTGTTTTAGTTTTTTTTCACGCGGATGCTATCCGTTTTGATGCGTTCTTCACACGTGTGAAAAAAATTAAGAATTAAAAACAACATCTAGCAACCATCAGTGAAAAACGCTTTGCATCCGGATGCAATGCATTTGTCACGGAAGCTCCATTCTATGGGGCCAGGGCTGCGTGAAAAACGCAGAATGTAGAACATGCTGCGATTTTTCACGTAACGCAGAGATGATGCATAAAAAAACAACACTCGTACCCGGACCCATAGAAATCATTTGGTCAGGATTCAGTGCAAGTGCAATGCATTCACTTCAAGCATTGCACCCATACGGAAAACTCGCTCGTGTGAAAGGGGCCGTATCGAAAACCCAATGGGAAAAATGGCAAGAAAAAAAGTAGTTCCCAGAGCATTCTGTGTTTTTAAAAACTCCTCAAGCCAAAACTCTAGACTTTGCGGATTTCAGTGTAGTCTGATCCTGCAGTCATGTTCCCTTCTATTTGTCTTCTGGGTAACACGCCAGATGGTAGATATTCACACAGTAGGGGACAAATGGAAGAAATGTGAGACTGCAGGACCATAATACACATCATTTGTTTGCTGGTAGTTACTATGGAGCAGCATAGTCTGCATTGAGGACAAATAAAAAAAATGGAAATGTGAACGTAGCCTTGAGAAAACTGATAATGATTTACAATGGATGCACGGCCGGGGCTGTGGCTGCTCCATTTCTTTTTAATCTGTTTTCTCTGGTTCCACTATCAGTTATTTTAATAGCTACTTTAAAATTTATAGTTTTTTAGTTTTGTATTTACAATATGGTATTTTTCTAATTTATTGTATAGTCTGACCCACGGAGAAAGAATTTCATAGAAAAAACTCAGGCGTTGATGAGGAAGTTGGCAGAATATGCGCCGGTCGATGCTGCGGTAGATCAGAAGGCTAAGGCATTCCTGCATGATTGCTTACCTCCTGTACTGACGCCTGGTATGATCTAGTCATGGGTTTGTTTGTTTTTTAATGTATTGTGTGCGCTAAAATTTTAATACTATGGTGATGTATTGCTCATATTTTTAAAAAAGTTTAGTTCACCTAGATTTTGGCATAAATTGCACTAAAATGTTACTGCACCTAGTCTGACGAGGAGGCATGACTGAATTGAAAAGGGCTGTGGCCTCATGGGAAAATAGGGGTAGCCTAATATGCCACATTTTTCATAAAAATGTTGCCACGATTCTGGCATAAAATTCTGTCTCAAACTGAGGCTAGTTTCACACTAGAGATGGGCAGGCTGTTCTGGCAGGGATCAGTCTGTCGGAGCTCTCTGGAGTCGGGATTGCCGGACACCACCTGAATGCCCGCTGGCCCCATTAACTTTAATGGTAACCAGAAGAGATCTACAACATGTCGGCCGCCTCTCTGTATGTTTGCCGTGCTGCAGCTGGACCTCCGGCCCGCTCCCATTATAGTGAATGGAGCCGGAGCGGACTTCTGGCGGCACGGTGCACTAGCAGTAGCACAGAAGGCTGCCGCTAATGTGAAAGTAGCCTTACCCGACAAAGGCCAAAATAATAACCTTTTGGTCTCCGTCATGGTGAAATGCTTCATCATACAGTTAAAGAGGTTGTGCAGTGATTTAATATATTGCGATATAATATTGATGACTTATCCTCGGGATAGGTCATCAATATCTGATTGGCAGGGGTCTGTCACCCGGCACCCCCGCCGATCAGCTGTTCGAAGAGGAGGCGGTGTTCTATGTGAGCTCCTGTTCATTACACTGCAGCTCGTCGCAGAAGTGCAGTGTAATAACGAGTACTCGCTCCATTCACTTGAATGGAGCGAGTGATTGTAATTACATTATGCCGCCGCTCGACAGTCTAATGACCGAGAAGCAGCACTCGCATGGAGCGCCTCCTCTTCCTTGAACAGCTGATTGGTGGAGGTGCCGGGTGTCTGACCCACGCTGATCAGATATTAATGACCTATTCTGAGGATAGGTCGTCAGTATAAATCGCTGCACACTGGGCCATCACAAAAAATGTTTTTTTTTTAAATTTTTGAGAATACTCCTGACGCATGTCTCCAACATGTAGACCAGTTGCACTGTGAGAAGAGCCTAAGGCTGGTCAGTGAACGTTTACTGCTGCATCTTGGTTTAGATAAATGAATATCACCAGGTACAACCTGACATTAGGTAAACTGCACCATATTCCAACAGATATACGCACTAGGTAGTAGCTCGCACTGCACTGCTGATTCTGACGTACCCATGAATCTTCAGTAAATGACCCCCATTGTGTATGTCTCCCTTGCAGCTGAGAAAGACCACAGTGTACATGGAACTCCAGCCAGGTGGGAAAATGGAGAAGTGAAAGACTGCATCATACAACTTGAGAAGGACACACCAGTACGATTTCTGAGAGGTGGGATAGCAAGGTCAGTCTTCTCAAAGTTACTGGAGAGGATGAAGGATCATTGATATTATTTTACGTGTGTCTTTGTAGAAAGATTATCCACTGTGCAACCAATCATTAAAGAAGTTGTCTTCTCCTCAGAATAGGTCATCAATATCAGATCTGCTGGGGTCTAACCACAGTACTCCTGTAGATCAGCTGTTTAGGGAGGCCACTGCGCTCATGCAAGCTCTGCATCCTGTTCAGTGTATTGTAATTGCAGCCAATTGCATATTCTGTAATTACACTGCACCGCCATTGCAATCTAGACAGTGTGCAGGTAAACTGTAAAGCGAACGTGGCGGTCACATTCAAATAGCTGCTCCGTGGGTGTACCTGGGGTCAGACGCCTGCACATCCGATATTGGTGACAGGTCATCAGTATCATGACACAGAACAACCCCTTCAAACTCCCGCAAAAAATGTTTATTCTCTGACCTGTTAGAAAGGTGCATGATATAATCTGTAGTGAATGTCATCTTCTTATCAGAGAATGTAATAGTGAGTAATAACCTCTCTTCTTATTGTAGCTGGGTCATGTGACCAACTCCCTGACCTCCAACTGACCCAGGACAGAAAGCCAGTAACTGCTCTATTCATTCCTATGGGAGCCTCACTTTCAGTCTCATAGGAATACATAGAGAATTAGACTTCCTGTCCACACATAAGTCTATGTGTGAGTTGGTGGGTCTAATTGCTGGTCACATTACACAGATAAGAAACATGGAATAAAATTTTTGTCTGGTGTTCTTCTTTAACCTTGTAGCAACTGTTCCAGGTTATCTACATTTTCCTTCAAGCAAATAATTAAAACTAAATACCAGTCAGCGCTTTTTCAGGTACATTCTCAGCCCATGTCACATCTGTGTGCAGACTGCAAGATTTCCTGCTCCAGCTGCACATTGCATACAGTTTTTGCCCAATTCATTAAAAATTGTTCCAGTGTAAGTGGGACAAGGCATAGCAATGATTGGATTAGGAACATCCATATTTCTTGAGAGTGCCTGCAAAGAGGGCTGTTACTCCAGCTGGATAATACAACACAATACATTAGTACAACTAACATCTCACATTTGTTCCCTGTAATAAGAATGATGGGTTTGGGTATAGAAAGCCTTTTTCAGTCTTCCAAGACACAATCCGGCATCACCTTTTGACTCTTAAAGGGGTTATCTGGAAACTCCATATTGATGACCTATCCTCAGATAGAATATGAGATCAGTGGGGGGGTCTGACTCCCGGCACCCCCACTGATCAGCTGCATAAAGAGGCCGCTGTGCTTACCAGAGCTTCGATCCTCACTGCTTACCAAGCACAGTGCCGTGTGACTTGAATGGGACTGAGCTGCACCTAGGCCACGTGAGTGATGTACACGGACTAAAGGCCTAAGCTCTGTAGCTTCTTTAAATATCTGATCAGCAGGGTTTAGGGTGTCAGACCCCTGCCAATCTGATGAAGGTGACCTATTTTTAGGATAGGCTATCAATATTCCAGATAATCCCTTTAAAGGGAACCTGTCACCATAAAAATGCAGTGCAATCCCACCAGCAGCATGTTATAGAGCAGGAGGAACTAAATAGATTGATATATAATGTTATGGGAAAACGTAAAATATATATATTTAATACCCTGCTCATTTTGAGCTCAGTAGCCATGTGGGTGGTCCTATGAGTGATTGACAGCTTTCTCTGCGTACATACTCAGACACAAACTCACTGATAAGACTGCCCTCATGGCTACTGAGCTCAGAATGAGCACAGATTTAAGTGAATGACATACAAATTATACAGGGTCTCTTCCCACAGCTTTATATCAATCTGCTCAGCTCCTCTTGCTCTATAAAGGGCTGCCTGCAGATTGTATTGCATTTTCATGATGACAGGTTCCATTTAACATAGGGAAAGGATAGCCACAGACTTGTGGACAGTGAGGAAGGTACCACTTCTAACTAGTAAGATATACAGTATATATTACAAATTTTCATGTAGTCACATATACTGACAAACCCTTTGAAAATGTCAAGATGGAGAATGTGCCAGTTTCTATTAAAAAATGCTGCCCACAGATGGCTCAGGATTTTCTGTGCAGTGTTTTACTTTGTACATTGATTTCGCTATAGTGATTGAATTATTTATGTATAAGGCAGGAAACTTTGCTATTAGATGGCCTAATTTAGGAGATGTCTCTGATTTCATATTGGCATCTTGGCATATAAATGGTCTGAAATAATGTGCACAAAACAGGAACAATGCATTCGTCTAAATGGTTCCTTCCAGAAGAACGATTTCATCTTTAAGTGCCCTGGATTTTCACCCAGTCCTGGAAGTAGGCCCCTTTATGTACTTTAAATCTCATGTAGCTTTTGAGATGTTTGTATACAAGTGCATGTCGATAAATTTAGAATATCATCAAAAAGGTTTTTTTTTTCAGTAATTCAGTCCAAAAAGTGAAACACATATATTATATAGTCATTACAGGGTGAACTTTTTCAAGTGTTTATTTCTGTTAATGTTGATGATTATGGCTTACAGCCAAGGAAAACCCAAAAGTCATTATCTCAGAAAATTAGAATAATTATCCCAAAACACCTGCAAAGGCTTCCTAAGCCTTTAAAAAGGTCCCTTAGTCTGGTTCAGTAGGCGACACAATCATGAGGTAGACTGCTGACTTGACAGATGTCCAGAAGGCTGTCATTGACAAACTCCACAAGGAGGGTAAGCCACAAAAGGTCACTGCTAAAGAACCTGGCTGTTCAGAGTGCTGTATCAAACCATATTAATGGAAAGTTGAGTGGAAGGAAAAAGGTGCACAAGCAACAAAGAGAACCGCAGCCTTGATAGGATTGTTAAGAAAAGGCCTTTCCTAAATTTGGGGAGATTCACAAGGAGTGGACTGCTGCTGGAGTCAGTGCTTCAAGAGCCACCACACACAGACGTATCCAGGACATGGGCTACAGGTGTCGCATTCCATGTGTCAAGCCACTCATGACCAATAGACAACGCCAGAAGCGTCTTACCTGGGCCAAGGAGAAAAAGAACTGGACTGTTCTCAGTGGTCAAAGGTGTTGTTCTCAGATGAAAGTATATTTTGCATTACATTTGGAAATCAAGGTCCCAGAGTCAGGGGGAAGAGTGGAGAGGCACTCAATCCAAGCTGCTTGAGGTCTAGTGTGAAGTTTCCACAATCAGTGATGGTTTGGGGAGCCATGTCATCTGCTGGTGTAGGTCCACTGTGTTTTATCAAGACCAAAGTCAGTGCAGCCGTCTACCAGGAAATTTTAGAGCACTTCATGCTTCCCTCTGCCTACATGCTTTTTGGAGATAGAATTTTTATTTTCCAGCAGGACTTGGCACCTGTCCACACTGCCAAAAGTACCAATACCTGGTTTAATAACCACAGTATCACTGTGCTTGATTGGCCAGCAAACTCGCCTGACCTTAACCCCATAGAGAATCTATGTAGTATTGTGAAGAGGAAGGTGAGAGACACCAGACCCAATAATGCAGACGAGCTGAAGGCTTCTGTCAAAGCAACCTGGACTTCCATCACACCTCTGCAGTGCCACAGGCTGATATCCTCCATGCCACGCCACATTGATGCAGTCATTCATGCAAAAGGAGTATTGAGTGCATTTACTGTACGTACTTTTTATTTGGTCAACATTTCTGTGTTTAAAAATAAAAATGACAGTTGGTCTAATATAATGTTCTAATTTTCTGAGGTAATGACTTTTGGGTTTTCCTTGGCTATAAGCCATAATCATCAACATTAACAGAAATAAACACTTGAAAAAGTTCACTCTGTTTGTAATGACTCTATATAATATATGGGTTTCACTTTTTGAATTCAATTACTGAAAAAAAAAAAACTTTTTGATATTCTAATTTATTGAGATGCACATGTAGCTCATCACTGTGTAAAAGAAATCCACTGCTGTTTAAAGTGTCCCCAAGAAATTCACTGTTAATCCAGGCACACTGCCTTGCAGGGCTAGCTCAGCTCAATGTAATGATACTTTTTACTTAGTGATCCATTACTTCATTCTGGAGAAAAAGTACTTTTTATCCATATGCAAAGGATCAGTTACGTGCACTGAGTGTAGGCCACAGTGTGCACCCTTACTTCTCCAGTTTCCTCTGCAATCCCCTACCTGTTCTTGACTGACATGGCCAGGTTCCTACATAATCATCTCACCTTGCCCTGCCAATCAAGAAGAGGGAGGCACTAGCAGAGGAATCATGAGGAGCATGGGTGCACAGAGTGGCTTGTCCATGCCCTTTGTGCACTTACTAGTACAAGCTATAGGGGAACTTTTCTCATAAAACTATATCTGTCTGCTCTGCTCCTCCTGTTCTATAACCTGCTGCCTGCAGCTCAGACACCATGTCCAATGTGAAATGTCAGCGGTCTGTCACTGATGTGGCAATTTGCAGTAGTTGTATAAAACATCATATTCCTTACATTGTGTGACTAGTCTTAAATATTCATGATAATGTGGGTTCCCCTTGCCCTTTAACCGTTGATCCAGTTTTCTCTTTATGCCCAGTAATGGACTCCTCGCTGGCTGTATGCTGTGAGCGTTAAGTTGTATACTGCACAATAAAGAGGTTGTGTCACAAGATAAATCACTGTTCGATCGCTGTGGGTCTGATTTTTGGGACTCCAAGCAATCCCAAGAATAGGGATCTGCAAGTGCCACCAAACTACCCCATGAGAATGGAGTGGTGGTCACATGCATGATGACCACTGCTTCATTCCCTTGTATGGGACTTTCAAGTACAGCACTGGCAGCAATCCCATAGAAGTGAATGGGTTTGTGGTCACGCACACATCATGTTGCAATTGCTAGGGTCCCAGTGGTCAGACCACCAGCAGTCAAATACTTCTCCCCTTTCCACGGGATAAATAATAAGTATTATTAGTGGCACAACCCCTTCAGAGTGCCTGTCACTACCTTATGCTGCCCTCAGAGATAGAACATATTGACCTTTTAAAGGGGTTATCCAACCCCTATAATGACCCCCCCCAATGCCCAGGCCCCTTGTATACATTATACTTACCTGCTCCCCGGTACCCGTGTCGCTCCGGATTCCTGTACGGCCACCGCTGCATCTCCCCGTTGCTCAGATCTGGCGACTGAAAGAGCAGCCAATAGCAGGCCATGACTGGGACGACTTCCCTAGAATCGCAGGGAGCCTAAAGTGATTATGGACTGTTTTGCCTCATGTTGCTGATTCCTTATGTAGGTACCTGTTGAGCTGTATTCTAGGGACACGCATTAGTTTAGCTATATGGTTGGGCCAACATGGGACAAATCTTTTCAAATAATTTGCAGACAGTTGAGTAGTGGTGATGGAATCTAGTTATTTGGTGCAGGAGATCAGAAAGTCATGCCTGTCTCTGATATACGCACGGCACTTATGAAATTTATTCCAATCTTTTCTTCTCTGCAGGTTGTGTAGTGAGGGAGAAGCCTGTTTATTGTATTACTCGACAGATAATTCCAGAGTGTACCACCAGGAGGCGCCAAAGTCTATTGAAGTGAATGCAGAGGTAAGAGAATCTGCTGGAGTCATGGTCACAAGTGCAAGCATGTAATAGCTATCACTGCATTACTTTTTATAGTCCCATTGATTGTCTGTCTGAATTTTTGAGATCCTGGCTCTTTGTGTTGTCAGTAACATAATTTTTCCATTACAGCATGTGGAAGCAATAGAATATCTTCTCCACTCTTATCCTCAGTATGTGACTGTAGAAAGCATTCCCTGTGAAGACCTGGATGACAAGGTAGACATGTCCGCTTATTACCAATGGGTGTTGCTGTATTCCTTTATGAAAAGTCTCAGAACATAGGAAAGCATCTTTCCGAAGACTACTGTATTTTGCATCCATGTCCAGTCTGCATTTTTGCTGGTTACACATGGACGCATTCATCTCTATGTTCTATTCCTCTCCATACTGTGGACATGAATTAGTAACTTCTAGTGATGGGAGTGAAAAAAATGCAGATTGTACACAGAAGGTATCAATGTTTTGTGAATCTCTGGTTTGTGGACCACAATATGGACACGGGTCGTGTGCATGAGGCCTTAGACAATTACTTCTTTTACTGAACAGATTTAAAGGGGTAATCCGGTTATCCACAGTAGGGGATAACTTGTCATACCCGGAATACCCCTTTAAGTGTTTTTGGCCATAACCTTGTAGACCCCAATCACCTACCTATGGAAACCTGAGTTTCTATTTCGCTGGAAGCCATGAAGGCAACATATTTGAATCCACCAGCTTTTTTGGGTGGGGACACATTAAAACAGAATATAAAATATGAGAATATAACATTTATTGTATTATTTAATTTATTTTTCAGCTTGCCGTAGCCAGTATGCTATTTGAGAAGGGTCTGCTGATCACCAAAGAGCGATTAACTCCCTTATCAAGTTCAGAGGAAAATGAGTGATTAGTATTTTGGCACTAATGGAGACTGTGAAGAGACTGTGTCCTGCCTTCTTTGAGGTTCTGTGCATTGGACACTCGTAATCTCAGGAATGTATGAGGAGGAGGATTGCTAAAAAAAAAAAGACTGAGCATCACTTTGAACTAGCGAATCATCTTGGCCCTCCTGATGTCCTAGTTTTCTCCGTTGTTCTTACAGGCATAAGGAGTAATGATAATAAATGTTTTCTTACATCTTAGTCTGATTTGAGATGCCCACCTCTGCCTTAATTTAATATGTCTTTGAAATGTAAATGAAAGGACTGTATGACACTCGACTTTAATATAGACTTAAAAACGGTTCAGAAATACCGTAAATGATTTTAAGGTCTGTTGCATTTTATTTTTGGTGTTAAATGTCATATGAGATAATCATGTTCACCTATTTTTTTACGGTAAAAAAAAAAATCTACCTGGAACTTTTATTATGTAGTCTGCCTCCTGCTGGATTCTATTTTTTACCAGAGTGGCATTACAACAACTATACTGTTGGCCAAAATTATGTGGATACTGCAACATAACCTATATGACCTTGCTGGACACTCTATTCCAATACTATGGGTTTTAAAGGTATTTCAGAATGAAAGAAAAACTAGGTTAGCCCCTGTAAATGGTCTAAAATTAAAAAAAAACACTACCCCTTTTCTTCCCTGCCGCATTGGTACTCTAGGCTGCTGTTGATTCCCTGGCTGCAGCAGTTATGTTCTGTGCATACAGCTCACCACTGCAGTTACTGGTTCTGTGTACTGCTGAGGTCAGTGATTGGCTGCAGAGTTACCTGTGTACACTGCTGCAGCCAGGAAGACAACACCAGCGCCAGTGCAGCATTGGAAAAAGCAGTGAGAGAAAAGGGATAAGTATCTCTTCTTTTGTTATTATAGCTCATTTATAGGGGTGGCCTGAGCTTTTATTGAATGTGGACAATCCCTTTGGTATTGGGCCCCCTTTCCCTGTTATAGCAGCCTCCATTCTTCTGGAAAGGCTTTTCATGAATTTTACAGTGAGTCTGGGAATTTGTGCCTATTGATCTGTTATGTCAGGTGCTGATGTTGGACATGAAGATCTGGCTCGCATTTGGTGTTCCAGTTCATACCAGAGTAATTTTGATGGGGGCGAGCTCTGCATTCTCTGCATCATTTGAGTTCCTCCAAAACAATCTTGACATTTTGCTTTGTGCATCTGGGCACAGTCATGCTTGAGTAGGAACAATCCATTTTTTAATATGTTGTCCTTAATGCCCTAATAAAACTATTTCTAATATACTTTATTAATAAATTTTGTATTTTTCTTATACTTTTTCTTCCCTAAAGCACACCATTCACTGTGCTCTTAAAACTCAACAGTGTACGGAGTGCACATTTTATCAATGGGACCACAGCAGCAGTGCAGGGAGAAAGGGCAGGAGCCCTTGGTCCCCGGAGGATTACTCTGTACCCATGTACTACGCCAGGATTAGCTGAGCAGAGCGGGCTCCTGCTTCTGCCTGCTCCGCTAAGCTAAGAGAGCTGCATGTTAGCCTGCTCCTCTCAGCTAATCCTGGCATGGTACAGGGTACCCATGTGATATGCCAAGAGTTAATAATCCTCCGGGGAGCACATTGCTGCTCCTGCCCGTACTCTCAGCACTACTGTGGCCCCACTGATAAAATGTACTCCTTACACCGCTGAGTTGTCAGAGTGTACAGAGAACAGAGCTCACAGTGAATGGTGCGCTTTAGGGAAGTAAAAGTATAAGAAAAATAGAAAATGTATTAAAGTATATTAGAAATAGTTTTATTAGGGACAACATATTTAAAGAGTAACTAAACCTTTATATGATCTTTTAAGTATACATTTATCTAAAATAGCTTTGTCTGCTGTAACCCATACTGTCACCACTCCTGACATGCCAGATTTAATAGCTTCATGCATTCCCCATGTAATAACAATTCTAGAGCCTCTATTCATATGACTCTGTTGTGCCTTTATTATTATTTACTAGAAGTTATGAATGAATTGATAGCAGTCTGCAGTAAGGGTACAGAGGGAAATAACTTTACTGGAAATAAGCGGTGTACCCCAAACCCTGAAGAACAGCCTCATACCATTATCTCACCTTGCAAAATCTTATAGTAGACATCTTCCATTCCTGTAGGTAATGTTTTCTTGTCCGCCAATCCTAAATTACATGATTCCGGAGAAAACATTTCCACTGCTCCAGAGTCCAGTGGTGGCATTGTGCTTTATGCAACTCCAGCTGACATGTATATCTGCTTTGTACATGGTGATCTAAGTCTGTGTGCAGCTGCTTGACCATGGAAACCCATTTCATTAAAGGGTTATTCCCAACTTGGACAATGGGGGCATATCGCTAGGATATGCCCCCATTATCTTATAGGTGCGGGTCCCGCTGGGACCTGCACCTATATCGAGAACAGAGCCCCCAAAGTGAAGGAGGGCGCACTGCTCATGCGCAGCCGCCCTCCTTTCATTTCTATGGGCCCGCCGAAAATATATACTTCGGCTACATATGAATGGGAGCGGTGGCCGTGCATGCGCGGGGCGCTCCCATTTATTTCTATGGGAGCTGCGCCTGGTGGTGGCCGGACCCGGGTCCTCCAGACGAAACACTCCCCGCTCTGTTCTCAATATAGGTGCAGGTCCCACCCACCATACCTAGCAATATGCCCCCATTGTCTAAGAATACCCACACAGTTCTGCCACTTTCAAAGGCAGCTTTTGGTGATGCAACAGAGGACTACAGTGTTTATGTGCCACTTACTTCAACACTCACCACCCACCCAACTTCAAATATTGAAAAAAGGAGTGCCACATATTGAGGTTGCACGGCTGCGTACTTGATTTTATGCAACTGTTTGCAATGGGAAGGACTGAAACACCTAAATACGATAAATTAGGAGCAGTGTCCACATGCTTTTGGCCATATAGTTATGGTACGAATAAATCTGAATGTACTTTTGAATAAAGTGCTTAAAGTCCTGTCTGTGGTTTTAATCAATTTCAACATGAATTTTCAACTACAAAAAAATTGTTTGCAGTGTGGAAGTGGAGCAGTACTATGGCAAAGTCTGTTATGTACAAATTTCTCAATTGCACCTTTACAGAACATAATTTAATAAAATGTAAAACTTATTTTTCTGCTTGTTTTTATTATTTGAGATTTAAGTATGTATATTAGAGATGAGCAAACCTTTTAAGATTTGGTTTGCCAAATTTTGCAAAAATTAGAGAGCGCCTAGTACACAATTCTGGGTTTCTGGCCAATATATATGCATTCTTGTATGTAGGGTGTTCTTGTTATGGAGAGTATGTGTGTAGAGTATTGTAGGCCAGGCAATGCCCCTCTGGGTTTCTGGCAAAGATATTCAAATTAGCTTTGCCATTCACTTCAATAGAGATCCACCTATGAAAATCCTGTACTATTCTTTCCATAACAATTAAAATTGTGTTAAAATGAGTGTTTTACAACTACAGCATAGCTTACCAATCATTGCTCAGCTTTTTAAACAGGCTTACTAGTATAATAGATAAGCCAGCGTCTCATCTGCTAATAGCTCTATCCAGAACAAAAACCCTTTATCAGAGCAAAGCAGATAAAATAAGCCTTTCTAGTTGAGAAGTCTTGGGGGACCTCTGGCTGGGTACTATTTCTATTATGGAGACCAGTTAGTATATGTGATTACTATTGTAGGCTAGGCAATGCTCCACTTGGTTTCTGGGAAGCATATATGCAAATTAGTATGTCTCACATTAACTGGCATCAGAAAGAATTGCTTTATCTTTTTTTACGAGAAAGACGAAAAGGATAAGAAAGGTAATTCTTTCTGCTGCCATCTGATGTTAGATATGCTAATTTGCATATGTTTTCCCAGAAACCAAGAGGACCATTGCCTAAACTACAGTAGAACACCAAATACCAAAGTAAATAACGCTGTGTGCGGGGGCGTGGCCAGCAACCGACATGAGCATGTGTGTAAGAGGAGCTCCGGGACATAGACCCTAACTTCTTATTATCCTGAACTTTACCAGCTGCAAAAATTTCCTCCAAGATTGGGAGAATGTCAGGAAAGATCCGAAGCACAAGAATGTTCAGAGTTTGCCCGCGAAGAACAGAAAAATGGCGCCGGCACAGACGCTGGCCCGGACTCTCCATCTCCACATGATTCTACACCCGCACATACACAGGATTTAGACCCTGAAGGGTAACCTACCCTAAAGCAGGTTACAGAGCAACTTCTCCAGGCCATCACTGTATGCCGCTCCACACTATCTGGCAAGTTGGAGGAGGTAAAGGTAGATATTGGCTTGCTCCGCCATGACATGCAAAATTTGCCGGAAAGGTCAAGGAAGCTGAAGACCGAGTGTCCAGCCTAGAAGACCACACTAACCCGATACCTGCACAATTGAGTGCTTTTGGCAGCAAAAATGTGACAATTGTGAAAACCAGCTGCCGGAACAACCTGCGCATAGTTGGCATGCCAGAGCGAGCGGAAGGAACTAATCCATGTGAATTTGTGGCCATGTGGCTGAAGGCTGTATTCCCGGATGCCATCTTTTCCTCAGCCTTTGCAATCGAGAGGGCCCATCGTGTACCCGCTAAACCTTTACCGCCTGGAGCACCACCTCGGCCTATGTTGGCCCGTTTGCTAAACTCCACTGATAGAGATCATATTTTACAACTAGCCCGCCGTAAGCAGGAACTCAGATATGAAAATGCCACTATTATGCTGCTTTCAGACTTCTCGGCAGAACTTCAGAAACGCAGAGCTACATTCATAGCAGTGAAAAGACGCCTTAGAGATCTGAACATGCCATACTCGATGGCATATCCAGCAAGGCTACGAATTGTTGATGGAGACTTCTCCAGATTCTTCAATACGCCACTGGAGGCTACCGCCTGGCTAGATGGACGGGTTCGACCAGCGAGAGCTCCAATATAACTACAGCATGAGGACTTGATTACCAACTGCCTAGCACAACTCTAGTCCAGATTTTCTATATAGTGTCTATGATCTTTCTTCATCTCTTGTATCCTACTTCTCCCTTCCTTCTCCTCTTCTTCTGACACTGTACTTTCTTTCTCCTATTCCACCCATAACTTACTTATTTGTGTACCTGGATCTCAGTTATATCTCCTTGACACAGAGGTGACCGTGGAGTCATTAGATGTATCACTGTGACACAGCAGATATGCCTTAACTCATGGTTCCCCTTGAAATTGGCCTTTTCATACCCCTGATGCCTTTCATCGGGGAGACTATAACATGTACCTCTCCTAATCATATACCGCATACTTAGTTTTATATTGCGGCACAAACATTCTCAGATATGACACATAGCATTGTGGTTTACTTTTACATCATGTCTAGCTTACTCCTATCTGTTATTATTGTTATGTGTTGAAGTTAGGGTTTTTAAACTCCATATGATTGATACTGCATTATCTATTTTGTGCAGGTGGCAACCTCCGCCACTAGCACACCCCGTTAGTTAACTGCCACGATACTATTACTGTACTGTGAGTTTTATATCTATACGTTTCATGTTGATCCTTTGGATCAACGTTTTTGCACTTTAAATGGTTCTATTCAGATATATATCTATTACTGTGTTTTGTTTTGATACACAATACAATTTACAGACGATGCAAGCTGATAATTGGCTCCTACACGGGTATGCAAGTAGTTATTGGAAATCGGGATTGATATGGGTTGGAAGATTATTACTTAACTTCTTTATATTTTTATATGTCTTGGAATACTAGGGGCCTGGGTAATGCTAGGAAACGTTCTATGGTTTTCTCAGCAGTCGGGAGATTTAATCCTAATATTTTATGCCTACAAGAAACCCATTTAATACCAGATCACACTAGAAGGATCCATAAGCCATGGGTCTAATGGGCACGTCACTCTTGCCACACCACTCTTTCTCGGGGTGTATCTCTGCTGATACCTGATACATAAATCTATACACTGGGAAGTTGACAGGCTATTGGTGGACGCTGACGGCAGATTTGTGTTTGTAGCAGCATATATTAACTGCACCTTATATGTGTTATTGGGAGTGTATGGCCCCCCCCCCCCGTTCTCCTTAAATGTCATCAAAGGGATTGTCCGAGTTATTTTTTTTGTCCTTTGTGTGTTTCTAACTAGTCAAATACAATAGCTTTCCCATGAACTTTCTGCTTCTAAACTTTCAGATTACACTCAGGGTCACATGACCTGTGATGTCAGTTTGCCTCCCTGCTAATCTTGTATTCCTGCACCAGCAGATGAGAGCCTGTACAAAGTCACTGTGCTGGCCATGCCCCCTGCTTTGCTGGGGCTGCTATCTGCTCTCTCCTTGTATTCTTTCAGATAAAACATTAACCCCTTCAGCCAGAACACACTCAAGGCTTTACAACAGCAGATGTAAAGAGACACAGGATCTGCCCTCCTCACCCTACAGACATAGCTGACTGGAGCTGATCTGGAGCTGATCTGCAACGTATTGTACAAGAAAGGTAGGGGGAAGATCCTTGGGGGAAGGTCATTGTACAGCTGGGACTTGTAGTCCAACACATACAACATGCTGCTGAGTATTCCTGCAGACGTGTCACTCAGGGCAGCACTTGTATTCACTCCCTTTGCAGAGCAGGAAGGGGGAGGGGCTGAGATTGTTATTACTGCAGGTAAACAAAGGCCAGAAGAGAACCAGGGAAATGAGGAAATATGGATTTTTTTAACTAAAACTTGCTTAACTTAGTTATATATTGCTGCCCATCAGATTTACAATACTATATAAATTTTTTTCATAACTCGGAGGGGTTGTCCGAGTTATTTTTTTGTTCTTTATATGTTTCTAACTTGTCAGGTATAACAACTTTCCCATATACTTTGTGTTTCTAAAGCTGCTGGTTTCTCAGAGTTGACTGAGGGTCACATGACCTGTGATGTCAGCTTATCTCCCTGGTCTGTGATGTTTCGTGCACAAGCCTCAGAGTTCAGATAACAGTCTGTACACGAGACGTCACTGGCCACGCCCCCTTTCTTTGCCAAGCCCCTTTCTTTGCCGGGCTGCTATCTGCTCTCTCCCTGGATTCCTTCAGATAAAACATTAACCCCTTCAGCCAGAACACACTGAGGGCTCAAGGCTTTACAACAAATAGTAGCTGCAGCAGTGAGAAAAGACAACTGCTGGGCAGGAGCTATAGAAGAATTGTATTGTACAAGAACAGGTAGGGAGAATTTCCTGTGTGTATCAGTAGTGTCATTGTATAGCTCGGACTTGTAGTCCTACACATACAACATGCTGCTAAGTATTCTAGCAGGCAGACATGTCACTCAGCACTTGTATTCACTGCCTTTGCAGAGAAGGGGGGAGGGGCTGAGATTGTTATTACTGCAGGTAAACAAAGGCTAGAGGAGAACCAGGGAAATGAGGAAATATAGTTTTTTTTGCCTAAAACTTGCTGAACTTAGTTATATATTGCTGCCCATCAGATTTACAGTGCTATATATTTTTTTCATAACTTGGACAACCCCTTTAACTGTATAAAATACACCTATCCACACACTCAATCAATCACACTCCAACCTCTCCACCATGGCCAAGACCATAGAGCTGTCTAAGGACACCAGGGACAAAACTGTAGACCTGCACATGGCTGGGATGAGCTTCAGAACAATAGGCAAGCAGCTTGGTGAGAAGACAACAACGGTTGGTGCAATTATTAGAAAATAGAAAAAACACAATTTCCTAGGTCTGGGGTTCCTACAAGATCTCACTTTGTGGGTAAGGATGATTCGGAGAAAGGTCAGGAATCAGCCAAGAATTACACCGGAGGAGCTGGTCAATGACCTGAAGAGTGCTGGGGCCAAAGTCTCAAAGATTATCATTAATAACATACTACACCATCATCAATTAAAATCCTGCAGGGCACGAAAGGTCCCCCTGCTCAGGCAAGCCCATGTTCAGGCCTGTTTGAAGTTCACCACTGACCATCTGGATGATTCAGAGGAGGCATGGGAGAAGGTCATGTGGTCAGATGAGACCAAAACAGAACTTTTTGGTATCAACTCCACTCACCCCCCAACCAGGAAGCATGGGGGTGGAAACATCATACTTTGCTTTTCTGCAAAGGGGACAGGACGACTGCACCGTGTTGGAGGGAGGGTGAATGGGGCCATGTATCATGAGATTTTGGCCAACAACCTCCTTCCCTCAGTAAGAGCATTGAAGATGGGTTGTGTCTGGGTATTCCAACATGACAATGACACGAAACCCACAGCTAGGGCAACTAAGGAGTGGCTCCATAAGAAGCATTTTCAGGGTCCTGGAGTAGCCAGTCTCCAGACCTGAACCCAATTAAAAATCTTTGGGGGGCACTAAAACTCAATGTAGCCTAGCAACAGCCCCGAAACCTGAAAGATCTGGAGAAGATCTAAATGGAGGAGTGGGCCAAAATCCCTGCTGCAGTGTGTGCAAATGTGGTCAAGAACTATGGAAAACATCTGACCTCTGTAATTTCTGTACCAAATATTAAGTTCTGTTTTTCTATTGTATCAAATACTTATTTCATGCAATAAAATGCAAATTAATTATTTAAAAATCATACAATGTTTTCTGGATTATTTTTTAGATTCTGTCTCTAACAGTTGAAGTGCACCTACAATAAAACTTATAGACCTCTTCATTCTTTGTATGTGGGAAAACTTGCCAGTGTATCAAATACTTATTTTCCCCACTGTATATGCTCAACTAAATAGGGAGCCCTGTGTGTAAAACATAACTTTTATTGAAAGCCAAGAGCTTTATCGTTAGGATTATACTAGCCAGGAGAAGGTTTAGGTTCCTGTGCTCTTTTCTAGGCGGGTGCTCCGACTATGACTGGTGGTCTGAATTCATCCTTACATTCTGGCTATGTGTCCATTGACACAATAGGGAAATTTATTAAGACTGCCTGTTCATATGCCAGTCTTGATAAGAAATGTGCTGGAGTAATATGCGCCAACTCTGCAGCCATCATTAGTACCAAGGCAGAACCTGAACAATATTGTTTGGCATTGATGGCCACATCTACCACCATCATGCATAGTACATAGATACACAGGACAAACATCTGATGTGATAGTGTGGGGCACCATTAGCTACCATGGCTGTTCCCATCTGGAATAAATAAAGGGAACAGTGACCAGCCTTTGGTATGTCAAGGACATTGCGGAACCAGTCCCCATTGCTTTTTTTGATTCAGCAAACATTATGTTCCAACAAGATAACACTCATCCACGCAATGTGCTCTTCGAGCACAGCAGCTCCCTGTCACGCTCTGATGTGGAGGGAATAGCCACACCAAGCGTAAGAGGGAAGGGAAAAAGACCAAACAAGGGAAATGGTCACCTCCTGCAGGAAACCCTGAAACTAGGCCCTGACTGACTACCAGTATGAACAGGCCTTAGTGGTAGGAGAGTTCATACACAGGAATCTAATAACACCTGACCCTAGAGAACCCTGCAGCTAGTGACAGGGGAAGGAGTCAACCTGTTTCTCCAAGAGGACGGACAAACAGGAGACTCCAGAAGGCAAAACCACAACAGGGAAAAGTAGGATAAACACAACACTTATCTTAATGCAGATATTGCAGCAACCGGATCTCAGCCGAGATCCACACCACACACAACAATGTAAGCACAAAGTCTAACCGAACGCCTGCAACCTGATGCAGGGACGTTCGTGACACTCCCCTGGCCAGCTCGATCCCCAGATTTCTCCTCTTTTAGGAATGTGAGACTGGATGGGGTAACGTTTCACCCATGCACAGCGAGCCAACTACCTTGGCTGAACTACGGGTCCAAGCAGAAAGACCTTGGAATGACATACCACTGGAGAATATCCAGCATCTGTATGACTATTACCATGTCAGAGTGGCAGCCTCTTTTAATGTGACCCTGCTGCATACCCCAAAATAATGGGTGTGCAGCCTTGGTTGTGTAATCATTGTCCATGCACAACAGTTAATGCAATTGAGTTGAAATTGACAAAGTATAAAGTTTTCCAGGTGTTCTTTTTTATTTTCCAGTAGTGTAGTAAAGAACTGAAACAAAGTATATTAGAACGTTGTAGAATTTTAGCTAGGAACTGGAAAACTTTAACATTCTGCCAATAAAGTTTGGACTTAAGGATAAGAAAATTCTGTTCTGGATAGATCAAAGAGTGTTATGTGTGGTCTGACAATTACTGTTTCTAATGACCTTGACTGATGTAGGATACTTCTCAGATTGGACCAGAGAATGGCAATCTGTAGAGGAGCCTACCTATCAGTCAGCCACTAGCTGTACTCCTAGTTTGTTCAATGTACCAAGACCGGACACTCTGTTTTCTGACAGATGGTACAAGTCCAAGAGTGTGGTGCAAACGAATGGTCGAGATTGTTTTTGAAGGCAGGTGATATGCAAGAATGGATGCCAATGAGGGAGAAGGAAATCCTGTTGAACAATACAATACAAAACAATATAGATAGATTTACAGCCACAACACCCTATGCTTCGGTAAAGTAAACCTGGACTTCATACATTTTGGACCAATAGTCATTGCAAAAAGGGGACATAATTGTCAAGCAAGACGTGTTTCTTCAGTATACAAGAACCTGAAAAAGTAGTGGTTATACACACAAGTAACAAGTTATACACAAGATATACACAGGCAACACAGCTACATGGAAACTCATTTTATTGATATTTTAGCTGCTTTTCTTAGATCCTGTTTTGTCCTTTGCGGTTTTATCCAGAATTGTGGTTGGACTTGCAGTGCGTTTCTGAGAGTGCATGTATTCAACAAATGATAAAAACCCATCCTTATCCAGATCATCTTCTTCTAGAACTTCATCTGTCATATCTGTGTAGAAATTAAGAATTAGGTTATGGAGAAGAGAATAAGTAGCAATGTATAAGTAGCAATGTAATATCTATCCCATAAACAGTATATTACTTATCTATAATATTCTTTATAAAAGCTGAGACACAAAGAAGGAAAGTACAACTGGACAGAGATAAAGTCTCCACTTAATAGTCACAACAGGGCCTCTGCTGATCCCCCCATACCAGCGGTCACATCACAACCTCACTCCAAGGAATTATGGCATGGCTCACTGTCCCACAGTAGATGCAGCAAGGCCTTCTTATCCAAACACTAAGAAAACAGTGCCTATTTCCATACCACCAGCAGTCACAGCAGTGCTTCTCCCTCTTCATATATTTGTATTAGGGACACTTCCCTCTACCTCTCACCAGTTGGTATAGCAGCTCTTTCCTTAAAAGAAATGTGTCACCAAAAATTTTATCTGTCAGTTAAAACCAGATAGTAACACATATCCTTTTTTCTAATCGTTTTTATTTTTTGATTACAGATTTTTTATTCTGTTTCCTGAACATGATTATGGGGGCGGCCATCTTGCCTGAACTGTTCTTAACAGCATTTACAAAGCATTAAGAAAATTGCTTTACACCAGCCCCATGGGCCATAGACACAATGGTCAGGAGGGGACCTCATTGACTTCTATGGGAGAGTTTTCTAGGCATGCTATGTGACCTGTGCAGAGGTCATTGTACAAGGGAAGAATAGATAAGATTTGACAATCGCCTATTGTGAAAGGTGGATCCTGTCTTATCTGTACACAGAGGTGATATCATTACAGGCAGGATTATAATGAGATAACTGCAGTAAAGTAATCTGTACAAACTAAGAAGTGGCGCCAACTATTAGACATAGTGGCCAGTGCAAAAACTGCAGGATTTTTAGTTTTAGTTTAACCACTTCCCCTCCGGGCCACTTACCCCCTTCCTGGCCAGGCCGAATTTTGCAAATCTGACATGTGTCACTTCATGTGGTAATAACTTTGGAACTAGAGATGAGCGAACGTGCTTATTACGAGCACTGTAGCGCTCGGCTCCCCTGCGAACAAATGCCCGCAGGCATTGCGGATCCGTCCTCAGCTGAATGTAAGTCAATGGGGACGGATCTGTTTGGTATGAGTGTCATACCAAACGATCCGTCCCCATTGACTTACATGCAGCTGAGGACGGATCCGCAATGCCTGCAGGCATTGCGCAGGGGAGCCAAGCTCTACAGTGCTCGTGACGAGCACGTTCGCTCATCTCTATTTGGAACGCTTTTATTTATCCAAGCCATTCAGATTGTTTTCTCGTGACATATTGTACTTCATGTTAATGGTAAATTTGAGTCAATATGTTTTACTTTTATTTATAAAAAAAATCCAAAAGTTAACGAAAATGTGAAAAAATTCACTGTTTTCTGAATCTCTCTGCTTTTAAGATAGATAGTGATACCCCATAAAATACTCATTAATTGATATTCCCCATATGTTTTCTTTAGGTTGGCATCATTTTGGTAGTGTCATTTTATTTTTTTAGGACATTAGAAGGTTTAGAATTTTAGAAGCAATTTTTGAAAATTTGCAAAATCAACAAAGAAATGTTGTTAACCCTTTAGAATTAAAGCAAAATAGATGTGAAATTTCAAAATGTCACTTTTTTGCAGATTTCATCATTTTTTAATCATTTTTTCCTGTAACACATCAAGGGTTAATAACAAAACAAAACTCAATATTTATTACCCCGATTCAGCAGTTTGCAGAAACACCCCACATGTGGTCGTATACAGCTGTATGGGGACACGGAAGGGTACAGAAGTCAAGGGGCACCATATGGTTTTTGGAGGGCAAATTTTGTTGGAATGGTTTTTGGACGCCATGTTGCATTTAAAGAGACCCTGAGGTACCCCCACAGTGAAAACCCCAAAAAAGTGACCACATTTTATAAACTACACCACCCAGGGAATTTTTAAGGGGTGAAGCAAGCACTTGACCCTACAGGTGTTTCATACAATTTATAACCCTTGGCTGTGAAAATGAAAAATTACTTTTTTTTTTTTTTTTTTACAAGAAAATGGGGCGTTAGGCCCAAACATTCTTTTTCACAAAAGATAACAGGAGAATATCCCTCACAATTTGCTCCCCCTTTTCTCCTGAATACCGTAACACCCCAATTGTGGTTGTAAACTGTTATTTGGGGATATGCCAGGGCTCAGAACGGGAGGAGCGGCATCTGCATTTTCTAACATGGAATTTTCTGTCATGGTTTTTAAGAGCGATAACTTTTAAATTTTTTTGTGGACTGAGCTGCGTGAGGGCTTATTTTTTTGCGGGACAAGCTGTGCTTTTTATTGGCACCATTTTGGGGTACATTTGGCTTTGTGATCACTTTATCTCATTTTTGGGAGGTTAAGTCACAAAAAAAGCAGTTTGGTGTAATTTTTCTATATTTCTTTTTTACACCGTTCACTTGATGGGGTAGATCATGTGATATTTTTATAGATCCGGTTGTTACGGACGCAACAATACCAAATATGTCTTTTTTATTATTATTTTTTACGTTTTACACAATAAGAGCATTTTTAGAAAAAAAAATCATGTTTGTGTGTTGCAATTTTTTTAGAGCCATATATTTTTCATTTTTCTGGCTATGATCTTGTGTGGGGGCTCATTTTTTGCAGGATGAGGTGACGTTTTTATTGCTACCATTTTGGGAGACATACCACTTTTTGATTGATTGATATTATGTTTTTTGAGAGGTGAGGTAATTAAAAAATCTGTTTTAGTGTAATGTTTATTTATTATTTTTTACGGCGTTTAACTGATGGGGTAGATCATGTGATATTTTTATAGAGCCGGTCGTTGCGGATGTGGTGATACCAAATATGTCTATTTTATTTATTTATTTTTATTTGTAACATTTTTTTAATGACATATTTGGGGGGAAAATTATTTTTTTTATATGTGAAACTTTTTTTTTCTATAATACTCTATTTTATTTTACACTTTGTGTCCCCCATAAGGTCATAGACCATAGACCATAAGACCTCTGGGGGACATTTAACTTCACTTTTTTTTTTTTTTTTTACACTATTGATTTCTCCTGTAACTGGGGATGACATGGTGTACAGCCTCAGTGCAGGGCTGACCCGGGTCTATGAGAGACCCGGCACCTCCTGCACTCTCCCGGCCCCCGGCGATCATGTGACCGCTGGGTCGGGACAAGAAGCGCACATAGCGCTTCCTGATCTGTATACACAGCGCTCGGTGAGCGCTGTGTATACAGCGATCTAGAAGGCAGGGACTCCTGGGAATGGTCCCTGCCTTTTCTATGGGGTAACCTGCTGTCACTGACAGCAGGTCCCCCGCTGTGCAGCTGCACGATTAGCATGCAGCTGCTATCTCTGAATAGACGTTCAGAAACGCCCATTCAGACATAATTAACCACTTCCCGGACGTTTATATACTATGGGCGGACGGGAAGTGGTTAAATATTAAAAGTGACATGAAAAATTAAAAATAACAAACCAAAAATTATTTTAAAATTTGTTAAACATTAAAAAGCGATTTAAACAGTAGGTCAGTAGGTATTTTCTGATGACACATTCCCTTTAAGTAGTCACTGCAAACCCCTACCTCCCTACCATGCTTACAGCGGTGCACCCAGCTTTCTAGCTGTAGTCACAACAGGCCTGTCATACATCCTCCCCCAGTTATGGCTGCACACTTCAAGGGGGTTTCCAGTTACTGTTGACCAATGTGTTTGTATCATGTCTGAATGGCACTTATTAAATATAAAAAATGGCACAGAATATCAGCAACGGCTATATATTATTAGGGCATGCCCCACTGTCGGCTAAGTGTTTTGTGCTGTCCACATAGAGATCTTGTCCATAAAATGGCTGCTGATCGAAGGTTATGTAATCAGGCACAAGTTACTCCAGAGACATCACTCAGCTTTCTCCATTCAAATACACTGCCCCTGCCATCTACATTTGCATTGAGAGTTTAGTACAGATGCAATGTGTTTGAATGGAGGAGACTGAGTGATGTGTCTGGTCACGATGCTCCATCAGCGGCCATCTTAAGGACAATACAAATGATTTGTCCAACAAGGAGACTGATTACATATAGCAAATGGCACAGAATAACAACAAAGGCTATATTAGTTAGTGTTATTCATACTACCTAAACATTGGTCATCAGCAAACAAAAAGTGGCCAACCCCTTTAACAGAAGACAACAGACCCATTTCTTCCACCTCTGGTCACAGCTAAGTGTAGTTTCCAGTTTCTCTTCTAAATACAAATTGATGTATAGAAGGACACAGTTAACATCATCTGACAGCCGTTGTGTGCTCTCCTTCCTCAGCATGAGTGGCCCATGGCCCGTGTAAGCACCCGTCTGCCAGACATATGGAGTGCAGAGACCTGGTCTTGTGAGTCACTAATAGAAACCAGATTTTGGCCTACCCTGCTAGCATGTGTCAAAGGGTGACATGAATGTTAAAGGAACGGTTGCTATTGCCATAATTTTAGAAAAAAATTTGAGTGTTAGGGTAAGTGTTAAATGTTCTGTTACTACATTAATGGGGCAATGTTGCTGTGATGATGAAACCATGATAAATATTAAGAAGTGAAAGGTATGGAATTCAGGTGTAAAATTCTTTTTTAAACATAAAATGACATGACGTATCAGCCCCAGAGCTGACATCTAGAGAGAAGTACAGTGACAAGCGAGGCTCGATAGGAACAGATAACTCTGCTTTGATCTTCTCTATCACAGCTTCAACCTAGTTTCAAATCACTTTGAACTCCACTTGCACAACTTTTCTTGCATTTTATTAAAAAGGAAAATTTAACTATTATGGCTACCTGTGCATAAGAAGCAAACTAGATCCAAATCTGATCAGATCTCTGGAGAACACAAGTATATAATATATAATGACTTGGCCAGGTTCTACCAATAAACCTTAGGGTGAAGTCTTTTCATCATATCTAACAGGTCTGATCTTTTTTTGGCAAGACTCAGTGAGTCATGATTTATTAAGAAGTCCCTCATATCCCCGTCTATGTGTCTGTGTATCTACAAGTATATTTAATATAGAGAACATACCGTATTTTTCACTTTATAGGCGCCTAACCCCCCCCCACCCAAAAAAAAGGGGGAGTAAGGCAGTGCGTCTTATAATGCGAAAGTGCAGAAAATCAAGCTGGCCAGCAGGATCGCAGGAGCTTTTACTTAGCCTGAATGTGGTGCGGGTGGCGGCAGTTAAGCATTCCGTGAAGCTGAATGCCACCAGCCCACACATCCGCTCCATAGAAGAGGAAGGAGGAGGAGAGCAGTTCTCCTTCTCCTCTGAACTGCCGCCCACATGTACTGCTGATTGATGGTGAGCGCCGGCGGAAATAAGCTTACTTGCTCCCTCCAGCCTGACCATGAGCAGTGTTGCTACAGAGCGCTGCTGTGAGATGGGAGGAAGTAAGGAGTTGTAGTGGCCTCAGTCTCCCTGTGCTATCCCCTGCACTGTCACCTAAAGTCCCTGGGTGTGTGACAGCTCAGGGGCCAACCTAAAAATTAACTGTGTTAAATATGACTATAACCCACCTCATCCATAAGAACGCACCCATGTACTGCAGTACATGGGTGTATTCTTTAGGATGAGGGGGGTTAGTCACATAACAGTGCATCATTCACAGATTTCCCAAATATGCTCATAACCGTGTGTCATCCGCAGATCACCCATTACAGTATGAAATATTATTCTGTTATTTTATTACATATTTTAGCACACCTTTTGGTTAAAATTATTATTTTCCTCCTCTGAACCCTAGATGCGTTTATCATCAGTTGCGTCTTATATTGTGAAAAATATCATATATGTTCATAGAAACGCACAGGACACTAACCTTTGGGGAGATAATAGTTATTTCTCAGATTGTGACACTTTTGCACTACATCTAATACACAGTTACAGTTGACTACTGAAGGAGCATTTCTCTAATGATATATTTCTTTGTTTTATAGTAAATCTAAGTGTACTCTGTGGGGAAGATTTATTATGAAGAGATTTTTTAAGGTCAGTTTTGAAGGAGTCTTTGTTGCTGTAATTTGCACCAAATTTATCAAATGTTGCACAGTGGGGGAGATTTATCAAACTGGTGTAAAGTAGAACTGGCTTAGTAGCCCATAGCAACCAATGAAATTCTCCTTTCATTTTGCAAAGGAGCGGTCAAAAACGAAAGGTGAAATCTGATTGGATGGTATGGGCTACTAAGCCAGTTTTACTTTACACCAGTTTGATAAATGCCCCAAATGTTTTATAAATCTGATCTCTAAGTCTTGAGATGTTACTCCATTTTCTACATTACCCCTTTACTGGAGTACAATTGAGGCACGCTTTATGACTTTTTAAAAATTTACACTTGATAAATCTGTCTTGGGGTTGGTTCTCATGTAGGTTTTTGCTGGTGTTTTTTGCAGAGCTTTTTGCTGTAAAAATGTTAGCTCCATATCTTGGCTGAAGGTCTATGGGTAAGAAGAAATGCAGGACACAAGTGTTTGGCCTGCTACTGGTGTTCTCGTTACTCTTCTTTCACCTCTGCGGTGTGTTCTCTGCCAGTCTGTTTCGGCAGATTACAGCCTACCCAAGCTCTGTGGATCTTGCATAGCTGGATGCCACAGCAATCCCTGCCGACCCCCATTGACTATAATGGGATGCGGGAGAGATACGGGACGGGATTCGGCCAGGCAAAAAACATTGCATTTATCGATTTGTGTCCAGCTGAACCTCAGCACATTTGCTGGGTAGATCTCCGCCAGATTCCATTATAGTTAGGGCCGATTCAGACGGCCGTAGCCATTTTTGCGGTCCACTAACTGCAAAACACGGATACCGGCTGTGTGTGGAACAGCTTGCCCTATGATGGAAATACAGATGCGGACAGCACATGCATCTTTTGTGTCCTCTTTGAAATGAATGGATTTGCATCCGTTACACAAAATCGCAGAACGAATGCAAACACAAATATATGGTCATGTGAATGAGCCCATAAAGAGGGCACTGTGGTAACATCTGGCTATGCCGGATCCAGAGAGCTTGGGCAGGCTGTTATCTGCCGGAACAGACTGCTGGAGACTAGCATGAAAAAAGTCTTAATTAGATTTTTTTTGTTTTCTTTCTTGTTGGTTCTTTATAAAAATGCAGAATGCAAAAGAAATTTTGAAAAAATGCTGCAAAAAACTTAGGCACCCTAAAAAAACTGCATGCAGTTATTCTGACATTTTCAAAACTGGAGTGAGGGGTATAAAAATGCAATATTCTGTGACTTTTTGAAGCCAGATATCTGGAGTGCAGGGCTCGAGAGCGTCCCCCCCAAGTTTGTTCTACAGTGTAAGACACAGAAAAATATGAGTAGGGATGAACAAACTTGTGTTCCAAGTTCGGCGTACAAGGTTCGGGTTATCGAAGAATTCCATTATGGATTCCGCTACCATACCATTGGACTATAAGTTATGGTCCTTGGTAGCAAAATCCCTAACGGAATTCTTACGTAACCCGGACCTTGTACGCCGGACTTAAAACACAAGTTTGCTCATCCCTAAATATGAGTCATCAATCCGGAAGTCTCCACCTACCTATATAATGCTTCATCCTTTCCTCCTTAGAGAAAACGGTTCCTAAATGCTCTTCAAGAGACTCCTGTAAAGCTGCCAAGATTTCCAGTCCATCTAGGAGTTTATTGTGATCAAAGTCATGGATTCTGCAATGTACACAAGCATATAGGGTTAGTTACATCTCTACTTTTTAATCCCATACCTAGAAAAGACTTACTGTAGATAGTAGACTATCCTCTGAGGACAATTTTTACATAGACCATACTATATTATTAATGCAGTTTTATTGGCCCAATCAAATCATTTCGTAGCACTGGGATTTGCAAAGTGTCATCTGTGTCACTGTGTAAGCTTAACGTACATTGTTACAATAGTCTTTGTGTCACATGTATGCTGCAGTATGGAGTCTTCACTTTAGCAGATAGACACAGGTTAAAAGTTTAGTTTTAGAGTTAAAGATCATCATCAGCTGGCTCAATCCTAATAAACCGGGTATAAAGCCTGATACAGTTGATCCTGCTGAGTAAACCAATACGTTATGTTCCTCCGTTGCGCTCTGAGAAAGATACCGGTAACTTTATTCATATGTAAATGGGGTGTTTGGTGCACCAAGGGGAGGGTCTAACCCCTTGGAGCACCAGAGCTCCTCTACTCTGCATTAAGATCACTTCCCCAGTTTCTAGGATAGACAAGGGTCTGTAATCTCACGCCTGCACTGTAGTCAGGGGCGGATTGGCCATAGACCTTACAGGGAAATTTCCCGGTGGGCCGATGCCCAGGGGGCCACCTGAGCTCTCCTCACAGCCTGCCAATTGAAGTTTTTGGGGATGTATTTTGTTCTAGCAGCAGTATTTTGTGATGGACTGTGGTATTTGGCTCTGTTGAGGTGGTATAATGTGCCACACTATGGTATTGCTGGCCCTGCCTTCCATCAATTTGGACCCGACTACAAAACGGGACCACTTTTGATATTTTTTCCAGGGCCAGTTTAAGTTCCCAGTCCGCCCCTGACTGTAGTCTACACTATCGGCATATACGCAGTACATCAGTTTCCCATGCAGCACAGATGATGTTATCCTGCACCCGGAAAAGAAGATGCTTGGCTTTGTTTGGGTGAAGGATCTGACGACTGTGCATGCGCCAATAGAGAGATTTCAGGGGAATAGGAGTAGTCTAAATACCAAGGAGTAGGAGAAGATGTGCTGCTCCGAGGGGAAAGGAGGATCTTAAATGTGGTATTGTTTTATGAAGGAGGGTTAGCTCCACTTTCAGGCATTTTTCATGGTTTAATAGGGTTGACCCTGCCGACAGATGCTCTATAAAGAGCTTATCCGGGACTTTACAAGTGATGGCATATCCTCAGGATAGGTCATCAATATCTGATCGGCTGGGTCCGACAACCTAACCCCTGCTGATCAGCCGTTCTGCAGTGGCTCCAGCACCAGAAATACACGGCTGCGTCCACCGCAGTACTGCTCCCATGTATTTCAATCTGAACTGGGCTACAGTAACCAGATCGTCCACTACACAACAGACGGAGCTGTATAGCTACTGCACATGAGCTACTCTGAAACAGCTAATCGGAGGTGTCGAACCCCCCCAAATTAGACATTGATGGCCTGTGCTAAAGATAAGCCAACACTTGTAAAATCCTTTAAATTCAAACTGAAATGTTGCTCATATCAACTTACTAATCAAATTTTAAGAAGCCCATAGGCACAGCCATGACATAAAATTTCAATGTTATTTCACAGCTGTTTGGTTACATGGCAGGTGAGGTTTCAAAGAATTTCTTTAAACTGAGGCATAGGAAGCTAAAAAGCAGCCTTTTCACTTAAATAGTTTATCCCATGACTAATGTAAAAAATGAAAATCAGACATCATATAGTACATGACAAAACTAGAACCAGCCCTGTACCTCACATGGATCCAGAGATCTCCCCCTTCATTGCTCTGCAAGATTATAGCTCTAGGGGCGTGTCTTTTCTGTGGCAGCTAAGGGGGTGTGTCTCAGCTCTCCCTATCACCGCTCTGGAGGTAGTTGTAGGATAAAACTGAGCATGTGCGACCATCTCAGTGAGCAGGTCAAAGTAATAAGAAAATAAAACAGCAGGTGGCGCTATACAGATACATTTTATTAAATAACTCAGGGGCTAGGCTGAATTTTTAATTAGATGCAATTATAAAAGTATTCATATCCAGGTGCGGGTTTGAAAACTAGAATATTTTTTTGTGGGACAACCCCTTTAATGAGTGCAATTTAGACAAAGTAGTGTCATGCTTGGAAATGCTAGTTACACGCTGTACTGCTCGAGGGTAACGGCCATATTACAGGTCGGTTTGGTACAGAATAGTAATAGAGCTGCATGAACCCTCTACTGTATGCCTCCAATTTTGTATAGACACCCTTTTTTCACCAGATTCTACATCAACTTGATATTACATGCTCCACTAGACCTGATATGTTTGAAGATACTCACCTTAGTGAAATTCCTTCTAGGGGAGAATATCTCTGTACACACAATGATGAAATCTGAGAAGCTCCCTACTAAGGAGACAAACAGGCTTCCAGGCCAGTGTGCATGAGCCCCAAAGGAGAGTGGGGCTACAATGTTTCAAACATCGGATTGAGCCTTTTGTATGTGCATCATTCAACCTCAATAAAATGCCTTCCATTCAACTGTGAAGTTGTGAGTGGCTGAGGAAGAATAAGACATCTCATATTCTAATCAAGTGATGGAAGTATGCAATCTGCTGTCTCAGACCACTCTACCAAGAGGAGGTGAAATCACCTATCCAATCACCAATTGTAATAAGTTTAATACATTTAAAAAAAATAAATAATTTTCTTGTAGACCACTTACGTGAAGTAATAGAACTCAAGCTCATCTTCTGAAGCTTTTTCAAGGTTAATTTCTCCCAGTTCATGCTTCAGGTCCTCTTCAAGATGACTAATCGGTTAGAAACAAGTGATAGAAGGAGCAGTTTACCAGTACGACCAGTCCAATAATACAGTGCTGGCCAAAAGTATTGGCACCCCTGCAATTCTTTCAGATAATACTCAATTTCTTCCAGAAAATGATTGCAATCACAAATGCTTTGGTAATAAGATCTTCATTTATTTTGCGTGCAATGAAAAAACACAAAAGAGAATGAAAGAAAAAGTCAAATCATTGATCATTTTACACAAAACTCCAAAATGGGCCGGACAAAAGTATTGGCACCCTCAGCTTAATACTTGGTAGCACAACCTTTAGACAAAATAACTGCGAACAACCGCTTCCGGTAACCATCAATGAGTTTCTTACAATGCTCTGCTGGAATTTTAGACCATTCTTCTTTGGCAAATTGCTCCAGGTCCCTGACATTTGAAGGGTGCCTTCTCCAAACTGCCATTTTGAGATCTCTCCACAGGTGTTCTATGGGATTCAGGTCTGGACTAGAGATGAGCGAGCCGTGCTCGTTAAGAGCACTGTAGCGCTCGGGTCCCGTGTGAAATGCCCGCAGGCATTGCGGATCCGTCCTCAGCTGCACGCAAGTCAATGAGGACAGATCGTTTGGTATGACACTCATACCAAACGGTTCCGTCCTCACCCGTCTTAAAGTCAGTGGGGACGGATCCATTTGGTATGAGTGTCATACCAAACGATCTGTCCTCATTGACTTACATGCAGCTGAGGACGGATCCGCAATGCCTGCGGGCATTTCACACGGGACCCGAGCGCTACAGTGCTCTTAACGAGCACTGCTCGCTCATCTCTAGTCTGGACTCATTGCTGGCCACTTTAGAAGTCTCCAGTGCTTTCTCTCAAACCATTTTCTAGTGCTTTTTGAAGTGTGTTTTGGGTCATTGTCCTGCTGGAAGACCCATGACCTCCGAGACCCAGCTTTCTCACACTGGGCCCTATATTATGCTGCAAAATTTGTTGGTAGTCTTCAGACTTCATAATGCCATGCACACGGTCAAGCAGTTGCAAAGCAACCCCAAAGCATCAGGGAACCTCCGCCATGTTTGACTGTAGGGACCGTGTTCTTTTCTTTGAAGGCCTCTTTTTTTCCTGTAAACTCTATGTTGATGCCTTTTCCCAAAAAGCTCTACTTTTGTCTCATCTGACCAGAGAACATTCTTCCAAAAAGTTTTTGGCTTTCTCAGGTAAGTTTTGGCAAACTCCAGTCTGGCTTTTTTATGTCTCTGGGTCAGAAGTGGGGTCTTCCTGGGTATCCTACCATAGAGTCCCTTTTCATTCAGACGCCAACGGATAGTACGGGTTGACACTGTTGTACCCTCGGACTGCAGGGCAGCTAGAACCTGTTTGGATGTTAGTCGAGGTTCTTTAGTCACCATCCGCACAATCTTTCGTTGAAATCTCTCGTCAATTTTTCTTTCCGTCCACATCTAGGGAGGTTAGCCACAGTGCCATGGGCTTTAAACTTCTTGATGACACTGCGCACGGTAGACACAGGAACATTCAGGTCTTTGGAGATGGACTTGTAGCCTTGAGATTGCTCATGCTTCCTCACAATTTTGCTTCTCAAGTCCTCAGACAGTTCTTTGGTCTTCTTTCTTTTCTCCATGCTCAATGTGGTACACATAAGGACACAGGACCTTTAATCCATTTCAACTGGCTGCAAGTGTGATTTAGTTATTGCCACCACCTGTTATGTGCCACAGGTAAGTAACAGGTGCTGTTAATTACACAAATTAGAGAAGCATCACATGATTTTTCAAAGGGTGCCAATACTTTTGTCCACCCCTTTTTTATGTTTGGTGTGGAATTATATCCAGTTTGGCCTTTTGACAATTCTTTTTGTGGTTTTCCATTGAAGACAAATTAAATGAGATATTATTACCAAAGCATTTGTGATTGCAATCATTTTCTGGAAGAAATTGAGTATTATCTGACAGAATTGCAGGGGTGCCAATACTTTTAGCCAGCACTGTACATACCCAAAACATAATGTACAAGCACTAACCAAATGCTAGTCTAGGAGAAATGTACAAGCTGTACGCTCAATTTGTGGTATATTCCATCTAATGCCAGACACATACAGTATTATGGTTTTGTAACAAATAACAGGGTCAATAACGTGGTCAAACTTAACTGTTTGGCCAGTTTTATTGCACCCCATGTAAATACCCACAGTCACATTGTAATTGAGCCAATATTGGAAATCTAGACTTTACAACGGTCATCTGCTACAATACCTCACCTTTCCTTATCAATGTGGTCTCTTAATGTCTTGTCATGAAATGGTCATGATCTGGGTTTACTCTTTGAACATGTAAGGTGGTCTCTGTACACTACATCTTCGCTCTAGCTTTGCTGTATACATTAGGAAAAGCTCCTGATGTGTACAAAAATGTATCCATAGGGTTTCTTCACCTGATGGAGGCCAAAAGAGTCTCCACATAGGACTCTGAACGTCTATACATCTGGAAATCTACCCCACACATACCCCTAGTATACGGAATGAAACTTACTGATGGTCGGTGATGATCGTCTTGTTGTGAAAAACATCTTTAGGAAATTCTACTTTTATGGAGGTGCCTGGGTTCCCGTTTACAAGACTCCAAGGTACAAGGATGAAGAATAAAACATACAGCATACTCCGTGCAGCTCCCTCCATCATGAACGTATGTCTGAGTGCTGAGGTGTCCTTATGAACACCTGACTGGTTTCCCAGAGAACCTGACATTATGGGGAAGGGAGGAATTACTGAGATATCGACCCTTGTGAGATTGCAAAGCATGTGTAGGACTTTATGTGGGCAGCTAACACTATACTTTAGCCATCGATGTAATAAAATCACTGGTGTAAGGCTACTTTCACACTAGCGTTTTATAATTCCGGTATTGAGTTCCGTCATAGGGGCTCAATACCGGAATAAAACGCTTCAGTTTTGTCCCCATTCATTGTCAATGGGGGCAAAACTGAACTGAAGACAACGGAATGCTCCTAGAAGCATTCCGTTCCGTCTTCAGACCGGAGAGAAAACCACAGCATGCTGCGGTTTGCTCTCCGGTCCAGGCATCCGCAACAAGGCGGATCCGGAATGACCCCCAATTAAAGTCAATGGGGACGGATCCGTTTGGTGTGATACAATGGTGAACGGATCCGTCGCATACACATATACAGACATACACATAAACATACACAGACATATACACATACATACTTACATGCTCCTGGCAGGTCACCATAGCGCAGGAGGAGCAGGACGGCGCACACATAGGACGATTCCACCCGGCGCCCAGCAGAGGGCATTGTAGGGAATCGTCCTATGTGCACGCCGTCCTGCTCCTGTACTGTGCTGTGGAGACCTGCCGGGAGCATGTAAGTGTATATGTGTGTATGTATGTACTGTGTGACGTGTGGGGCCGGAGCACGGTTCCAGCCCCACACATGTCCCTGCGGCAGCCCGGATCCGGTGGCACCCTTCACCTGCCGGATCCGGGCTGCCACTAGTGTGAAAGTAGCCTAATTCAGAAGAGGACTACTATTTCTTATAATAATCAGCATATTTCCTCTCTGGGAAATTTTTTTTTTTTTTTTTTTACCTTTCATGTTACCAGATTAGAAAAGAATGACAAAGGCACAATTGGGGGGAATCTGTTAAAAGGGGTATCCAGGAAATAATATTGATGACCTACCCAAAGGACTCATTGTCAATATCATATTGGCGGGTGTCTGAGCCCCAGCACCCCAGTCGATCCCCTGTTTGGGAAGCTGCGGCGCTCACTGGAGCTCTGGGGAGTGTGACGACCTCTGGGGCGCTTATCAAGCACAGCATAATATAGTAGCAGTGCTTGGTATTACAGCTCAGCCCCATTGACTTAAATGGGGCTGAGCTACAACTAGGCCAAGTGACTAATGTGCGGTGACATCACATGGCCCGGGAAGATGCCAGTGCGCTCACAGAGCGCCTGACAACTTCTAACAACTGATCAGTATGGGGGCCGGGTGTAGAACCCCTGCTGATCTGATCGATGACCTATCCTGAGGATAGTTCATCAATATTAATGTTCTGGATAACCCCTTTTAAGCCCTGCAGGCAAGAATTCTGGCTAACTTTTGGGGCTTATTTGTGCAAACCCTAGCAACATTTTGCACTAAAACACCAGTCACTCCAGTTTTGGAAAGTGGACGAGAATAGGTATTTCTAACAAAGGAATTGCTGAACCGCAAAATGCATAACACACACAACCAGCATAAGTGCTCTGTGGACCGCAATACGGCCAGGGGAATGCCCAAGACAGAAGTGTTACATTTTAAGATGTACCAAATTTATCACAAAACAATTGATAAATCTGGCGCAAATTATGCAATGCAGACTTCTGGAAAACAGGTTTTAACCCCCTAACCGTTTTGCCAGAGTGGAGCTCCAGCAGTGGGCAAAGTAGCTACCTGAAGGGGGGTGGGCTGCTTTAGATGCTGCTACCTCCTGAATGGTAGCAGCTAGAAACATGCAACTGATCTTGTTTGAAAGCAGACATATAAAGATTTCAGACAATACCAAAATGACAGCAATATGTTCAGGACAGAGAAAGATATCACTGATAGAAATCGGGATGCTGTGAATGCAGCTGAAAATGAAAGTAAAAACAGGTTTCACTCGCAATTATTCCCGACTTTATTTCTAACAGTGATTTCTCCTCTTTTACTTGGACTTAAGCTGTCATTCTGGACAGTCACCAATTGCATGTTTCTAGCTGCTACCATTGAGGAGATAGCATCTAAAGAGGCCCTCCCCCCTCCAGCTAGCTACTTTTCACACTGCCCGAGCTGGACTCGGGCAAAACAGTGAGGTGGTTAAAAGTGCCCGCTATAAAACCACTATATATACATCCACACAGGAACATTCCTGATGGATGCTGAGTGAGAAAAGTATATAACACTTACTTGTAGAAAAACTATAGACAGACAAAATTCTCAGACACAGATGCACATTTATTCTGAATTTATTTTGGTTTTGCTTTGCGTCCCATGAAGGGAAAAATAAAACTCACCAAAAAATGCACAGAATTAGGATAAAGTATTAGCAATGTATACAGGTTACAATATGGAAACAAATGATAAATTAAAAATCAGGCAGCAGCATACAAAATCCATGTTATCTACACACATTGGATGGGTTAACACTCTGAAGAGAAGAATGGTTTCCATGTTCAGTTACATCTGCAAAATACGTTATACCTGGTCTCACGGGGGTGGTTATGAAGGTTGTGGCACTTTCTGCCTGTTTACACGTTTTCAACAGGATCTGTTGTTTTCAACAGGACAGAGACGGTCTCATTTTTTGTTCTGTTGAAATGGCTATACAAGGGTCAATACTTAAGACTGAAGCAAAGACCAGCCATACAGATGCAAACTATTGAGCAGGTCAAATAAGATGCAAATTTCGGAGCAGGTTTATGAAAACTATCTAGAGGAAAAAAAACACAACCACACTTCAGCTTTTACTTTTCAAGAGCACTATGAGAAGTGAAAGAGCTTTACAAGTGACGGCCTATCCTCAGATCCGTGGGGGTCCAACTCCCCACACTCCCTTCCGACCAGCTGTTCTGTAGTGAACCATTTCTGAAACTATACACCTCCATCTGTTGTGCAAGAGATGGTGCTGGTAACCAGCTCCGTCTACTACACAATGGACAGAGAGGTGTCGTTCTGGTGAACAGCTCATAGGCATGGGTCACACCCCCGCCAAACAGATAGTGATAACCTATTCTGAGGACTGGCCATCACTTGTAAAGGTTTGGACAACTCCTTTAAAGCTATGCTGTGATTGGTTGCTCTGGACAACAGACTTTTTTCCCTTTTAGACCGTTTTCATAAATTTCTAGTTTTTCCTAAATTTTGGAAAGCCCTTATCAACTGTGCCACTTGCACTGCTGGTATCAGGAGATCTGAGAAAAAACCCCAAGGAGGTGGTGAGATGACATGTATATGGCCACTTAAGAGCAGCATTCACAGGCATATGACATAAGAATGAATGTTAGAGCCAAAAAAGGCGTACAAAAGGTTTTCCTCCTCAGCTTTTCGTAGTATGTGGCTGCGAGTATGCGCTTCATCATTTCTTTAAAGTCTCATGCACACAAAAATATGTATTTTGCAGTATGCAACACGTGTACCCGCAAAGTATGGATGACGGCGGTGTTGCATCTGTTTTTTTTCCTGACTCATTGACTTCAACGCAGTCCATTTTGGGGCCAAGAATAGGACATGTTCTATCTGTTGCGGAACGGCCATATGGACGTGGAAAGCACAAAGATCATCAGCAAAAAGATATAACATGTCCTATACTCAACCGAAAAAAGAAGTCTGCAGACCCCTTTGATGTCAATAGGCCCTCAACAAAAAACAAAGATGCAGCACAGATGTCCTCCATATTTTGCTGGCCACAAAATATATATGTCGTCTGCAAAAGGCCTAAAAGGAACACTTGATGCTATATCTAGTGCAGGGATTCTCTCTTTGCATCCTTGTGTTATGTGAGGCCCCTTGATGCCCTGCACTAGACATTACACAGTGTATATGTTTTGTGCTGAAGGTTCCTTTAACAAGATGGTGCAAGAAGCCATTTGCGTCACTTTAAGGCAGATCTGTCAGATTAATACTCTGCCATATGTATTTTCAGCATAGTACAACAGCAGGTTAGTACTACTAGAAGCTCATGAGGAAAGCTCTCGCTCTCCGCAGTCACCATCAGGCAATTGTGTACAGGAGCATGTGGGTTACTGGTATGAGGGTCAGGCCAACCGCTTTCCCTATGAATACACTGGACTCAAACTATGCGGTATGTCCAATGTATGCTTTCAGAGCTTCATGTAGCCAAATACAGACCTACAGCTGTAATATGACACCCTAAAAAGCTGAAGAGGTATTCCAGGATATTAAGATTGATGTCCTATACTCAGGATAGGCTATCAATATCTGATCGGCAGTGGGTCCCACACCCCATACCGCCACCATTCAGCCCTGGAATTACACAGCTCCATCCACTGTATCTTGCACTTAGATGGATTACTGCAGCATCTAAAGTATGTCCATTACACAGTGGATGGAGGTGTGTAGCTCAGTCAACGACTTCTGGCGCTAGTCGGGATCAAAGAACTGAGGGAATGTCAGACCCCCGCTGATCAACTATTGACAGCCTATTTTGAGAATAAGCTAATCAATATTTAAATCCTAGAACTCCCCTCAACTGTGAGCATTATAATCAGAAAAATCCAATATTCCATCATATTTAGTGTTGGCCCTCTGAACGCATGGCACCATAAATGTATGAACTTGAAAGTAAAGACTTAAAATCTTTTTTTTTGCCATGGGCCAGATATACGGCATGCCAACTAATGAAACCAGTTTTAATTCCGTTAACATGAGGACCTCGTATAAGCCATGCACAGCGTCAACGGTATAAGAATATATTATTGCACCATAAAAAGCCTACATTGGGGGGATTTAGTTGGGCTCCCAACACTGCCCCCTATTGAAATGTGTCTTGTTAAGCCGTTATCACAGCATAATTATCCCTTGTGTAAACATGCATTCATTTACATGACAAAGTACGAACATTACTATTCCCTTTACAAAACTATGTATTGCTATATCTGATGCTCTCCCAGTTCCCCGTCTGGATTTCATTAAGTGCCGTCAGCAGTAATCTAGATCATTTTAAGGCTTGTGATTGTGGAAGCATCGTCATCATCTCTTTACAGGTCTTGGCTACACAGCAGACCTCTTATACAGAGTACACACTAATGAGACAGGGAAGCAGCAGACAGATTTTACTATAAGCCTTGGATATGGCGTTTTCACCAGTTTCCCCCTTTACATGCTCTCAGTATTTCCTGAGCTGAGCTCCAGAGTGGAGGAGAATAGCTGCTCTAATGTCTCATATGCAGCACACACAGAAAAGGGGAGACATTGCTCCGCTATCTCTCTGTAGCACACCTCAGAAGCCACTGGAGGACATTATATATCAGCAATGAGCAGTGTAGCTGAGAATCCAGCACTGAAGTGAGACTGAAAACTTACTGAAGCCAGCAGTACAATCTGTCTCACTCTGCAGCTCCTCCCTCTCCATAGACTTCTACGGAAACATGTAACCTGATCCCTCAGTGAGTTGATAATTGGTCTAGTCTTTTTAGCAGTGAGTTGAAGTGAATGATCAGTGCAAGAGGCAGGGGAAGAGGAGAGGCTCTAATAAGATAAATTACAAAATTTGGTATATTTGCTTGTACTACTAAATTATGCAAATTTTGTTGAAACAACAGTCATTTAAAGAGTATTATGGTAACTAAAAGCTAGCCCCTAGCCACTTAATAGGGTACAACTAACCGATCAGTGCGACAACCACCAACCCTAAATGGGGAGTCCCATGCACTAGTCTTGATGGAGTGACAGGTTAAGCATACGCCCAGCCACCCCATTCTTTCTTATGGGATTCCAGGAAATATTCTAGATCTCTAGATACTCATCTCCGGCAGTCCCGTAAAGAATAAATGGCTTGGCAGAGCTCACTCTCAACCAGCTGCTTCACCAGGCGAGGGGTACAGGATCATCATCCTCTGGACTGGTGGAGTTCCCAGCGGGTAGACCCTTGCAATTGGTTAGTTATACACTGTCCAGTGGATAAGGCATAATTTTTACTTATCGGAAACCCTTTTAAATAAAACAGATAGGAAGCAGTCGTGTCTTTTTTTTTATTGCATTAGCTGGGAGGACATAACGCAGGTAGGAGGCATATGGTAGGGGCTTTGTGCTCATGGTAATTGGAGTTAGCCTTTATAGTTTATCTAGGTTAATATAACAGAACAGAGTAATTAGTCCTGGAGGACCGCTCTGAAGCTGGAGAAGGGCATTCACGGGAAAATCAAACCCCCTTGGAGCCCATCAAAAAATCCAAGCCTGTAATTTGCCGGCAGAAGCTTCTGTACTGTGGCCGACTGTTTTAGCGAGAACATTTACAAGTAATTCCAGGATGTGTTAGCCTCACACTAGAGGTGCACATGGGGTTATTAGCACGAATAGGACATGTAACTAATATATTAGACTAGATATTTAAAGAATCTGACCAAACTGAGACAATGTGGATCAGAAACAAGGAATGAAAACCTATGAAACACCAGCTTACCGCTAAAAAGACGATGAGATTACGGCGCTTTTCCAAACTCAAGATCTTACTATCCAATTAAGGTAATAGGTTTTCCTGCTTTTAGGTTTATCAACCAATTTAGGATCTTCTAAAGATGATGATGCACTTACAGATAGACTATTAGTTGGGTTCAAAGGTGACAAAACCAATACTATACAGAGAGAATATCACGTTCTACATTCATCTCCAATGAATATCTCTAGTGAACAACATAAGGGTATGTTCACATGTTGCAGAAATATTCTATGATTGGGATCTAAAGGATGGAGCAGATTTCTGCAACAAATTTACCAGGTGTTTCAAGGCAAAACAATAAAAAATAAAAATTGGCATTCTGGTTGTGTGAGAAGGATGAAATCATGTCCCATGGGTCACATTAAAGATTTTTAGGGATAATTTTTGGCTGCATAAAGTGCTAAATACTTTTTTTTGATAACGGAAAAATGCAGGAAAATATTTTCCACTGTATTGTTTCCCCTGTTTACTATTCAATGTAATTGACATATCATAAATTGCTCTGTTTTTTACTGTTCAATAGCTTTTATTCAATTAAAATTATTTTTAAAAAATGTTTTATTTTTTTTCCTTTTTCTTCACCATTTTATTAACAAAGACTTTTTATAATTCATTTTTAACATTTTGTTTAAAATCCTATTCGGAGACCTTAAATCTTCGTAACATAATACTTCTGGACAGCCCAGGCTGTCCATACCATCAGAGGGAGCCCTCACCGTTATCAGCACTGAAGGGGTTATTCTAGGTAAACGCCAGCCGGTAACCGAGTCTATTAGCTCAGGAATTACTGGCCATTGCCAAGGCTGATGTCAGCGGTAAAAAGACAGGGAGAGGGGGAGCACTGTGAGAGGAGCAACGGGAAGACGGCTATTCGAGTCCGCACAGAAAATCTATGAGGATGTGACTGGTCAGTGCTGGGACAGGAAGCGGTTACGAGTGTAATATTTCCATACACATTTCAATGTCTGTCAGCAGACACATAGGATTGTACAGTATATTGTCACGAAAACCTCTGTTTAACAGTCAGCAAATGTAAAAGCTAGCATTTCTTTTAAAAATCTAATCTTGTTACAAGCAGGTTGGCTCCTTAACACATGAAGACCCGATGCACATGCTAGATATTTTTATTTTAATCAAATCATGCACAAAACCTGCATCGGGTACGCACATGTTAAAGAGTCTAGCTGTATGTATTCACACAAATAGGATCGGTCAACAGCAGTTGTGATGGTTTCTACACATCACCATTTAATTAACTGAATACAATGTACTGAAAAACAAAAGATCTAGAATTTATATTTGCTGACTATATAGCCAATATTAATCAATGGTAGAGCTTCAATGTAAAGGCTATGGACACCTTTGGGTTGAGTTTTTTCCTCATTTGGGGCTAAAATAAGTCTTTCAACTGGTCTTTATTGTAAAAAAATGTTCTGCCGTCTTTATGATACAAGGGTTAAAACATCATTCTGTTTGCAGAGTATTACTTCTCAGTCCCGTCAGTTGACAGCTCATGTGCAGCCTTATCTCTGTTCTACTGACCTCATTAACACTTATACTTATCAGGCTTCACATGAGTTGTCAGCTGACAGGACTGAGAAGTGATACTCTGCAAACAGACTGGTTTTTTTAACCCCTGCATCTCAAAAAGGGCTGAACATTTTTATTAAAAAAAATTTTTCACCCCAAAATTAGTAAAATTAAATCATAAAATATTGCCCCGAAGGTGCCCATAGCCTTTAAAGACAAAGGCAATCACATCAAAAGATAAATGTTAAAAAATTAAAGAGACCTAGAGTATGACTGCTGAAGACTGCACTCTGTAACCATGAGAATGTGTGCATACAATCAGTGCAATTTGTATATGATCCCTTTTGTACAATAGACAAAATACAACATATTACTGTATTGAGCTAGTGGACCATCAAAATCTATTTGATAAAATAATGACAATAAGAAACGTCCGTCTTTTCATCCATTAAAAGTGACTTTTTAGTTTTTGCTTGTATTTACTGTAAAAATAGAATTCAACACATAAAAACAGGCTAAAAGTGTACATTTGTTCTAATCTCAAGTCGCACATAGGACTATTTTAGGAAGAGCATGCCCCGATTGTAAAGGGGGGGGGGGGGTCACATTCCCCGTATTCTGCACCATTACAATAGGGATCCCATAATACTTGCTATCACAGAAGAGAGGAACAGCTGAGTACTTATATCAACATGCTCAAAATACCAAATGATGTCTAGAAATGGGATGCTGATGAAGGCAGGTTCAGCTACTAGGTCTGCTGACGGAGTGGAAGTGATCCAGGGAAAATGTATCCTATACACAAGAGATGACCTCCTCGGGAGCCAGGATCCATTATGTAGGACACAGAACTGCAATGGGGAGGAAAAAAACAGCAGAATTATACAAAAAGTTTCAGAAAGTGGATACTAATCAAAATGAACAGGTATACCATACAGGACACTTACCTACCGCACCACTTTACTACTACACAAGACCACCATGAGCAAGGACATGTCTTTTACATTCACTCTATCCTCAATAGTAATTAGCAATAACATTTTGTTTCTTCCCCCAATACATTTGGCCAGTAACACATAAATATCCCACTTACTGATGAAATAAAATGTGATTCTTGGAATAAACTGGCTTTAACATAAGCCCTAAAAGGGGTTGAGCAGCCAGTACATATTGATGACCTGTCCACAGGATAGCTCATCAATATCTGATCGGTGGTGGTCCGACTCTGCAGCACATCTGAAGGGGAGGTGGTGCTTATGCGAGTTCCGCTTCATTTTCAAGATTAGACTGCGCGTACTCTCGGCAGTGCAATTACAAGTTTGTATCCCATTTACTTGAATGGGACGGGTACTTTTAAGTACGGTGCACCTCCGCTGCAAGCTAGAAGAGGAAGCAGTGCTCTTACAAGTGCCGCCTCATTTTTAAACAGCTGATCGCGGGGGTGACAGGAGTCAGACCCCCACAGATCAGATATTGATGAGCTATCCTGTGTATAGGTTATCAATATGAACTGACTGCACAACCACTTTAAAGTGGTGTGCATGCGTGACCACCTCTCCATTCACTTCTATGGACTGCAGAGTATAGAGTCCGACTACGTCCAGCAGTGCAATAGAGATGGAGAGGTGGTCAGACGTGCACAACTGCTCCATTCAAACAGGAAGCTCTGGGACCCCCATTTTTGTAATTGGTGAGAGTTCTAATGGATCACACATTTATACTGTGGATAGGTGATCAATGTGGTTTATTGGAAAAGCCATGAAATATCACCCAATATTGGTTGGTTTATGCACGGTCAGATTTGGATTCCAGAAGAATATCAGTAATCCAAGATAAACCAAGAGTTAAAGACATGCTCTTCATAGACTCAGTAACACACCTTAACAAACCTCATAGCCATCCAGTATTACACCAGGGCTAGCACAACACAAAAACAAGAGAAGTCAGGTGAAAAAAGACAAGAACATACAGAGAGGTGAAAACACAAAGCCAGGTGCAGTGTCCTCATGCCTGTAAGGTTTTTTAGCTGGATTCCAGATTGGGGACCTGACCCAATAATGGCCCAAACTCACAGTGCCACAACCCCCCTTGATACTGTGAGTTCAGGTCATTAAACTCATGATGGGGTTGGGGCACACATAGTTTGGGTATGTATATCCGGCCTTAGAATAGCTTTTACTACACACAGAATATCTCTAGATACAGGCATGGCTTCAATTAAAGGTAATTAATCCAGTACTAACTCCTATCCTACACCCCAGGGTGGATAAAAATCAATGTTTTTTTAAAAAAAAAAAAAAAAAAAAAAAAAAAAAAAAAAATCGGATTTTTTTGATTTAAATCGGATTTTTTTGATTTAAATCGGATTTTTTTCAATAAACTGCTTTTTTTAGGAAAATATTTTACCATCCAAAGGTTCTTCCATCATGAGATAAAGCTGAGTTGTTTAACTCAGTAGAATAAAGGCTGTATATGTGTAACATTCACAATGCCATGCTCTTCCAGAGGTTTCTGTAGGATTAGTGGGCAGTTTCTCTCCTATATTATCACAGACGCTCGCTTTACTTCAGTGCCAAGTCCAAGAAGTTAGACAATATGTTTCTGATTGTTTGGAGTGGAATAGATCTGCACAGCACAACACAAGAAGAATGTGAATCTAAGTGTGAGGAGGATGAGGGGCAAGCAGACAAGAAAATGAAAGTGAAACTTTGAGCACAATACTGCAGCATAGCCACAGACAGACAAGTCTGGATCTGTTTGTGCCCCTAAAAAGCAGTTTCAAGTGCTTATGATGATGTGCTGACTCCATGCACTTAATACCAAGAGAATTCAAAGAAGTCCAAAACTATGTCATGTGAGAAGTCTGGTTATTGTACTCCTGCAAAAAATGTTATTCTCTGACCTGTAAGAAAGGTACACGTAGTGAAGGTAATCTTTTTACTGGTGACTGTATTTCTGAGTTATCCCCTCCCTTCTGAACCTCAGCTGTGTTATGAGACCAACTCTCTGATCTCCAATTTACACAGGACAAGAAGCCAGTTACTTCTCTATTCAATCCTTTGAGATTGACATCAAGGCTCCCATAGAAAACCAAAGAGAAACTGACTTCCTGTCCACACATAAGATGTTGTATCAGTTGGTGAGTCTGATTGCTGGTCACATGACATAGCTGAGGACCAGAAGGGAGGTTAGAACTCAAATACAGACACTGGTAAGATGATTACATTCACCACAGATTATATCTACCACCTTTTTAGCAGGTCAGATAAACTTTTGAGCATCTTTAAAGGATAAAACAATGCATACGGTATATGTTTCTGTAACAAAATGTAAGGAAAGTGAGCAAATACTACTAAATGTATAAAACTAGCTCTTAAAGGTCATGGACCCTTTGCATTGTTTTTTATTGAACTGCATGTACTTGTGTAAACACTTTTTTCTATTTAGGTTAAAGGACATCTGTCAGCAGTTTTGTACCTATGACACTGGCTGAACGGTTACATGTGCACTTGGCAGATGAAGACATGTTCATATGTGCTTGCATTGCTGAGAATAATAAAGTTTTAATATATGCAAATGAGCCTCTAAGAGCAACAGGGGGTCAGCTCTCTCTGTAACTGCTGCGCCTTCTGTACTTTGATCAACAGGGCCAGGCAGGGAAAAACCTGTACAATGCCTGGCCCTGTCAAGAAGGTTCAGGCATATTTGACTTCAACTGCTCAATCCTTATGATCTCAGACAGATAAGCTGTTGTCAGGGGTGTCTTTTAGCTTCCTTTACTCTTCCATACACAAAACATGCATGCTCGGCTGAGCCTGTGCATGTGTATGGCGGGGAGGGATAATCTCATGTGTGTGCAGCTTAAGCCATAAAGATAGAGGAGATATTTTAAAGTGATATTCTGAACAGGAACCAAATAAAATCAGAATAAAATGCAAATTTACTTGTGCCCAACTTTTTCTACTGAGGCATCTAAAGGTTCTTAATCCTAAGGGTTTTGTATATAGAGATATGGTGACAGTTGTCAGGTGGCATCTCAACCTGGACGGCAGTAAAAACAAAGGAGGAATACATCAGCATGGCGCATTCCCATTACGACAGCGGTGAGGATGCACGGCCTGCACTGTGTAGGACTGCCTACTGACTGACTGTGCAGTTGACTGTGACCACGTGCATGGCACGTCTCTATAGTGGACTGGATTTCTATATCTCTGAGACGCTGGTTATTTACATCAATCAGATAAAACACAGAAAATCACCAGAGGGTTAACGCATTCAGGTTTCAATTTTCCTTTGTTTAATTATGCATTCTCCCTCTTTAATGGGAGCAGAGAAATGAGACAGCCTGTCACACAACAAGGGAGGCGATGAGAAGACTCGCAGTGATTGGTACATTTCAAGAAGGATCTCGGATTTGTCCTAAGAATTACTGTGAAAATTTACTAATGCAGAAAATGGGTGGAAAAATGATGCCAATGATCATACTAGACTGGATAGAGGATATTGGCCAATACTGTGCATGTGCGTTCTGTGGGGTTAGGGAACGGATGATTGTCCTAAAACAAAGTCCCATCAGAATATTGTGTTATTGCTATGACTGTCCTTAGGATTCGCCTTAGGCCTCACGCAAACAACCATTGTATATGTATTTCGTGGTCTGCAAAATACGGATACCGTCCATTTTGCATCTGCATTTTTTTCAGACCCACTAACTTCAATGGGTATGTGGTCTGCATTTTCTGCCATGTATAGGACATGTTCTATATTTTCGTGACCTACAAATCAACTGAGAATCAGCAAACATTTATAGAGCTGGAAACACCAACACCCCTTCCCGGGGTATAAGAGTTTGCCAAATATCATTTTGGAATTATCCAGACTATAGTTTTCACATTGGATGCATATTAATTGTGTGAAAGGGTATTACCTTTTAAAATGTAGTCTGTTAGCAATGATGGGACTTTCTCACTGTCATCTTTCATTGCATGGAGAACTGGAAAGAAATATAAATTACATTTATACCACCGACTATTCCCATTCATACAGCTTTATAATATGCCTTTCAGCGCTCCTGACATGTCTGTTTTAATAGCATCATCCATTCCCCATGTAATAACAATTCTGTGTCATCTATTCTTATGGCTCTATGTTGTGCCATTCCTTTATTATTTTTACTAGAAGTTATGAATGAATTGCTATTAACCTTCAGTAAGGGTACAGAGGGGAGATAACAAGTAGGGGGTGTGTACCTGCACAGTCTCATTCTATCCAATCAGTGCTGCCACTATCAGACTGTGCAGGGACACACACCCAACTGGTTACCACCCCTCTGTATCATTACTGCAGACTGCTAGCAATTCATTCATAATTTCTAGTAGGAATAATATAAGAATGGAACAACATAGAGTCATAAGAATAGATGTTCCAGAACATGGGGAATGCACAAAGCTATTAAAATAGGCATGTCAGGAGTGGTGACAGGTCCTCTTTAATATCAGTCCTTAAAGAGGACCTTTCACCACTCCTGACATGCCTGTTTTAATAGCTCCATGCATTCGCCATGTAATAACAATTCTGGAACATCTATTCTTATGTCTGTATGTTGTGCCATTCCTTTATTATTTGCACTAGAAGTTATGAATGAATTGCTATTTGTCTTCAGTAAAGGAACAGAGGGGAGGTGACCAGTTGGGGGTGTGTCCTGCACAGTCTGACTCTAGCCAATCAGTGCTGCCATGTTAAGACTCTGCAGGTACACACCCTAAACGTGTTACCTCCCCTCTGTTCTTTACTGAAGACAAATAGCAATTCATTCATAACTTCTAGTGCAAATAATAAAGGAATGATACAACATAGAGCCATAAGAATAGATGTTCCAGAATTGTTATTACATGGGGAATGCATGAAGCTATTAAAACAGGCATGTCAGGAGTGGTGAAAGGTCCTCTTTAACAAGAGGAAAAACCTACTGAGAGCACCACTAGACATTTACTGCATGAAATGTCTAATTCCATCAGATGCTTCAACAGTATAAAGTACTAAATTTACTATTTTTCTTCCCATGTTTTTTTTTTTTTTTTTTTAACAGAAAGCAAAAATAATTATGTGATTTACAGTAATTGTGCACCACTGAAAATCTTTTGATGCATCACTGAGATGTCAGAACAGGAGCACAAAAAACTGGGCAGCACAGAGTGGTTAGCACTGGTGCCCTGCAGCGCTGAGGTCTTCGGTTCAAATCCAACCAAGGACAAAATCTGCATGGAGTTTGTATGTTCTCCCCGTGTTTGCATGGGTTTCCTCCGGATACTCCGGTTTCCTCCCACACTCCAAAGACATACCGTACTCATAGGGAACCTAGATTGTAAGGCCCACTGAGAACAGTGAGTGATGATCCAGTCTGTAATGCGCTGCAGAATATGTTGGTGCTACATATAAGTAATAAATAAATAAAAGTGGTTGTTTTTCCAGTGGAGCACATCATTTTAGGAAGGTTCACATTGGGCTAAAAAAAAAAAAAAAAAAAATCCCAGATGCTCCCATTCCAGCACCTATCAGGGTCCCTGCTTGCTGGTCCTGCTCGGTCAGGCTGAGCACGCATAATCACGCATTTCCTGTATGAACTTGGTGAGCATCGGAACAGGAGCGGCAGGGAAACTATGAGTATTACTTCTATTGTGTTTTTTTTAACCCACTCTGAGTCTCCTCCTAAAAAAGATACACTGAACAACCCCTTTAAGACCCTGCTGCAAACACAGATCCATTTCTCGTACTTACTTTTAGTTAGTATTTGGAGGTCTTCGACAGAAGGAGGGACATTTTTCTTTTCATAAGGAATAACAGTTGTTAAATACTGTGAATAAAAAAAAAAAAAACTTTTTACAAAACCCTTGCAAATATTCACTTTATATAACAATAGGGAGCAGTCACTGGGGTGTATAGTGTCTAATTGAAAGAATAGTAAACATATTTTATCATATTTTGCACTATATTACAGGTAAAACTGAGAAATTCATGAAGAAATCTGGTCCCTTTGCCCCAGCAATGATCCCTCCTCCTCCTCACTATCCTGAGTCTGGCCTTAATACAGCTGGCTGAAGCAGGAGCCTCCCCCTCTACCCTGCGTGCAGCAGGAATAATACTATTTCTAAGAAATAAAAGTCTTCTTCCCTCATATGTTCACCCTCAGCTAAACATGGCGTAAATCAGAAGGAAATTAAACCCTGTTTTCTCTTCATAATTTTACCGGAACATGTAAAAAACCCTGCAGACTGACAAACAGTGAGGGCGTATGTCTGGAGTCATGGCATGCTGTTCTTGTAGGAATTGTGCATGCAATGCTTTCTGCTTGCCCTACAACCAGAGACACTGAAGGAAACCAGATGGCCATGTCTACCTGGTAATTGGCACTAGATCTGCAGGATCAGCTTCAATTACGCTGTACCATACTGGGAAATGCTTATCCTGCAAATATAACAAGTCGCCCTAGAACGTGTCCTTGTCAATTAGTCCTGAAATAACAGCAGTAGCAGATATGGAGAGAAGAAAAAAACATTTTACTTTACGTGGATGGGAGGAAATGCACGCCAATGATTGGGGCTGCAACGTATGCAGATACACCACATTACAGATCACAATGATGTACAATCAACACATTGCAACGAAAAACAAAGGCACAATATATGTAGGCAGGACAGAAAAGAATAAAAAAAAACATGCAGCTCCTCTGCAGTAATCTTATGTAGCGGTACCATGGACTGGTCATGTATTGCAATAACCACAACACAATTTGGAGCCAGAGTTTTTACTGTGGTAATAACCAAAGGCAGCAAGACTTGTGGACGATACTTATTTTGTGGCTATAAATGGGCTCTTTGGGCAATTTTTTTTTCTAAGGCTACTTTCACACTAGTGTTAGAGTTTTTCCGGTACTGAGTTCCGTCATAGGGGCTCAATACCGGAAAAAAACGCTTCAGTTTTGTCCCCATTCAATGTCAATGGGGACAAAACTGAACTGAACAAAATGGAATGCTTCAAAATGCATTCCGTTCAGTTTAGTTGCATCCCCAGACCGGAGAGCAAACCGCAACATGTTGTATTTAGCTTTCCGTCCTGGGGATCTGCACCAAGACGGATCCATCATAACCCCCAATGCAAGTCAATGGGGGCAGATCCATTTTGTCTGACACAATAGAAACCGGATCCATCCTCCTTTGACTTTCAATGGAGTTAATGACGGATCCGTCCCGGCAACGTTACAGATAATACAACCGGATCCGTTCATAATGGATGCAGACGGTTGTATTATCAGTAACGGAAGCGTTTTTGCTGAACCCTGCCGGATCCAGCAATAACGCTAGTATGAAAGTACCCTAAAGTTCTGCATTGCATGTTCGTTTCCGTGCTTTTTTTTTTTTTTTATGGAGGCCGCTGTGAAACTCAGCGGATTTTCCACCTGCAATTCCATGAAAATCGGCAGTATGTACGCCCGGTGGGGATGTACCCTAAAAGAGATTGAAATAAACAGGTTGGCTGTCAGTAAATTAAACTTTGATTTTTGCCCACCATCCAAGATTCCAAAAGGGACGAGTATTTTTCTGTAGTGGGTCTCCAAATGTGTGGTAAAAAAAAAATCTCAATCTAAAGTGTTTAAGGGGTAATCCGGAGACAAAAAAGATTTTTGTTTAACTGTTTTATTCATGGTTATGTCCCCTAGGTGCATATGCTTACTCTATCTGCCCCCGAACACCCTGCAATCCAGAAGTCCAGTAGTCTCATGTTGTTTGCTGATATCACTACCCCGCACCGCGTGACCCCTGGGTCGGAAACTCCCCCGAGTGTTGGCTCCTCACTTGAAGCGGGTGAACGGGGGCAGAGTCAGCATATGCATCTAAGGGCTCATGAACACGACCACATCCATTTTGTGGTCCGCCCAAAAACAAATGGATGAGGTCCGTGTGCATCCCAAATTTTGCGGAACGGAAAAGCCGACCCCTAATAGAATAGTAATGTGAACAATAATAGGACATGTTCCATTTTTTTAGACATATGGAAAGGGAAAGCACAGAGTAACTACCGGTTTTTTTTTTTGCGGATCCATTGAAATAAATGGTTCCATATACTGCCCCCCCCCCCCCCAAAAAAAAAAAAAAAATATTGAACAGACATGGAAAGAAAATACGTTTGTGTGCATAAGCCCTTAGGGACATTACAATGAGTATTACAATTAAAGAATTATCTTTTTAGTCTCCCGAAAACCCTATAGGTAAAAAACCAAATTCCTGGCAAAGGCCATAATACGAGGTTTTGAATCATATACGTTTTTCCTTTTAATGTCTGGCTAGACACCCCTTACAGTGTGTAAGTATAGAGGACCAACCTTCTGAATCTCCCATCATTTAGAAGCACTGTACACATTACATATAGATTATGTACCAATGATGACTGACAATCGAATAGTTAGAGACTCGCTCACATTACACAGAGCAATGGTTGCTGTAGTAATCGGTAATTCGATTGTTATAAACCCGCTACAGTCTGATCTTCTAATGAGTGGATGGCGACTTATTACATGCTCAGATATGCGCTCTATGAATGAGAATTTTTAAGCATGCTGAAAGATCACCATCAGCGAGAACCGAACGACATTGCGAACGCTGGAAACTATCACACAGTGCGAAGGTCGGTCTTTTGTGAACGATATTATGATTGTCACACCGTCTAATACAGGCTTTACTTAGAAGTTCTTATAAGGAAAACGCCCATTAAAGTTCTAAGGACTTAAAGGGATGTCTCATGTCAGCAAATGTCATTTATCCTGTGGAGAAAGTTAATACAAGGCACTTACTTATGTATTGTGATTCTCCATATTGTCTCCTTTGCTGGCTGGATTCATTTTTCTCATCACATTATACACTGCTCATTTCCTGGGATTACAAACACCCTACAACCCATCAGCGGTGGTCATACTTGCACACTACAGAAAATAGTACTGGATGCTCTGGTGGCTGAGATAGCACTTTTTCCTATGGCGTGCAAGTACTGCCTTCAATGTTGGATTGCAGGGTGGTATGTAACCATGGAAACGTGCAGTGTATAACGTGATGGAAAAATGAATCCAGCCACCAAAGGAGGCAATATGGGCAATCACAATACATTAGTAAGTGGCTTGTATAAAAACGGTATTCCGATAAAGTAACTTAATTTTTGGAAAAACTGCATCAAGGCTGCAAGCTGTGAACCCACCAGAACCCATATAATACATATAACCAGAGCTTCATTTTACCTTGCAATTAGAGATGAGCGAATGTGCTCGAAACGAACACTGTACCGCTCGGCTCCCCTGCGAGCAGGGGAGCCAAGCGGTACACTGCTCGTTTCGAGCACATTTGCTCATCTCTACTTGCAATTCATTTGTCTAGCTCCTGTGTGAGCCTGCAACACACTGATAGTATCATGACTCTTGATCTTCCCTCACAAAACTACAATCCCCACAATCCCTAGCTTTTCTGCTGTGAGTCTGTGCTTGTTCATGAGTGTTGATGATTACTGATTGGCTGCCTGATATTCCAGTCCAGACACGCCCCCTCTACTCAGTAATCAGCAGCACACTAACATTTAGCTAGAGAACTGATAGCAACACACTGAGCATGCTCGACCTAACAAAGGCTCAGAACTACAGATCGATGCCATGATAATTTATGAAGAAACAGTGGGTAGCAGAGGAAGAAAACTACTTTTATAACTACTGAATGGTAAATAGGTGAAATTGACATTATATTAGGTAATTATTGATGATGAATTAGTCTAAAACATAAGTTATATTTATGGTAACCGGAATACCCCTTTAACTTTCTCTACATGATAAATACCATTTGCTGCGGTGATATGACCCCTTGGATTTTCACATGCTTTAGTATTAAGCGTTTAACTTTGAACACCTAATTTAAAGGGGTTCTCTGGTTCCATACTGATATTTTATCTGCCCCGAGTACCCCAAACACTACATGTTTTTGCCCCAATATACCTGTTTTTCATGTCCGCAGGTTCCTTCCCCTTTTCTCAGCATCAGTACCTGTAAACATCCTGCCAGGGGGAAAAAAAAAAAAACTTTCTGTTTTCATCAGCTTCCTGCCATCCACACCCAGAATGCGTTGCTCTGGAATTCTCCACCTAGCTAACATGGAGAGAAGAGGAGGTGCCGGTGTGACCACTGCGGGGGGCCAGTGTGGCAGAAGGAACAAGCTCTGAGAAACTTCCAGAGAAAAGCATGCAGGAAAAAAATTAAAAAAGAGGGAGGAAGGTGCCAACCTGAAAAACAGGAATATGGGGCAAAAACATGCATGTTTGGGGTACTTTGGGCAGATTAAAACTTAAAATTAGTAATGAAACTGGAGAACCCCTTTAAAATCAATGGTCTACATGTCTGTGGACCTTCATATTATCATAAATTGTGCCAGAATTTGGTACATTAAAAAAAATAATAAATGTCCACTGTGCACAGTTCGACAGGGACGTGGATGAATAGAAATGGGTGAGGACATGGAAAAAAATAAATAAGTTTGTGTGCCTGACTCAAATGCTCGTTCATTGGGTTCTCTCATCTTTCTGAGGGACATGATCACATTGTTTGCTGCAGCACACTGAGGGACATTTATCAAGATTGGCGCTCTCATACGTGCGTCAGCGTGAGATGCACCTAATTTATTAATAGGCAGATGCCTCAATAAATTAGGCATATAGTGGCAGTCTGTGCCCCGAAACTAGCTCGGGGCTGCCGTAGACTTCAGCTATAATTTATGCCAGTTTCTGTAAGTAAATCCTGCAGGTTGAGTGAAGCCCCTCCCACCAAGCCCCGCCCCTTTCATCAACGCGAAGTGTCATCAAAGTGTCAAGAAGCTCCAAGAGTCCCAAATGATGGGGCAAATATGGCTTGTGCAATAATTTGTGACTATTTACGCCACAATAATGAAAAGACTTTAGTAAATGCCCCTCATTGCTCTGTGTAAACAGGGATCTGCTGCCAGCAAACCGTGATCCTCTAAGGCAGGGGTGGGGAACCTTTTTTCTGCCGAGGGCCATTTGGATATTTGTAACATCGCTCGGGGGCCGTACAAAATTCTCAACTTTAAAATTTGACGGCTGTATTTCGTCAAACATATACAGTGGGGAAAAAAGTATTTAGTCAGCCACCAATTGTGCAAATTCTCCCACTTAAAAAGATGAGAGAGGCCTGTAATTGACATCATAGGTAGACCTCAACTATGAGAGACAAAATGAGAAAACAAATCCAGAAAATCACATTGTCTGATTTTTAAAGAATTTATTTGCAAATTATGGTGGAAAATAAGTATTTGGTCAATAACAAAAGTTCATCTCAATACTTTGTTATATATCCTTTGTTGGCAATGACAGAGGTCAGACGTTTTCTGTAAGTCTTCACAAGGTTGGCACACACTGTTGCTGGTATGTTGGCCCATTCCTCCATGCAGATCTCCTCTAGAGCAGTGATGTTTTGGGGCTGTCGCTGGGCAACATGGACTTTCAACTCCCTCCAAAGGTTTTCTATGAGATGTGGAGACTGGCTAGGCCACTCCAGGACTTTGAAATGCTTCTAATGAAGCCACTCCTTCGTTGCCCTGGCGGTGTGCTTGGGATCATTGTCATGCTGAACGACCCTGCCACGTTTCATCATCAATGCCCTTGCTGATGGAAGGAGGCTTGCACTCAAAATCTCACGATACATGGCCCCATTCATTCTTTCATGTACATGAATCAGTCGTCCTGGTCCCTTTGCAGAGAAACAGCCCCAAAGCATGATGTTGCCACCCCCATGCTTCACAGTAGGCATGGTGTTCTTTGGATGCAACTCCGCATTCACTCTCCTCCAAACATGACGAGTTGTGTTTCTACCAAACAGTTCTACTTTGGCTTCATCTGACCATATGACATTCTCTCAATACTCTTCTGGAACATCCAAATGCTCTCTAGCAAACTTCAGACGGACCCGGATATGTACTGGCTTAAAGGGGACCTTTCATGTGTTTGAGTTACTTTAGTTAAATACCTTTATTGTTAGGGCAACCCCAGCTGCTAATACTGAGCATCAGAACAGGGAGGAGGAGACGCCAATCACATTGGAGAGCGTCACAGCCAAGGAGTTTTTTTCTCCCTGGCTGTGGAGCTCTCTGATGTGATTGGATCGCGGCACAGCCAGGGAGAAGGAGACGCCCATTGAGAAACCCGGGCGTCTCTTTCTCCCTGTTCCGATGCTCAGTATTAGCATACTGAGCGGGAGAAATACAGGAGGGCAGATCGGGCGCAGGAGCGATATTTTGAAAAACTGAACCCAGTGTCAGAAGCAGCAGGGGTTGCCCTAACAATAAAGGTATTTAACTAAAGTAACTCAAACACATGAAAGGTCCTCTTTAAGCAGGGGGGCACGTCTGGCACTGCAGGATCTGAGTCCCTGGCGGCGCAGTGTGTTACTGACGGTAGCCTTTGTTACGTTGGTCCCAGCTTTCTGCAGGTCATTCACTAGGTCCCCCCGTGTGGTTCTGGGATTTTTGCTCACAGTTCTTGTGATCATTTTGACCCCACGGGGTGAGATCTTACGTGAAGCCCCTGATCGAAGGAGATTATCAGTGGTCTTGTATGTCTTCCATTTTCTAATTATTGCTCCCACAGTTGATTTCTTCACACCAAGCTGCTTGCCTATTGCAGATTCAGTCTTCCCAGCCTGGTGCAGGTCTACAATTTTGTTTCTGGTGTCCTTCGACAGCTCTTTGGTCTTCACCATAGTGGAGTTTGGAGTGTGACTGTTTCAGGTTGTGGACAGGTGTATTTTATACTGATAAAGTTCAAACAGGTGCCATTACTACAGGTAATGAGTGGAGGACAGAGGAGCCTCTTAAAGAAGAAGTTACAGGTCTGTGAGAGCCAGAAATCTTACTTGTTTGTAGGCGACCAAATACTTATTATTTTCCACCATAATTTGCAAATACATTCTTAAAAAAAAAAAAAAAACAGACAATGTGATTTTCTGGATTTGTTTTCTCATTTTGTCTCTCATAGTTGAGGTCTACCTATGATGTCAATTACAGGCCTCTCTCATCTTTTTAAGTGGGAGAACTTGCACAATTGGTGGCTGACTAAATACTTTTTTCCCCACTGTAAGTGACTTAGGGGTAAGTTACAGAAATTGCGCTTCAATTAAAAAAAATCTAGAGCGCTGTATTTTTGCACCACAAAATGGCGCCTACACTACATATTACAAATAGTACAGGCGCCATTTTGACCACATATAGCAGTCTAATGTTTAAGTTGAGAATGTTATATATTTAGTTCTTGATTTGGCATTAATGGCAGCCAAGCTAAACCCAGAGGGGTCCAGGGAGGGGGTTCACCCAGCTTCCACTCTCCATGCCACTGTCCCTACCTTTGTCCCTTTCTCAGTCTCAGATCTGCCACCCACCTCCATCAAGCTCAGATCAGACCCCCAATATGCCCCCCAGCCTCAGATCAGACCCCCAATATGCCCCCCAGCCTCAGATCAGACCCCTAATATGCCCCCAGCCTCAGATCAGACCCCCGATAAGCCCCCAATCAGACCCCAGATCAGACTTTTAAAATAAATAATAAAATACACTTACCTCTCCAGCTCCGGATGGCGCTGCCTCTTGGCAGGTTCACTTACGCTCCCTGGTGTTCTTCCTGCCGTGCTGTACTGTGACCTGGCAGCGCACAGTGTCAGGTCATAGTGCGCATCTTTGTGCACTACGTCCTGACACTTTGTGTGTCAGGACACAGCGAGGAGGGGAGAAGACCAGAACAGCCAGTGCAGCGCTGTTCTCTCCTTCTCATGACTCCCGCATGCTAATGATGGCTTCCATAATGGCAGGGGTCCGGGGGCCACATGAAATGGATGTGGCCCGCGGGACGGAGGTTTCCCACCCCTGCTCTATGGGGACAAGCGATAGCTGTAGCCATTGTTCACTACATACATAGTGGGTGACTGTTGCGTGTAAATGCAGCTCTCCCTTTTGTAAATTCTGTTGCAAAGTAAGCCAACCATTGGTATAAGGTTAGACAGCTGTGCACCAAACTTATGTTAAAACCTGCTGCCCGACTAGACAGCCATTACAAGATTAGTACCTACCCGAATGTGTAGGAAGCCTTGGCATCACATCGTGTGTTCTCAATACCAGAAAATCAACGTAAACTGTAGACTGAGCGCAGAGAATGACCACTCACCCAAATATTCGGTGGACTGGTCTTTTACTATGTACAGCACAACTAACCACTGTGAGCATAATTAAGTTATAAAGATATTCACGTTATTAAGAAGGGAAGGAAGACAGGAGGAGAAAGAAAATCCTGGCACCTGTTTCTCTCCACCCGAACTCCCAAAAGTCTGGCGAAAGCTATTCTGTATGACGTTTGATAGGCCCTCCATACTGAACCGCTAGAAGCACAGCAAGCAGTAAAGGAAGGAAGAGAAAGGAGGTTAGTAAGCTGTTAAACAGAGGATAGCCAAGAACACAACATATAGGATTAGCCTACTGAACGGTGAATGTTAGAGGACCCGTCCCCTCTCCTGACCTGCCCGCACCCTCCTTGTATTACCAATTCTTGAACATCTATTTTTATGTCTCTATAATGCTATTCCTTTATTATTCCTGCTAGTAGATATGAATGAATTACTAATGGTTTGCAGTGAAGGTTCAGCTGGGTGTTACCAGTTGGGGGTGTGTCCTTGTACAGTCTGACACTATCCAATCACTGCTGCCACCAGACTGACAGGGGCACACCCGCGACTTTTAAGACCCAGACGGACCTTCATTGCAGACTGCTAGTAATCCATTCATAACTTCTAGCAGGAATAATTAAGGAACGGCACAAGTCATAAGAATAGATGCTCCAGAATGGTTAGAACATAGGGTATGCAAGCAGTTACTACAATAGACGTGTGACAAGTGCGTGCTGGGGTTGAGTTTGAATCCGTCATGAAAATATTCCTGCACAGATCTGCATATTACGACCTGTCCCTGCGCATGTCCGCTTTTAGCCCCCTAAGGTCGTTTCAGTTCACAGCAGGACAGCATTCAGCCTGAAGAGATGTGGCCGTTTCTCAAAGACAAATTCACATGTGAGAAAATTACATTTTGGAGCAAATATGAATGGCTAGCTCGTTAAAATCTAAGTGGAAATCGTTCAGTGCAGCGGTATAATGGTACTGCAAACTAAAATCATTAACTATTGAAATGCCACTACATTGACAGTAGCGGTCTACGCTGTGTGCACAATTACACACGTTGGCCCTGATTTACTAAACTTGGAACCGAATTCGACTTCAGTTCCGGGTGGTACCATAGAATCGAAGCAGAGTTCAGGTCCAAGGTTTTTCACTGTAATAATCAATTACCGAAGTTATTCAACAAAGTCTTACGCGACCTTGTGAAAAACTAACTTCGGCTCATCAGAGCCCATACATTCTAATACTGTACGGAGACGGATCTTCGTACGGTATTATAACTTATTTTTTTGCGAAGCTCATCTCTAGTTTTAATTGCACCAAAACCACAAAGTATGAATACATCATTATTCCTGGATATTTATGAATAAATTGGGTGTTACCATCTGTCGTGTCAAATGGGTGTGTCCCTACACAGGCAGCACTGATTGGACAGTGACAGACTCTGTAGGAACACCCCCCCATACCCAGATGTCATTTTATACATACAATTCTAGGAGGAATTTTAGAGGAACGGCACAATGCTGAGTTATGACAAAAGATGCAATAGAATTGTTATTTTATGAAAAATACACGAATGGGGACAGGTCCTCCTCAATGAGGGCAACGTACAAATCGGGCCGACTGTAATAGCAGTTCTGTCAAACAATAAAAGCTCGAGCGTTTGGGACAGTCCGACAGATGCCTGTCCGTACACCCACATAGTTTGATAAATACGTCTATGGCCCCTAACAGAATAACGTACACCATACAGTAGTCAAACAATATGCATTTCATAGCTTTATTCAACAGCATAGTCACCCTGGACTTATACTAACCAAATGTATATATGTATACCGGCATATACCTGGCTGTTATCTATGGACAACTTAGACTTAATAGTTGGGAGATTTTCCCACCATCTACATCAAACATTCACCCCAAATGTGGAGAGAACAGGACCCAACAGTTTACCTTTCCTTCTGTAACTATATGGAGGCATGGCGGTCAAGTCCCATCTCCATTCTGGCCATGGGAACTTATATTTTATTTCTTCAAGCAGTGTTCCTCAGCTCCAGTCCTCAGGACCCACATGATGGTCATGATTTGAGAATATCCCACAGAATGAAAACCTGTGGTAAGTCCTCATGCATGGACACTAATTATATCAGATGCTCATTACTAAGGAAACCCTGAAAACATGACCGACAGGTAGGACCTGAGGACCGGATGAGAGGAGCACAACTGTTGAGGAAGTTGAGGAAGCTGAAGAAGCAACTGTCCAGTTCGAGGGAGAAAAAAAAATCTATTTAACTGGAGTACGATCAGACACATTATAACCGCTTATTCATCTTTTCAGCAGCTTGTCTGCCAATTTCCATACTCTTCATCTGTCATCCAAGATAACCACACCGCTTCTCAGACTACCTGATGCCTACTGTGCATTGGCAGTCCAAGACACTTCCTGCTTGTCCAGGCCTGCTCTTGGATTGGTCAGCACTGCTCACGTGAACAGTGCTGGCCAATCAAAAGGCAGTCACAAGTGTCTTGGACTATGGTACCTAAAGCACAGTATGCACCAGTTAAGTCTGAGATGTGGAGCAACCAAATAAGGAAGGAAGAGATGCCTGAGAACTGATGGAGCTACAGCTGAAAGTTCGGCGTACACGGTTCGGGTTTGGGTTATCTAAGAATTGTGTTATGGATTCCGCTACCATGGACCATAACTTATGGTCCGTGGTAGCAGAATCCATAACAGACTTTAGATAACCAGAACCTTGTACGCCGAACTTGAAAACACAAGTTCCCTCAACACCACTGAAAAGACTAAAAGGAGGGAACCAGGTTGTTCCCCATGACCCTAATAACACCATACTGCTAGTGCAAGTGAGGAGCTCAACCAGCTGGACCACCTCCCAAGAGAAAGCAAACATGGACTCCAGAAACCTATGATCCTTGGTAAAGCCTAGCTATTGAGAACTCTACGTAAATACCATTCAAAAGTGAAATCTTGGCTTTGGGTGGACATTGTCTTTGTAGCCTGGCAGACATAGACCCTTACCGTTCCTGGCAGATGACCCTTCTCTTGTTTGCCATTCTGTGTGCTGCTCGATTTGAGCTTTCTCTTCTTCTTCACATTCTCCTTGTGCTCTTTCTGTTTGTTCTGCACTTCGATGAGGACAGAGATGAAGCTGTTTTTCACTTCTTTCTCAAACTCTAGCTCATCCCGTAAGGCCAGCTGTTGCACCAGCTCCTCCGAGTAATCCTTAATGGCCATCTCTATTTCCTCCAAAAGATCATTTAACTCTGAGACAGACATCTGCTTCACTCCTTCGGAAAAGAGGAAAAATAAAAATAGATCAGTCAGAGCGCAAGTACTTCACCAACGTAGAATGATCGGTTATTGTGGAGAAAAATGGGGTTTGATGCTTTAGAATAATAATAGTAATTCTACAGACCACTTGCCTCCTCTTCCAATATAGTGAAATTCAATGTATAAGAAGTCAAACATTGACTTATAGAGTAGCTGCCTTCCAATAGGAGGCTCCTGTCTTCTTTTTTTGGAAAGAGCTAATTCCCATACCTTTTTCTCATAGCAACATTGCATGGCCTACTAGACTCTCTACTCCTAGTAGGTGCTCTCCATAAAGAGAAATATCCCCCGACCCCCCAAATTCTCAGTAAAATTCCAGTAATTCAGACCTTGGCATCAAAAATTCCCCAAAATGTGATATCTATAGATCTACATCTCTATATGGTAGTGAAAGAGGTTGTATGACTCTATAGAAGGAGCTGCATGACCTCTATGCGCTGCCATATTCATATGGAAATATTCTCGCCAGTCATTCTTCTCATTGTCCTCCCTCAACCAGAGTTACTCTATGAGGCTCCTGAGCCCCTAAGCAAAATCCAACAGGTCATCCATCATTTAGAATACTGATGTTTTATGAGGATCCATATCGCTATAGCGCAGCCAATAACTGCACTGCAAAAAGTTCCCCAGGGAGAAACCCCCTATAGCCCTGACAAACCTGAGCTCTATGAGGAATGAATCTAATGCAAGACCACTAACAACTTCCAGTTCTCCGAATAATAATGCAAATTTCTGGTCATTCACATTCTTGGAAACTTTTGGTGGCGGACTGTGATGGTGACTTCTGATATAAAATCACAGAAAAACAGCGGTAATAACACTAGTGTCTGCGTTTCCTAAAACGGCAACGGTCATGACACACATGGTGGGACCAGGACAGTATTCTCTGACATTCGGATGACAATGAGTAGGCTCTGCCTATGCTTCAGTCCTAAGCTTGCTGTACACAATGCAAAGTTCTCAGCGCAAATGTTAAATGTATTCACAGGCTCCATTCTCCCAGTGAAGGCTAAGAGTTTCCATTTGGCCTGATGGGCTGATATATGGTGCTACAGTCAGGGGCGGACTGGGAACTTAAAGTGGCCCTGGAAAAATTACTAAAAGTGGCCCCATTTTGTAGTCAGGTCCAAATTGAAGGCAGGGCCAGAAATACCATATTGAGTAAATTATACCACCCCAACAGAGCCAAATACCACAGTCTATCACAAAATACTGCCAGCAGCACAAAATACATCCCCAAAAACTTCCTCTGGCCGGCCATGAGGAAGGCTCAAGCGGCCCCACTGGGCAATGGCCCACCGGGAAATTTCCCTTTTAAGGTCTATGGCCAATCTGCCCCTGGCTACAGTTTTCGATATAGAAAAGCATACTGAGTACACTTCTCTATGCAGAGGCATGCTGAAAAAATGTATACCCCACATTTTTTCCTTTACAATGGGTGACGTTGGCACATGCTGGGCAATAATCCAGAAATATACATCTGACAAGAGGCTGAGATGTGATGTGAAGAGCCTTACTTACCACACATCATAGGCTGCATTCACATTACTATGTGCAGCCCGTGAAATGCAATGCAATCCATGTGGCGGACACATTTTCCGGACCGACCATGGCTCATGTGAGCTGAACTCCCTGCATTACAGTAATTTATTATGCTGAGAGTTCTTGAATAACCGCGAGTCTACTGGCCTGGAGCTCACAACACCATAGATCACCATGATGCAGAGAGTTCAGCTCACATGAGCCGCGGTCAATCTGGGAAATGTGGCCGTCACATGGACCTAACACAGTCATCTGAATGCAGTCTCACTGCTGTGATTTTTATTTTTGCAAACTTTAGTTGTATTAACCACATTCTTATAGTTTAGGGTATGTTCACATTAGAGAGCAGACTGTCGAATTTCACCAAATGTGGCATTGTCGGATTCTACAATTCACTGCCTGATCCCCTTTGACTATATTGGGGTTTGGAAGAAATCTATCCGCTTTCTGGCATAAATGCCAGATTTCACAGTTTCTGTCAGGCCGGCAGCCAGCACTTGTGCCGGATCAGGCATGTGAACATACCCTTAAGCTTGTTTCACACCAGTGCTAAACTGTTCTGCCACTCTGTTCCGGTAGAGGAACAGCCTGCTGGAGTTAATGCAGAACAGCCAGATACTACCCCCATTCCCCCCAGAGCCCATTGATTCTAATGGGACTCGGCGGGATTCTGGCATTACTGCCAATACCACTGCAAGCAGCAGGTTTTGTCTGGCCAAATTCCAGTACTAATGCCGGATCCCTGCCAGGTCCCATTAAAGTGAATGGTCTCTGGGGCTATGCCGGATACGATAAACTCCATCAGGCTCTTCCTCTACCATAAGAAACTAGTGCGAGACTAGCCTGACCTGGAAAGTCATAGAGCGCCATTTCCCTTCCGTTATATATATATATATATATATATATATATATGACATAAGAAGGAATTGTCCACACTAGGATTACTCTCTTTCCCAGTATTGGCAACGGGTAAAACTGACACCATTTCTACTGATCCATCACTTGGAGAAATGGAGCACTTGGACGCGACATTAGCTCGCATCCCCACCGGCTATGTTTCTCTTTCACGGTCAGACGTGCAGGAGGATTGGGCGCGCTCCATATCTCCAGGCACTTATACTCAAGGACGGAGAAGCTGCCTGGTGAATAATCTCAAAGCAATTAGAAAACTCCTTTCATGTTGGATATTCAGTCCTGCTCAAATACATATTAATGAACTGGATCCACATCTGATACTCGACTGTTGTGTGGGGAGGGCGAGTCGGTGGGATTCTTATATTACCAGAGCTTCTGCTGGAAAATCACTTCTGATTCTTTCAGAGGATGACAATCTTAGAACTCAAGTACTAATAAGGGTATAACATGGACTAGAAAATGGGTCAAAACGTTAAAAAAGGGTTTTTTGGAGCCCGTACACAATTCTCTCATGACCTCATCTGCAGAGGCTCGTAGGAGGGAGTTGGGAATACTGGGAAAACAACACGTGATAATCTGCTGAACGGAACATCAAACTGAGCAATTATCATGCAGCGCACGCCGTGGACTGCTGCCGTTCACAGCCAGAACACAAAATCTTAGCAAGAGTGGAATACATACATAGATGTGAGAGCAAACGAGGAATTATTTCTAATACAATGATGGCAAACGTCCTGAACATTAGGAACATTTCAAGAACTGTCACATTCTATTCCTCCATGCAGGATCTCAGCAGTTCTTTACCATGTAAATCACAGCATGTAAATCCCCCGGGAAAAATGTTCTGATCCATACTAAGCTGATATCAGGTCATTAGCCTGATTCACGGGGGGTTTACTCCTTCCTTTACAAGCAATATATTCCCAGACCTCATGCACATGACTCTACATTTCTTCAGTGTTCAGTCTGCATTTTTCGCAGATCTGACCCATTCATTCATTTCTGTGGGGCCATACACATATCTGTATTCTTTCACAAATCTGTGTGGCCATTCCTCAAAGGGGTTGTTCGAGTTATGAAAAAAAAAATGTAACAATGTAAATCTGATGGGCAGCAATATATAACTAAGTTAAGCAAGTTTTAGGAGTGAAAAAATGTATTTCCTCATTTCCCTGGTTCTCTTCTGGCCTTTGTTTACCTGCAGTAACAACAATCTCTGCCGCTCCCCCTGCTCTGCAATGGGAGTGAATACAAGAGTGACATGTCTGCCTGCTGGGATACTCAGCAGCATGTTGTAAGTGTAGGAATACAAGTTCCAGCTGTACAATGACACTGCTGATACACACAGGAACTTCCTCCTACCTGTTCTTGTGCAATGCTCTGCAGAAGTCCTCTAGTCTGTCAGCTCCTGTGCCCAGCATCTGTCTCCTCACTGCCTGCAGCTACTCAGTAAACCCTCCAGCCCTGAGTCTGTGCTGCTGAAGAGGTTAAAGTTTTTCCTGAAGAATCCAGAGAGTGAGCAGACAGCAGTGCAGGGAGGTGTGGCCTGCACAGTGATGTCTCGTGTACAGACACACATCTGCTCTCTCTGACTTGTGCACGAAACATCATCAGAGCTGGGAGAGAAGCTGAAATCACAGGTAATGGAACCATCAGTGAAATCGGAGAAACCAGCCACTACAGATGAAGTTAGTGCATGGTAGTCTTTACATTTGATTAGTTAGAAACTTACAAAGAACAAAAAAAAAAAAAAATAACTCGGTCAACCCCTTTAAATTATACAGAACATGTCCTAACCTGGTCTGTGTTAAGGAATTGAATAATCCTTTCTATTGAAGGTAGTGGGAAAAAATGAACTAAAAAAGTTGCTGTTTGCTGACAGACATAAGGATCCGACTGGGCGCCTGAAGCCTAATGCATAAGGCCGTGTCCATATTTAAGTACAAAAACCAAGGATCCGCAGAATACGGAAACCTTCTGTGTGCACTCTACATTTTTCTCACTCCCATTAAAAGAATATCTGGTCCGCAATACGGACAAGCATAGGACATTTTCTAGAATTTGCGGAAAGGCCCACACATCTGCTATAAATATGGAAGTGTGCATGGCCCCACAGAAATGAATCAGTGGGATTAGTTGCTACACAGAAAAATACGGGCAGCACACGGAAGAAAAATACGGTTGGGTGCATGAGGCCTGCAAGCAATGCAGAACATGTCAGAGTCTGTTCAGTGAAAAATGGATGATTTTGCATGCAAGATGAATCATTCAGCGTTTCCGTTTGCATCTGTTTTTTTTGTTTTTGTTTTTTTACACATGCAATTGAAAAAAAGAACACAACATCTCCAAGTAACATCAGTTACACAGATGCCGTCCATGTGCGGTCAGGTTTTTTTTCCATGACCAGCTGACATGAATGGATCAGTCCTGCTTGAAAAACAGATGATGACAGAACATCGCTCACGTGCATATAATCATTGAAACAAATATGATGCTGCCTGATGTGAAAACACAGACCGCATCTGGTGAGATAAGCCACTGATGTCCACTACATAGTAAGGCCGGTATCATACATCAGTGTTTGATCAGTGATTTCAATCAGTGATTCTGAGCTAAAACCATGTACAGGTCACACCTTATCTCTGTGGAGGCTCCACTCCTGGTTTTGGCTCATAATTACTGATGCAAATCACTGACCAAACATTGTAAAAGCAGTGAATTCCATTAACTCTTTCCAGTTCTAGCTACTTACTATCTTCATAGCTACTATTGGTGGAGGACTTTTTGAGTGTCTGGATCTCTTGTGAAAGCATGGAGAGCCGATCTGACTGAGAAGGAGTGTCATCCTCTTCGGGATCAGGAGACTCTTGCATCATTTCCTCAATTTCTTCAATAACCTGTCGGGGGAGGGGAGAGATCACAGCTAATAAATCACTAGCGAGTTGAAAAGGCTCATAAAGTCTTCAAAGCCATGTCGTCAGATAAGGGAGACTTATCACTTGTATATCCCACACACTACGGAAACAGCAGCTACTAGACATTGCCTGACCTACCTTTCTCAGCAAACTCTGACTAAGGCTACTTTCACACTAGCGTTTCTTTATTCCGGTATTAAGCTCCGTCATAGGGGCTCAATACTGGAATAAAACGCTTCAGTTTTCTCCCCATTCATTGTCAATGGGGACAAAACTGAACTGAAGACAACGGAATGCTCCTGAAAGCATTCTGTTCCGTCTTCAGACCGGAGAACAAACCACAACATGCTGCAGTTTGCTCTCCGTAATAGTTATCCGCACCTAAACGGATCCGAAATGATCCCCAATGCAAGTCAACGGGGACGGATCCGTTTGGTGTGGACACACTTGTAAACGGATCTGATCTCCATTGACTTTCAATAGAGGTTATTCCGGATCCGTTTAAAAGATGCTAAAGATAATACAACCGGATCCGGAATTATGGATCCACAAGGTTGTATTATTCAGTACGGATCTGGCGGGTCCCTTCACCCGCCGGATCCGTACTAAGGCTAGTGTGAAAGTAGCCTAAAGGTCCCTTTAGACGGGGCAATTGTCGGGGAAAAGCGTTCCTTCCCGGCAATGGCTTGCTCTTCAGTTGACATCACTGCATTTACACACAGCGATCTCCTCCACAGTATGAAGAGGAGTGACTGCTAATACCATCGCTCATACAGACTCGTTGTTTGCTGGCATGGGAGCGTGATTAGACGTCACAATTTGCAGCAGGCTAGTGACAAGTTAGGTGTCTACACAAAAGTGGCAGTTATCCCAACGAACAAGCATTTCATTCGATCATGAGGTAATTGGCCATTATCTGGCAGTCTTCCCGGTATCCCCTGAGGAAGCAATGTGTGAAACGTGTGTTGGGGTCCAAGCCACAGTGGTCAGTATTCATTTTATATGACTTTTTCCCTGATGAGCTCTATAAGAATTGTATTGCATTGAGTACCCTTTGTCCCTCGTGTATTGAGAATTAGACGGTTGGAATTCACACTATGCGTGAAACAACATTTCTGTAGTCTAATTTGTTTTGAGGGTGAATGTCTTCAATTTTTTGTACTATACTATGTTAGGAGTTCATTAGGGGATGTGTCTCTGAAGAACATCAGTAGATGGCTTTAAACTGTGGCTTTTGTCTTTTTGTATATGCTACTGCTGCCATTTTTTAACATTTTAATACTTTTTGTGAAACCAATAAAGAATAATATGTTTATTAAGGAGCTGTGTATTTTATTTTTGGTGTGATTATCTGGCAGTGTAAAGGTGCAGCCGATGAGCGTTCACAGGATTATCTGGCAGATTCTTGGGGCCTTAATCCAGCTGACAATATCTAATGTCTGTGGACTAGCCCATTTACAAGTAGAGTCTGCATTTTCTGACAGCTGCTTTTCCTCCCCCTTTTACACGGAAATAACGATCATGTTTGGACAAGCCAAACTGACAGGCTAATAGCATGTAACACAGGATACTCATCACTTATCTATAGGATAGAGAAATGTGTGATTGCTAGGAGTTATATAAGAGTCACAAGAATGGGGATTGCAAGCCCCCTGCTTCTCCTTCCGTATGTCATTAAGTCCCATAGACTTAACACACTCCATTTAACAAGACCCCTGTTCTAGCCACTGTTGGGGGGGGGGGGTCACACAGTTTGGCACCTGGTGATCACATATATTTTGCCTGCTCTGTTGATGAATTATAAATTTCCTTTGTGATGAAACCTATTTAAAGGGTTTGTGCTGTCTCCGGATACCGATCACCTTCTAGCGGTGGGGCAGTGTAACTACAGTGCCACTATAATCTATACCATGAACAGGAGAGGACGCAGCGCTCACACAGAAGCCACAGTCTCTTCCATCAGCTAATCAGCAAGTAACGGGAGATGGAAACCCGCTGATCTGATATGGATGACCTATCCTGAGGTCATATCAAAGATAATAAAAGCAGACAGTGAAAGGGTTTGTGCTGGATGTAGCACTATGAGCAACTTACTAATACATTAATGCTGAGCTCCTCCTCTGATAAGAGCCGCCCCAAATACAGTGTTCTTCAATGACTGTACAGTGCTCTAGTCCCAACATGGCCGCATGTGACCTGACTCGTCCACCAGCGTCCTCCAGTGAATAAAACAGTGCACGCTAGTGAAACCAGCCATCCTTACCTGCTCAGCCGTGAAGAGAGGCTCGTCATTTATACAGGACACGATTATCGAATGCATATCTAGTTGTTCCCTCAGCTCCTCATCATCAGACAAGTCGAGGTTTAAATTAGTGTCCACCTGAAATAAGAAACACTTCTTTTCATCTATGGATTTTGGACACTAAATCAAAAATACAATACAAATAAATACTGAAATCTGTGCCAAATCAGCAGCATTTCTGCAACGAGTTCAGCACCCGAAAGTCAACATTTGGGGGGGGGGGGGGGGGGGGTTCCCCCGCTGCAGATTTCCAGCAAAAATGCTGATTGGAAAATATCTACAGCACTTTAGTCATGTGTGGACATACCCTTATGGTATAGCCACATGTTCAGGCTTTTTGATACAGTTTTTGAAGCCAAAACCATGACAGAATTCGAAAAGGAGAAGTATTATGGGGGTCATTTATTATCCTGAAACATGCCTAAATTAGTCGTATTTCAGGCGCAGATTGTGACGCAACGGTTAGTTGTGCTGCAATCTGCGACTTTTCCCTGCTGATGCCAGGTCTAAAAAAGTGGGCGTGGCTTGGGGCGGGGAAGGGGACCGGCCGGTAGCCCCATCTCATTCATCATTTTCTATGCCTGTTCTAGGCGTAGAAAATGATTTTGATAAATCTTCCCCTCTGCTTTTTTGGATCGCATTTTGGAGAATAAATGTAATCTACCGACACTAGTTTAAATACCAAATCAACCCTACAACAATGAGGGGGAAGACTATCCCTATGTGCACTCCCACAATCCTGACCACCAGAGAGGCCAGCACTTTTTCCTACAGTGTGCAAACACGACCACCACTGCTGGATTGCAGGGTAGTCGTAACTATGGAAACGAGCAGTGTATAATGTGATGGAAAATGGACAATACATTAGTAAGTGCCATGTAGTAACTTTCTCTACACAATAAATGCCACTTGCTGAAGTGAGACAACCCCTTTAACAGATATTTCTGCTTCTAGCTCTACTTTTCCAAATGTCTTTACGGCCCGCTAATCAGACGTCAATTTCATTTCACTGATTCGAACGGACATTGGTTCCTTCTGAAAGTTTCTCTCTAAAGATTCTTCATTTGAAGCCTCCAGGAGTAGTAGGAGGTAACACCGCTCCATGGCGAACACCTCGGCTTGAGGTAATCTAGATATGCATGTTAAGTAGGAATATTTGTGAAGGTTTCTGGTGACATCTGTATTCTGAGGGGACAGATGACCTAGTTACGGTTAGATAACATTTTTTACACTAATCCAGTTTAGCGTCGATGAGAAATGCCTCTAGTGCCTTCTGCTTCTCTAACTAATGGGGTATGTTCTGATATTCACTAAATCAAATCACAAGCCCCAATACTATATCTATAAGCCATATGTCTTATGTTATACGCACATGCACACTAATGGGTGAGAGACACGCAATGAATGCTATCCTGGATACTGACTAAAGGGAACAGAGATCTACTATAGGATCTGCAGTTTTGTGTTGCACACACTGGGGAGATTTATCAAACTGGTGTAAAGTAGAACTGGCTTAGTTGCCCATAGCAACCAATTCCACCTTTCATTTTCCAAAGGAGCTGTCAAAAATGAAAGGTGGAATCTGACTGGTTGCTATGGGCAACTAAGTCAGTTCTACTTTACACCAGTGTGATAAATGACCCTCCTCTACTACTTTCAAAACTGTATCAAAAAACCCCAGCTAAGTCATGCATTTTTAAGGCATTTTTCTGGCCAAAAAAAAAAAAAAAAAATGTGTAGCAGCACCCAAATTGTCCATATGCCCTGTGCAGAACAGAAAATTGAGAAATGAATAGCCGCATGGCTTTGTGGGTGCTGCAAAGAAATAAGCAACGCAGATCAACTAAACAGTGTGGTCCTAATTAGTTAATTGGAGTTTGCACAACTAAGTGGTACTTGACCGCAGTGTGGAAGCCTTGCAATCATGACAACTGCTCCTTGTGGTCATACCTTAAAGGGAACCTGTCATCTCCGAAACACTCCCTGAACTAGAGTAAGCGGTGTATAGTGTAAGTGATGCTGAATCCGAATATGTAAGTTTTATCTTCATACTCACTTCCATTCTGACGCTGTGCTCCCACAAACCAGCAGTAAAATGCATTGAGAGGACTCGTCTTTGAGTCCTCTCCATTATGTGAGTGAGCACCGGAGTCCACTGAGTGCATCTTACTGCTGGTTTGTGGGAGCACAACATCAGAATGGAAGTAAGTATGAAGATAAAAATTACATAACCAGACTCGACGTCACTTACACTATACACTGCTTACTCTAGTTCAGGGGGTGTTTCGGAGATGACAGATTCCCTTTAAGGGGGTTGTGTCCCTTCAGTAAATAACTTTCTCTACATAATAAACGCTAATACAAGCCACTTACTAATGTATTTATTATCCATATTGCTTACTTTGCTAGCTGGATTTATTTTTCCATCACTTTATACACTGCTCATATCCATGTTACGACCACCTGCAGTCCACCACTGGTGGCCGTGCTTGCACACCATAAGAAAAAGCACCAGCCTATGTGCACTCCCACGGTACTGGCCACCAGAGAGGCCAGCCCTTTTTCCTACAATGTGCAAGCATAACTACTGCTGATGGATTGCAGTTTGGTCGTAAAAATGGAAACAAACCGTGCATAATGTGATGGAAAAATGAATCCAGCCAGCAAAGGAAGCAATATGGACGATAACAATACATTAGTAAGTGGCTTGTATTAATGACACTTGCTGAAGGGACAACATGAGGTCCTGCTCATGAGGCGATGGCTTCTCCTGTGAGGTACAAAACTCATGGTTGGTCTAAAGAACTGGCCTGGATTGGAGCACAATTCCAAGTAATGCCAATGCTTCTGCCACGGACTAGAATTTATAAGCAAATGCTCAAATTAATGCTGGGGAGAACTGAAACTTTGAGTCATGATGGCAGTGGCCACATCTCCCTCTCGGCCACCATTATCCATTGCTGTAATAGGTGAGAGGTAGTCATTTCACAGCCCAAGGATAGGCAAGAAAATGTGTTCATTCATTTCCACTGATCGCTGCATTTCAAAGGTCAGACACTGAGGCATCATTAGATCAAGCTGTAGATCACATAATCATTACGGAAATAAAACCTACGCTGCGTTCACACGTGTGCTGTGTGAAAAACTAAAAAGCTGTAAAAACTCATGTGTTGGCACAAGTGAGAAAGGCAGTATTCCTAATAGACGACAAAAGAAAATAGCACTGCCATGCAAAACAAATATCTATATCTAGTTTTAGTATTTTTACACAAAATACATTTAAAGGGAACACGCCACCTGGATTGGGGCCATCCAACCACCAGCATACCACTATGCAGCTAGGGTTTAGGGTCCTAAAAGTGCCCCTCTCGACAAAAGAATGTAAATAAAATTCAAAATTAATGGACAAAATTAATGGACTCCTTCTCCAGCAGCATCAATGTCATGCACACTGTTAGAATGAAGCCGAGGTGTCACAGGGGGAACAAGTGAAATTCCACCAGCACCTCTCTTCCTGCCTACTTGCACGACCGCCTTATGTGGCGGACCAGAACTGATCGATGGTCCCTGCTCATTTACGTGCTGGGGCTTACCAGGGAAATGCAGAGGAAAAAAAAAACAAAACAAAGAGACAGGCAGGCAAAAAATATTGCGAAATACCCAGACCCAAAGTACTCAGAGTCAAACATACTGAATCAAAATCAAGAGAACAATGAAGCCAAATCAGAAAGCAAATCACTAAACAATATCAAACCAAGGTCAGACAAGATGGTCATACATGTGGTCGAGTCCAGGTCCAAATACATCAGGCAAAAGCAAGGCCAAGAACCAAGCCAAGGTCAACCAGGAGATGCAGAAAAGCCAAATCAGAATCCAAGAATCAGGGTCAACAGGAGTAACCAAAATCAGAAGGTGAAAAAAATCCACAATCCAAACTGCTGCTGAGGTATATAGAATCAATCACATATCACATCCTTGTCACTTAATGCACTGACTGGTCAGGTGACATGCCCGGCATCAAGTGACCTGTGACGTCAGAATACCTAGTGTGGGAGATCAGTCTCAATGGCGACCAGACACCGGCAGGTATATGGAGATTCGCCACGAGGACAGTACATTAGTGACTTTGTCAGCCGTACTGACTGATTTTAACCATTTATTGCAGTTAGTCAGCCTTTTTACATGCCATTAACACCGACCACAAAACAGAGCCGTGAAAAATTTGATTTGATGAGCTGGACGTTTCTTGGTTGTTGTCCAGGCCCAATAACATGTTAGCACCCTATTAACAGAAGCCCAGATCATCAGTTTGTCTTCTTAACTCATGGTGTCGTTATCCAGAACGACAACCTTCACAGGCCAAATGTGAAAGACAAATCATTTAGAAAACCAGAAACTGAAATCTCTAGAGTACGACCAACTAAGGGGGTAATTCCTAATCAAAAAGTGACAGAATTCTGGAGCATTTTGCATCAAAAAGTGGCAGACATGCTTTTCTAAGAAGCACAGAATAAGACAGAAGACAAAAACAGAATAAGACAATTCAGCTCACCACCTTCATATCTGATCTCACCAGCTGCTTCCTAAGGAATGGTGCATGGCGGAAACTCATTTTGGCCTTGGTTACACAAATCCAAAAAAAGATGAATCCAGCACACTCCTCCATGAAACTCCTTCCTTATAATTTCATATTAAAAAAGATCATCATGGTGTAAAGAAGTGAAAGGACTACGCGTTTCAGACATGTTACCAGGATGAGGTTTCTTGACACATAATAATATAGGAATTACAGTATAAGGAGGAGTGTGCTGGATTCCTCTGTTCTTTGGATTTGTGTAACCGTACAGGCTATGCACCACGTTTATTACGTGTGTTATAAACGTTTATAGCATTTTTTGACACAAACAGCAAGGGGGCGTGCCCATGCAGGAAAGAGGCATGGCGCACTAAAAGGGCGAGGATTAAGATGTGCCATAAATGCGCCATGATTCTGCTGTAAAGTAAGCCGATAGGTTGCGTAAAATTAGGGGGTGACATATCAAGTGTGCGGCCCAGGAAAGTAGGAACATTTTGCCAGTTTTGTTGGTGGTTTAGGCATTTGCAACACATTTATTGTGTATTTGCACCATTTTTAGGGTACTTTGCCTGGCAGTTTGGAATGACAAAGGGATGACAGATGTTGGGTGCGCAGAGATACATTAACCAAATTAATCATTGTGACTTTTTGCAAAAAGTCACAAGTATATTCCAGCCCCCTGGTGACGGACAAACTGACGGAGCCTTTGTAATAAATAGGATTAGAATGAAATAACCAGAGGTAATTAATGTGAAAAATTTAACAAATGGCATGCAACAGTTTTTAAATACGTTGCAAAAAAACAAGCAAAGCATAACCCATGCGCAAAAGTTGTATGTTACTATGTTATCCCCTAAGTTGATGCTGTCTAGGTATTAGACAGTATTAGTGAATCTGCCCCATGGTGATCTGCTCGAGCCCTGTCAACTGTCAAGGCTTTCCTGATCTACTGGTTGCCCACCTAGGCTGTATGGGCAGTATTGTGTTCTCTTTAATACGATCAATATTTATCAGCCAAAACCCGGATTGGGACCTACAGAGATGACGTACAATGGAAAGATTTGACCGCTTCTGTGCTCTGGACCCACTCCTGGTTTTGGCTTTACCAATACTGTTGAAAAATACTGACCGTATGAAAGAGATCTTATGCTGGGTTTAAATCTCCAAAATATCTTAGAAAATACACAGAAGGCGCATACAGCAATACCTGGGATTACCAAAAAACAAGGAGGGAGGGTATGAAAACCACTCACCTCAGGGCATACTGTGCTAGGTGCAAAACAACCTGACGTGCCAAAAAAAGGTACTTGAAGCTGCTGCCTCGCTGTCACAATGCATTTGAAGAGTATCAAGGGAAATAGAGAAAAATGAGACTTCTCACGAACGATGCTTGCCAAAGAAACTTTCAACGGTGTAGTCTGGAGATATCTGTCTATTTGTGTAAAATAGCAACGCGTTTTGAGGCTGACCCAGCCCCGTCCTCAGGAATCACATAAACTGGGTGTATGTGTATGCTGGGTTTACACATTGGGGCACATTTACAAAGGTCAGCATTTTCACAATGGTCTTTGTTTCCCCTTACACTGCTGGTGAATTTGCCCAATTTATGAAATGGTGACTTTTGGCAGCTATGTACCCGGAGGGCGAAAAATCTACTTCAGCCCCAGGCTGGCCTGTTTCCAGGTGTATGCGTTAGTAAGTTTGCCAGGGTCAGAGTACTGGCCCGGGCACTGCCCCCTTCCACTTTTCTTTTTTTTTTTAAATTCTGTTTGTCTATTTACAATAGACTTTTCCCATCGTCCCCATTTTAGATCATCTGTTCCACGTTATAAGTAAGGTTATGGGATATGGCATGGCTGGCTGTTCGTGGACAAGCCATACATTACCGCTGCCATAGGTGTGGACCGCTGTGCTATCTGGCACAAATTGTAAGAAGTTAATGAAACTTAGGCAGAAAAAGGACAATTTAATCAGAAGGGTTTCCTCTGTTCTAAGAATTAGTGGGTTATACGAGATCACCATTAGGGTGCATTCACACAACCGTATGTATTCTGCGGCCCGCAAGAAATGGATGTCATCCATGTGACATCCGTTTTTTTGCGGAACCCATTGTAACAAAGCCTATTCTTGTCCGCAAAACAGACAAGAATAGGACAAGTATCTTTTTTTGCGGGACTGTGGAATGGAAATATGGATGCAGAGAGCACACGATGTGCTTTTTTTTTTTTTGCGCGGACCCATACAAAAGAATGGGTTGGTGTGCGATCTGCAAAAAATGCAGATTGGATGTGGACCAAAAATAAGGTTGTGTGATTGGGGCCTTACAAGGCAGTCTGGCGGGAAGAGATCTGCAACAATGCAAATTGAAATTTAACTAACTGCTCCAGGCAATCCATAAAGTACTTACCGCTTTCTCCAAAAGGTTAAGCGTTGGTAAGTGCAAGGCTCTGGTGTGAGACGTCTTCCAATCCACAGGCATTACGTTGCCATAATTGTCGGTTAAAGCATTCCAAATTCTAAAGAAATTACAAAAAAAAGTAACCACAAGGATACATAACAGCTCAGACTCAGAAGAACTGTCACAATCCGAACCGTGCAGTGACATTTATATGCATTTCTTAACGTTTCCTCTGTTGCTCAAACCCACAGTAATTCCGGGAAGACATTTAGGGCCTTTGTTCCCCTGCAGATGACAGGAGAATTTTTGTATCAATACTTTACATTCTGCCTTTTATTTGTCCCAAGTCTAGGCGCACAATTCAAGAACAGATCAAAGTCGTAAGTACACATGGTGCATTTAATCCACAATGATGCAAGTACATACTGTATGTTCCTTCATGGTCAGGTAGGTGTTGTAGCCACCAAAACTGAAAGCAATGTTTATGGACTATACCCTACTCCGAGAATTAAGGTTTGTCCTTACTGTGCACAATTTGGCGCTATGAAGGCTACGGTGGCCTGAAAGCCCACCCTGTGGACCCCGCTTCCTTCTTTCAACTGTGTATAGAGCACACGCATGCAGCAGTATATGAAAACATGGAGACAATCTACAGACCCTACTGTCCCAGACTCTATAAAGTTAAGTATTTTAATGATGAAGAGATGAGTTTTGTGGGAATCATCCGTACGAAAGAAGTCTTACCACTATGTACAGTAATGTCCTATCAATAGGTTCTCACATAAATGCTTGAAATGCTTGACCGGTGTGAGGAACTAATGGGACCCCAGTGAGGCCGAGACTAGGAGTGCCATGTTCCCCGTCTGCAGTGGAAAGGTGGCATTAAATATGCAGTCACCCACCCCTAAGGGTATTCACACACAGTAGATTTGTTGCGGCCATTTCTGCAACTAATTTGTTTTCTTTCGTAGCAAGCACATGGATTCTTGGAATCACAATACTGATATCTATACTCAGGATAGGTCACCAACAGAGATGAGCGAACGTGCTCGAAAAGAGCACTGTACCGCTCGGCTCCCCTGCGCTCGCATGGGCACAGGCAGCCGCTTCCGTCCTCCTGAGGAGGACGGAAGCGGCTGCCTGCGCCCATGCGAGCACAGGGGAGCCGAGCGGTACAGTGCTCGTTTCGAGCACGTTCGCTCATCTCTAGTCACCAATATTATATTGGTGGGGGTCTGACTCCTGGCACTCCAAGTATCAGCTGTTTGAAGAGGCTGGGGCACTCCAGCGAGCGCTGCAGCCTCACAGTATACCAAGCACAGTGACATACAGTCGAGACCAAAAGTTTTGAGACAGACATAAATTTAGGCTTTCACAAAGTTTGCTGCTTCAGTTTTTATGGTGGCAACTTGAAATAACTCTAGAAGGTTATGAAGAGTGGTCAGATGAAGTGTAATTAATTGCAGCCATTCCTTGACATGGAAATTATCTTAAAGGGTGTCTTTCACCACGTTTTTGCCTATTAAACAGGATGACATTCTCAGTGTGCCAATGTCACCTGATTCTAAGTATGCCATTTAATTTCTTCTCAGTGTCCCCATTTTTCTTTAAATTAACCTTTTATCATATGCTAATTAGCCTCTAGGAGCAGGGGGGCGTTGCCCCTGCTCCTAGAGGCTCCGTTTGCCCGCCTCAATCCACTCCATTTTCTTCCTGATTGACGCCGTCCCGTTCATTATTCGGTGCAGGCGCACCGGAAACTCGCCAGCATCCTCACTGTGCCTGTGCCGAATACTGAACATGATGGCGTCCATCAAAAAAAAAAAAAAAAAAAAGGGCGTGGATTGAGGCGGGCAAACGGAGCTTCTAGGAGCAGACTGGTTTCTTAAATAAGAGGTTGGTGCTTGAAATCATTGTCTTCTTCTGTTAACCATGGTTTGCATCAAAAGAGTTTCACAGGCAAGGACATTGCTGCTTGTAAGATTGCACCTAAATCAAAAATTCATTGGATCATCAAGAGCTTCAAGGAGAGAGGTTCAATTGATGTGAAGAAGGCTTCATGGCTCCTAAAAAAGCCCAGCAAGTGCCAGGATGGTCCCCTAAATAAAGCCTTCTTCAGACTCTTGGATAAATATGGAAAAATGATTGTCTGGAGAAGGGGGGCACTGCCACGAGTCCTGTCAGGCCAACAGTAAAGCATCCTGAGACCATTCATGTGTGGGGTTGCTTCTCATCCAAGGGAGAGGACTCACTCACAATTTTGCCTAAGAACAATGCCATGAATAAAGAAAAGTATCAAAACATCCTCCAAGAGCAACTTTTCCCGGTGGTGAAAAATGTGTTTTCCAGCATGATGGAGCACCATGTCACAAGGAATATAAATCAACTAGGCATGTCAAAACATCAGAACCAAACCTACAGTAACGCCCACAAAGAGCGCAATAGGTCACACGCCATATAAATTGTTTGTGGGAGTTACTGTAGGTTTGGTTCCGATTCTGATATTGATGATCTTTACTGAGGATAGGTCAACAATATTTTACTTCTGGAAAACAGTGCCTTCACACACGGCAGATTTTCAGTGGCTGAAAATCCGGTCCATTTACGTGAATGGCACTTGCAGCCTTACCAGGGGTAGGGAACCTCCGGCTCTCCAGCTGTTGTGAAACTACAATTCCCAGCATGCTTCATTCATTTCTATGAGAGTTCTTAGAAGAGCAGAGCGAGTATGCTTGCTGGGAGTTGTAGTTTCACAACAGCTGGAGAGCCGGAGGTTCCCTACCCCTGAGCGCCTCAGTGGTGCCCTTATCTTCTATGGACTGCGTACGTGTAACCACCTTTCTGCTGCAAACTGCTAATGACTCTGCCCACATTGATTAACAAATGAATTCTGGAGACATACATATTATTAGTAATATATATATATAACGGTTATCAGTGTCCAATCCTTGTGGTGAAGGATGAGCTGAGCCGGGACATCGCTGTGTCTCGGTATCCCCGTAGTCTGCACTGCGGGGAAATAATTACATCGCCTCGAGCCAATAGACGACAATCCATCCTGACAAATGAGCCACTGCAGCCAGCATGCAGCACACAAGCACATGAGCCTGGTGGAAAGCAAGGGGTTAACGTACTCTCGAGGTGACAAATTCTGAGGATGTTTATCAGACGCCATACCCTACAATATATCGCCGCTGTCACGCTGCACCTTACAATACAGGTTCTGCCTGGTGTACAGACATTTAGAGCCTGCAGAATTTTAATGAGGCCTCTTTCTCCGCTGGGTGGTGCGGCCCTTTGAGCTGTCCACATCTCAGCATGTTCCCCGCCTCACAGCACAGAGCTCCTTTATTTTACTAAACAAAAAAAGTAATCTACATAAACCAATTAAAGGGGTTCTAAGCCCCTGGAGCTCAGATGGGTGCTGTGACCCCCCACTATGTGTACATGTATCGTCAATGGGAGAGAGGGAAAGAGCTGCTGCAGGACTCTTCTGGTGGCAGCTTGTCTCCAGTGAGAACAACGAAGGCATAAAGAAATGCAACATGGTCGATCCTTTTTTTCAATCCCACCCTTATCCCAACATCTGGGAAAAATCAGGTGGTTTGCCAGGCCCAATGAAATTGTCATGTTCAGAAGATGTTAACATAGACCTAAAACCATCTCAACTGAGATGTGAGCCATTGATAGCTGAAGATCATGGCCCTGGTCCCATTAGTCTCCCTTCCGACATTCCCAAGAAAATTGCACTTTTGTAATATGAAAATTATCCTCTAGGAGCAACCGGGGCGGTGCCGCTGCACCTTGCTTCTCCCAGAGGCTCCGCTCTTTATGCCACGCGCCCACTGCTGAGACTGTTAGGCCAGGCAGTGAAAACATATTTACTCCTGATCCTGAAGTCTCGCAGGAGAGTGTTCGCCACATGTACAGTAAAGGGACGGAGATTGCCCATCTGCCCAGCCATCTCCATCCATTTACTGCACGTGCCAATCATGGTCAGCACATGCGCTGAGTGTGAGCAGGTGGGGGCACAGCATGAAGAGGAGTGAACAGAGCCTTCGGGGGCAGCAAAGCACAATGGTACCACTTCTGTATCTCCTAGAGCAGGGATCAGCAACCAGTGCTTCATTCAACTCTATGGGAGTTAGGATAACAGTAAAGCATGGGAGTTGTAGTCTCACAGCACCTGGAGTGCCGAAGGTTGCGGATCCCTGTCCTAGGGGCTGAATTGCATATTACAAAAGTACAACTTTCTCTGTAATGCAGGATAGGAGGCTGATGGGACTGGACCATGACTGCCAGCTCTCAGGGGCTCATGTCTCAGGTGAGACGGTTTTAGGTCAATGTTTTTGATGACAGAAGCCCTTTAATCTTACAGCTCAGACCGCCTTTAAAGGGGTTTTCCAGAACCATGGTCCATCTTTTATTTCGGCGCACCCCAATTGCATATTAGTTCTCTACTATGCCATTAGGATCAACGCTGTGGTCAGGATGTTCTCGGCAGTATCTAGCTGGCTTACAAACCAAAGCCCCCGTGCCTAGCGATGTCATCTTCTCTGTCCTGGGCATCCAGGCTGCAATGTACATGAGGACCATATATTGGAAAAAGACTGGATCAGATACAGCACGTCACAGAAAGTGCCGAAACTGTTATAGAGGGAGTCGTGATCGATGTGGATATGGATGGATCAGAGGATCATCAGAGGGGTAAGCCTTTTGCTTTCACAGGTAGTAGCAGTCATTTTTGTTGAACAGCAGCCCGGAGAACCCCTTTAATCCTGGCTTTCTTTTGAATGACTTTAAGGTCATTGCAGCAGGTATCTCTGAAATCTGCCACTGCAAAACTATGTGCAATGGGATGGTTGTTATGGCGGCATTACTGCTGGGACTGCAGAGGGTCTTCTGGCGTATTATGTGCCCCCTAATACTTCTTGGGGATCCCTTCAGACTGAAATCGATTGCCAGTTTCGTGCCTGCAGGCATCTGAATGAGGCAGTGCTGTTGGTGGTGCCACTGGCAGGGTACAGAAATGATCTCCATGTCCCAGCTTTCACTTACACTCACCAACGGTGGGGGCTCAATCCCACCAATGCTGCAAATCAAATCGTACGGGGGTGGGGCAGCAGGATTTTGGATTTCCTGTGGATCTAAAAGAAAGTGTGCTGTCTATGTCAAAGTCCAAAAACTCAACCCGCCGCCTGCCAACTCATAAATAAAGTAGGAAATCTTTGACCTCATTAACCGTGATGTCAGCGTTAGGTAGACGGGTGCAGGTTTACTAACAGAAAATCCAGTTTCTGTAGGCCCGGCCACCTGAGGTCAGCGCTTAGGCCCATCTCACGGTGGAAATGGGGCGAGATGAGACACCCTTTAATGTTGTTTGTTTCTACGTTTACTCTCTGCACTTCAAAAGGCAGAACTTTTTTTCTTCATTTTCTGTCAACATAGACGTATAACAGCTTGTTCTCAGTGCCAACTTTTTGGGCACATCTAATGTTTTGAATACATTTTTTTTTTTCATTTTTGAGGATGACTGTGTGAAATGAAAAACCCTAACTCCTCCATTGTTTCTGATTCATTTTTACATTGTTCACTGTAGAGTGAAATGGTAAATTTATTCTGTGTGATTTATATACTTGGCGGTTTGTAGTTTCTATTGACACCATTTTTGAACACATATATATTTTTTATTTATTCAATTAATTTTCGGAGGTGTCACCTCGTATGATAAAAAAAAAAAACACATACCCTATATGGGACAACGGGTGTAATTTTTTTTTTTTTTTACGGTAAGGGATTTTCCGGCCTCAAAAATCATACCCCCAAACACTACTTATGTGATTATCAGTTTCATGTAGAACAAACTACATTTTTTTTTAACTTTATCAGGGCTGCATGCCCCCACTACACTCCAGTTATTGTTTGCATCCACCTGTGTCATTTCGTGGCCCTGACATCACAGGATTGGATGGAGCGCTGGGGCATGTGCATGCCGAAGCACCAAGTTCAGAGCACAGAGCTGCACAACCACTGCACATGCACTGGACAGCATTCAGCAAACTCCAATGGAAGCATCACGCCCCTACACCAGACATCGCTAGTGGTGCACCATTCAGTGCACTAGCTGGAAGACAAGGCCAGACAGACTGAACAGGAAGCGGAGAAAAAACACTTCAGCAGGGTCATAGTAACAGCTAGAAAAAGGCTTAGATTTACCTGGGAAACCAGAGATATTTCCACAAACTACTTTTTTTTTTTTTAGTCCCCTTAGGGGACTTAAACCTGCAATCCCTTGAACTATACACGGTAAGGGTATTATGTTCACACTGCGTTGTTTTTTTGTTTTGTTTTTTTAATAGTGTATTTGAGGCCAAAGCCAGAAGTGGATTCAAAAGGTATCAGAAATATAAAGTAAGGATTTATACCTTTCCATCCTGCTGGATCCACTTTTGGCTTTGACTTTACAATTGCCCATTGTTTTGCAGGAATGCTGTGCATATACAGCAGCGGTCCAAACCCTACCAATCAGGTATTCATCCCTTATTCTGTGGACAGAGAGAAACTTTCATTTTTTCACTCAACCTCTAAATTCCAGCACAGTATATTGAACGTTTGCACATCAATTTTCAGAATTTGCTGTGATTTTTGCAATAGTAATATATATCAAGGAAAGCCGGCATATGACTGGAATCACACACAGCCAGAAGGGGATCCAGCAGGAAGGAGAAGTATAAATCCTTCCATTATATTCTCCATTCCTTCTGTTTATGAAACTACACCAAAGACTGGATGTGTGATTCCAGCCTAACACTAGGTGTGAACAGTGATCATAAATTGAGGGTTACTTGACTTATTACTGTGACATGTATACAAGGGGAGGATTAAAGGGTTTCTGTCATCAGAATTTAGCCTACAAAACCGAGTGTCATTTGCAAATCGCAAATGACACCTGATGACAGAAAGCCTTCTTTTATAGAAAACTGTACGGTAGTTTTTGTTAAAATAGCGTTTTTATAATATGTTAATTAGGCCCCCTAGGTGCAGTAGGCGTGAACCTTGCACCTAGGAGCGGCCGTAATAACGCCCCTTACCCCTCCTCCCTTGCGTTGATTGACAGGGCCGGGCAGCCATCTCTTTCGTCTCCCGGCCCTGTACGATCGCGAACTCCCGCGCCTGCACATTGCGATAAGCAATCCGCGCATGCGCATTGATGAAGCCGGGACCCGGGCGGCCGCCGGCTCTCAACGCGCGTGCGCAGATTGCTTATCGCAATGCGCAGGCGCGGGAGTTCGCGATCGTACAGGGCCGGGAGACGAAAGAGATGGCTGCCCGGCCCTGTCAATCAACGCAAGGGAGGAGGGGTAAGGGGCGTTATTACGGCCGCTCCTAGGTGCAGGGTTCACGCCTACTGCACCTAGGGGGCCTAATTAGCATATTATAAAAACGCTATTTTAACAAAAACTACCGTACAGTTTTCTATAAAAGAAGGCTTTCTGTCATCAGGTGTCATTTGCGATTTGCAAATGACACTCGGTTTTGTAGGCTAAATTCTGATGACAGAAACCCTTTAAGTGCGGTTACCTCCTCATTTTCTACAGGGAGAACACCTGGCATGAGTCGGTTCCCAACAGGAAAAAGTACTTATGCCGATGGGGCTCAAGCATATTCTGCATTGCCATAAATGTTGAGGGTTGGAGTACCCCTTTACTACAGAGTTATCAGACTTCTACTATATGTAAAACACACAGGAAGTTCATATGCAAAGTCATCCTGTTTTCTTGTTAAGGTTTCTGAACAGAGTAGATGTGGAACATGGTTTACATGAAGCAGTATGATATGGTCTGCAGGACAGCGGACGCTACAAGGTGCCCCTCGTATGCAAGGAAAAGGTCATGAATCTCCCACAGGCTAAATCAATATGACCGCAACTCCCAGCACTGCAATTCAGCAGCGATAGAGGGAATAATCAATGAGAGCAGCAAACACCTCTGTCAGCAACTGCTCCTGCAGTACGCATATGGGAAGCAGCACCGCACCAGCCACATGGTAGGTAGAACAGCACCAGGTGGCGGCTTTACATCTCTGGGATGCTTATATACAGATGTGGCCTGCTAACCACAATGTTCAAGGGGTTGTCCAGGAGTTAAAGAGGGCATGTCACTACAAAATGCAATGGAATGGCATGTTATAGAGCAGATTGATATATGGTTTTGTGGGTAAAAATTAACTAAAACTTGTAATTTATTCATTTAAATCTTTGCTTTTCTTACTTCAGTGATAGCATTCTCTGGGTAAGTGTGTATACAGAAATAACTGTCAGTCACCGATAGCTGTATATAGGGGAGGTGATATCAGTGACTGATAGCTTTCCCTGTGTAAGTGTGTATACAGAGATAGCTGTCAGTCACCGATAGCTGTATATAGGGGAGGTGATATCAGTGATTGATGGCATTCTCTGTGTAAGTGTGTATACAGAGATAGCTGTCAGTCACCGATAGCTGTATATAGGGGAGGTGCACAGCAGTCATGTGTCGGTGGGGAGCAGTAGGTGATCGGTATGGTAAGTATTCCTTTTTGTGGTATTTCATACCACTGTGAGCTGTTTGCAAAAGATTTCATGGGCTGGAACAGCGATTTAACAGTTAAAAAGGACCTGTCAGCACTAAATGCAGTGTGATATGCTGGCAGCATGTTATAGAGCAGGAGAAGCTGAGCAGATTCATATATAGTTTTGTAGGAAAAGACTTAATAAAGCTTGTAATTTATACATTTATATCTTTGCTTTTTCTGACTTCAGTTCTACACGGGGAAGGTGTTATCACCGATTGATAGTATTCCCTGTCTAGATTTCTATACATTGATAACTATCAGTCACTGTTAGCTGTACACAGGGGAAATGTTATCAGTGATCGATAGCATTCTCTGGGTAATTGTGTATACAGAGATAGCTGTCAGTCACTGATAGTTGTACACAGGGGAAATGTTATCAGTGATCGATAGCATTCTCTGGGTAATTGTGTATACAGAGATAGCTGTCAGTCACTGATAGTTGTACACAGGGGAAATGTTATCAGTGATCGATAGCATTCTCTGGGTAATTGTGTATACATAGATAACTGTCAGTCACTGATAGCTATACATGGGGAGGTGTTATCAGTGATTGATAGCATTCTCTGTGTAAGTGTGTATACACTGTAGCTCTAGACCCCCCTTTGGTGGCAGATTAACATGGCCAAACATCTTTCGCAGCCATGAAAATGTGCACAGGCGCTGTACTTGCGAGAATCTCAAAATGCTCCAATGACATGTCCACAAATCTGCATCACATGGTCACAAGCTCAGCTACAGCTGATAACAGGCTTCATCGGTGACACGGCCACAGTAGTCAGGTCACCACTGAGACTATTAGTTGGCTGCAGTGCAGCATATGACCATGCTGTGCTATGACCATCAAGGTGGACAGGAAAAAGCGTAGTGGGCTGGTGCTCCACTGTTTCAGTAGCTACCATTGCAATCCATGGGAGCTACAGAAACCGCACAGCAAGCTATACTGTCTCCCTAACTCAGAAACATCATAATTTGCTGTGCTCCACTGTTTCTGTACCTCCCATGCAGGCCTTCTCCGCTGTATCCTTACATGATATCAGTTTATACAAGAGCATCTACCGTGAACTGAATATTTCACCATATGCACTGCAAAGAGTGATCTCTGCAACATACATTGACAGAAGAGGAACTATTTCTGCTGCAAAAAGAGTTATAGTGATTTATCACTAAACTTATTACCAACCCTGATCTATGACATATACCACTGGGATTTATCACTATTAGTGATCTATGACATATAACACTAGGATTTATCACTACTCCTGATCTATGGATTTATCACTATTCCTTATCTATGACATAACACTAGGATTTATCACTATTAGTGATCTATGACATATAACACTAGGATTTATCACTATTAGTGATCTATGACATATAACACTAGGATTTATCACTACTCCTGATCTATGGATTTATCACTATTCCTTATCTATGACATAACACTAGGATTTATCACTATTAGTGATCTATGACATATAGCACTATGATTTATCACTTAGTGATCTATGACATATAGCACTATGATTTATCACTAGTCCTGATTCTATGGTTTATCACTATTCCTTAATCTTAAACTATGACATATAACACTGGATTTATCACTAGTCCTGATCTATGACATATAACACTAGGATTTATCACTAGTCCTGATCTATGACATATAACACTAGGATTTATCACTAGTCCTGATCTATGACATATAACACTAGGATTTATCACTAGTCCTGATCTATGACATATAATGTTGGGATTTATCACTATTAGTGATCTATGACATAACACTAGGATTTATCACTGTTAGTGATCTATGACATAACACTATGATTTATCACTGTTAGTGATCTATGACAACACTAGGATTTATCACTACTCCTGATCTATGGATTTATCACTATTCCTTATCTATGATATAACACTAGGATTTATCACTATTAGTGACCTATGACATAACACTGATTTATCACTATTAGTGACCTATGACATAACACTGATTTATCACTATTAGTGACCTATGACTTAACACTGATTTATCACTATTAGTGACCTATGACAACACTGATTTATCACTACTACTGATCTATGCCATATAACACTAGGATGTATCACTAGTCCTGATCTATGGATTTATCACTATTCCTTATCTATGACATAACACTATGATTTTTCACTATTAGTGACCTATGACATAACACTGATTTATCACTATTAGTGACCTATGCCATATAACTATGATTTATCACTACTCCTGATCTATGGATTTATCACTATTCCTTATCTATGATATAACACTAGGATTTATCACTATTAGTGATCTATGACATAACACTATGATTTATCACTACTCCTGATCTATGCCTTATAACACTAGGATTTATCACTAGTCCTGATCTATGACATATAACACTGGGATTTATCACTACTCCTGATCTATGACATATAACACTGGGATTTATCACTAGTCCTGATCTATGACATATAACACTAGGATTTATCACTAGTCCTGATCTATGACATATAACACTAGGATTTATCACTAGTCCTGATCTATGACATATAACACTAGGATTTATCACTAGTCCTGATCTATGACATATAACACTAGGATCCATCACTAGTCCTGATCTATGGATTTATCACTATTTCTTATCTATGAAATAACACTAGGATTAATAACTATTAGTGAGCTATGACATAACACTAGGATCCATCACTACTCCTGATCTATGGCATATAACACTAGGATTTATCACTACTCCTGATCTATGACATAAAACTGACATTTGTCACTAGTTATGATCTATAACATATACTGGGATGTATCACCAATAGTGATCTATGATACATAACACTGGGATTTATCACCATTACTGATCTATGACACTAGGATGTATCACTATTAGTGAGCTATGACACTAGGATGTATCACTATTCCTGATCTATGACACATAATACTAGGATGTATCAGTATATCATTAGCTATGAGCACAGCCTGCTGCTGCTGGCAGTCTGGGTGCCCTGGTGCCACCCTGCCCGGGCACTCACTCGTCATCCTTCATGATGCCCTCCTCAGTGATGGGCCGGACCGGGGCTATGTGGCCGGTGTCGGTGCTGTAGTTGCGGAAACAGACTGTCAGCTTCTCGTCAAAGTCGTTGACCAGATCCTCCATGGACTTGAAGCCTCCCATGATGTCCACCGAGAAGTTGTTGTCCAGCTCGGCGAGGTCCTCCAGCGAGTTCAGGCCGTCCACGGGGGGTTCCGCTCCGGGGGAGTTGGAGTTCACCGTATCCAAGCAGTTCTTCGTCCCGGGAGAAGAGGAGGGAGGACGGAATTCATAGAAGTCCTGCCAGTCCTCGTCAAACTGTGCCAGCGGGGCCGCCATGTCCGTGCTGGGGGTCCGGGACTGTGTGCGCTAGAGGGGGGCTCCCGGTCCCCCCTTCTGGGGGCTTCCTGACGGTGCACACGCTTGTTCTGCGGCCGGAGCCTGATCTCCGCCACTCTCCGTACCTCCTGCACACACACGACCCCCGCCGGTGTTTATAGTGCTGGCACCATACTTTACGTCCTTGCGGGATCTAAGCCTTGAATGAAGGGGAATGTGGGAGGGGCCACTGTCACGTGACGTAGGAGAACGCGCGGGTCGCCATCTTAGGTTCTGGCAGTGCGTCACTCCCGTCGTGTTTACAACTGATTATGCCACGGGGAGAGGGGGCCTCATGTGACCTGTTGGTTCCAGTTTGGGGGGGATTTTAGCTTTTTTTTATTCTCGTAGATCGTTTACCGAAACTAACGCAACAAGAGAAATATCTAAGAATGTGACTAATTCACACACAAGTATTACACGTCTTCTGTTTATGAGCGTCTCTCTCTCTAGTTTTTTTTTTGTGAAATCCCTATCAGGTATGGGCTACACCACCACAGGGACAGCATGGCGCCTCCATAGCCGCACATTGCAACATAAGGGTCCTAATCAGTGCCAGTAAAGTGCTACCTGTGTCCTCCAATATATAGTTGTAAAAATCCCAAATAATCATTCTCCAAAACTCCCCTGGAGGAGGGAGTGCAGAGGATGGGAGTGGTAGTGGCCCTTATGAAGTGTTGTGTCACGGTGCATAACAGGCCGTTGCTCCATAGGGATAGGTGCAGTGGAATTATAGTATAGAAGAATGGGGCCAGAAGTTACAAGGTCTCTTTTACTAAGTGTGACATAGAACTAATACATTCAGTGCAGCTGATTCCAAGTGCAGGTTCCTGGCACCAGTAAGGATATGGATGCCAGTTAGATGATGGCAATTTAGTTCTGGGTGATGAGTGTCTTAGCTGTAGTCCCTCACTTCCCACAAACAAGTGCCTTTAATACTGGTAGTAGCTGTTCAATCTACTGTCTAGCGTTTCAAGACTTCACTTGAGTCTTGAAGTAAGGCTATGTCACATTTTCAGCAGAACAGGCTGCCGGAGATCTCCGGATCCAGCATTGCAGGATACTGCCGCCTGCCCACCAGACCGCATTGATTATAATGGGGTCTGGCAGAGATCTGGTCACTACCCTACAAGTATGCCGGAAATCAGCAGGGCAAAGACGCAGTGGTTTTTCTCTGGCCTTTTCACGGCATCGCAGACAAGAATAGGCATTTCTATTAAGGGCTTGACGTTCCAATCTCCAAAATGCAAAGCGAGCACAATCGGTATCCGTGTTTTGCGGATCTGTAAATACAGATATGGTAGTGTCAACGAGCCCTAAGGCTGAGTTCATGTTCATGCTTGCCGCTGTCCTGCTGTCTCTCTGTGTGTATTGAAACCAGTGCTCAGTGAACTTCCTTTCAGCACTGCATCCTTCCCTCTTGCTCCCTGTTGAGCTGCTGACTAAGGTGCTGATCAGTCTCCCTATTTAAGTGGGCTGTGGATCCTACCTCCTTGCCTGAGTTTTGGGGTTTCTAGTTTCTAGCAACCAGTGAAGGTGTAATCTTTTGTCTGACTACCCGTGTACCGTACCTTGCCTGACTACTGATTTTATTTATTGCCGCATGCCCCACATTTGGAATTACTACCTCAAATACTCAACCTGCCCTGACCTTGGACTGTATTTAGACTGCACACCTTGTCTGTTCCCTCTGTACTTCGCACACGTGTCTCTGACCCTCATGGGTGAGCTGCCATCTACAACGGGACTACTCGAGGTGGAGTAGTCCTGGCGCAACCTGGTTGGTTCCCTGCAGCAAAGTCCAGGTCCCTGTACGGGGGTTAAAGGGTGAATACCAGGGGACAGCAAGGACTTAGGTTCAGCCCCAAGTCAGACTGGTTAGTTGGCACACAGGGTCCACACCTATCGCCTGTTACAGTTCACACAGAGATTTTTTCTGTGTTAAAAAAACATGGCAACTGCTTCAAAATACTACATAATTTTTGACATGGTTTTTGATGCGATTTTGACGCCTGCCTGTTCCAGTGGGAGCTTTGGACGTGGATTTGGCATGAAAATCCACATCAAGAAGGAACACATCACTTCATTTTTTTGTGCTGTGGTTTTTAAAACTGTAAGTGGAAAAAACAGTTTATAGATCACCATGTGGTTTTCCTGTTGAAATCAATAGAAGGTGGATTGCAGACATTTGTGTGTTGATTTTAGGTGCAAAATCCATACGAAGATCATTCCTGAAAAAACTGTGTGTGAACTCACCCTAAGAGAGTAGGGAAATTTAATCTGGATCAACCCTACCCTACCCTACATACCTGGTAGGGTTGATGATGCTGATTAAAATGATACCTGTCTTATGTCTGTTGATGGTATTTTTGTGAAGAAAAATGAACTTTTACGATTATGCAAATGGAACATTCGAGCACCAGGAAGCAGGTTTATGTGGTTCGAGCACCACTCCATCGACACCCCTCTGCTTTTCATCACACCCCCTGCCTTTAGATTGACAGCACTAGATCGCACTCGTGTCCAGACCTGCGTGTGCGCACATCTTCGCTCATCAGGATGAAGCCAAAGAAGTAATTGCGAGAGCCATATTCATGAAGCTACAATCCCACAAGAAATGTATGCTGAAAAAGTAATTATTCTTAAATAGCCCATAAATAAGTCTGAACATATGCCAAAGGACACATACATACAGTATGTCAGGGAGCCGAATGCGTTGGACATATGAAGCAGGAGATTTGCTGGCGCATAGCCAGGAGTGTCATCTCCTCTGGCGGACCTGGCCATATGTTCTAGTAAGTTACCACTTTAGTAGCCCTGGATGTCTCTGATATGTCCTTGTAACTTACGGCTCTAGCTCTGGATAGAATCTTGGCTATAAAACAAGACTAGGATCACACTTCTAGCTGCAATCAAGGTAGGGGTGGATTGGCTATAGACCTTAGAGGGATATTTCCCGGTGGGCCAATGCTTAGGAGGCCACCCAAGCCCTCTTCATGGTCGCCAGGCAGGTACATAATGATCTGATTCTCTCTTACGCACCTGGCCGGCAGCTGCAGATGCCCTCCAGCGATACAGTTGAATACTGTGGCGCAGATGGCAGTATTTCATGCTGCACTGTGGTATTTGGTTCAGCTGGGGTGGTATATTGCTCTGCTGTATGGTTACCCTGCATAATTATTTTGCCCCGCCTTCAGTCAATTTGGACCCGCCTGCAACATGGGGCCACTTTTACTTTTTTTTTTTCCATGGCTACTTTTAGTTCTCAGTCTGCCCCTGATCAGGGTGTAATGATTGCAGTCTTAAAGGGGTTGTCTCACCTCAGCAAATGGCATTTATCCTGTGGAGAAAGTTAATACCAGGCACTTACTCATGTATTCTGATTGTCCTTTTTGCCTCTTTTATTGGCTTGATTCATTTTTCTATCACATTATACACTGCTTGTATCCAGAGGTCACGACCACTGCTGCAGCGCAGATACGAGGTGGCTGGGATGGGAGCTGCTCCCCATGTGTGCCTATGCGCACTCCCACGGTCCTGGATGGACCTACATTGAGCCTGTTTATTACAGAGAGTTGGGAGCACACTGATGCTTAGTTGCCAACAGTCCCAAATATTCAGTGACAGTACTGGCAAATTCATCTTGTCCCGGCTCAAAAATGGATGAGGCTTATATAAACACTACTAGTTGGTGTTCCCAGGTGGATTTGGGCCAGGCACAGGATGAAGCTTGATTGCCCTGAATTTACCAGCTCAAATGTTGGTAAGTATGCAAGCATCTAAGCATCAAGGCACAGATGGCAGGATGAGAAAACTGCATTGGGACACAACAGAAAGAAGATACCAGCGCTCATCATGGAACGGGGAGGTGGGCCAGTATAAATGTGTAAGACTGCATCCACGAGGTATGGGCCACAAAGTGGGCACAATTACCCTCGTCAAATAAATTGCATTAAAGAAGAACTCCCGCAAAAATTTTTATTCTCTGACCTGTTAGAAAGGTGCATGATATAATCTGTAGTGATTGTCATCTTCTTATCAGTGACTGTTTCTGTGAGTAAAAACCTCTCTTCTTATTGTAGCTGGGTCATGTGACCAACTCCCTGACCTCCAACTGACCCAGGACAGAAAGCCAGTAACTGCTCTATTCATTCCTATGGGAGCCTCACTTTCAGTCTCATAGGAATACATAGAGAATTAGACTTCCTGTCCACACATAAGTCTATGTGTGAGTTGGTGGTTCTAATTGCTGGTCACATGACACAGATAAGAAACTTCAGGATGATATAAGTCAAAAATTCAGACACTGGTAAGAAAATGACATTCACTACAGATTACATCATGTACATTTCTAGCAGGACATGGAATAAAATTTTTGTCGGGAGTTCTTCTTTAACCCCTTCGCGCCCAGCGCCGTACATGTACGGCGCTGGGGCGATGCGGGCACATGGCGCCCGCTCGCGGGTGCGGCGGGCGTCATGGCCGGCAAGTCTCTGCTGTTTCTAACAGCAGAGACTTGCCGCTACTTACCGCCATCGGCGGCGTCTTCCTGGTTGATTAGATGCCGTGATCACACGTGATCACGGCATCTAGTTGCGTTTCAACCCGGAAGCATTCGCTTCCGGGTGGTGTACAGACACCCCGTGTGGCCAATCGGGGTGTCTGTACACCATATGAAAACTGTAATCCTCGCTGGTGAGGATTACAGTTTTCAAAGTGCAATTCTTATTCTGGCCACTAGATGGCAGGCCAGGATAAGAAATGAGCAACTCATGGATTTCTGAGTCTATAAAATCCATAATTGCTCATAAAGAAAAAAAAAAAGCCACAATATATAAGCCCATATTTGAGCTTTCTAATAGTAAAAAAATAAATAAAAAAGATGTAAAAGTTCAAATCACCCCCCTTTCCGTATAAGTAAAAAATAAATACCTAAATAACAATAATTATAGACATCATGGGTATCACTGTGACCGAAAACGCCCGTACTTTTAAAATATAAAAAAAAAAATTCCAATACGGCGAATTGTGTGGTGGAAAAAAACGTCCAAATGGCGATTTTCCGTTTTTTGTCGCTTTTTTTTTCTTAAAAAATTAAATAAAAAGTGATCAAAAAGTCATACACACCCCAGAATGGTATCAATAAAAACTTCAGATCGTCCTGCAAAAAATGAGCCCCCATACAGCTCTGTACACATAAACACCAAAAAGTTATAGGGGTCAAGATTTGACAAGAAAAAAAAAAAAAAAAAAGGGCAACTTTCTAATTATTTTATCACTATGAAAACGCAGAAAAAACTATACATATTAGGTATTGCCGGATTCGTACTGACCAGTAGAATGAAAGTAACGGATCAGTTTTAATGCACATCGAACGCTGTAAATAAGAAACCCGTAGAACTGTAGCGGAATAGCGTTTTCTTTGCAATTTCACCCGGTTTGGAATTTTTTTCCTGCTTCCCACTACACCGTATGCAATATTAAATGGTGGCGTTGGAAAGTACAACTTGTCCCGCAAAAAACAAGCCCTCATACAGCTATGTGAAAAGAAAAATAAAAGAGTTATGGCTGTTTGAAGGCAGGGAGCGCAAAACGAAAATGCAGAACCGAAAAAAGCTCCGGGGGTGAAGGGGTTAAGCAAGTGAACCACAAATACAAACACACTGTGCGTTAACAAAAATGTAGATTTTGGTAACACGGCAGCTGTTTCTGGTGGGCAGTATATATTTGTAACATATTTGTGAACGATGGCTAAAAATTGCAGTCTTTGCTTTCGTATTTTTTTAGCTCACCAGGTGTGGTTGATGTGAATGATTGTGGCATATGTGAACTTTGCACACCTTAATCTTTTAGTTTTTTTTTTTTAATAGTTTCTGTGTATAAACCTTTGCTTAGTTTTAGGTGCAAATGTATGCTTTAATGTATTTTTTTCCTGTTTGTTACAAAGTTACGTAAAGGTAGACATGGCTGTCAACAACACATGAAGACAAATACACCGACCAAGTTGTCAGCTTCCGGGAAATATATAGAGTGAAAGAGCTAGGTCTAAAAATCCCCAGTGGAATAAAATATGCTCACCTTCTTGTGTTGTGCGAATTTAGGCCCAAACATTGATCAGATGCCTGGAGGTTAGAAGTAGTGGTCGGCGCAGCCAATGCCATCTATATCCTCCAACAGGAAGAGAAAAGGACCATAGAGAAGCCGTCGGAAATTGTAAGACATGGACAATCCACCCATAATCAGACATCCCTTGACGCAAACTCATGACCAAACTTGATGTTTAAATGAACTTCTTTATTGTAATCCTTAAAACAACGCGAGTCAAGTCTAAGAAGTAGTGTGAACATAAACACGTACATTCAGCCTTTTGAATACCCAAATGTTGTCCAGTCATAACCCACCCACATGGGGGTGTCAATCAAGAAATGAACAGAACCATCACCAGCTATAAGGGTGATTATTTTATTTAAAAGAACTTCCATAGGGTAACATGACATCACTTGTAATGTCTCAGTATGAAAGTCTGATACTATCTATGGGTAGATTAGACATAGAAATATAGAACTGAATAAAACTATTTTGGAAATAAACTCATTAAATCAATAAAATAATAGATTTATTACTAGCTCTCATCCTCATCGTGCCTGCTGAGCTGAGAAGAGCACACAGGATGATTCCCTGGTCAAAGAACGATCCCTGGCCTGTGAGCTACCTGCACAGCTCAGCAGGTGCCGTGATGTCACCGCATCACGCATGCTGCTGGGCCAGCGAATGGTGGAGCAGGTAGCTGCAGGGGTGTGTCCCTTTACAATCTGATACTATCCAATCAGTGCTGTCAGGATCAGACTGTGCAGGGACTCACCCCCAACTGGACCTTCATTGCAAACTACTAGCAATTCATTCTTAACTTCTAGGAGGAATAATATAGGAATAGCACATCACAGAGTCATAAGATTGGACGCTCCAGAATCGTTATTACATGGCAAATGCAAATAGTTGCTAAAACAGACATGTCAAGAGAATTTACAGGTCTTCTTTAAATGCAGTTTTAGGCTTTTTCATACAGTGATCATATTTATCACTATCTCACATTTATAAGTTAGTGTCTAGTAAGTCAGTATGAAGATGGTTTCAGGAGAACACGATCTATAGTGGTATTTCAATTAAGTCATGTAGAGGCAAACATCATACTGCATTGCCTGCGGCACTCTAATCTGCTACAAATGTAATGCAGACTAAGATGATTCAAGTAGTCTGATGATGGATTATCAGATGAGTTTATAGTTCATTCCCATTATCAGATTGTTTGGTAACACACTGCCACCTAGTGGCTCTTTCCTCACAGTGTATATGACTGGACAAGCAAAGTTGTTGCTTCCACTTTCTGTTTTGCAGTTATGTTTCTTTCCGTTACATGTCACTATGGTATGATTCTTAATTACCCCCCTGGCCTCACAGTTGTATTTTTGTACCAACTCTGACCGGCATTTTTTGCAGATAGCATACAGACCCATTCATTTTTATGGATCAGCGAAAAAGCACACCTGCAAATTATAGAACATCTCCTATTCTTGGCCTTTTTGGGAACAAAAATAGCCTTCCAGTGGATCCCATGAAAACTGTGGGATGCACGCGGGCCGCATTCCGCAGGAGGCCTAGATGAACCATTTCAAAGCCTTAGGAACTGTTGACCAGGCAGTGAATAGACAGCATGCCTCCCAACTTTTTAAATGAACAAAGAGGTACTAGGCCACGCCTCTAACTCAATGTCGGCATATTACTGGGGACACAACATATTACAGGGGGGCACAATGTGGGCATATTACTGGGGGAACATAACAGGGCATATTATTGGGGACACAGCTGGGCATATTACTGGGGGCACAGGTGGGCATATTAATGATTAATATGCACAGCTGTGCCCCCAGTAATATGCTCACATTGTGTCCCCAGTAACATGTCCACATTGTGCCCCCCTGTAATATTCCCACATTTTGCCCCCAGTAATATGCACACATTGTGCCCCTCACAGAAAGTAAAAAAATAAACACCATATACTTACCTTCTTCCTAGCAGCATCAGCAGCAGGACATCGGCTGCTCTGGTCTGTGGAGGGGGTAGAGCCAAGGCTGACTGCCGGTAGGCAGACCAGAGGTATGGAGAGCCTGCAGGGGGGAACGAAGGGATGATGAAGCAGGTAGCCGATGCTGGCTGTCTGCTTCATCATAATACAGACAACTGTCTCTGCGTCCTATGGACGCAGGGACAGCTGCCAGAAACCGGAACATACCTCCCCCGTACCAGGACAGCGAGACAGCCACTGCAATCCATGACTGTCCCGCTGGATCCGGAACAGTTGGGAGGTATGAGACAGCTCTGTTCTGAAGCTGTAGCTTGTTTTATGCAGTTCACACCTGTCTGTTCACCCCCTGCTGTAAGTGTTAAGCCCAGTTCACACATCAGTTATTTGGTCAGTTATTTCAGTTTTTGTGAGCCAAAACCAGGAGTGGAGGCTACTCAGAGATAAGGTCAAAACTAGTGATGATCGAGCACTCCGATGTTCGGGTGCTCGGATGCTCTGGCCAAACACTAGGTGGTGCTCGAGTGCTCGGCCGAGCACCCGAGTATAATGGAAGTCTATGGGAGAAGACCAGGCACCCCCTGCTCGGATGAGGGGAGGGTGTCTGGTCCATAGGGAAACGTCAGAAAATGGTGGAAACACCACAGAAATGGTTAGGGAACAGCATGGGGAGGATGTATGGATGCATCTTGGACACCGCTGCTATTAACGATGATGGCCGACTATGATGCCACTTTTACGGAATGACAAAAATACCCCCCAAAAACCCAAGATAACATCAATTTTACAGGAAATATTGCTAGGAAACATAGATTTACTTGTACGTTAAGCGCAAGTGCTGCCAAAAATTACACGGATGAGGCACTCCCATACAACAGGTATATCACATAAAGGAGGGCCTCATTCACATTGTGGTATAATTGTGGGACTCATACACTGATAAAGCCTATGCACTAAGGGAAAGAGCTGCCAAAAATTACAAGGATCAGGCACTCCAATACACCCTTTATTACACATAAAGTAGGGCATCAGACACACCTATGAAAAATTATCATGGATGGCCTGCTGCTGACACTGAAAAACAATAGGGTTGACATTCTGCTGCTGCACAGACCGTCCAAAAAATGTAAGAGTGACACTCTGCTGCCGAGCTGACCGTCCAAAAAATTTAATGGACATATGCTGCTGCCACCGCACCGCTCAGAGTCGCTGACGACCGTTTATTTTTTCGCTATCTGCCGCGGGAGGCCGGGGCCCCCCCAGCGGCGTGTGCCGCGTCGGCCGTTCCACTCTCGCTCTCCGCGGAAATTCCATGTCCTATTGTGTTTATCTAAGTTTCTAAGTTGCTACACTTAAAAAGCTTGAAGTTTGATCTTAGGATCAAGTTGGCTGTCTGCAGGGAGGTGAGCTACCACCCGTTGGAGCTCCTGCCTCTCGGCACCTCCCCGATGCTGTTCGTTCTGTGTTCCGGGGGCCAGAATTGTTTACTTAAAAAATTTGAGTGTTCAAACCAAGCCAGGTGGACTGAATACTTGAGCTCTGAATAATGGAATCGGACTTCGTGCTGCTGCCAACGTACTTTATCAAACTGTCCCAAATTTAAGTTTGACACTCTGCTGCTGAGCTGACTGTAAAAAAAATTTAAGGGACACATGCTGCTGCCACCGCACTTGAGCTCTGAATAATGGAATCGGACTCCGTGCTGCTGCCAATGTACTTTATCAAACTGTTCCAAATTTAAGAGTGACAAGCTGATGCCAAGCTGACCATCCAAAAGAATGATATTCTTCATGTAACATTCCGCTGCATAGCAGACCGTTAAAAATTTTCCAGTGTGACACGCTGATGCCAAGCTGACCGTCGAAATAATGATATTCTTGATGTGACATTCCGCTGCAGAGCAGACTGTTAAAAATGTTCAAGTGTGACATGCTAATGTCGAGCTGACCGTCCAAAAGAATGATATTCTTGATGTGACATTTCGCTGCATAGCAGACCGTTAAAAATTTTCTAGTGTGACACACTAATGCCGAGCTGACCGTCCAAAAAAATGATATTCTTGATGTGACATTCCGCTGCAGAGCAGACCGTTAAAAATTTTCAAGTGTGACACACTGATGACGAGCTGACCGTCCAAAAGAATGATATTCTTGATGTGATATTCCGCTGCAGAGCAGACCGTTAAAAAACATTTAAATCTGACACGCTAATGCCGAGCTGACCGTCCAAAAGAATGATATTCTTGATGTGACATTCCGCTGCATAGCAGACCGTTAAAAATGTTCAAGTGTGACACGCTAATGTCGAGCTGACCGTCCAAAAGAATGATATTCTTGACGTGACATTCCGCTGCATAGCAGACCGTTAATAATTTTCTAGTGTGACACGCTAATGCCGAGCTGACTGTCCAAAAGAATGATATTCTTGACGTGACATTCCGCTGCATAGCAGACCGTTAAAAATTTTCAAGTGTGACACGCTAATGCCGAGCTGACCGTCCAAAAAAGTTATATTCTTGATGTGACATTCCGCTGCATAGCAGACCGTTAATAATTTTCTAATGTGACACGCTAATGCTGAGCTGACCGTCCAAAAGAATGATATTCTTGATGTGACATTCCGCTGCATAGCAGACTGTTAAAAATGTTCAAGTGTGACATGCTAATGTTGAGCTGACTGTCCAAAAGAATGATATTCTTGATGTGACATTCCGCTGCAGAGCAGACCGTTAAAAACATTTAAGTGTGACATGCTAATGCCAAGCTGACCGTCGGAAACATTATATTCTTGATGTGACATTCTGCAGAAGAGCAGACCGATAAAAATATTTAAGTGTGACATGCTAATGCCAAGCTGACCGTCGAAATAATGATATTCTTGATGTGACATTCTGCAGAAGAGCAGACTGATAAAAATATTTAAGTGTGACACACTAATGCCACGTTGACATTATGGTTGAGTGCCTGCTGATGAGCTGACAGGCCCAAAAATTATGTTGCAGGCCCAGCTGGTGAGCTGAGTGGCTAACAAATTCGGGTGCAGGCCCAGCTGGTGGACTTTGAGGGCAGCCTAATAAGCTGTTTCATATGATGGAGGAAGAGGACGAGAAGAGGAAGGGGTGCATGATAATACAGTGTATTCAATACAGCCTAAAAGCCTGATTTAAGTTTCCTTCATGTTAAGCCGCTTTCCTCTGGTGGAGTACAGAAGTCATGGGCAATCCAGGCTTTGTTCATTTTGATAAGCGTCAACCTGTCAGCATTTCAGTTGACAGGCGGATGCACTTATCAGTAATTATACCCCCAGCGGCACTAAATACCCGCTCAGACAAAACGCTGGCAGGAGGGCAGGCCAGCACCTCCAAGGCATAGAGCGCCAGTTCGTGCCACGTGTCCAGCTTAGACACCCAATAATTATATGGCACAGAGGGATCGCTGAAAACGTTGACACGGTCAGCTACGTACTCCTTTACCATCTTCCAAAACTTTTCCCTCCTTGTGATACTAGGCCGCTCATCAGGGTGAGGCTGCTGGCGGGGTGTCATAAAACTGTCCCAGGCCTTGGAGAGTGTCGCCTTGCCTTTGTTGGAACTGCTGTGTGTTCCCCTTGTCTCCCCTCCTCGGGTGGCCAAGGAACTACGTACTCTGCCGCCAGCGTTGTCAGATGGAAATTTGTGGAGCAATTTTTCGACAAGGGCCTTCTGGTATTGCAACATTTTACTTGTCCTCTACACCACAGGAATGAGAGATGTAAAGTTCTCTTTGCAGCGGGGGTCGAGAAGGGTGAACAACCAGTAATCCGTGTTGCCTAATATGCATATAACGCGTGGGTCACGGGAAAGGCAGCCTAGCATGAAGTAAGCCATGTCGGTGACTTTTGGAAATGGGCGCACAAGGCGACGCACCTTCACCAGTAGCTGAGACAAATTGGGGCAGAAACCGCTGAACCACTAAATTGAATACATGTGCCAGGCATGGTATGTGTGGGAGGTTGGCCAGCTCCAAAGCTGCTACCAAGTTGCGGCCGTTATCGGATATGACCATTTCTGGCTGTAGGTTGACTGGCGAGAGCCACAGCTCAAGAAGAAGAAGAAGTGGAGGAGGAGGTGGAGGAAGAGAAGAAGGGGTTGCAGCCGCTACTATAGGTGGCAGTGGAAATCCGGATGGAAGTAGGGCCTGCAATCCTCAGCGTGGGTAGCACCTGGGCCATCCCAGGGGACGACTCGCTCCCAGCCTCGACAACGTTCACCCAGTGTGCCGTCAGGGAAATGTAGCGTCCCTGGCCACAAGCGCTTGTCTATGTGTCAGTTGTTAAGTGGACCTTGCCAGTAACTGCGTTGGTCAGGGCCCGGGTTATGTTTCTGGACACATGCTGGTGTAAGGCAGGGACGACACAACAGGAAAAATAGTGGCGGCTGAGGACTGCGTAATGAGGGACAGCTGCCGCCATCAGGCTGCGAAAGGCCTCAGTGTCCACAAGCCTAAATGGCAACATTTCCAGGGCCAGCAACTTGGAAAGTTGCGCGTTTAGAGCGATGGCCTGTGGGTGTGTGGCAGGGTATTTGCTCTTGCGTTCAAATGCCTGCGGTAAGGAAATTTGAATGCTGTGCTGGACATTGAAGTGGACGTGCTGGCTGATGGTTCCTGCGAAGGTCCAGGTGCAGGGCGTGAGGCATCTGGGCCTGCGTCTTGGACAACAGGTAACAGAGGGGAAGAGGAGGCAGTGGTGTGACCTGCAGACACAGATCGTGGACCCAGGCGTTCAGCCCACCTTTTAGGGTGCTTTGCTGACTTGTGTCGGATCATGCTGGTGGTGGTTAGGTTGCTGGTGTTTACGCCCCTGCTCATCTTGGTATGGCACAGGTTACAAATTACAATCCGTTTATCGTCAGCACTTTCCTCAAAAAAACGCCAGACTGCGGAACACCTAACCCTTGGCAAGGGAGCTGGCCGCAAGGGGCTGCTCCGGGGAACAGTTGAGGGCCTGGTTGTCGTGGCCTGCCTTCTCCCTTTTTCCACCCCACTGCCTCTTCCAGCCTGTTACGCTGCTGCGGATCCCTCCCCCTCTGTACTGCTGTCCTCGCTCGCTTGCCACCTTCCCAGGTTGGGTCAGATATTTCGTCGTCCACCACCTCCTCTTCAACATCCTCACTCTGCTCCTCCTCCTGACATGGTGAAGTAACAAAAACCTGACTTAACTTGACTCATCCTCATCCACAATCTCTTGACTTGGCAACTGTGTCTCATCATCATCCACCTCGGGAGAAAATATTTGTCGTTCCCCACCGTCATCATCTTCAGACTGTGTTTGCTCAATAGGTTGGGAATCAGGGCACAATATCTCCTCATGTCCCACTTCAAGCGGCCTTGGCGAGAGGCCTAAGCAAAGGGACGGTGATGAAAAAAGCTCCTCAAAATATCCCAATGTGGGATCTCTTCTTTGCCCAGACTGGATCCCCCTGGGTCGCACAGGAAGCAGGCTGTGAGTGTATTACATTGAGTACAAAAGTATTGTAATGCATTGTAAAGGGGATCAGACCCCAAAAGTTAAATAAAGTAAAAAAAAAGTTAAAAAAAAAAGTTTCCTAAAAAAAATTATAATAAAAGTTTCAAGTAAAAAAAAAAAAAATGCCATTTTTTAAAAAAAAGCTAAAAAAATTGTAAAAAAAAGGTAAAAAAAGAAAGATGCACATATTAGGTATCGCCGCGTCCGTATCGACCGGCTTTATAAAAATATCACGTCATCCACCCCGCCAGGTGAACGCAGTAAAAAAAAAAAAAAAAAAAACGTGCCAAAACAGACATTTTTTGGTCACCTTCCCTTACAAAAAGTGTAATAGCAGGCGATAAAAAAGGCATATTTATCCCAAAATGGTACCAATCAGTCATCTTGTCCCGCAAAAATGATACCCTACCTGAGACAATCGCCCGAAAATTAAAAAAAATATGGCTCTCTGAAAATGGCAACACAAAAAAAAGATTTTATTCTGTTCAAAAATAAATCTAATGTGTAAAACTTTCAAAAAAAAAAAAAGTTAGACATATTGGGTATCACCGTGTCCGTAACAACCTGCTCTATAAAAATATTACATGAGATGGCCCCCCAGGAGAATGCTGTAAAAAAAAATAAAAAAAACCTATATTATAATAACCATAACAGCCATTTTTTTCACCTTGCCTCACAAAAAGTGTAATACCACACGATCAAAAAGGCTTATTTACCCCAAAATGGTACCAATCAAACCGTCATCTCGTCCAGCAAAAAATGAGCCCCCACATAAGACAATAACTCAAAAAAATAAAAATCAATGGCTCCCGCAAACGAATCCATCAAAATCTGTGTTGTAAAATCCATATGGCGCTCCTTCTGTTCTGAGTCCTACCATGTGCCCCCACAGCAGTTTACCACCACATATGGGGTGTTGCCGTATTCAGGAGAAAATGGGTAACAAATTATGGGGTGCTTTTCTCCTGTTACCCCTTGTGAAAATGAAAAATTGGGGGCTATAGCAACATTTTATTGAAAGAAATGAAACTTTTCATTTTCACAGCCAAGTGTTTCCAAATTCCGTAAAATGCTTAGGGGGTCAAAGTGGCCAGTACCCCCCTTAATATATTCTTTGAAGGGTGTAGTTTCCAAAATGGGGTCACTTTTTGAGGGTTTCCACTGTAGGGGTACATCAGGGTCTCTCAATTACAAAATGGTGCCTAAAAACCATTCTAGCAAAATCTGCCTGCAAAATCCGTATGGCGCTCCTTTCCTTCTGACCACTGCCACAAACCCATAGAGACGTTTACCACCACATATGGGGTACTTCTGTAAACTGCAGAATCAGAGTAATGTATATTGAGGTTTAGTTTGCGGTTAACCCTTACTGTTTTGCAAGCAAAAAATTATTAACATGAATAATCTACCAAAAAAGTTACATTTTGAAATTTCACCTCCATTTTCCATTAATTCTTGTGGAACACCTCAAAGGTTAACAAAGTTTGTAACAGCAGTTTTTTATAATTTGAGGGGTGTAGTTTCTAAAATGGGGTCATTTATGGGTGGTTTCCATTACGTAAGCCACTCAAAATCACTTTATATCTGAATTGGTGCTTAAAAAAATGGTTTTGGAAATTTTGTTGAAAATTTGAAAAATGGCTTCTAAACTTCTAAGCCCTCTAACATCCCAAAAAAGTAAAATGACATTTATAAAACGATGCCAACATAAAGTATACATATGGGGAATGTAAAATAATAACTATTTTTGGAGGTATTGCTATGTATTTTGAAAGTAGAGAAATTGAAATTTGCTAATTTTTCCAAATTTTTGCTAAATTTGGTATTTTTTTTATAAATAAAAATGAAATATTTTGCCACAAATTTACTACTATCGTGAAGCACAATATGTGACGAGAACACAATCTTAGAATGACCTGGATAAGTAAAAGCGTTCCAAAGTTATTACCACTTAAAGTGACATGTCAGATTTGCAAAAATCGGCCTGGGATTTAAGGTGAAAAGTGGCGCGGTATTGAAAGGGTTAAAGTACTCAAATATCAGTAAATAAAGGTTTGTGACAGATGTAATGGCCCTTACAAGGGCTTTTGGGTCTTTTTGGAGCGATTTCTATCCCTGCCTAGCGTGCTTCTCTCCCTACAGTGTATGTCCCTCCTTGCTGCCGCAGCGCTTGTGGCGTTAATGGCAGCCCACCTAGCGCTATTTTCAACACCTTCAAAGTAATAAAAAATATTAAATAATAAGTTTGTGCCACATATAATAGCCCTTAAAAGGGCTTTTGGGTCTTTTTGGAGTAATTTCTATCTCTGCCTAGCGTGCTTCTCTCCCTTCACTCTCTGTCCCTCCTTGCAGCACCTCTCCCTGTCTAACACTGGCCTGGTCACATGTCACCGGGTGCTTTATAGCACCCGATGACGTGTTCCCGGCCAGTCAATCAGTGTAATGCCAGTAGCTAAGATGGCTATTGGCATTACACTGAATGCCATACCTCCACGCATGCTAATTGGCTAATTAGCGTGCGGGGAGGGGACTCGAGCATGGCGCTTGAGCACACGCGGTATTCGCTCAACACTAGTCAAAACTGCTCGGTGTTTTTGACCCACCCCTGGTTTTGGCTCACAATAAATGATAAAATAACTGACGTGTGAACAAGGCCTTACTGAGTATCACTACATTCAGCAACAGCATTTTAAAGGGAATATATAATTTCAAATTTCTTCCTCAGATTACACCGATGTTTGGGTCCTGCTGCTCCTTCATCAGGATTAAATCTATGCTTGCATGGTGGACGGAGATGGGCTACGCGGTCTTCCACAATAGACTCTTCAACCTGCAAGCACAGAATTAGCCTGGACCAAGGTTCAGTGGGACAAAAACGTCGGTATTTCTATTGTTGTGGTATTACCGAATAATCTACTGCTCACTATAGAATAAATGATTACTAATTCTGTTCATTTACAGGGGTTCTCTGATTTCTCACATTGATGACCTGTCCCTCTTTAATGGGTTATCCAGTCTGCATGGATATGAGTCTATAGATTTCTCTATTAATATGGATGTATAGTACTGGGCAAAAATGTTAGGCAGGTGTAAACAAAATGCTTCAAAGTAAAATGCTTTAAAAAAACGGAAGTATTACTAATTGTATTTTTTATAAAAAAAATGCAAAACAGCATTGATTTTTCTATATACTCTTGCACAAATTCAGGGATTTTGTAGGATTACACTCAGGTGTATGATTAACCAACTATATCAAAAGGTGATAATGATCTTCGTTTTCATATGTAGGCTGAAAACCAGTCATTAAATGAAACAGAAAGAGCTGTGTTGGAGGCTTAAAACTGGGTGAAGAAAAGCCAAATGCTGCTACAATGGTGAGGTTGTGGAAGACATTTTCCTGTCACAGGATATACAGGATATAGGTTATATATACAGTAGTTTACTCAGGGAGGGCTATTTTGTGAGCTAGTAAAGGCTTTGCTTTTTTTTCTTTTTTCTTTTAATCTTTATTATTTAACACATTGTGCCCCTATAATATAATACAATACCTGTTTGGTGAGTGGGGGGGGGTGCCTTTTAACATTATTTGTTCATCGCCGAGTTCCCTTGTAACTAGGGTTGTCAAGCTAGTCACAATCATGGTACAGCTACACAGCAACAGCTGTCGCAGCCAGGATTGCAGAGTAGCAGGGAACCCATAGAAATAAATGGGATCGCCGTCTAAGTCACAAGAAATCCAATACTGCTGGAGTTCTTGTAACGGGCGTGGCGATCCCATTCATTTCATCAGTTCACTGCCACTCTGTGATCCTGGCTGCGATTGTGTGACCAGTGTCGCCATGTAGCCCTAGCCTTACAGGTGGAATTCAGCCTCTGAAGACTCACCTCAGAGCTGATTCGGGTCTGCTAAGAACCAGCAGCTGACACAATTATGTGACCTAGTAGGAGGAAGTATCATGGCCACTTCGGCGCCCATTCAGTGCCACGAGCGATCAGAAAGACAAGGAAGGTAATAAATCTTCTTTGTTTTCTCTATGGGGAGTCTGGCTGTCTCCAACAATCGGCTTCCTTGTCTTGCAGTTGCGCGATTTCTATGCAGCTCCAGACACAGCAAGGACTTTTTAGGAATATTCTTGCTGAGTTACGTGTGGAGTTTTGTGGACTCACCAGACAATTTAAAATGCAAGTAGTAAAGCATTAGATCATTTTTTGATGATAGGTGCATTCTCGTTAAAAGTTCATTCTCACTGGCACATACATTTATCTACTATCTAATATCAGTCTCTATCTAATCTTTAATTGTAAATTCAATCTCTAAATAGTTTTAGTATAAAAGACTTATTAGACGCCACTACGTCCCCTAATCTAACCAGTCGTTTGCAGCGTGAATGTTCCCGCTTATTACAGGGATTGTCTCACCTCAGACTGATGGAATATCGCTAGGATATGCCATCAATGACAGATAGGTGCAGGTCTCAGAAGTGGGACCTTCGCCTATCTCTAGAACGGAGCCTCCAAAGTGAAAGAGAGCGGAGAGGGCACAGCTATTTCCAGCCGGCCCATAGATGTGACTGGAGTGATGGCAGCGCTTGCCAGTAATTTCTATGGTTCTTCTGAATATAGCTGAGTGTGCTCGCTAGCCTATTTTTGAAACTCCCTTAGTAGTAAATGTAGAGAGTCCACACATGCGCTGTGCGCTCTCATTCACTTTGGGGGCTATGTTCTAGACAGAGGTGCTGGTCCCACCTCTGGGACCTGACATTGGTGGCATATTCTAGCGATATGCTACCAATGTGTTAGGTCAGCGGTCCCCAACCACCGGTCGGCGGTGGCAGGGGACAAGGAGATGAGCGCTACCACTGTGGAAGCGCTCATCTCCATAGTAATCTGTATCGCCGTCCTCAGGACAGCGATACAGATGCCTGTACTGCGGGGCAGGGGAGGGAGAGGAGTCTCCCCTGCTGTTCCTCTGATAGGCTCAGGCAGTGCGAGGCCGGCTCAGGCAGTGCGATGACGTCATTGTGCCGCCTGAGCCGTACAGCGCAGGACACAGGCCGGAAGTGGCCTGCATCGCACTTATTGGCATATTATTGGGGGGCACTGTGGGGGCATCTATGGGGTCACTTCTTATTGGCATATTATTGGGGGGCATCTATGGGGTCATTTTGCATATTTGGGGCATTGGGATTATGGGGGCACTTATTGATATATTATTGGGGGCATGTATGGGGGCATTTACTGAGAATTTTGGGGGCACTGTGGGGCACTTATTGGTACATTATTGAGGGCACTGTGGGGGCATCTATGGGGGCACTTTTTACTGGCACATTATTGGAGGCATCTATGGGGGCACTTTTTACTGGCACATTATTGGGGCAGTGTGGGGGCATCTATGGGGCACTTCTTACTGCTACATTATTGGCGGCACTGTGGGGGCATCTATGGGGGCACTTTTTACTGGCACATTTGTGGGGGCACTTCTTATTGGTACATTATTGGGGGCATCTATGGGGGCACTTCTAACTGGTACACTATTGGGGGACAATGTGGGGGCATCTATGGGGGCACTTTTTACTGGCACATTTGTGGGGGCACTTCTTATTGGTACATTATTGGGGGCATCTATGGGGGCACTTCTTACTGGTACATTATTGGGGGCATCTATGGGGGCACTTCTTACTGGTACATTATTGGGGGGTACTATGGGGGCACTTCTTACTGGCACATTATTGGGGGCAATGTGGGGCCATCTACTGAGGCCACAAAGAAGGGGTACTTTATATGGGGGGCTCTGTATAGGGGCATTTTATTTTATATTTATATATTCTATGCACCTTGCGTGAATTAGTCAGCGCCAACAGAACCCGCTGCACCCCCCCCCTTCCCCATCCCGGGCCCTGGGGAAATTGTCTAGTGAGAAACCGGGACTTGGTGCAAAAAAGGTTTGGGACCACTGTGTTAGGTGACACAAGCCCTTAAAAGATCTAATAGGGCCCTTACAGCATGTAAACAAATAATGTAATCTCTCGTCTTGTCACATCAGCCTTGGTCTCTGCAATCTATCATTAGATACCATAGTAGAGATACCTGGATATTTCAACTAGTTTTCAGTGTTCTTCAGCCTGTGGTTCTCCAGCTGTTGCATCTGACAGGCATGCTGGGAGTTGTAGTTTTGAAATAGATCAAGTGCCACAGGTTGAGGAACACTGCCTTTCCGAAAACGTAGACATCAGTTTTGCTGTGTATCATGTATACATGGCAGCAGTCACTGATAACAGGGAAGTGAGGAGGACATGGGGAGCATCCCCTTCATGAATACAGAGGGGTCATAATGGTTAGCTAGACAGCACTAAATGTCTATGTGCCATTTGGGCTAACTTTTTTCTCTAAATCTTTCTCATGTCAATAGTAATTCTCAAGATTAGCTGGAGTATTACACTGGCTACAGATCTCAAAAAGGGGTTTTCTGGGGCTACAATATTGATGACTTAACCTGGAGATAGGTCATCAATGTCAGATTGGCGGGGGTCTGAGCACCACCACTGACCAGCTGATGTCATGAAACATCAAGAACTAGGTTCCTCTCATGGATTGCTAGACTCTGTACATTTTGTAGGGAAGGGGCCTCGTACTGCTGCTCAGTCCCATTGAAGTGAATAAGCCTGAGCTGCAAGAGTGGGCATTGCCATGAACTAAAGTACAGAGCTGTGCCTGCTGAATAATGAAGGTCATGCAGGGCGGACACTAGATTGTACAGGTGAGATTAGTGCCAGTGCTAATGTGGGCAATGCTGGAAGGGGCAAAAGTTAAAATTTTCTTGGCTTGTATGAACAAACCTAATTTCTTGATGACATTTTAACATGTTTGCAGGAGCACCTTGGGTCATTAAAATGGTTGCCTCTGATGTTGCATCTCCTGCCATCACTTGCACATTTAAGCATGAGAATGTCACTTTCAGGAGGCTGATTAGGAAACAAGGTGTAGTTTTTGTCCCTCTGAGTGACATCTAGAGCGCAACTGCATGGTTTGCACTTTTCCCGCCAATGTCCACCAAACCACAAATTGGTTGCATCCTTCCACCCCCGGACACCACCCCTCAAGGTATTATTCATTATTATTGTTATGGGGGTGCTGTTTCCTTCACAACTTTTGAGTAGTTCCTTACGTCAGTGGGGATCCTGTGGCTGTTACTCTATTAAGGGGGTACTTTAGAGCTGTAGACTGTTTGTGAATGTGCCCATAATTTGCAATACTTTTAGTGGGAAACCCTTTACAGTCACATTTGTGTTTATTGGCTGATCTGGAGCTTGACCCTTCAGCTGATTATGTGGTTTGTGTGTGCACATCTGCTGAATTATTATTATTAGTTATTGCTAATATGTAACATGTATGCTGGATCCTTCAGATGTAGATGAAACTTACAATGTTCTGTGTCCTCACATCCATCTACAGCTCTGTGCTGATTACTAGGTGTTTAGCGGGATTTCCCTATAATCCTAAATCTTTCATAAAATTCATCAAGTTTGAATGTCTGAAACCAGTCTTGTAAACATCTCTGTATGCCCAATATTTAATGTGGCCATACACAATAGACAAACACTGGCCAATCCAGACAATCATCTAATGGTGGTGTCCTGATGGCAGATGTTGGGGAAGAGGAATTGGGGATATTGGATCCCTTATTCTTACAGGAGATATGCCACCGCCAGAGGTTCCAGTCTGGGCGGAGGTAAGCATGCATGCATATGGGGAGTTGGTAGGAACCTCTGTCAGCCGATTGAGCATTTTGCTAGCAGATACTGTATCTAAGCTGTATGGTCAAATCATCATGCACATTACTTCTAGTACTAATCTACAGTCATGGCCAAAAGTTTTGAGAATGATACAAATATTAATTTTTACAAAGTCTACTGCTTCAGTTTTTATAATGGCAATTTGCATATACTCCAGAATGTTATAAAGAGTGATCAGCTTAACAGCAATTACTTGCAAAGTCAATATTTGCCTAGAAAATGAACTTTATCCCCCAAAACACATTTCAACATCATTGCAGCCCTGCCTTAAAAGGACCAGCTAACATCGTTTCAGTGATTGCTCCATTAACACAGGTGTGGGTGTTGATGAGGACAGGGCTGGAGATCAATCTGTCATGATTAAGTAAGAATGACACCACTGGACACTTTAAAAGGAGGCTGGTGCTTGGCATCATTGTTTCTCTTCTGTTAACCATGGTTATCTCTAAAGAAACACGTGCAGTCATCATTGCACTGCACAAAATGGCCTAACAGGGAAGAGTATCGCAGCTAGAAAGATTGCACCTCAGTCAACAATCTATCGCATCATCAAGAACTTCAAGGAGAGAGGTTCCATTGTTGCCAAAAAGGCTCCAGGGTGCCCAAGAAAGACCAGCAAGCGCCAGGACCGTCTCTTAAAAGTGTTTCAGCTGCGGGATCGGGCTACCAGCAGTGCAGAGCTTGCTCAGGAATGGCAGCAGGCAGGTGTGAGTGCATCTGCACGCACTGTGAGGTGGAGACTCTTGGAGCAAGGCCTGGTCTCAAGGAGGGCAGCAAAGAAGCCACTTCTCTCCAGAAAAAACATCAGGGACAGACTGATATTCTGCAAAAGGTACAGGGAGTGGACTGCTGAGGACTGGGGTAAAGTCATTTTCTCTGATGAATCCCCTTTTCGATTGTTTGGGACATCTGGAAAACAGCTTATTCGGAGAAGACGAGGTGAGCGCTACCACCAGTCTTGTCTCATGCCAACTGTAAAGCATCCTGAAACCATTCATGTGTGGGGTTGCTTCTCAGCCAAGGGAATCGGCTCTCTCACAGTCTTGCCTAAAAACACAGCCATGAATAAAGAATGGTACCAGAATGTCCTCCGAGAGCAACTTCTCCGAACCCACCCATTGAGAACTTGTGGTCAATCATCAAGAGACGGGTGGACAAACAAAAAACCTACAAATTCTGACAAAATGCAAGCATTGATTGTGCAAGAATGGACTGCTATCAGTCAGGATTTGGTCCAGAAGTTGATTGAGAGCATGCCAGGGAGAATTGCAGAGGTCCTGAAGAAGAAGGGTCAACACTGCAAATATTGACTTGCTGCATTAACTCATTCTAACTGTCAATATAAGCTTTTGTTACTCATAATATGATTGCAATTATATTTCTGTATGTGATAAAAACATCTGAAAAACACACATAAAAACCAGAGGGCAGCAGATCATGTGAAAATATAATATTTGTGTCATTCTCAAAACTTTTGGCCATGACTGTATATAGTACCTGCTACACATCGCAAAAAAACACAGATCGTTACAGGGGTATCCGAGATATGCTGCAATCCCGGGGCAGCCGCCACTTCCGGGATGACATGCTGTACACTGGGCATGTGAACCCAGCCTGGGGTTAGGACCATGCGTGAGTCTGAATCTCTCACAAGCGCTTTGACGAGAGACTCAGACTCACGCATGTGCTGCGTTAATCGCAGGCTAGCGATAATAATAAGATATATGTAATAAGATAACATAGGACAATTATAGTGTAAAGCTCTATCCCCGAGTGAGTAAATGATTATGATGTAAAGAAAATACCAACTAAAAATTGTTAAAAAAATTTCTTGTTTATTTTACAGTATATACAGTCATCAATTTATCCAAAAGCATTGCCTTATCAAGAATGTACACCTTAGGCCACCTACAGCTCTCGTTTCATTAGTGTTTTGCGCACAAAAATTAGAAGGGAAGGAGTAGAATGCAAAAACTGTGCATTGTGGTAAAATGTTACAGTGACACGTGCTCAGTCACTGCTCTCAGGTCCTGTAACGTGAAGAAACTCAGAGGGAATCTGTCACCAGGTATATCTTGCCCTATCTGAGGGCAGCATACACTAGTCACAGATACCTTGATTCAAACCCTGGGGCACTCAATGCTTTTTTTCAGTTGTTTTCTTAAATTCTACTCAATGTAATGACCATGATTGGAAGTTCTTGTATTCACGAGATCCTGGGATGCCCTGGGGTGGGGTGGGGTTTACCGCAGACCATGAATACAAGGACTCCAGTACTCGGTCCCGCTGGAGCTTGCAACCATTTTTTTTTTTTTTTTTTAAAATGACTGAACAAAAAAAATAAAATAAGAAAATGCGTTTGAATCAAGGCCTCTGTCACCAATTTATAAGTACTGCCTTCCAATAGGACAGCATAAACCTGATGAGAAATTCCCTTTAAATAATTATATTAAGAATGTTTCTAACAGACAGCAGGAGGTTCACTCACTCCTGGATGAACAGTGGTATATGATGAAATCATGCTTTTTCAGTAAGTTACAGGCCTATATTATTAAGGTGCATTAAAGGGGTTGTGCAAAAATGGGGGGGGGGGTTTTAGCAAATACTTCAACTTGGTCGGACCAATAACAGGAGATTACTTACCTGCTTCCTGTGGCTGGTGCCCCACTCCTTCTCCTCCAGGCCTGCGAAGTTCTGCTGGACTCCCTCGCTGTAAACCCCCGGTTTGAGAGTGCCGCAGCCAATCACTGGCTGTGGTGGAGACTGGATGCCCTTGTGTCTTGTGACCATTTGTCATGACGTAAGGGGAGCTGGTCAGTGATTGGCTGCAGGCAATGTCAAACCAGATGCTTACGGCGAGGGAGACCAGCAGATCACCGCAGGCGTGAAGGTGCAGCATTGGGAAGCAGTGATCTTCCCTTTAAAGGTCCGGCCAAGTGTGTGTGTGTGTGTGTGTGTGTGTGTGTGTGTGTGTGTGAGTGGTGGTGGGAGGGGGAGGAGTTTGCCAAACCCCCCACATTCTTGCACAACCCCTTTAATATGGTGGTGGAATGAAGGGCTGGGGCCATTCATTAAATAGTTTTATAGTTGTCACCGATGGCAAAAAAAAACAAAAACATAAGATCAAATGCACAGCTGCTTGATGCTCAGTCACCTTTAGTCTATTTGCATGAGGTAGTAACTAAATTATTTTGGCCACAAGTTCACAAGCATCCTAAAGGATGAAAATAAGGCAAAACAAAAAGTTCTATTTAAATCATTTCTTAGAAAGTGGAATGTTAGAGGAGCTCAGCCTGGTTGAAATGTTGAGTATTTCTCCAACTTCATAGACCAAGGAAGCATTTCGGTGTATATATATATTAAAAGGGTTGTCCGGGTTCAGAGCTGAACCCGGACATGCCCTTAATTTCACCCAGGCAGCCTGCCTGATGTTAGGTCCGATGCCATCCTTTGCCCTGCGCTAATTAGCGCCCAGCAGTGAGCCCGGTGCTGATGGGCGGGCTTTAGCGCTTCCCTAGCCAGTAAAACGGCTAGGGCAGCGCTAAAGCCGGCCCATTACAGCTGGTGACGTCACCGAACATTGAAGCTTCCGCCCGGCAGTGTGTTATTGTAAACAGAAGAGCCCTTGACCTGCGCGATCCTGCGCAGGGCAAGGGAGGGCATCGGAGCATGAGACGCTCCGATGCTAACATCAGGCGGGTTGCCTGGGTGAATTTAAAGGTATGTCCGGGTTCACCTCTGAACCCGGACAACCCCTTTAAAAAAAATATGGCATATTCTATAAATGCAGACAGCATTTTCACCTGAATACATATGGATGTAGTATATGACGTGAGACTAAAGGGAACTGATCGCAACATTGTTTGTCATTCATAGGAACACAAATGGGTAACACACAAGATGAGAGGGTAAGAAAGATCATAAGGCAGTTTCTGTGGGCAGTGTTAAAAAAAAAAACATATACCACCATCTGCCTATTGAGAAGTTCCGCTGCGTAAGCCGCTGCATGTTCCCTTTAAGATTTTAAATAACTATACAAAAAAACTGATTTACTTGTAATAAATATATTATTACTGTTCAATTGTCCGATCTTTCCCCTTTAATCATAACGAATTTGTTCATTTTGCTGTTGCACGTGCCAAAGTGAATAATAAAAAAAAAAAATCCTTTATATCAGGTAAACCGGATTTTCCGATTTACAATATAAAAATAAAATACAAAAGAAAAAAAAAGCAAGCGAACAAGGTATTAATGGCAGAAGCTGACGCATTTCCCAGCAGTCACAGGGTAACTCTGAGGTGCAATGTGTCACATGACAATACTTGTGCAAATTTTAACACCAGTGTACTTGCATTAAGGTTAAGGATATCATAAAATGCTTACATCCTCTCTAGAGATTACAGTTTTTTGTTTTTTCTTTTTTGAAACTTACAAAAATTTATATTGGCATTACTAAATTACAAGGAATAAAAAATACCATAGTGTTAATAAACTCTTGTGTTCTCCACGCTTAACTAGCTCGACTAGAGACTGGGCAAATGAGAAGACCTGGGGCTCCGGCCAACTTTACATCTGTACAATTAAGACACTTGTACATCATAAAAGTCTCACTATCTACAGTAGGATTCCAGGTAGGACATCAGCAACAGGAGGTGACAGCCACTGCAGTATGATAGCGATTTAATACTACCTGTGTGTGTGCAAAGATTACACAACTGTGAATGCAGCACTTGTGTGGGAAGAAACGTGTCCATACCACATAGAAGCGACATTTTCCTCATCACTGACTCATGCCACAATAAATTATTTGTATATATATAATATGTATATAAAATCATCATGTGTTGCTGCTGCTTTGTTCTCAGGTTTGTCCACGGGGACAAACAACCCTGCTATGTAACTCTTTCCCCACAATATCTGCAACCACATCCTTTCTGTTTCACTGTATCGTGAGTAACGTGGTACAGACAGAATCCTTTGCCTTGACGGCTGCATCAACACTGCAGGTTTGCGATACTCTCCGCAACTGTCTTCCAATCTTCTTCCTGCCATGCCGGTAGACCCTCAAGCTATAGTGTTTTCTTGGCGACATGAGTTCTTTTTGCTGTTGGTTCTCAGTAGCTGTTCTCATGCCCTGCAAGAATGTACAGGTTGCTGTTGGCTGTGGGGTTGTCTGTTGGCCTGCTTTCCAGAACAACAACCCTGCAAAAGACAGAATAATTGGAGAATTAGTGACGATAGTTATGTAGGTCGTAGTAGTAACTGTTTAGGACGACTGATACAGTGGTTACAGACTACGGTAAAGTAGGTTGTGATTGAACCCCTTCTGTGCGAAAACTGAGGGACTGTGTAGATCAGGGATCAGCCACCTTCGGCACTGGTGAAACTACGATTCCCAGCATGCACTCTTGCTCAGCTGAAATCCCAGGAACATGAATGAGGCATGCTGAAATTTGTACTTTCCAAACAGCTGGAGATCCGAAGATTCCTGAACCTCAGTGTAGATGGTGCAGGCTATTTTGTGCAATATCCAGAAATCAATCTGCCTTATGTTCACCTTCACACATACATTGGCAATCGGTTTACATTACTGACTTAAAGGGGGTGTGAAGCCAATATTTTTTTTTCTTAAAAAAGTAATCCACTGGGCTCTGCTTCTTGGTCCCACACGGGAAATGCTTACACAGCCAATTATTGGCCGCAAGGGTTACTTGAATCAGCCAACGCTTGCTTAAATGGATAATTTCTTGTGTGTTGAAAGGGACCAGGAAGCAGAGACTAGCGGGTACCTGGGGAGCAGTGTGGGAATCATAGGAGGTGAATATTACATTTTTTTTAATGCCACTATGAGCCTTCAAAAAATAATGATGAAAACAAGAAAAACAGTAATACTATGCCCATGCAACAGGATTTTACTGAACCGAAGAGACTGTCTCCAGGAAGCACAGGCTTTGGCATGATAACAGGATTCATGAGGTTCTGCAGCAGACAGACCCATCTGAGACACCAGCAATCTATTTAACTCCAGCCGCACCTACTGATAACAGTTACATCTGAATGTCCTGTAGTCATGGTTCTTAAAGAGCACCTGCCAGCATGATCAACCCTAATAAACCAGGCATACTAGATGCCAGGGTTGTTCATGCTAATTAAAATAATATCTTTCGTTTGATTATAGATTGGCTGCAGAAATATCCTTACTTTTATTTATGCAAATTAGTTAGTCAGAGCACCAAGGAGCTGGCTGCAGTGTTAGGAGCACTGGTACAGCTATGTCCTGGGGCTCAGTACACTCCCCCCCTCCTATGTGATTGACAGAGCAAAACATCTCGTCTTGTCCAGTCTTCTAAAGTACAGACGTCGCATTTGCAAGCCACAAAGCAGGTGCCAAAAGGCAAGACAACCAATCAAATGGGTGGAGGGAGTGTACTGAGCATTAGGGCATTGCTGTAGCAGTTCTTGCAGCGCTACAGCCAGCCCCTCGGTGCACCAACTAACTAATTTGCATAAATATGGTAATCTCAGCAGCAGTACAAGCTAAAAGCAAAAGAAAGATAAGCTTTTAATCAGCATGATCAACCCTAATGGGAAGAACGTCTGGTTTAATAGGGTTGATCATGCTCGGCAAACATTCCAAGAGGCGGCCGGACTAAAATTATAATTTGTTGTAATTTTAGTCCGGTCGCCTCTTGGCATGTTTGCTGTGCTGCGGCTGGAACTCCAGCCTGACCCCATCATAGTAAATGGGGCTGGAGCATAGTTCTGGCCGCAAACGTGCACTAGCGGCAGCACGGATCCAGCAGGCTGTTCACCCGCCGGAAAAGCCTGCCGGACACTTGTGCTGCTAGTGTGGAAGCCTTAGTTTTTACAAAATTAAATGAACCCGCCAATTTGAGTAAGATGGGCTGTCCATGAAACGTGTATGGAGGCCTCTGGACTCTTACACCTTTTGGCCAGTACCTTAAGACTGAGGAGAAATTGCTTTGATGATAATCAATTTATCCATCATTTAGGGAACCTCTGTCAACATTTTCCTGATGGTCGGTATCCTGATTCTGCCCTCAGGTTCACATTTCATAGAAAACGGGGGATAGAACAGGCCTAACTGCTACATTCCCAGACTAAGAAGGCGACTGACAAACATACTATTAGGATGCATTCACATGAACGCATTTTTCATCCGCGTCCGATCCGCAACTTTTGCGGACCGGGTGTGTATCCATTCATTTCAATGGGGCCGCAAAAGATGCGGACAACACACCGTGGGCTGTCCGCATCCGTTGTTCCGTTCCGCGGCGCCGCAAAAAATATAGAGCATGTCCTATTCTTGTCCGCAAACACGGACAAGAATAGGCTTTCTCTATATAGCGCTGGCCATGTGCGGTCCGCAAATTGCGGAACGCACACGGCCGGTATCCGTGTTTTGCGGATACGCAATTTGCGGACCGCAAAACACTTACGTTCGTGTGAATGCACCCTTAGACTGATTGAGGCATTCAATCATGTCAGACGTATTATATAATTACACTGGGACATACTGAAGATGGAACCAGATCTGATGATGCCCTGTGAGACAACTCAACTCAACTCAGCTCTCATGTACAGTAGATCTATAAGTACACTACTGAATGTTAAAGTTTTAATGCTGGCTTTCACCCATCTTTACTTTAAAGGGGTATTCCCATCTCACAAATGTAGTTTGTATAGTTAGATATAGCTATACCAATAATATTACTAATAGAATGTATTTATATAAAATGTACCATTTAGAAGATTTCCCTATTTGTATATCCATTGTACCACACACATCAGTCAGGCCGTTGCCCCTGGTTACGACCACCGCAGCCATGTAGTAGTGGTGGTCAGCATGCTCCTGTTCAAACCCGCTCTGAGGTAACTGCTGTATTGTGAACGCACATTACATGAGCATGAGGAGACACATCTTAGGGTTGTAGCGTTTTTGTCTGCGCTTCCAAAACACAGAGAAACGGATCCTGTTCCAAGATCAATTCTTCTCTATGGATCAGGATCCGTTTATAAAGTCTGCGTTTTGGACGGATCCTGATGATTGCGTTTTGGACCGGTAGCTCCCAAAATGCAGATGTGAAAGTACCCTAAGATGTGCCTACGCATGCTCATGCAGTGTGTGTACACTATACAGCAGTTACCTCAGAGCGGGTTTGAACAGGAGCATGCTGACCACCACTACTACATGGCCACGGTGGCCGTAACTAGGGGCAACGGCCTGACTGATGTGTGTGGGACAATGGATATACAAATAGGGAAATCCTCTAAACGGTACATTTTATATAAATACATTCTATTAGTAATAATATTGGTATGGCTATATCTAACTATACAAATTACATTTGTGAGATGGGAATACACCTTTAAGTTTCAAGTCTTAGTGAAACCTGTGAGGTCTGATACAGAACTATCTTCACAATTTTTTCTATTTGGCCTCCTGAAACCCCATGTGACAACAGATAATAGGGGAGAGAATGGTTTGGACATTTTGTATTTCAAGATGTCCAATCCTTTGGAACTGTCTGGAGTAGGATAGAGTGGCCTCGAAGGAGGATTCTGCCTTTTACAACATATGCATGCTGAGCGGAGCAAAGCATGTGCAGTATGTGTATGGGAGGATTCGGAGAGGCAGCTATTGGTTGACAGTTGGGCCGACAGTTATGTCATGTGTATGGATGGCTTCAATGTGGCCATACACATTAGACAGAAATAGGTTTATGGCCGTCGATGCAGCCATACTGGCAGTACAGTTGCTCACACTGACCATACATTTTTCAGTGTCACCAGGTGAAGGGCGAAAAATCTTTCTGGGAACATTCACAGACAGATCAATTATGGTATAGGGCAGTGGTGGCAAACCTATGGCACGAGTGGGCAGCCGCACCCTGGAAAAAGTCTATGGTGTACCAATATGCCTCAGACTTTTCCTGCCATTCATCAGTGCAGGCAGCACTATGAACTGCACAGGTAGCGCACTGAATGTAGACAGGCTGTTATAGTTAAATGATAAAGTACATGGTAAATACACTATATTGGACTGTAGTATTCAGGATAAATTGCTGTGTTGGCACTTTCTGATAAATATGTGGGTTTTGGGTTGCAGTTTGGGCACTCGGTGTCTAAAAGGTTCACCATCACTGGTATAGGGACTACTGGACATAATCTATAAACTTCTTTCCAGATCATAATGGTTTGTCATTGGATAGTTAAATGTTGTTAAATTTCACCTGTCTGACAATGATTTTGGTTGAAATAATCTGTTTTGATCATCTTTAGACTAATGTATATGGGAACTTTTACTGTGCCATTTTACCGGTTTTGTGATGTATGTGTAGAGGTTACTATGTAATCCTAGACTATAAGGCCTCTTTCACATAAACGAGATTTCTGCGCGGGTGCAATGCGTGATGCGAACGCATTGCACCCGCACTGAATCCTGACCCATTCATTTCAATGGGGCTTTTCACATGAGCAATGTTTTTCACGCATCAGTTCGCCGTTGCGTGAAATTCGCAGCATGTTCTATATTCTGCGTTTTTCACGCAGCCCTGGCCCCATTGAAGTGAATGGGTCTGCGTGAATCACGCATTGCATCCGCACCCAAGTGTGGATGCAATGCGTGATTCACTGATGGTTGCTAAGAGATGTTGTTTGTAAACATTCAGTTTATCACGCGCGTGAAAAACGCATCAAAACGCTTCGCACCCGCGTGGAAAAAACTGAACGAACGTACGCAATCTCAGTCAAAACTGACTGCGATTGCGTGCGGATTTTCCGGAACGCATCCGGACTGAATCCGTGACGCCCGTGTGGCTAATAAAGGCTTATTGCTTTTATATAATTTCCTCATGTGGGCACAAGTTACTACAGTGACAGCTACACCATTACCTATCAGATCCCAGCAGGCGAAATATCCGAGTGTTATCTGAGATTTCCTGTGTTATCTGTGAGGAGAAAGACGTCATATACTTTAATTACTTACAAACGATTCACTTTACAATCATAAATCCACTGCTTAGATTATGATCAGAGTAGTCATTGCTGAGTATGATCACCCATATCTATGCAGATGTGTACATCAGATATAATGTTAGGGAAGCATTGTAGTCAAATATGTGTGACTATAACATTACAATGTTACGTGATTTCTGCAGCCAATCGTTGGTGGTGACCTGCTTCCCTTGCATAATGACGAATGGTCATGTGACACAAGGGGAGAAGGTTATCGCTGCTGCCAGCTATTGGCTGCAGCAGTTAAGTCCCCCCGCCCCCCCAATCAACAAGATGTTAATATCAGCGCACCAGGGCGACGAACAACCGGCCGGGGAACAACAGAGACTGAACTCGGCGGCGGGGCCAGGTAAGTATGATCAACACCACGGGTTGGCCACTCTGTGAGGTCTGATATAATGTTGGATAACCCCTTTAAGAACAGCTCAGGCAAGATGGCCGCCCCCATAAACATATTCAGAAAACAGAATGTCAGTGACAAATTCCCTTTAAGGACAACTTGTTGGGAATATATGTAGAATATGTACATTTTAGTCTCAAGAGGCCCTATCCCCAGATGAAGCATAGTTGTTAAAGCTTGTGGACACATTGTGACTTATTTACCTCATTTGATCGGAAGCTTCTTCCTTGCATACCGTGCTTCCAAAAGGCAAGCACACTGTCTTGTAGGCAAACTAGAAGACAAGTAATAATGACAATAACCGGCCAATGAAGATGACAAAAATACAAAAATAATATATTTCTGGTTAAATAACTCCCGACAAAAAATTTATTCCATGTCCTGCTAGAAATGTACATGATATAATCTGTAGTGAATGTCATTTTCTTACCAGTGTCTGTATTTTTGACTTGTATCATCCTGAAGTTGCTTATCTGTGTCATGTGACCAGCAATTAGACCCACCAACTCACACAGCACCTTATGTGTGGACAGGAAGTCTAATTCTCTATGTATTCCTATGAGACTGAAAGTGAGGCTCCTATAGGAATGAATACAGCAGTGACTGGCTTTCTGTCCTGGGTCAGTTGGAGGGCAGGGAGTTGGTCACATGACCCAGCTACAATAAGAAGAGAGGTTTTTACTCACAGAAACAGTCACTGATAAGAAAATGACAATCACTACAGATTATATCATGCACCTTTCTAACAGGTCAGACAATAAAAATTTTTTGCGGGAGTTCTTCTTTAACAAACAAACAACTTTAATTGAGCATGTAATGACAGCCACTATTATGACACTAGAAAACGTGGGGGGCGAGTAACCAACATCAACATCGAAAACAGCATGGCTATCTTACCTATAGACTCAATCTGAAAGTCAAATGTCAGCTCTGAAGACAACTTGCGGCTGGATTTTAACCTTCCTTGAAGATTGACTATTTTTATACAACCTTCAAAGGAAAAAAAGGGGGATTTCATATGACGGCATAAACAAGCAAGAAACAATAACCACATGCGGTATTATAGACTTACGATCCAGGCACACTAGAATGGTGTCCCTCTCCAGCTGTGTGACATGGACGACGTCTGTCTGCGGGGTGTCTGTAATGACACAGAGGAACAGCAAAGAATGTAACACAGATCACACACTTTTAAGAGGAAATTCTGTTTTTAACATTGAACTACTTGCCTGTTTCTGTAAACCATGAAGAGGTGGAGTTGGGATTCACCGTCTCAAACTTCACAACCTGGTTAAAATCTGTGCCCTTGCTGACGCTCACGCACACTAAGGGGTATTCCTGTTCCGGCACCACCAGCATCTCCAACATCATGAGTGGGCATGGTAATGGGAAATCTATATGCTGGACAGAAAAAAACACAGTCATTTTACATAGGTAAAAACAGGATTTTGCTTTTCCACTTCAAGACCAGGCCTAATTTTGCAAATCTGACATGTGTCACTTTATGTGGTAATAACTTTGGAACACTTTTACTTATCTAAGCCATTCAGAGAATGTTTTCTCATGACACATTGTACTTCAAGTTAATGGTAAATTTGAGTCAATATGTTTTACCTTTATTTATAAAAAATCAAAATTTACTGAAAATTTTGAAAAAAAAAATCACAATTTTTCATATATGAATTTCTCTGCTTTTAAGTTGCATAGGGATATCTAATAAAATTATTATTAATGAACATTCACCATATGTCCACTTTATGTTGGCATAATTTTGGAAATATAATTTTATTTTTTTTAGGACGTTAGAAGGCTTTAAATTTTAGATGTAATTTAACGTGAAATTTAAAATATATATATTTTTTTGCAGATTTTCAATTTTTAATTCATTTTTCCCATAAGATAGCAAGGGTAAACCGCAAATCAAACCTGAATATTTATTTTCCTGATTCTGAAGTTTGCAAAAACACCCAATATGTAGTTGTAAACTGCTCTGTGACCGGCAGTAATGAGAGAGAGATAGTACAAGCATTAGTGATGGCTTTGACAGCTTGTCAGAGTGATCAAAAGCCTGGAGGCCAGGAATAAAGGTCTCAGGTTAAAGCTCCATGTTCTTGGCTGTCAGGAGGCAGCTGAGTCATGGAGCTTCTATGTACAGGTGCTGCACACAGGGGGCAAAGCTCAAGGACGTTTATAGTCAATGGGCAGACTTGAAGTGGTTAATAAAGGGGTTCTGCCGTGATTAGGGTCATCTCATAGTAAATGACAATCTCTGTCTAATAAATCTAGAACCAGATCGGTACTTCACATGAATCCAGAGTTCACCGCCATTTATTGCTCCATCTGTTCTGCTATATTTATTTCAGGTTGGGAGCTGAGGGTGTCTGTCCTTTCTGCTGCAGCTCTATCCCTATCACAGCTTAGGGGGTATGTCCCTTCTGCTGAAGCTCTTTCCCTGTAACTACCACAGCTTCCAACAGAAGATATGTCTGTTGAAAGCTGAAGAATTAAACTGTGCATGTGCGGCCTCCTCAGTGAGTTGGACAAGAAATAAGGAAAAGGACAAACAGCAGGTGGCGCTAAACAGATACATTTTATTCAACAGCTCAGTGGCTATACTAACTTTTCAATCACATGCAATTGCAAAAGTATTCAGATCCAGGTGCTGGTTTGAAAAACGTAGAATATTTTTCATGGCACAGCCCCTTTAGGGTGGCTACAGACACTTATCTGCTGATACTCTTATCTGTGAACTACCATTACCCATAATGTCTACTGCCACCTTTAGTAATCATATGCCATAGACTTAAAGGAGGGATTTAAGATGTGAGTCTGAAATATGTGCATTGGGGGCCAATAATGCTGATTCACATACTGGGTTCACAGAACTTACTGTGTATTGAGTGCAAACGTATACGCTGACATGTACAGTATACTGCCATCTGCACCCTGAAAATCTACAAAAGTACACATACAATGTATGTGTATAGCATTTTACTAAACTCCATTCACCTGCAGCAGAAAAAATAAGCACAGGTCTGGCAAGTTGTGGTTTTTCACATCTGCATCATGTCCTATCTGCCGCATCAGATATGAGCAGTAGATTTTAGGACATTTCCATATGAGAACATGGCTTCAGGGTCCTGTTCTTTTGATTGCCTGGCTTGCAGACTGTACTAGGGTTCTGTCAAATTACAATATGCACAATTAGAAAACACGGTATGTGATCAGACTCTAATGTAACCTCAACTCTGCACCTCTTCACTTGCAGCCATTTAGGCTTTCAGATCCGTCAAGTGCCTTCAGATTTTGGATAATAACACTCAACGTGTTTTGCATTTTAAAGAAAACCTGTCATCTCCAAAACACCCCCTGAACTAGAGTAAATGTTGTATAGTGTAAGTGATGCTGAATCCGAATATGTAAGTTTTATCTTCATACTCACTTCCATTCTGACGCTGTGCTCCCACAAACCTGCAGTAAAATGCATTGAGAGGACTCGTCTTTGAGTCCTCTCCATTATGTGAGTGAGCACTGGAGTCCACTGAGTGCATCTTACTGCAGGTTTGTGGGAGCACAGAATCAGAATGGAAGTGAGTATGAAGACAAACTTTACATAACCGGACTTGACGTCACTTACACTATACACCACTTACTCTAGTTTGGAGGGTGTTTCAGAACTGACAGATTCCCTTTAATGTTTTTTAATGAATGTAGTACTTCAATAACATGGCCGCTGAGAACTTCCATGGTTTATCCCGTTAAATTCTTATATGTACAAAACTGAATGGAAATTCTCTCTTAATAAATAGGATCTAATATATAGCAGGGGGATGAAACAGCACCATTTGTATCTGTACCCATCATCACAATAGAGACATTTGTGACAGCTTGAATTCTGAGATTACATTGCTGTTTTTCTGAAATTACTGTCAGTATACTGTCAAGTATATAAGCAACTATCTAATATACAAATATTAGCCTTTAAATGGAACCTGTCATCAACCTTATGGTGACCTCACTGAGGGCAGCATAAAATAGTGACAGAAATGCTGATTTCAATGGTGTGTCACTCATGAGCTAAAAGTAAGTGGTTGCCGAGAACCAGCATCATAATCATCGCAGCCGAGGCCTTGAAAAGAGTCCAATCTACCTGAGAAGAGTCATGGTTATTCCTAATCTCCTGCTCTCCCGCCCATAAAGTTGATGACAGGTTCCCTTTAAGGCATGGACTCCAAAAGTCTTCCTAAGATGTCCTCTGACACCAAGATGCAAATCCTGCCATATCTTAGGCTACATGCACACGACAGTGAAAAAAAATGTCCATTAAAAACGGACACACTGTCAGTTTTTCATGGCCATTTTGCATCAGTGTGTGCATCCATTTTCTGGCCGTGTGTCCATTTTTAATGTCCGTTTTGCATCCGTTTTTTATCAGTTTTTCATGTCCGTTTTTAACATTAAAATTGATGAATTGGATTGGCAGTTATTTCTTGCCCCCAACTATAATCATGACCCCCATGATGCCCATAATGTCCTCCATAGTGCCCCTAACTAAAATAATGTCCCCCATGTAGGCCCCCATGTAAAATAATGTCCCCCATGTAGGCCCCCATGTAAAATAATGTCCCTCATGTAGGCCCCCATGTAAAATAATGTGCCCCATGTAGGCCCCCATGGTTTAAATAAATGCCCCCAGAGCTGCTTTTTGATGATTAAAAAAAAAACAAACAAAAAAAACCAAAAAAAAAACCAAACACCTCACCTTCTCCACTTGCTCGCGCTGCAGCAGTCTCTTCTCTCACGCACAGGACCTGCCGAAGGACCTGCGATGACGTCACTGAACGCGCCAACGTGATGACGTCACCGCGCATAACGCAGGTACATCGGCAGGGCCTGCTCACTGGAGACTGCGCGAGCAAGTGGGTAGGGTGAGTGGCCATATGGGACCCGTTTTTAATGGCCGGTAGACGGGAGCACTCCTGTCAATCGGCCGTTAAAAACGGGCCCATTGATTTCAATGGGGCAGTCGGGCCATGGAAACGGGCCAGAAATAGGACATGTCCTATTTCTGGATGGACACTATTCACTGGCCGTTAAATAAACGGCCATATGAATAGCCCCATAGGCTAACATTGGCACAAAAAATGGCCGTGTGACGGCCGCTACTTAGACGGTCGTCACACGGCCATTTTTCACTGTCATGTGCATGAGCCCTTATACTGTTGTGCAGAGAGGCCTCCGTGTATCGGAGTTGTCCCACCACATCCCACAGATGATCAGATTAAGGGATTATTTAGGGAAGTTTCAAGTATAAAAACCTAGCGGCTATTCAGAAGTGGAGTAGTACAAACCCAGAGATTATTCTAAATAACAAATCACAGACCAGGGGTCAGCAACCTCCAGCACTCTGACTATTACAAAACTACAACTCTCAGCATGCTTCATTCATTTCTATGGGAATTCCTCAGACAGCCAAATAGTGTCTATACTGGGTAGTTTTACAACAGCTGGAAGTATAAATATATATACTGTGGGGGAAAAAAGTATTTAGTCAGCCACCAATTGTGAAAGTTCACCCACTTAAAAAGATGAGAGAGGCCTGTAATTGACATCATAGGTAGACCTCAACTATGAGAGACAAAATGAGAAAACAAATCCAGAAAATCACATTGTCTGATTTTTAAAGAATTTATTTGCAAATTATGGAGGAAAATAAGTATTTGGTCACCTACAAACAAGCAAGATGTCTGGCTCTCACAGACCTGTAACAACTTCTTTAAAAAGGCTCCTCTGTCCTCCACTCATTACCTGTAGTAATGGCATCTGTTTGAACTTGTTATCAGTATAAAAGACACCTGTCCACAACCTCAAACAGTCACACTCCAAACTCCACTATGATGAAGACCAAAGAGCTGTCGAAGGACACCAAAAACAAAATTGTAGACCTGCACTAGGCTGGGAAGACTGAATCTGCAATAGGCAAGCAGCTTGGTGTGAAGAAATCAACTGTGGGAGCAATAATTAGAAAATGGAAGACATACAAGACCACTGATAATCTCCCTAAATCAGGAGCAAGATCTCACCCCGTGGGGTCAAAATGATCACAAGAACTGTGAGCAAAAATCCCAGAACCACACGGGGGGACCTAGTGAATGACCTGCAGAAAGCTGGGACCAACGTAACAAAGGCTACCGTCAGTAACACACTACGCCGCCAGGGACTCAGATCCTGCAGTGCCAGATGTGTTCCCCTGCTTAAGCCAGTACATATCCGGGCCCGTCTGAAGTTTGCTAGAGAGCATTTGGATGTTCCAGAAGAGTATTGGGAGAATGTCAGAAGCATTTCAAGGTCCTGGAGTGGCCTAGCCAGTCTCCAGATCTCAACCCCATAGAAAACCTTTGGAGGGAGTTGAAAGCCCGTGTTGCCCATCGACAGCCCCAAAACATCACTGCTCTAGAGGAGATCTGCATGGAGGAATGGGCCAACATACCAGCAACAGTGTGTGCCAACCTTGTGAAGACTTACAGAAAACGTTTGACCTCTGTCATTGCCAACAAAGGATATATAACAAAGTATTGAGATGAACTTTTGTTATTGACCAAATACTTATTTTCTACCATAATTTTCAAATAAATTCTTTAATAATCAGACAATGTAATTTCTGGATTTGTTTTCTCATTTTGTCTCTCATAGTTGAGGTCTACCTATGATGTCAATTACAGGCCTCTCTCATCTTTTTAGGTGAGAGAACTTACACAATTGGTGGCTGACTAAATACTTTTTTTCCCCACTGAATAAATATATATATATGTATACATGTAACAAAAGAAATCCGCAGCACTACCAAAAAAAGTGCTAAAGCAAAAAGTGATTTATTTCACCAGGAGCGACGTTTCAGTCCTCACATTGGGACTTTTCTGAAGCACCCAGAAGAGTCCCAGTGTGAGGACTGAAATGTCGCTCCTGGTGAAATAAATCACTTTTTGCTTTACCACATTTTTTTGGTAGTGCTGCGGATTTCTTTCGTTATTTAAAGAAGGATTTGACCACATCCGAAGCTGCTGACACACTGGTACTCTTTTTTTACATTGCTATGCTGCTTTCATTCGTTTATATATATACAGTACAGACCAAAAGTTTGGACACACCTTCTCATTCAAAGAGTTTTCTGTATTTTCATGACTATGAAAATTGTAGATTCACACTGAAGGCATCAAAACTATGAATTAACACATGTGGAATTATATACTTAACTAAAAAGTGTGAAACAACTGAAAATATGTCTTATATTCTAGGTTCTTCAAAGTAGTCACCTTTTGCTTTGATTACTGCTTTGCACACTCTTGGCATTCTCTTGATGAGCTTCAAGAGGTAGTCACCTAAAATGGTTTTCACTTCACAGGTGTGCCCTGTCAGGTTTAATAAGTGGGATTTCTTGCCTTATAAATGGGGTTGGGACCATGAGTTGTGTTGGGCAGAAGTTAGGTGGATGCACAGTTGATAGTCCTACTGAATAGACTGTTAGAATTTGTATTATGGCAAGAAAAAAGCAGCTAAGTAAAGAAAAACGAGTGGCCATCATTACTTATCATTACTTACAAGAAATGAAGGTCAGTCAGTCCGAAAAATTGGGAAAACTTTGAAAGTGTCCCCAAGTGCAGTCGCAAAAACCATCAAGCGCTACAAAGAAACTGGCTCACATGAGGACCGCCCCAGGAAAGGAAGACCAAAAGTCACCTCTGCTGCGGAGGATAAGTTCATCCGAGTCACCAGCCTCAGAAATCGCAGGTTAACAGCAGCTCAGATTAGAGACCAGGTCAATTCCACACAGAGTTCTAGAAGCAGACACATCTCTACAACAACTGTTAAGAGGAGACTGTGTGTAGCAGGCCTTCATGGTAAAATAGCTGCTAGGAAACCACTGCTAAGGACAGGCAATAAGCAGAAGAGACTTGTTTGGGCTAAAGAACACAAGGAATGGACATTCGACCTGTGGAAATCTGTGCTTTGGTCTGATAAGTCCAAATTTGAGATCTTCGGTTCCAACCACCGTGTCTTTGTGCGACGCAGAAAAGGTGAATGGATGGACTCTACATGCCTGGTTCCCACCGTGAGCATGGAGGAGGAGGTGTGATGGTGCTTTGCTGGCGACACTGTTGGGGATCTATTCAAAATTGAAGGCATACTGAACCAGCATGGCTACCACGGCATCTTGTAGCGGCATGCTATTCCATCCGGTTTGCGTTTAGTTGGACCATCATTTATTTATCAACAGGACAATGACCCCAAACACACCTCCAGGCTGTGTAAGGGCTATTTGACCAAGAAGGAGAGTGATGGGGTGCTACGCCAGATGACCTGGCCTCCACAGTCACCAGACCTGAACCCAATCGATATGGTTTGGGGTGAGCTGGACCGCAGAGTGAAGGCAAAAGGGCCAACAAGTGCTAAGCATCTCTGGGAACTCCTTCAAGACCGTTGGAATACCATTTCAGGTGACTACCTCTTGAAGCTCATCAAGAGAATGCCAAGAGTGTGCAAAGCAGTAATCAAAGCAAAAGGTGGCTACTTTGAAGAACCTAGAATATAAGACATATTTTCAGTTGTTTCACACTTTTTTGTTAAGTATATAATTCCACATGTGCTAATTCATAGTTTTGATGCCTTCAGTGTGAATCTACAATTTTCATAGTCATGAAAATACAGAAAACTCTTTGAATGAGAAGGTGTGTCCAAACTTTTGGTCTGTACTGTATATACACACACACTATCTTTTATAGGAATGACTTTATGTGTTGATGGCCTGGAGCACACTGATGTAAGATAAGTCCACGTACCTTAATTAGCATGAATTTCTGCATTTGTTCCACCCACTCTAGGAGTATAATGCTGGACTGGAGGGCTCCACATAGGTATTTATGGCTTGTATATGGATTCCTCACTAAAACATTAAGCAAAGCATATAGTATTAATACATGTGAAACTATCTGAATACTAGTCTTCTGCAGTATACTTACCATACACTTCATAACCTAAATATACAGTATTATACATATGCCAGTAAATATGGAGCTGCTCTGCCCTCAAAAGGACACTTGTAAACCTAGCTCATGCCAGAACGACACTTGCTGGGTACATGGTGGCCGATGGACATGTCAAAGATATTACTTCAGGGAACACTGCCAACATGTACCTCGAACATCTACAAAAACCAGGTGTGAACAGAGCCTAAAATGGAATAAATTGTCGCAGTTCATGTTAAGACGGTCAGTGTTTCATTAGTGACCATGTCCATGTTGGGTAAGTGTATGGTCCATATGTCTGTTTTTTGCCCTCCATGTGTTATTTTTCCTAGCGTTAATTCATCTGGCAGGCTGTTCTGGCAGAGGATACTGCCTTTCCCCACCGGAGCACATTGACTATAATGGGACCTGGTGGGATCCGGCCTGTTTGCAGCAGTGTTGGGATTCAGCCACTAATGCCAGAACTAGGCCGGATCCCTGACGGGTCCCATTATACTCAATGAGGCCTGGCGGTGCTCTGGCCGTTTCCGGCCATGCCGAATACAAAGAACTCTGGTAGGCTCTGCCGGATAATTTTAATGCCAGTCTTAGAGCACTGCCAAGCTGAAAAGGGATTTCTACAATCTACAGTACTACCAACAGTCATGGAAAACCATTGACAGACCCCCTGATGCCATCTGTGCTCTGTCAGTGGATTTCACAGACCTATGGACTTCAATGAATGTATTTGGTCCACATAACTGACCAAAGTAGTATGTATCTCTACTGTTTTCTCCACTGACCCACAGTCAGTTTAAACCAAAACAATGGACATTTGTGATTCACGGACGTCAGAATGAGGCCTCTGTGACTGCAATCCAGGAGGTGCCACCTTTTTGTCACCACTATTAACTCCACCTACAAGTCAATGTGAGGTCTGGATGAAATATACTTATTTAGGCAAACACACGGGTCATTGGTTTATGTTGTTTGTCGGTAGCCGCGGTGTTCAGCCGACTCAACCTTGTGCTGCAGCTTATTTTCCTCACTATTAACAAGAGAGCTAATGAAAACCATAATCAAAGGAATTGTGTCATCTGTAACCTCGGGAGTTATAGAGGTCACCGTGTGTTACTAATAAGCCTCTTCACACTGGAAAAAGTGCCTCCCCCGTTCACACAGCATAGGGCACGGTGACAACTAATGAGTATGGCTTTAGAGCAGAGCCACCCTTCTCTAGACGGCATATAATTGAAGGTCAAGGCATTGTACTGACACATGCCTCAGTCTACAGACACCCAGCCAACATATTCCACCATCCACATTCCTCTACATTACTTGACGCAAAAGTTAAAGGGAACTTGTTACTTGTTTCCTTTGAAGGTTACGGTACCTGGAAGATGCCAAATCAAAGGTGAACTAGCGGGATGAGTTGTACTCATTAATGGGCCCTGAAGGACCAAGCATGGGCCACAGAATACACATCAAGCCCACCTGACCCTTACACGCGTAGGGTTATATTCACTGACCGTACATCTCTGTGCAGGTTAACATTGACAGCCCACAATTTCAAGGGTTTTAATGGAGTTACTAAAGACTTTGCTGCTAGTCTATCTATCTATCTAGGCTCGGACTGGCCCACAGAGTACAGGTGAATAACACAGTAGACTTACTGCACTACATACATATATTCAGTGTACAGCACCTCAACCAGTCTATGATAGATTATTAAAGAAACTCCCCAGTTTATTATTATAGACACAGTCAGAGCTGAGATGACTTCCAGGTATAGAGGAGAGATACCAGTGTCCTCCTTTCCCCTGGACCTACCTTCTTAAAGTTGCCGTAGGGACCCCCATATTCAATCACCTGGTAGCATCTTGCTGCTGTGTGAGCAGGTAATATTTGTATGTATCCGTATGCGGGCCCCTAAAATAAATTTTACTGGTGGGCCCGAGGCACCCCAGTCCGACACTATCTGTATTCATATCTATCTATCTATCTATCTATCTATCTATCTATCTATCTATCTAATATATCGAATATGTATCTTCCATATCTAATATCTATCTATCTATCTATCTATGGAGCAAAGAAGACAGCAACACTAGTCAAAAGTGTTGTGGGTGCAATCCGTCCAGGCTGAAGGTTGTTGAGCCTATATATTCAAAGATACAAGATGGGGCAGCACACTGTTGTGTGGACCATTTTTTATTCACCCAGATCTCAACGTTCCAGCCCAACACAATGAGACCTTTCTCAAGCTTGGGAAAGGCCTCATTGTGTTGGGCTGAAACGTTGCGATCTGAGTGAATAAAAAGTGGTCCACCACCTTCTGACACACAACGGAGTGCTGCCTCATCTTGTATCGATGTATCTATCTATCTATCTATCTATCTATCTATCTATCTATCTGCGTGTCCGTCCATCCATCTATAGAGGGAAGATACTTATATAAATCTATATAAATCCTTCTATCCTAGGTTTTGTGTATAGGTTTATAGATCCTGGATCCCAAAGCATTTTGTGCCAAGTAAGACCTCTGCTTTAGGAATCAATGGAAGTAATATATTTATTACTCGGGAGTTTGACTTATTAAGGGCCCTGCTTCTTGATTCTGGTGGTCTCACTTCTTGCTTTTTCTAGAAGAAGGTAAAAATGAGGTTACTGCCGCTGTATTATCAGGTCAATAAGCGTTTTGCACTGTACGTATCTTCAGGTCTCTACTAGTACATGACCTATGGTCTACCACAGCTGAAGCTCTGCAGGATCTGGAATCCCTAGGACAGCCACTTAACGTAATAAACAACAAAAGAACGTGTCCTGTCTTATCTCCTAATTGAAGAAGCCTGAAGTTAGGGATTTGCTAGAACTTGGGAGGTTTTGCATGTTGGCTGCGATGTCGGTTTACACACCTGAGCTAGTAACTGGAATTTGGTGACTTGTGTGAACATGCTAACATCCCTCCAAATGTAAGAGGAACATTACCCTGAACATTCACGTAGTGTTCACAGGGCTCAGGCCATATTATTTCCTGTAATACTGAGCAAAAACACGTTGCTGGAAAGGGATACATTTAATGCAGGTCTGAAGGGTGAGATTAGACCTTCTCTAGTTTCTCTAATGCCGGGAAGAATTAACTCCTAATTTACACTGCTCATCCTATGTCCATATTATGGGCAATGGCATACATGGCCTCATGCTCAAAATTGCATGCAATCTGGGCTGCACTATGGTGCACAATAAGGGATTATTGCACCATGCTGTGCGCATACATCCCCCTGCATGAACAAAAATGATAGTATAAGGAGCTTAGATGAAGATTGAACCTGGACTGAAGCCATCTGATTACAGATGATCCACTATTGCCTACATACAATGCCAAATAATTCCAAATACAGCAACAAAATGGTCAAAAAAGGAAAGATCACATATAAAAAATTTTGATTAGTAATAAACCTGTTCTGAAGACCATCCTGCACAATGAACCTGCTGTTCAATTTGTCATGCACTGAAAAGGCTACGTTAACGGCTGTATCCGTTCTGCAAAACGCGGATATCGGCTGTGTGCAACCCACACTTTTGGCGGTCCCCATTGTTAAAATTCCTTTTCTTGTCTGTAAAACAGACAAGAATAGGACATGTTCTATAATTCATGGCATGGCCACATGGATGGGAACAGCACACGGATGACATCTGTACACTGTCCACAAACAATGCGGATCAGACGTGGGCTAAAAATATGGCCATGTGAATGAGGCCTAATACAGAGTGCCTACAGAATTATACCTAAATGTGACACTAGATTCTACATATGTGTCTAAAGCAAGCACTTAGGATATGTAAAGGTCACACACAAACCACTACAAAGAGAAGCTACCACTCATCACTGTGTTACATAGAAGGTTCACATGGGCGCTGGGACCGCTATATTTTCCAGTGATCCCTGGCAATGCCAAAAACAAAGAATTTGGTAAAACCGCACCACGGGTGCATCCACACAATAAGCATATGCTGCGGAAGTGCATGAGGTAAATCTGCAGCACAGTAACAGCAAGCTGGAGGCATTTTAGAAAATCTAAAATAATCTGCAGTGTAAATAAACCTGCGGTGCGGGTTTTAAATACGCAGTATGTCAATATATGCTGTGGATTTACAACGCAGATTTCACCCTTTGCAGAGCAGATTTTTCCACCGCAGAAATGTCCCATGTGGATGAAGCCTAATGTGAAACCCTGGGGGGTTTCTGGAGCTTAGATATTGAAGATCTGTCCTCAGGATATGTCATCAATATCAGATGGGTGGGGGGTCTGACCCCCAACACCCTCATAATCAGCTTTTTCAGGTAGCCACCTGGGTCAGAAACTATACAGTAGACGGAGCTGAAAGCAGCAGGTTCCAACCATGGTGTAGTGGCCCTGCTTACATTCAAGTGAATGAGAGCTAAGCTGGAAACTACACAGTATAGCGGCTGTCTGAAACAGCCGATGAGGGGGGCGCCAGTTGTCGGACCCCCACCGACCTCATATTGATGATGTTGTATAAATAAAATGCTATGCTATGATAACAAATGTAGATCTTCTGACACGCACATTACACTCCCATTTATTTCAATGTCAGCAGCACGAATACTAAGAGATGAGAATCTCCAAACGAGCTGAATGGGCACACTGCTCGGAGAGCGCTCCCAGCCTTTTCATTATTACTCCTAGCAAAACCTAATATTCTTTTAATTATATCTTTTGATAGGAAAATGCGGATTGTCTCTCTAGTACATTTCTGTTTTAATAATGTCAGTTTATTTACTAATGGTAAAACAGAAATACGAACATCTCCGCTCATGCACGGGAGACAAATGTTCTGTGAAGACGGCACTTACCAACGCAGCACTTCTGACACCATTTTGTATCTGGGATTTTTGCAGAAACAGCAAATTTTCTGTAGAAGGCAATAAAAACAGGAATCAATAGACTCTAACCGTGTAGAAGATAGTAAGTGGAGCTGTACAGTATATAAATTTTAATAACTATGTTGCATTTTAGCAGAAAATCAATGCCTCCAGAGGCACGGCAATAATTCCCTCGGTTCCGTAGAACACAGTTACTTGTCGAGGACGGTTTGCGTGAACAGGCCATTGCTGGCTGAAGCACAGTACTAGAAAAACATTTATTGGCCAAGTAAAAAGATATGAAGAGATAGCCTGTTTTAAGAATCATCAAAATTCAACTTGATGTAACTGGAATTTACAATAATATGGTTCTGGATTTTTGGCCCCCAAAAATAATATAAATAATATAAAGTAAATTAGAAAATAGCAACATTTCGGTATACTACACACAAAGCACAACAATTTTTTTCAATGAAATCATCTGTGTGAGTAGACTTTGCCGTTATGGCGCCCCCTGGAGTTCTTCTGATTCCCTCTCAGAGCCTCCAACCTAATTTGTCCAGTATCGGTGAGAAAACTCGTATGGATCACAGGTATTTAAAGGTACAGGAGAGGCACATGTACCTCTGTGACAGCCCCGTTATGGCTACGTACAAACTAAGCTAATACAGCTATGACTCATTAGATTTAGGCTTGTGATCAGTGGCCTACCTTGCATGGAAACATACCAGAATATCACAGAAAATGATCTCTCTCTAATATATATAGTAAAATATAACTTTTAATGTTGCATATAAAAAAACCAACAAAGGACATCCACCATTAGAAAAAAAAAAAGTTTTTTTGTGTACAGAATAATGAAGCTCTCATCCGTGGTAGGTAGGTTGTTGTTTGTGTCATGGGTGTCTAACCAGAAGGGAATCACCCTAAATCTGGCCCTATAACTAAAGGCCCTACCTCCAACGGAATAGCCGCCCCGATAGGGGCGATCCCGTATCTCGTACCTCCTGGTGCCCCTGTTAAGGCCCTAGGAAAGTAAGACCGTCACCACCTAGATCCTATATATATATGCCACACCACACACACTCCAGAATTGACCAAAAACAAAGACACGATATATACAAATGTAGGTATGGTGTCTGATGATATCAGCAAACACGATAACTTAGAAGCTAAAGTATCACCTAGACACCATAAATGTTACATCCAAAAATTGACCAGAGCATACGGAAATATATACAAAAAAAAAACCTGCTAATATTGAAATACAGCAGCAATAATTGTTTGTTATTTATTAAGGTCCCAGTCCCAACGCGTTTCGCATTAAATTTTTAGCTCATCAGGGGACTTCTTACTTAACACACCAGGGGCACGGTGACCCTTTTCTCAAGATAAGAATATCACGTAATGTAAGGTCCGCGTGTCATTTATATACTGCGCCTCTATATTGGTGACATCCCCTTATCATTTAGTTCACCAAAAAAAAAGGTATGCATCACAGATTTATATCTAGAATATGTGAAGGAGTAGTAAGGTATGCATGTATTAACACCAGTCTGGGATCACACATATATTGGCTTAGTCAGCAATAGACTTAAGTACATGGTTGCCACAATATAGTCATGCTACACCAATCTTTTTATACTTGCGTGTCCCTTCAGATGGAGATTTGTGTCTCCCTCACATCAAAAGCGCTTAGCAGCGCTGCTTCAATCCCCTATAGGAAGGGGAGAAGCGCGACCCTTGCTAGCGCTGCCTACACGGCTGTCTCGGCGTCCCACGTGGAAGTAAGGGGGCGGGAGCGCTCATTATCTGGGCGCTTCCGTTCAAATGCTTCTTCCAGGTCACGTGAACAAGCTAGTCACGTGATCGGAAGACGTGAGAGGCAAATACACTAATTTGTATATGCCCTCTCGTGACGGTACGTAACTCCCGAACTGTGTGAAAATTAGTTATTTATATTTCAAAAACAGAAGAGGGTTATAAATGATCAGTTCTATTTAAAAAGTTCTGTTTTAGATGTCTCCGTCTCGTTAGTATTATAATTAACCCTATGTGTTCAGGTATATCACATTGGGATTGTAGCAGCCATATGTTTTACGGTGCTTCTCTATTTTTGTTATTATTCATCAGTTTAATTATTGTCTCCAGCAGACAGGCTAGTTTTTTAGTTATTAAATCACAGTGTTAACTTTAGATAAATCAGATAAAAGAATCACAACCAGATATGGAGAGGAGGCAATTGTTCATTACATACATCCATGTACATCGTCTCGGGAAAAGCTGAAGGAGACAAGATCAGGACATGACAGCTCTTAATTGCATTCATGTACAGTACTGTGCAAAAGTAAGTACAACACTGCAAAGTAAGAATGCTTTAAAAATGAAAGTGTTAGTAGTTTTATTTTTTGTCAATTAACAAAAATGCAAAGTGAATGAACAAAAGAGACATCTAAATTAAATCAATATTAGGTGTGCCCACCCTTTGCCTTCAGAACAGCACCAGTTCTAGGTACACTTGCACACAGTTTTTGAAAGAACATGCAGGGAGGTTGTTCCAAAAAAACCATAGACCTTCTGTGGATGTAGGTTTGCTCAAATCCTTCAGTCTCTTCATGTAATCCCAGACCGACCGGCTCTGTGGAGCCCTTATCATGACTTCTAGGACTCCTTGGTCTTCTTTATGCTGAAGCTGGTACTTAATGACACTGGTTTATGTTTGGGGTCATTGTCCAGCCAATCAGACGCCTCCCTGATGGTACTGCATGATGGATAGGTATCTGCCTGTATTTCTCAGCACTAAGGACGCCATTAATCCTGACAGCATTTGCTGAAATGCAGCCTCAAACTTGCAAGCAACCTCCACCATGCTTCACTGAAGCCTGAAGACAAAAAATATTGTTCTGCTCTCCAGTACTTCGGCGAACAAACGGTCTTCTGTTAAAGATAAATATTTCAAATTTTAGCTCATCAGACCACAGCACCTGCTGACGTTTTTCTGCACCCTAGTTCCTATGTTTTTGTGCATAGTTGAGTCCCTTGGCCTAGTTACCATGTCGAAGGTATGGCTTTTTGGATGCAATTCATCCATGAAGACCACTTCTAGCTAGACTTCGCCAAACAGTAAATGGTGTACCAGGGTTACACTGGTTTCTGCCATTTCTCAGCTGATTGCACTGCTGGACATCTTCTGATTTTGAAGGGACGTAGTTTTTAATCTGCTGTGCAGTTTCCATGGCCGTCCACTGCGTCTAGGGTCCTCAACCTTGTCTTTGTGTTCCTTCAAAAGAGCTTAAACAGCACATCTTGAAACCACAATATGCTTTCCAGGGTGAGACCTTGCTAATGCAGTAAAACTACCTTGTGTCTAGTTGCTGTGCTCAGTCTTGCCATGGTGTATGACGTAGGACATGAAACTGTCTTCCACAACCTCACCTTTGTAGCAGAGTTTGGCTTACTCACACAGTTTTAAGTCTCTACAAAGCTTTTCTGTTTCAACCTACATATGAAAATGAAGAATTTATGCTGTTCTGAAGGCAAAGGATGGGCACAACAAATATTAATTTGATTTGGTTTTCTCTTTTGTTCACTTTGAATTTTGTTAAGTGATAAAAATAAACTATTAACACTTCTATTCTTACTTTGAAGCATTTTCTCACACCTGCCTAAAGCTATTGAACAGTACTGTTTATGCAGCAGATGCATATGAGAATAAATAAATGACTCAGAATATTAAAAAGCATCAGAGTTTTGGCAATACCTGTTCCATTGATGTTTCATGCAGTTCATTCAAATTCAATGTGTAAATACCTTCCTCTGCACCAAAAATCAGATATTGGTCTGGAAGGCAAAGACATGGACAGTTTTAACCTTGGAAAGTATTCTAAATCTATTTAAAAAGAAATCTCCTAACTACAACCCCCCTCCCCCCCCCCCCCGCCAACAGCAGACGTCAGGGGACATACGGATACGAATTGGACTGCTGGATTTTATTGCTCCTAATGTTGGCTGAGATAGCATTTGGACGACAGGTATCCCACTTGGTTATCAGAGTTTTACAAACATACCTCTTGTTTCTGGATTTATCCATGATGTTGCACAATAGATCTTCAGGGGACAGCCATTAAATACTTTTGAGAAACAAGCTCCCATCTGTTAAAGAGATGAAAAAAAGGCAAATCAACAAAAGGTGACAGCATAAGCGGAATACAAACAATGGCCACATGTAACACTCTATTCCTATCTGAGGGACTCATTACATGACAGACACCAATGGGGCCCAACAGACCCTATAACTTAAAATGAAGACCTATGAGGTCTGCCTGCCTTTTTACCAGAAAAAATAGCACTGCATGCACCAGTGGACCCAGCCTAATAGTATTCATACAGCAATTACCAAAGCATAACCTTAAAGGGGTATTCCCATCTCACAAATGTAGTTTGTATAATTAGATATAGCCAAACCAATATTATTACTAATAGTATGTATTTATATAAAATTTACCATTTAGAAGATTTGCCTATTTGTATATCTGTTGTCCAACACACATCAGTCAGGCTGTTGCTCCTGGTTACGTCCACCGTGGCCATGTAGTAGTGGTGGCCGGTTTGCTCTTGTTCAAACCCGCTCTGAGGTAACTGCTGTATTGTGAATGCACAAAGCACGAGCATGCGCAGGCACATCTTAGGGTACTTTCACATTTGCCTTTTGGACACTACCAGTCCAAAACGCAATGGTCAGGATCCGTCCAAAACGCAGACTTTATAAACGGATCCTGCTCCATAGAGATGAATTGATCTTGGAACAGGATCTGTTTCTCTGTGTTTTGGCAGACAAAATGCAATAACCCTAAGATGTGTCTGCGCTCATACATGTACAATGTGTGTTCACAATACAGCAGTTACCTCAGAGCGGGTTTGAACAGGAGCATGCTGACCACCACTACTACATGGCTGCGGTGGTCGTAACCAGGGGCAATGGTCTGACTGATGTGTGTGGTACAATGGAAATACAAACAGGCAAATCTTCTAAACGGTACATTTTATATAAATACATTCTATTAGTAATAATATTGGTATGGCTATATCTAACTATACAAACTACATTTGTGAGATGGGAATACCCCTTTAAGGGCCCATTCACACATCCGTATGAATGGTTCCGCAATTTTGCGGAACGGGTGCAGAACCATTCATTTTCAATGGTGCCGCAAAAGACGTGAACAGCACGCAGTATGCTTTCCGCATCCGCACTTCCATTCTGCAGCCCCGCAAAAAAATAGAACATGTCCTATTCTTGTCCGCAGCCAAGGACAAGATTAGGCATTTCTATAGTGCCGACACATGGCTGGTGTCTGTGTTTTAAGAATCCGCAATGACATGTGGACATGTGTATGGACCCTAAAGATGAGGGAAAAATCTTAATGAAAGCCTCTCAGTTTTCCGGACATGTCTCTTTTAGTACATATGTATTTGTATTTTCTTAAAGCTGTACCGTTCTTCTCTTCATCTTCTTAAATCGGTGTCCTTACAAAGTGTGACTTTCAGCAATGCTTGGACAGACAGTGTAAGGACCTGCTACTATCAAGAAACTTCTAGTAGGAATAATAGAAGAACGGCACATCATAGAGTCCAAATAATAGATGCTCCAGAATTGTTACTACATGGGGAATGCAAGCAGCTACTAAAACATACAAGTCATGAAGAGTGACAGGTCCTCTTTATAGAGGAAGACTTGGTGTTACCTTTCTCCTTTTGCAAGGGGTGTGTCACTACCCTGTGTAGCACCGTCTGGACACAGATTTTTAACCAATCTTAAATGGGTTCTCCGGGAATACAAAAAACAAAACAAAACAACAATATAGTCCTGATGACCTAACACCTAATTTATTTACTCATTTTGTCTCGGTATTCATTGGTGATGACTGCAACGACAGCTGGCTAGTGGAGAGACCCATCCTATAATGTAAATAACACAGCACATAACTTTTCCTTCCTGTTCAGAAAGCAGCATGATGGGATTTTAGAGGAAGTGACCGTAGCCGTGTAATTAAAGTAGCACTCGCACAAAAATTTTTACTCTCTGACCTGTTAGAAAGGTAGATGATGTAATCTGTAGTGAATGTAATCTTCTTACCAGTGTCTGTATTTGAGAGATAAAAACTCCCTTTTGATCCTCAGCTGTGTCATGTGACCAACACTCTGTCTCTCCAACTGACACAGGACAGAAAGTCAGTTTCTTCTCTGTTCATTCCTATGAAACTGACATTGAGGCTCTGATAGGAATACATAAAGAAACTGACTTCCTGTCCACACGTAAAATGCTGTGTTATTTGGAAAGTCAGAGTGGTGGTCACATGACACAGCTGAGGATCAGAAGGGAGGGGATACTCACAAATACAGTCACTGGTGAGAAGATTACCTTCACTACACATTACATCATGGATCTTTCTAACAGGTCAGAGAATAAAAACTTTTGTGGAGTGCTTCTTTAATCAGTGACTGTCACTGTCAGTGATGTCAATGCAGTTGGTACATATGGTGACTTCTCTGCGTCATGTGTGAGCTCAGAGAAGGAACAGGAAACTATGTACTTCTGCACCCTTTTTCCTCTAGGCAGGCAGGTAAGTTCACCAGTAGCAGCTCCAGGCTCCACGACGCTGCTTTTCTTACCTGCTGCTTTGCTGCAAGTAAGTGGCAGCAGTGAATGTGTTGCTGACAGCCCGCAATTAATGAGGCATTCAGCCTGCAGCCCGCTAGAATACGGCACCGCTTATTTCTGCCCTTGTCTTGCTTAGCTGACTTGCTGAAATGCAAGCACAGATGCTGCTTTTATGCAAAATATTCTTAATGGCGCATTTCAGTGAAATGAGCTTTGCAATGAATGTTTCAAAACACACATCACATAAATTTGCCACATCTAATTCCGGATCTTTCTGTCTATATCCATCGTCTGCACTTCCTCCTGTTCCTGTAATTGAGCAGAGGCAGGCAGTAATTCTTCCATGATTCCAATTTTGCTTTCAGCACGTAATCAACAGAAAAACAACAACTTTCGTCTTGGCGTGTCAGTCGCTGAGGCGGTGAATCACAGGCGACAATCATTACCAGCTATTGTTTTATATTGCAAATATTTGTAATGAGACTCGTCACTTGATGCAAATGAGGTTTTTCAGCCGGTACATTACCCACCTGTCCCTAACCAGAGGACGGCATGAATACTTTTTTTTTTCAGTTTTATTAACTTTTCTAGTAATTTCATGAACTGTAACTTTTATGGATATTGGATTTATAGTAAGCTAATGCAAATTATTACCAACATGGAAACCATCAACAAGAAGACTGACACCTGCTGACAAATCTGTCCTTATCCTAATAAACTTAAAGGGAACCTGTCATCTCCGAAACACGCCCTGAACTAGAGTAAGCATTGTATAGTGTAAGTGATGGTGAATCCGAATATGTAAGTTTTATCTTTATACTCACTTCCATTCTGATGTTGTGCTCCCACAAACCTGCAGTAAAATGCACTCACTGGACTCTTCTTTGAGTCCTCTCCATTATGTGAGTGAGCACTGGAGTCCACTGAGTGCATTTTACTGCCGGTTTGTAGGAGCGCAACATCAGAATGGAAGCAAGTATGAAGATAAAACTTACATAACCGGACTCAACATCACTTACACTATACTCCACTTACTGTAGTTCAGGGGGTGTTTCGGAGATGACAGGTTCCCTTTAAGTATTCATTTGCTAATGGCAGCCAAAGACATTTAAAGGGGTATTCCGATTGTTTGAAATTATCCGGGTTATTGATGGGTTCGGCTGATATTAAAGTGGACCTACTTTGAGATGAAATTTTCAAATAAGCGGTCATGTGTATGTACAGGAGGAATAACAATACTTCTGGATATTATTATGCCTTGCATCTGCCTTTTTTAGCAGTTTCTATCTGTAATTCTCAGAGTGTACGTGAAAAAAATAAATAGGAAATTCTGCCCCATAACTCATTCACTCAGAATCACCCTACAGAGAAGTACCGAACACTACTGATGTGATAGAACACTTAATATTAGCTACTTCAGCTTCTTTGTCTGGGTCTCTCCCACTGCAGCTCACTCCTCCTCCCCCCCTCTCCCTTCTCCATATAATTCTATAGCTGTAATTGAGCCTCTAGTGATTTAACTTTCTGCCTTGGTCTCTCAAGACAGATTCATCCGAAAATTTGTGAATTTAAACTTAGGAGTTGATAAGTGGAGAAAGAGGCATTTTCACGGAATATATACAAATATATTATAAAGTTTCTCATATTTGCCTATACTATTGATTTATGCAAAGTTGTATGAAATGCTAGTGACCTTTTATTCCAATATGTGTGGCCAGCTTTGTCCGGGTTCAGAGACATATCCCCTTCTTCACCCAGGCAGCCCCTCTGAGATGAGCGTCGCATCATTTCAGGCTCTGATGCTCTCCCTTGCCCTGTATCGTGCAGGGCAAGGACTTTTTTGTTTACAAACTTAAACTGCTAGGCAGAGGTTTCTGCCTAGCAGTGTTCCCAGTGACGTCACTGGCACTAATGGGCAGGCTTTAGCGCTAAAGCCTGCCAATAGTACCAGTGACAGTGCAGTCATGAAATTCTTTGATGCTCACCTCAGAGGGGCTGCCTGGGTGAAGAAGGGGATATGTATATCCGAGTTCAGCTCCGAACCAAGACAACCCCTTTTAAATGGTTTGTCCAGGATCTCTTTTTATGGGATGACATTAAAAGTTATGTTTTAGGTGAGGTTCTGTGACTTATATACTGTTTACCACCTGTTCTAATATTGACTACTTCAGACGGTCTACTTGCCTGAGCTGCGATTTTTGGTATTTTTGAATACAAAACTCTTATCAGTGGAGTATGGCCTATTTTTGGAATCTGGTCTCAACAAGGAAAGATGGTTGACTGAGGCACATGAAGTGTTCTCAGAAAAGTAAATCACCTTTGGCACAGTAACACCGCCGTCTATTAGAGTAATCTTCAAGGATCTGTATATTGCCCACAAGGAGTATCTAAAATCCTGGTGGGAGATACAATCATTGGAGAATTACATTAAGAATAAAATTGTACCGCGGGGTCTTAGGATCTTTATTCGCCCCGCTACACGTATCTGTTGTGAGGAATTGTTAGCTAAGTGGGAACAGGAGGCCACAGAAAGCTCGGTGCGGTTTATGAACCTACTGTTGGGTCAGGAACGTACCAAACGGTCTGAATTAGAATTAAAAGTGAAGGAGCTAACTACTTTAGCCCTCACGTTTAGGGATCATAGTGAGTTCCAAAAGAAAGACTCGGAGTTGCAAAATAACCTGGAACCAGGGCTGTGGAGTCGGAGTCGTGGAGTCGGAGTCGGTCACCATTTTGGTGGAGTCGGAGTCGGTATAAAATGGACCGACTCCGACTCCTAAAATATATAATGAATTTAGTTCAGTGCTGAATATATTTTTATAAGAATTTGTGAAATGATGAAATGTCCTATAAATGTCTGTTCCTGATCTCAGGATTTAGGCTTTTATTTGAGATGACTGTGTACTGCCCTTTATGTCCAGTGCATGTTCTCTCTGCTTTATGTTTCCTCTGAGCTCATGTGTGGAGAGGTTAGCTGCTCTCATGGCTTCTATCTGCTGATGTAAAACACCTAGAGCCTTATGTATGAAAACTGTCTAGGTGTAGAAGTTTCTTTGTTGTCCATAGCAACCAATCAGAGCTCCCCTTTCATTTCATATAGTGCTCTGGAGAAATGAAAGGGGAGCTCTGATTGGTTGCTATGGGCAACAAAAAAGTTTTAGACCTAGACAGTTTTCATACATCAGGCCCAGAGGCGTAGCTACTGGGGGGGGGGTCAGGGGAGGTGATGCTCCGGGCCCAATACTTCTGGGGGGGCCCAGCAGGGATGGCCTTAGTACAATCAGGCGAATACAAGTGAGCGCTTCCATTATGGAGTCTGATGGGGGCACATTAAGCCGATCTGAGGTCTGATGGGGGCACATTCTGCTGATCTGAGGTCTGATGGGGGTACATTCTGCTGATCTGAGGTCTGATGGGGGTACATTCTGCTGATCTGAGGTCTGATGGGGGCACATTACGCTGATCTGAGGTCTGATGGGGGCACATTCTGCTGATCTGAGGTCTGATGGGGGCACATTCTGCTGATCTGAGGTCTGATGGGGGCACATTCTGCTGATCTGAGGTCTGATGGGGGCACATTAAGCCGATCTGAGGTCTGATGGGGGCACATTAAGCCGATCTGAGGTCTGATGGGGGCACAATACGCTGATCTGAGGTCTGATGGGGGCACATTAAGCCTATCTGAGGTCTGATGGGGGCAGATTAAGCCGATCTGAGGTCTGATGGGGGAACATTCTGCTGATCTGAGGTCTGATGGGGGCACATTCTATTGATCTGAGGTCTGATGGGGGTACATTCTGCTGATCTGAGGTCTGATGGGGGCACATTACGCTGATCTGAGGTCTGATGGGGGCACATTCTGCTGATCTGAGGTCTGATGGGGGCACAATACACTAATCTGAGGTCTGATGGGCGCACATTCTGCTGATCTGAGGTCTGATGGGGGCACATTCTGCTGATCCGAGGTCTGATAGGGGCACAGTACGCTGATCTGAGGTCTGATGGGGGCACATTAAGCCGATCTGAGGTCTGATGGGGGCTCATTAAGCCGATCTGTGGTCTGATGGGGGCAAGGGACTGTTAGTTTAGTGATGTAAAAGCTGGGGACAGATTTCCTTTAACATAGGAGTCCCCTTGTTTTTTACTCCTATATTTTACTGCATTATGTGGTAGAGTATTTAGAGTAGGGTATGTAGAAAGTCTATTGTACTGTACTTAACAGCATAGATGATCTAGCCAGGGGCGTAGCTAAAGGCTCATGGGCCCTGGTGCAAGAGTTCAGCTTGGGCCCCCTTTCCCTCAGTGCTCTGTGTGTCTTCTTATGTGGTCCAAGGGTCTTTGGGCCCCCTCAAGCTCCTGGGCCCGGTAGCGACTGCTACCTCTGCACCCCCTATAGCTACGCCCCTGGATCTAGCAGTTTATATAGTCATCTTGCTAATACAGTATTATAACCACAACTAGTAGTATGTGCCTGTGAAGTTGGAAACGTGCGTTTGGGAAGCCAATAAGTGGGGGGCCCACTCAAGTATGTTTCGCCCCCCCATGTGCTGAACCTCTAGCTACACCTCTGATCAGGCCCTTAGTGAGCTGTACCCAGAGAAGCCTGACAGATTACAAACTGTTTTTGTCATGACTTATCTGTACTATTGATTTTATGCAAATTTGTTTAAAGTTATCACTTAAACATGCTCCATGTATGAGGGAGTAGGAGTCGGAGTCGGGAGTCGGAGTCGGGCTGAGGGGAAATTGAGGAGTCGGAGTCGGAGTTGGGGCTTTGGCTTACCGACTCCACAGCCCTGCCTGGAACGGTTAAAGAACTCATTAATTGATTGGAAGCAGAGACAGTTTGTGAATGACTTAACAGAATTTAAAAATAAAACTGCTTATAATCCTACATCAGGTCCATACTTTACTGATACTTCAGCGTCGGAATCTGAGCTTTCAGACTCAGAACAACGAACCTCTGGACCTAATCCTCGCTTACAGCCGTTCAGAGGGCGGGTTGGATATAGAGGTCGGTCAAGGACTGCTCCACAATCAATGAACACGAGGGGGCAACCCCCATTTAATCGGGGGAGATGGGGCCGGGGAGGTACAGTAAGAGAAGGGATGGCATCAACTTATGGTGCCCCCTTATCATCATCTCTCTCTTTTTCGTCTCAACCCCCTCTAGGACCCTCACAGGAGTCAGTCTCTCACCCTTCTCAACCTTTTTTAGGACCATTGCCACAAGTGTCCCCCTATGCTCTGAGGGAGCGACCACAAGTACAAAAGAAGTAGTTACCCAAAAGGATTCTGGTGGGGATGAATCACTTATCATTAACATCTCAGGATACCCACTCTCGGAAGGGGAACTATCGATTATTTCAAAAGGTCTCACCTTTGTTCCCACCAATCGCTTCAATACCTTTGACTGGATAAAGGATATTAATTTGTTTGTGCGCAAAATTAAATGGGGTAAGACGTTTAACCAGTCAGACAAAGCTAGAAGTAGCCATATGGGCCTGGAGACATCAGATTTACCGGGCTTTGATGTACTTATGGATCTCTTGAATGAGAATGAGAAACAAAAGGGCCATGGTCCCTTTACTAACCTTTGTAACAAAAGTGTTAAAAATCCGCCTAAGGGTAATGACTTTCACATAGATCTATTTCTGGAATCGGTTACCAGGGATCTTAACATGTTATCATGCACGCTTGGAGGTAAAAATTACACATCTGATGAGATGACCAGTCTGAGGGATTTGGGCAAGAATAAAAAAGTGGTGGTAAAACCGTCAGATGGTAATACGGTGATTATGAACCATCAACAATATAATGATCTGAGTTCAACTCTATTACGGGACATTAAGAACTATGAGAGACTTAAAACTGACCCTACGGGAATATATAAGTCTGAACTTATGAGACTTCTTGATGACGCCCTAAGTAATAACTTGATTAACCGTAGAGAGTTTGAATACCTGTTGCCATCCCTCCCTAGAGTTGCCACTTTTTATTGCCTGCCCAAAATACATAAGGGCCTAGACCCTTTGAAAGGCTGCCCCATAGTCTCAGGGGTGGGCAATCTCTCTCAACATTGTGGAACCTATATTGATCAAGTGTTGCGTCCATTTTTGACCATGTTACCATCATATTTAAAGGACACAACGGACCTGCTGAAAAGGATAGAGGGAATCTGTGTAGAACCAGAGACCTTTCTGGCGTCCATTGACGTAGAGGCCCTCTACACTTCTATTCCCCACGAGAGGGGTTTAGAAGCGGTCAAATACTATTTGGACACCAGGAGTATAGAGTTCAATGGCCACAATGAATTTGTTTTAAAACTCCTCCGGTTTGTCCTTACACACAACTATTTTGTGTTTGGTTCCCAGTTCTACCACCAGCTCAGGGGCACCGCGATGGGGAGCCCTTGTGCCCCCACCTATGCCAATTTGCTCCTGGGCTGGTGGGAGGACACCATTGTACTTAGGGATGAAATGTCATCCTGGACCCAATATATCCCCCTATGGGTTAGGTATATTGATGATGTCCTCCTATTGTGGAATGGGACTGAGGCAGGTTTCAGTGAGTTTATGAAAGTTCTTAACACTAACCCCATAGGCTTGTTCTTTACTTCTGAGATCCATAGAGAGTCCATCGCCTTTCTGGACATTAGGATCCAGAAGGATGAGAACAATTTCATCTCCACTACGCTGTTTCGCAAACAAACAGCTACCAACAGTTTACTCAGGTTTGAGAGCTTTCATCCGGCTCCCTTAAAGAGAGGAATTCCGAAGGGTCAATTCCTCCGCCTAAGACGAAACTGTTCGGATGACAGTGATTTTGAACATGAAGCTCTATGCATGTTTAAAAGATTCAGGAAAAGAGGGTATCCCAAACATTTATTGACTCAGGCGCTTGATTTTGCCCGATCAAAAGATCGATCTTCCTTATTACAAACACAACCCCGCAAGCAGGCAATGGATCTTAGAATTGTGGGGACCTATGATGTTGGAATCAATCAAGTTAGGGAAATCCTAAATAAATATTGGTCCCTTTTAAAAACAGACCCGGATTTAAAAGATGCTCTCCCTGAGAGGCCCCTTATAACTTTCCGCCGTGGACGGAGCATTAGAGATTTCTTGGTACACAGCCATTTTGATCCCCCTGTTAAGAACACCTGGCTTGAATCGCGCCAGAGGGGCACTTTTAGGTGTGGTCACTGCAAAGCCTGTAATTATATTAAGGTGGGAGATTCCTTTATCAACAGTGAAGGGTCTCAGTCTTTTGTTACCCGTCAATTTGCCAACTGTAACTCGGTGGGTGTTGTCTATCTGATGACTTGCATTTGTGGTTCCCTCTATGTAGGAAAAACAAACAGGAAATTTAAAGTTCGTATTCTTGAACATTTGGGAGATATCCGTAATAATAGGGATAAGCCAATTTCCAGACACATGACCAGAGCACACAAGGGAGTAAGCAAAGGAATTACTTTTTCTATGATTGAAGTGATTGGTACCACCATTAGAGGTGGAGACACTGATATATCACTGAGACAAAAAGAAACAAGGTGGATCCATAGACTTAACACTCTGTCCCCTGTTGGGTTAAATGAGAATATGGATTTCAATAGTTTTATCTAAATAGGCCTTTCCATGTTTATAATTATTAGGGATGGTACAGGGATCTATCATTATATATACGTATCGGGACCCCTGTGTTTTGCTGTGTTCTATCCCTTTTCTTAGCTGTTTGTAATTATTTTTGAGATGTTTAGGGGTTGTTCTATTGAATTTTACCTTGATTTACTCAATGATCCCTTCTATATTCCATGTCTCTTAATTGAGCCCTGTGAGTAGCATGGTTCACTTCCTGGTACTACGCTTTGGAACGCATCTTGAGACGCAACGTGATCACGTGTCCGACGTCAGGGACACGTGACTACGTCAAGTCACCAGAAGCTTCCTGAGCACGGAGGAGGATGTGCTGGTTTTAAATAGCGGCGCGCTGTATTCATGTTCCCCTCCGGCACGTTACAATTCTGATGAGATGGGCAGGATATCGTGGCCCCGTCCGTCTGGCCTGACATTGGGCATCATTGACCTTACCTGCTCACGCAAGTAGTATCCTGCTTCTTGATTGTTGGCCTTATATGTTTTTTTGCAATGAGGCCTCAGCTGGGACTCATGACACCTGTAATGTAATCAATTCATCGATATTCATTACAAGATTATCTTGGTATTTAGGTAGGTCCTCGGGATATTTATCTACCTTGTACTGTTTAGGTGTGTTATAATCTCAACATATGAGGACCTCTCTGTGGTGACGCAATAGGTAGACCCTTTAGTTACTACTGGTTTTTCATTTAAGGGGACCATTTATGCGGTTATACCTTATGCGTACTTCAGTATTGTGGGTTCCAGCCACATTATATATGTATTTGAAATAATATTTCCTTGGTAATCTTATTTTTCTAAGCTGGTCTATCATTGGTAATATTTGCCCTGATGATCTGAACCTGTTTTTGGTCAGTGAAACGCGTCGGGTTTAGTATTGATCGTATGGGATCATTATATCTTGATCCATGAGCATATTAAGGTTGTTTCCAGCAAACTGTTAATTTTGATTACCTTTTGACCTCTATCTGATGCAGACCATTGACAATTGACGTGACTTATCAGACGGACAATTGATGATTTATTTGTTCACCTGTGGTGTTATAGAAGTGGTGTTTGGGCACTATCCTGTGTCAGGACCTCACTAGGGTCTCTAGGAGGTTCGGGACACGGGATCGCCCCTATCGGGGCGGCTATTCCGTTTCTAGGCAGGGCCGCCTAGTTTGCTAGGGTTAGCTTCAGGGACAGTTTCCTTCTGCCCAAACTATCAATTTGCATCCCTAGTATATGTTGTTAGTTTACCTACCCCTTGCATGTTGTTTGTGATATCTATTCTGTGTTTTCTGGCACTATCTCTTTTTATGGGATGACATTAAAAGTTATGTTTTAGGTGAGGTTCTGTGACTTATTGTCCAGGATTAACCCAGGTTTTTTTTTTTTTCCCATTTCCATTCCCACCCCGCCAGACCTGCAATTAGGAAGCATACTTATTTGCTCTCTACCTCTCGATTACAGCTTTGCAGGCATCCGACTGGCCTCGGCGGTGATGTTTTGTCATCGCTGGGTCAGTCCAAGCTGAAAATCGAGCAGCAGGTAGCTGGTAAGTATGCTTTCCCACACATAGCTGTATGGGAGCTACAATAAAATAAAAAACATTTTCGTAACGCCACAGACACAGTAAAATTAAACGGTAAATTTAAATAAATCATGTCATTAAAGGGTATTTCAGCTTTTAGCTATTGATGACCTATATACATACTGCAGCTCGGCCACTACAAAGTGGACACAGCCTTTTGGTTCCAGCTCCATCCACTGTTTTGTGTCCCGCACCAGCGGACTGATTGGTGGGGGGTGCTAGGTGTCGGACTCTCCTCAATCTGATGCTAATGCTAATTCCCTAAGCTGGAATACCCTTCTAATAATGAACTTGCTGTGCCGTAGTCAGGTTTTGGTATGCCAGCTATTTGGTATACACCAGCCATAAGGATGAAAAGGGAGAGGAAATATAAAGATGATCTTATTAATATTAAGTATAAACATACTAATTGCACTGAACGTTGTAAATCAGTAGTAGAGTCTGGAAGGACCCAGATGAAAATTTGTAATTATCAGGGGACATTCTTTATGGGTGGAGGAAAGGCGATTTAGACATAGTACAGGAAAGGATTCTTTACAGTCAGAGTAGTCAAATTATTAAATGCTCTTATTGCAGGTACTACGTCAGCATTTAAAATAAGGCTAATAGCAAATGCTATTGATGGTTATAATTAATCTACCAATTAACATTGTATAATTGATCTGAGAAGGGTTGGACCTGATGGACCTGTGTATTTAATAAACCTTTATAACTATAAATTTCCACCCAAGGTTTTTTTTCCGACGTAAGTAACAAAGCTTTTGTAAAAGGGAAGAAGGTGCTGGAAATCCTGGTCTACAAGCAGACAGTGGTGTTAAAGAGGTCATCTCAGTTCATGCATGGAAAACACTTCTTCCTAGCACGTCAGGAGCAGTGACAAGCAGACCGAGCATGGAGGCGCGCTGACTGATTACATTCTAAACGTGGAAAGTGCTTGAAAACTGGTTGTGACAAGTGCGGCTCTAGAACTGTTCGGTGCGGTGTAAATGAGGCTCACTCAGAAAATGCAGAGTCGGTTTAAGGGTAAAAGAAATAAAAATCAGTATCCATATGATGGCAGTATCAGGCGGCCCAAAGTAATTAGACAGACATGGAAATCAATCCTTAGATCCATCTACTGTAGCTCCAGCTTACTATGAAATCAGAGGTATTACAGATGGAGCCGGGAGATCAGAAGTGCCACATAAAATGTAATGTACATATAACGAAGAAGATGATTTTTAGGAACCATATAAATTTACAGGATTTTCTGTGCTTTAATGGAAAAAGCAAAGTTTCAGTGAGTTTATAAATCTGCAATGATCACTTTTTTTCCATTAAAATTGTATTCTTTTTATCAAGCCTTTTGATTCAACAGTCTTCACAAATAAGATACTGAGCCATCAGAGATCACAAGTCAATCAGCTGCCACCTCCAAGGAAAGATGAAATCATATGTAAAGTATTTATCGGAAAACTGTTCCATTTCCCATGATATTTTGATGGGTCACTGCAGTGCCCCAGGGGATCACTGCAAAGGGTTAACATTAGAGATAAGCGAACGTGCTCGAAACGAGCACTGTACCGCTCGGCTCCCCTGCGCTTGCATGGGTGCAGGCAGCCGCCCATGCGAGCGCAGGGGAGCCGAGCGGTACAGTGCTCGTTTCGAGCACGTTCGCTCATCTCTAGTTAACATTCAACGAGTTGAATGTGATTTGTTGTTAAAACACTTATTTTCTCATGCACTATGTATTCTTGATAGTTGAATATGGGCAACATAGAGTTAAAGGGAACCTGTTACATTGAACCTGGTGTCCAAGCTGCAGGCAGCATGTTATAGAGCAGGAGGAGCAAACAGATATAGTTTTATAGGGAAAGATTCAGTAAAACTTGTAATTTATCCACTTATATCCGTGTTCATTCTGGGCTTTGAAGTCAAGGAGGCGGTCCTATCAGTGACTGATAGCCTTCCCTCTATGACTGTGTATAAAGAGATAGCTGTCAATCATTGATAGGACTGCCGCCTTGACTTTAAAGCCCACAATGAACACGGATATAAGTCGATAAATGAGCAGGAATATAAATCTCTTCCAATAAAACTATATATCAATCTGCTCTGTAACATGCTACCTGTAGCTTACAATGTATTTTCATGGTGGCAGGTTCCCTGACAGTCATGTAGCTAGTTTCTAGGAGATGGGCCGGACCCGCCTCCTGGTGAGGAGTTCACAGTTTGCAGCCTGGAGAGAGAGGATGTGTCTGTGGGAGCTCCACAGAACTAGGCCCAATCCAGAGAATCTCTATTCCTAAGACTATCCTACCAGCAAAATCTACTTAACACAGAGAGGATGCCCCCTGAGAGAAAGAGAACAGATTGCATTGATGGTTGAGAATCACAAGGCCATGCATTGGACAGACAGTATGGTAATGCTCGTTTATGGCACTAAGACTTTACTGCACATGGAAAGGGTTAATTACCTATAATACCTTCCACACTTCAGAAGATGGTCTGGGCAACCGATCTAACACCTGCACCCCTCAGACTGGTCATTGTAGAGAGAATTAATGAGAATTGTGTTGCATGGCTGATTCAGGAGGACTCAGAAGCATATTTAGAGAGAGAGTGAGACTTAGTGAGGATTACCACAATCATTGTTGGTGCCTATACCCAGCCATTGAGAAGAGCACTACTGTGTAACTTACTACTAATCGGTTCACATTGCTGCTATCTGTACTACTACCTTCAGTAAAGACATACTTTATTTATCTAATGGGTCTGGTCATTGACTCCACCACCATACATCTGCCGGCCCACTACTCCTGCCTTGTACCCTGCTAACCAGTCATCATCAACAGCACTCCACCGAACACCAGGCAGGAGCCATCCACAAAGTCCAGGGTGTGCCCTGAGGGAAGAAAAGGGTGCTCACTTCGTGAACCACCACTACTCCTATCAGTGACACAACTAAGACTCTCATCTTCTCTGCCTTTCCAAGTGGGTCGCTGCATCATAATGAGCCCGAAAGTTCCATTATGATCATTACAATTCCCACACCTCTAGCTGCAGAAGAATGACAGACATGAATAGTTATGTAGTGATGCATCAGATGGGTACCCATCATTGAGAAAGCTGAGAAAGCTGCCGGACAGCCCTTTCAGAACTGTAGGAGTGACATTGGTTATCACCCAGCTTTTATATGTGCAGGAAGAGATGGCACTCCTCAATTTATTAACAGGTCATTTTTCTTTTTTCTTTTAGAGGGTAAGGGTTAGACTACACCCAAGTGGCCAACCATGACTACCTGTGGTGTGTCTATGGTCACATGATTTTACCACATGCTATTGGCTGCCATGAGTGGGCATGACTTGGCCGTTTTGTCTCACCCTAACGCTCCTTAAAGGGGTCTTCTGGGAAAAATTAAAGGAAATCTGTCATCATGAAAATGCAATGTAAGCTACAAGCACCAGATTATAGAGCAGAAGGAGCTGAGCAGATTGTATGTCGTTACATAATTTCATGGGAAAAGATTCACTAAACTTGTAATTCATGCTTTAAATTCCTGCTCATTCTGGGGTTTGAAGTCCAGGAGACGGCCCAATCAGTGACTGACAGCCTTCCCTCTATGACTGTGTATACAGAGATAGCTGTCACTGATAGGACCGCCTCCTTGACTTCAAAGAGAAGAATTAGCAGGAACTTAAATGAATAAATTACAAGCTATAGGCCAAGTTGACACTTCAGTTATTTGGTTAGTGATTTCCATCAGTTATTGTGAGCCAAAACTAGTTGCAGGCAAAAACACAGAATGGGTGCAGGTCTTTCCCTTATACCTTATCTCTGAGTAGGCTTCTCTACTGGTTTTATATCACAATACTTGATGGAAATTACTGACCAAATAACTTAATTGTGAACTCAGTCTTGGAATCTTTTCCAATAAAACTATATATCAATTTTCTCAGCTCCTGCTCTATAACATGGTGCCTGTAGCTCAGACACCATGTTCAATGTGACAAGTCCCCTTTAATTATTCACTGAAGGAACCCAGTTGGCATTGCCGGCCCCCTGCTTGAAACTGAAGACAGTCATTGGCTGCAGCAATGCAGGTGACCATGGCCGTCCCTTGAACAGAAAAAAACAAGCTGGGGACCAGAAGATGAAGGAACAAGAGCTAGCATGGAGGTCTGGAGCGGCAGGGGCAGGTAAGTATTAATCTTCCAAAAGGTGCTGCAGGCTAGGGACCTTCAGTTAAAGGGGTTTTCTGGGATTTTACTACCGATGACCTATCCTCAGGATAGGTCATCAGTATCTAATTGGTGGCGGTCCGACACCAGGGACCCACGCCGATCAGCTGCTCTATGAAGGCACTGGTGCTCCCGTGAGCGCCGCGGCCTTCTCTTAGCTTTTCCTAGGCCAGTGACGTCACGATCATAGGTCACGTGGCCTAGGAGCGGTTCAGCCCCATTCAAGTGAATGGGGCCGAGCTCGATACCAAGCACAGCCGCTGTACAATGTAAGGCGCTGTGCTTGGTGAGAGGGGAGAAGAAGTGCCGGTACCTTCTCAAACAGCTGATTGGCGGGGTTCCCGGGTGTCGGACCCCCACCGATCAGATACTGGCGATCTATCCTGAGGATAGGTCATCAGTAGTAAAATCCTGGAAAACCACTTTAATAGTTATTCTAAGAAAACCCCTTTAAGAGTGTTGTCTTGTGCTGAATGGCTCAGTATTTGTGTTATGCAGCCAATTACAAGTGATTTTAACTTATTTCACTGTAAAAGTTGTGCAGACAAAAAACTAGCAATTAGTGGTAAAAGACGTGCAGCACAAAGCATCCCTATGCTTCAAACTCATTGCTCTTCAATACACAGCAATAAGATATCTGTTGCATATACTAAATTAAACAATGTCTATAAGACTTGTCTTTCTAGGTACTCTGTGTCTGTGTTATGGCTGGAAACACATATAAGGTTGTTTGTGCAGTTATTGATGGAGTCAGAGCCTGAAGTGGATCCAGCAAGGAGAAGTAAAAGCTTTTGCCTGGCTTTGGTTAAAAAAACTGCAGCACAAACCGCCACAAAAACTACGTGTGTGACTTGAGCTAATAGGAATGTATTTCTATTTGACTAATGCACATGAAGCGGGTCACAAATTGTCAGCTATCATTTTACCAGTATATATCCAGCCTCTTCTCGCTATATACAGAATTTCTGGAACTCCTTTTTAACACCAGCACAATGAAAATTCTTAAAAATGGTGGATTCTGTAAATTATATCATCACAAAGCACTTACATGCACTTTAGGTGTAGGTGGAAGTCCATTGCTTATTGGCTTCTAAAACAGAGCAGAAATATTAAAATCACATACAGGCTTATATTGCTTTTATAACTAGCTAGAGAAAAATCCACTCGAATACAATAATGGTTTAACTTCTGCTAAATCTGATAAAGGTGTGAATGAGTGGTTAAAAACATAAAGGCTGTATTGCAACAGATTATCTGACTAATTTCTGTCCGATCAGACCAATAGCTGATGTGTATAACAAAAGATCTGTGTGTATAAACGGCCATCTGACCAATGATTGGTCAGAAAATCTGTCCGATAATCTGTTGGTGTAATACAGCCCTTAGTCTATACCAGGTATGCTCAACCTGCGGCCCCCCCAGCGGTTGCAAAACTACAACTCCCAGGATGTCCTAATAGTGCTGTCCAGGCATGCTGGGAATTGTAGTTTTGCAACAGCTGGAGGGCCGCAGGTTGAGCATCCCTGGATAGGTCACCAGTATCTGATCGGTGGGAGTCCAACGCCCAGCTGTTTGAGAAGACACAGGCAGTCGCAGTAGCGCCACGGCATTCTGTCTGCTCACCAAGCACAGCGCTGTACATTGTATAGTTGCTGTGCTTGGCATAGCAGCTCAGCCTCATTCACTTCAATGGGGCTGAGCTGCGTCTAGGCCATGTGACCCATGAACGTGACATCACAAGGCCTAGACTAAGTTGCGAGAAGGCTGTGGCACTACTGCGAGCACCAGTGCCTTCACAACCTGATGATTGGCAGGGGTCCCGGGTGTCGGACGCTCACAAAACAGATACTATCCAGAGGACAGGTTATCAGTATAAAAGTCTAGGAAAAACCCTTTAAGTTAAAAAAGGGATTACTCCAGCCATCATAGTAAACATGCACTGAAAATAACTGCTGGAGCATCTGAATGAGTTTAGCTCAGGGATGCTCAACCTGTGCCCCCCCCCAGCTGTTGCAAAACTACAACTCCCAGCATGCCCTAATAGCTGTAGGCCGTCCCTGCATGCTGGGAGTTGTAGTTTTGCAACAGCTGGAGGGCCGCAGGTTAGGCATCCCTGGTTTAGATGGCCTAGCATGAGGCACTGGTGGCCATGTTGGTTTTGCATTCTCTATTCAGCTGTTCCACATAGCTGTAGGTAGCGTAAGCACTGGAATACTTACCGGCACATCTTTCTTTTCTTTTCGGGTAGGCACACTTAGTGACTTGGAAGTCCGGCTATCGGTTTGTTGAGGAAGTGAAGAAGTGTCCCGGTCTCCGTTCACTTGGAATGAACCCACTCCATTACCTGTAGGAAAGACAAACATGGTTTCAAATTTGGCACATAAAATACACCTATCATAAATCACACTGGTCCACATTTACTCAAGTGAGCTCACCTGGATTTTGGCGTAAATTGCACCAAAAAGTGGTGAACATTGGTGCATTTAAACTTTCTTCACCTAGTCCAAAATGGGGGCACAACTTAACTAGAAAACAGTGAGGCTTTTCAAGAAAGGGACATGGCCTAACATTCAAGATCTTGCACCAAAATTCTTTAAAATGTAAATGGTGTAAAATTCTGTCTCAAACCAAGCCAAATAATAGTTGGTTTACAGTTAGACAGAACTGCACCCTGCACCACATTTATCATCCAGCAGGAGCTACTGTGATAGTCCTGGTGCAGGCCTAGACAGCCTGTCTAACTGTATGCCACCTGAAGGTTTATTAAATCTGCCCCAGAGGTCTGCAGAGCTTCAATGGAACTATTACCTAAAGCGTTTGGTTTATTGGGTGGTAACCGTGGAGGAGGTGGTCTTGGAGGTACATAAGAAGCAGGCCGTGCTGGGCTTTCTGAGATGGGACATCTCTTGATGGTTCCTTGGTTATCGTCTTCAGAAGCACTTGACTCCTGGGGTATGAATACTGATTTGGGCTGCAAAACGCAAATGGAAAAAAAAATACAAAAATAAATATTCCAGTTCAAAACATTTTCTGTGATTTGTGCTTCAGGAACTATTGCTAAACTGTGTGAAGGGCGTCCTTTAATGGTCCAAATAAAAATGACTGCGTCATCACAGGATATGGTTAGCAGCAGACTCCCACTAAACTGCGCACCTATTAGGCTCCTGGATGACCTGGCCAATAGCAGCCGATTTACATGGAACTATAATTGGCTCCATGTGAAAAATAATGAAACAAATATTATTTATTGCTTAGTAACCGGACATAAAGAGAGTCATTAGAGCAGTTACATAAAGCCTTAAAGGGGTTCTCCAGGAATGAAGAAAATGAGAATACTTATATATTACTTTATTATAAATATATTCCCAAATACCTTTTATTATTAATAATGGATCGTTTTGTCTGGGGAGCAATCATCAGGAGAAATAAAATGGCCGCTGTCCTATTAGTGCACACAGAACCTGTCCTAATCACACAGGAGGACAAGTTACTTCACAACACGGAGGTAAAGAGCTGCCTCATCCTCCTCTCTGCTCTGCTTCTCAGGGATTATGATCCTGAATACAGATGATAAGATCTTCATCTGAATCTCTGTGGAAATGGAGTTCATGAGGAGACATGAAGTACAGAGCGCAGGGTGGGGGTAATGAGCAGCAGCACTTGTGTACAGTCTCCATTACCACAGTCCGTCCTCTCTGTACTTTATGTCTCCTCATGGAATCCATTCCTACAGAGATTCAGCAGAAGATCTTATCAGCTGTATTCAGGATAATCCCTGACAAGCAGAGCAGAGAGGAGGATGAGGCAGCTCTTTACCTCAGTGTTATGAAGTAACTTGTCCTCCTGTATGATTAGGACAGGTTCTGTGTGTACTAATAGGACGGCGGCCATTTTGTTTCTCCTAATTATTGCTCCCTAGAAAAAACGAGCCATTATAACTAATGAATTGTATTTGGGAATATATTTATAATAAAGTAATATTTAAGTATTTTAATTTTCTTAATTCCCGAAGAACCCCTATAAGTTACATCAGCCTAATGATACTCAAGTGGAGACAGATGTGAGTAAACTGGGAACAGCACCATAGACTACAGGAGATGCTGGTGAAATCCAAATACCAGGTAATACTATATATATATATATATATATATATATATATACATACACACACTGCATATATAAACAGGGTTAAGCATAACACTTACTCAAAAAGTTCTGCAATTGTCTAAAATACAGATTTATGGCAGTTTATTTAGTGCAGCATTTTTATCTTTTTTTTTTTTTTACAATTAAAGGGGTTGTCCGCATTTTTATATTGATGACCTATCCTCAGGAAAGGTTTTATATATATGTATAAAGCAGACAACCCCTTTAACTCCAATAGTCTCTATGGAGCCCTATTCTGCAGTGCATCACTGTGTTCTCTTCCATGTGAACACATCAGGGCAAGGTTTCAGCCTCTGGATATGAACAAAAAAATTTTCATTCACTGACAGCAAGCAGAGATCTTGAAAATGGTGAGAAACTTTAAGATGCAGATTTTTTTTTTTTAAATTATGGAATGCAATCTGAAAGCTCTTAACATGAACACAGAGGCTGCATATCAGATCACTTAGGATGGTGACTGATATAGTGTAAGTAAAGTGCTTTTACATCGCCTGCTGAAAATTGACATTTTTAAATTAGGAAAAACATGTAAAAGTTTAAAAGGTAAAACAAGACTCCCCGGTAGTACATCAATGTCAGCAGCTCCAAAGAGCATCAGCTTAGTTCTGGTCACACAAGTAATGAGAAACGGCCAACATTTATCATGGCCTAGGATAATACCAGGCACCACTGGGCTCAAGACATGATCCAAATGCATCTCTTATTCTCTACAACTTGTATTAGATGGATCACTCTAATAAACTGAACCCAAGAAAGGGCAATGTAGTGAGCAATTACTGCATGTTCTTAATTCACTAGAAATGGCAACTATATGTGAGAAAAGATTATTAAATATATAGAATCAAAACCTAAGAGTTTTCCACAATTTTTTACCACACCCAGGACCCCCGCCGATCAGCTGTTTGAGAAGGCACTGGCACTCCTGAAGACTCACTTGAATGGAACTGAGCTGCTCCTAGGCCGTATGACTGATGAACGTGTCACCGGCTTGAGAAAAGCTGGAGAAGGTTGCAGCTCTCACAGAGGTGCTGCTGCCTTCCCAAACAGCTGATCGTCCCGTGTGTCAGACCCTCACGATCAGATACAGATGTCCTATCCTGAGGATAGGTCATCAGTAGGAAAAAAAAAATCTTGGAAAGCCCCTTTAAATTCAAATGTGACCCCAATGCCCTCTACTTTCATGTCACACTCACATGGGTTTAAGAAGCTGACAATGGAATATTAATGATGCTTGTAGACTTGATGATCTCAGAGGCCATCTTTGCTGTTGATAAAGCGATTCTGTTTCTAAGGGTCCATTCACATGTCTGCATTTCATTGCGGATCGGCAAAACACGGATACACTATAGAAATGCCTTATCTTTACCGTGGCTTTGGATAAGAATAGGACATGTTCTATTTTTTTGCGGGGCTGCGGAAGGGAAGTGCGGATGCGGACTGCACACTGTGTGCTGTCCACATCTTTTGCGGCCCCATTGAAAATGAATGGGTCCGCATCTGTTCCACAAAATTGCGGAACCATTCATACGGATGTGTGAATGGATCTTAACTGTAATTTTCAACTTATATGAACAGTGGCTACTGAATCCCTATAGAAATATAGGAGACAGCTCTCTAGTAGTGACGCACCGCCAAGAAATGGATCTCTTCATGCAGGTTTTATCAAATGGTAAAAGCATATAAAATCACATGGACGCCAGCGGCTGCCTTGCAGTGTTGCTGGCTCGTCTGACTAAAGTTTCAGAATCAAGCTTCTTCAGGGGCTCAAGCTTGATTGCGAAACTTGAGTTGGGCAAGCCAGAAACTCCACCAGGCAGCTTGTGATGCCTACAGTATGTGATTTTATAGGTTTCTTCATATATACGATGCTTTTTTAATGGAGTTCTACTGTTTCTATAGGGATTCAGGAGCCAATTTTCATACAAGTTTGAGATCGTTGTTAGGAACCAGTGATCTCAAACCAGCAGTCACCCTAAAGAACATGGACTATGAGATCATCAAGTCTCCAAGTATCATTGATATTTCCATGTGACAGAACCTGCTCATCCAGTCTCTGTGGACATAGAGTGGAGAACCTACTTTTCAAAACTTTCCTGATGCTAACCTATTTTAATATGGGACATTTACAAGGACTAGTTTTTTTAATTGTTTTAGAAGAAGCTGACATATAGAGAGCCGATTGTGATATGATGGTAACCAGAATTCTATAGGAGAAGACCTCCTCAATGCAGCACCTCATGTAGTAAAAAGTAATGGCCCTGCAGAAGTCTATGGATACTCTATTACGGCTCTGTACAACATGGAGGATGCTGTCGTATACTAGTGTCTATAAGACCTGATATAGAGTTGTCTATGCCTATCTTTGACTTAACAAGACATTTAGGTCACTGTGTAATTGGGTTTACTTCTACTGGAAACAGTACATCCAGCGCAACCAAGGTTATGAATCCAGATAGCAAAGCTTTGGAAAGAAGAACATTAAGAACCAGGGGCTTTCAGCAAATGCCTTGGAGCCAGTTCTACGTCCGATTCCATTTCTTTTTCTCTTGCAGAAACCAGTGTTATTTACAGCCTGTGTCTCAGTCGGGGGGAATACTTCTCCGCCGTGTGTTTGATAGAAGCCCATGCACATAGACCTCCGGGCGCTCTGTTCTATTTTCTCTCGGACAGGCAGCTAATGCACATTTTTGTGCCTGATTTATTCCTAATTCATTAATCTCATCTTTAAATGTTTAAAAGTAAATAAAAGACGCGGGAAGAGAGGTTGAGCTCGCACGAAACAGCTAGAAATGTCAATTTAGCAATGGGAAAGGCAAGAAAAATGTTCAGTCTCCAGGCAGTTTCCATCGCAAAGGAGCAGAGCACATCCGAGAAGAATTGATGTAATGATTAGTAGACACTGATGAGCGCCACAGTCAACTGTCTAGTCCGGGTCTGATAAAGCTATACACTACAGTACGGTAGATGCAACTATTTTAATTATGACAGCACACCTTAAAGGGGTTGTCCGAGAGAATTAAAAATCTCAGACAAGCCCTCCAATAGCCTAAAATAAAAAAGATGCCATACTTATCTCTTTCTACAGTGCTGGTCCAGTCCTCCTGACAGTGCAGCGGTACCATGCTGGTATACTGCACATGACCGCTGCAGCCAATCACTGTCCTTAGCAGTCTGAGGGCTCTTGCACATGGCCATAGGCGTTTTTGCGATCCCGGCCGTGTGTATTCGGAACAGAACCTTTGGTCCATAATAGAACTGTCTAGTCCTCATCTGCAATACGGACAAGAATAGGACATGTTCTATTTTTGGCAGGTGCTGCACAGTGTGCCGTCCGCATCTTTTGCGGCAGAATGAAATTGACGCTTCCCTTTAAAATAGCACACATGGAATAGGATGTTCAGCACGACTTTTCTTCCTTATACAAAATTGCATAGAAGCAAAGCCAAGAAAATACAATTTTTTTCTAGATCATAATTAGCGCAGAAACAGCACAAACCTTTGGCGGAAGAGGAGGTGGCACCTTGGGTTTTATAGTAGAGCTGAAAGATTAAGGACAAAAATCAATTTACACATGGACATAAGTAGCTGGACTACCCTTAGAGAACATAGTTTGTTTACCTAAAAGATGTGCAATTTCCTACCAGATTAACACATGACAATGTGACATAATACTCATAATACTGCATGGTGGCGTAGCACCCCCCTTCCCCCAGCATATATTTAGACTTCATTCACACTACTCTGTGTGAACAAAGTTCTGTAATGTTCGGAATTTGACCATTTAACAGAATGTCTGTGGAAATGTGAAGATGTTGCATACAGAGCAATGACGTTTTCTTTATAGTCTGAATTGACATCACACGGCTTCACGTGGACCATATCCACTTCCACTAACCGTATTTACAGTTCATGTACAGCAAAGGACGCCTTTACATTATGTAGATGACAGGTCCTCATATATACAGAAATTGTCAGAAATAAATGATAAATTAATATACCATCCATAGTTTTGAAGATAAATGTGCCTTATGAGCATGACCTGTATATTCCTGTCTTGGCAGATAAAGGACACCGTGTAATGTCTCTGCAGGAAATGTGACATTTAAGATCTATGTGCCCTTAAGACATCACTCCAGGGCAAAGTGTGCTCCCAATTTGCTCCTTCTCTCAGAGATGACAAGCTCTATTCATCTTGCCCTGGACAATTCTCTCGACTCTTGCATATGCAACCAGAAACACTGCTTCTCTCAGTATATATCAGTACTTTTTGAGTGTATTTAACACCATGGTATATGAGCTTGAAGGGAAGCTGCAAAATGGCAGGAAGGGTTAATTGCTTATTATCTGCTCAGTAAGGAGGGGGTTTTATGAAAATAATATTCTGCTACTAAAACATAAGGGGAGATCAGAGCTGGAACTTCTAAACAGTCAGTACTGCGCCTATAACACCTACGGAAATCTCGTACCACTAATTCATTTGAAGCAAGTTTTATGGTCGGGTCCAGCAGTACCGGTCCCTGGACGATGTGTATATACACTAGGGTCAATCGGCATCCATAGGCTACGGCAAGGACAGGATGGCATGGGCACATGAGGGAAATTTACGGAGACCTTACGATGATACTGTATAATCTGAATATACAGAACCATACGGGACGCTATGGATGCAGTGCAGCCAATTATGTGTAGTTTTTAATATAAATTTGCAAACAAAAAATAGTTGTTTTTTATTGGAACTTTTCAAAACACTTTTTTGTAAACCCTAGTAGGGAAACGGAATAAGCGATCACCTGATGTCTGATCCCTCAGATATTTTACTGCAATAATTCTGCATTATGTCTGTTACTGTAAATCTGAGAGGCCTGGGGGCCATTGTTAGGCACCTGCAAGTGACAAGGGCTCATGCACACAACTGCATGTATTTTGCGGTCTGTAAAACACAGATCCGCAAAAAAATACAGATGACGTCCATGTGCATTCCTTATTTTGCGGAACGGAACAGCCGACCCCTAATAGAACAGTACTATCCTTGTCCGTAATGCAGACAATAACAGGACATGTTCAATACATTTGCGGAACGGACATACGGAAACAGAATGCACATGGATTAACTTCTGTATTTTTTGCGTAGCCCCTTGAAATAAATGGTTCCGCATACAGTCCAGAATGGACACGGAAAGAAAATACTTTTGTGTGCATGAGCCCTAATAGTAAGGTGAAGATTGTAAGCTCTTACGGGCAGTTTCCTCTCCCCCTCTGTACCAATCTGTTAATAGTTTCTAGTTTATAGTATTTTTAGATTATGTGTAACCCCCTCTTGATGTACGGTGCCATGGAATTAATGGCACTTTTAAATAAATAATAAAAATCAGGTGGCTGAAGGGAATTATGGCGTCTCACAATGTACTATCACGGCGTGGGGTTAAATGGAAAAAATTGCAAGTTATTCTCTTTTTCCATAAATAGGTTTATGAATCAGCTCAGCCCCTCCTGCTGTAAAGTATGTTCCCTGCAGACTGGACTGCATTTTCAATGTGGTGGGCTCCCTTTAATTTCATTGCTGGACATTTGCAAAATTGTAACTGCAGACTAATCGAGTTAAAACTTAAAGGGACTGTTCGGGCTGTAGGTATTGATAACCTATCCTCCGCATGAGATCAGTGGGGGTCTGACACCCAGCCCCCCACCAATCAGTGTTTCGGACAGCGACACTAAACTGTGTATGGATCCTTACTACGTACATGGTGTAGTGGCCGTGTTGGGGTACTGCAGCTCAGCTCCCATTCAAATGGGTTTTAGTGCAAAATCCGGGTCCATTATCATGTGCGATTTATAACATGGGTGTTGCAGAGGGGCTTATGGTCTCCCTCAGGAGAATATGACTGATTCATATGCATTCCCTACAGCTACAGCCCTAGGCTCATGTTTTACTGCACCCAATAATTTATGAATGGACATCCGACTAGAGGCCATCACAAAATAGCCAGTGTAGGCTCTAAAATTTGAATGAAAATCATCAGGAACCTTGTATCTTTTTATCAGAAGTTTGCCTACGCAGGTCCAAACCTTCTTCATATCTTTAATTTCTATAAATTCTGTACTTTACCAATAAACTTAATGAACAATAAACTTAAACTAGAAACAGGACTTACGTTTTGTGGCTAGGTGCGTATGGTCTCCAAGAAAATTGTACAAGATATGAAACATATTTTCTTGCAGAATAAAAGTAATAAAAACAAAAAAGTAAACCCCACCTTCACCTTTACGAATGTAATGGACGTTCTGAAAAAAAAAATGGGGCCTAGAGAATTGCTGTCAGAGGCTATAGTAGGAGATTAACTATAGGGAATACTTGCCAAGGCATAAAATAAGGGCCCACTGTAATTTATGTAACACTCAGTACTCTGCCGCACAGTAATACCGTATATTTCTATGTCTGGATCTTCCCCGTTTATTACTGCTGTATTTTTTTCTACAGACAAGTTCATCTCTCCCCTGCAGTACTTCAGCGAGGCTTCTAAATGTGAGTGCTGAAGAACTATCTCATTACTTTCATTACAAAAAAAAAAGAAGTAATGTTAGATTAGTTAAATGGCAGCAGTAACGGTTCTTGGAAAACATTTGGAGCGTAGCACATAAAAAGCCAGATAGCACAGACCAGAGTAGAACAAGATCGCCAGTAGACAGTAGAACGTATAGCATAAGGGGATGTGACACGGCTACAGAAGTCACAGAACACGCCACCTACGTTCAAGACAGAAATCAGAAGATCTGGGGACACAATATCCACAGCTGAGCAGTACTACGTCTAGCACTGGGATCTATGTAATGATAGATTTGTAGGCCTAGGTCAGTGTACTCCTCTGTTAGTAGCAAAGACTAAGAAAAGCAACAAAGTAGATATATAAGGAAATTAAAGGTAACGCACAGATTTGTCTTGCCGTGCCAAATGCTGTGCTGTCAAAGCCAGACTGAGTCCCATTCTTAAGATGAAGCAGAGACCCAATAAGCTGAGATATGAAAAGGACTTACTGTTTAGATTCATCATCATCCCCATCATCATCATCTTCTAAATGTGCCACATGTCCCCTAGGGAGATGAACAAGGTACCATGGCTGAGTGGTCTTCACTGATAACGCTATACTACAGCTACAGTACTACAATAGGACTACGGCATGCAGTGCCTAAGGGCTTCGTGTAATGCTTGGCTACAGAGTATAGAGTTTGTTGGTATTTCTGCCTATGCTTTTTGATTGTCCTGTGGAGCACAGATGCAGGTCACACCAAGTAAAGCTCTGATACATCTGCACAACACACACCAAGGCGGGGAAACGTCACAACTGGACAGGAACACGCACAATTAGAGCAGACGGAGAAGGGCGGGTGACCGAAGAAGGGATGTTAATTACCGTTGGTGCAGCTCCTCTTCGACTGATTTCAGAAGACTCCTTTAAAGAAAAATTCAACAACATTCAATACATGGACATTGACACGGATGTTTGTACGAATATCAAATACTAATGAAAACCGAAATCAATCACCACATCAAACCTTTAGGGTACATTCATATCTAGTAGTAGAAAACCCACACCAAAACAAACACACGGAAAAAGGTCCTATTCACATTTCTAGGTAACTGTTTCTTGGGTGTACTTCTATTCAAAGCCAACACCGCGATGGTGAGAAAACTGCAACAAAGACAACATAGAAACACAGGCATTTGTTGTGGTGCGGCAATGGGGCAGCTCTCTGCATGTGCATGTATGTGGCTGTACCTTTCATTGAGTATGTCACCAAAGTAAGGTTTTCTTGTCAGGTGAGAGGAACACTATTAGGCTTCATTCATTTGGTTTTTGATGTCAGAATGTGTCACAGATTCTGTGGCAAAAACCACTCGTTTAAATAGGAAGCCGTGCTTAATTTTCACAATCCCGCCAAGAAAGGGCATGCCCATTCTTGGCATGATTTCCAACAAGGCACAATGGTGGCGAGTATCTGCTTTCAAACTATGAAACCATGATAGAAACCCTTGGGACAGGGACAAAATCTGCCCTGTGAACATACCTTTAGGGAGCAAAACAGCAACATTTTATCCCTTTTGAAGAGGTTTTCTAATAAACTACATTTATCCTCAGGATAGGTGATAAATATATAATTACTGGGAGTCCAACTGCTGCCATCACCCACCCATGAGGATAACAGGACCCCTAAGTTCCATGAGTAAATGGACTGGTACTGAGCATTTGTTACCACCATTCATGTGTTTGGTGGGGTTCCCAGGAGTCAGACCTCCAGTGAGCGCGCATCTATCACCTATCCTGTTGATAGAGGAAAACAATGTTCTCTCCATCTAGTATTTAGGGTTGAGGCACGTCGCTGGTGGGCTTGGCCCAGCTCACCTACATTACAGTCAATAGTCCATTGCAAGGTTGAGGACAGCACGTAACAGAGGCAGAAGTTAAGTGAAAGATTCCTTTAATCCAACAAGCAATGTTTCGGCAAGCATTAAGCCTTTATCAGGACACAGTATTTGCCAAAACGATGCACGATGAATTATGGGAATCTTTCACTCAAACTACTTTCACACTAGCGTTAAGCTTGCCCGGCAGGTCAACAGCCTGCCGGATCCGTACGAATATTTGCACACGTGTGCTGCTGAAAGTCCACCCCAGCCCCATTCACTATAATGGGGACCTGCCAGAGATGCAGCCGCAGCATGGCACACATGCCACAGCACACTCAAAACAGCCTGCCGGACAAGCTTAACGCGAGTGTGAAAGTAGACTTAAAGGGGTACTTTAACCACAGGATACGGGACATCTATCAGTGGTGGTCTCGAGGATAGGACCCTCACCGATCTAACAGTTATCCCCTATCCTGTGGATTACAAGAACAGAGACCTTGTATCCTGCGATCTTGGTCGTACATCTGTCACGCCCAAGGACCGCTACACTGCGATGCTTGGGAGCTAGATTTGTCACGCGACCAAGATCGCTGTGTAGCCGAACCGTATGAGTTGTTCTGATTACGAAAGAAAAGGTCAAAATTTTATTTTCCTAATCCTGGACAACCCTTGAAAGAAATATACACACAATAGTTTCATCTAAAATCAAAATGTCTCATGCGCCCCCCCCCCCCCCCCAAATAGTTTTGATATAAAAAAAATTAATAAAAAACAGAACAAAAACACATCTCATATGAAAGCCAATGGATTACGGCAAACCAAGTAATGCTCTAAAATTGCCTTTTAAGCAATGGAATAATCAGCCTGTGTAAAAACCCAATTTCCAATCCAATTCAATGTCCCACTTTGGTCAGCACGGAGCACATATACTGCTTTCATCTATGAGGTTTGAACCGTTTTTTCAGCGGTGTCTCAGCATGACCATCATGAGTGAAAATAAACTTAAACAAGGTAGGCACAGGAGAATACGGAGTCACAGTATCCTTTGCTTAGTCTTATGCAGGGATAATTTATCTCGCGGGCCTGCTATACAAAAGCTCGACATGACTCACTCCTACCTCCCATGGAATAAGAGTGCTGGACTTCTCAGACTTATGTACAGCTGATTTTTCTGATGATGAAAGAAAATTGTTGCTGTTCGGCATATTTTTTAAAAACCTGTTGAGCATATTATTCTTATGTTGCCGACTTTTCCGTTAATTTGTTATTTTAGGAGGGGAGCATTATGGTATCATTCACCCGTTCCTTATTATTGTTTGTCAGGACAGATAATGATAGGCTTTCTATGGGCACGGAGAAGGCAATGATGTGCTTTGTATCTGAACCTGAGCAGACAAACATACAACACAGTACAATGTAGTGATTTTATGGCTGAACAGATATAAAGGATACGGTGGCAGAAACAATTTCATGCAGAACGTACTGAACCCAAATTTGAATCCTCACTGTGTAAATTACTTTATATGGGATGTATTGTCAGACATATTGAAATAATAAAGGACAGCAGCAGGAAACTGACCTGGAGGTTATAATTTATGGGTCGTACTGCAAAACTAACAAAATGCTTTCTGATTTTGTAACTCATACGGTTGCCAGCATCGATCAATGGATATCAGTTGCAGAAAGGAGACGGGACAGCGTTTAGACAGTACAAGAATGGCAATGTCACAAGTCGATTTATCGACATATCCCATGCCGATGGCTGGACATGTGTAAAGAAGAGTGTCCTCCTCTCGTCCCTGAATCTTCAAGAATCTTAAAGAGCAGGGATACTCAACCTGCGGCCCTCCAGCTGTTGTAAAACTACAACTCCCACCATGCCCTGCTGTAGACTGTCCAGGCATGCTGGGAGATGTAGTTTTGCAACAGCTGGAGGGCCGCAGGTTGAGCATCCCTGTTAAAGAGGATCTGTCACTAAATTTCACAATACAAACTGTCCATATAATCACATAGATCTCTTAGACCAGATGGAGCTGGTGTACTTACTTTGAAAATTTATGTCAGAATGGCCGGATAATGCCTTTTGAAAGTTTACTATTTAAATGAGCATTTTATGAGTCTTGTGAGAGAGTGAAAAAGCTCACGGGTGTGGTGTATTCACTGGTTAAACTCAATCTCTGCCCACTCAGAGTGATTGACAGTGATTGATAGCGATTGTCTGGGTACATTGGATAAGTGACTTCTGCATGTAAGTATGCTCCAACTCACCTAATATAATAAAAGTCCAGTGCACCGAAGGACATAAAGAAAGTAGAATCCAGCACTTTCCTAAAATCTTCGTTGCACTTTATTTGGTTTCGTAGCAAATGACTTACAAGTATATGACTCTCTACAAAAGCATTTGTTTCGATGCGTTTCGAACACAGGTGTTTTCTTAATCGTTACTATGACGAACACACATAACGAATGCTTTTGGAGAGAATCATGTTCTTATAAGTCATTTGCTATGAAACAAAATTAAGCGCCACAAAAATTTTAACAAGGTGCTGAATTCTACTTTCTTTAAGTGACTTCTATTCATATTATCCTGGTTTTTAAAAGTTTATCAGAGACATGAAAATATCCATTGGTCTCTGGGACTCCGCTCTGAATCCCAGAATCAAAATAGGCTATGTCAATTTTCAACTATTTCTTAAGTAATGCGGTTCACATAAAGCCCCTATTAGTTATACTCAAACAGGAGGTGAAATGGTCTTTACATGTTGTAGTGACACGGGATCAGACCAAAGATAGGGACCCTCAGGCTTCCCGAAAATACAGAACTAGCAGTAGGTACTGAAGATAAAAATTAATGTTCAGTACAACACATGACTGCCTTTTGATGGCAGGCTCAGACGAAGAATTTGAAACGGGGCCAGGAACTCCAACGTCTGCCATGCTGCAAACTGCTTCAACCCCAAATAACACAATAATCCACACAATAACATTAACAGAACAGTAAGAAAATGAAAATTACCATCATGTTAAACATATATTTATAGCTTTAATATTTTTTTTACTATTGTTCAAAGGGATCCTTTTTATCTATGCAACCACTAAACAGCTGTAAAACTGCAGGGTGCACAAGCGTCTCAATTTTTATGGCACCAGGGTAACAGCTTAACACAAAAATGAAACATGAAGTGTTCTAGCATCTTCTATCACTTACTTGTTTCCCCCAAGGAAATAGCCACTCTGAGGTCCTTGGCCATAGTCTAACTGTAAGTCCTAAAGAAAAGAAAGAGGAAAAAGATGATTTAAAATAAGATGCTAAAGGAGCTCTGTAGTAATCTGGGACCATATTCATCCTAAAAAAAATCCTAGACTTCCTGTCTTACCTTATACTAAATGACCCTGCAGTACAGAACACAAAGGGAACTGGGATACTGCAGTACTTGGGAGGAAACCGATCAGTAAGAGTAAAAACTGTGCAATATATTTGTTTATACTCTGTGCCGAAAGTATAGATAAAACTGCTGCCGAGTGGAAAACATCAGCAAGTAGTCTGGCTGCTGTTGATGGATCTTACAAATCCATCTGACTATGTGAAGCATCAAAGTAGAATGGTCTGAATGTGTAATAAATCTGCCGTACAGGTCAATGAGGTATTCATCATTCATACGCTGGGAGGACCTGGATACTTATATATAAATGGTCAGAAAATGCAATGCAGATATACCACGGAGAGGATAGAATTGGTAACTGCTGGATATAGAGGGCACAATTAATTACATGATGGTGGTGGCAATGGGGAAGCATGAGGAGTGTTTCCAGCAATGTAAAAAAAATCACTGCCAATTTGGGCGGTAAGTAAAGACATTGCTATATAATTCTGGACACTAAGTAGTACAGTATCGAATCTAGAAAGGGAAACAGCTACTTACATTAGTACCAGCTCTAGAGCACGGGGATACTTTTTGTCAGTAATTCTGATATTGGTATGCGCTAAACTGACTTAAATTTGCACTTTACAAATAATTTATTTTATTTCTTACAAACATCCTTATTAAATAATTTAAACATTTTATATAAGTAAGAGCCAACAGAGAATATGACAAGTAAACTAGTAATGATTCATAAACCAAAAAAAAACTCTACCTATTAAAACATAACATTTAATGAAATCGATAATAAAAATCCACAAATGTGGATGGAGATAATCTCTACTTGAGAAAACTGGCAGATTGAGGGAGTATAGGCGAGGACCAACAGGACAGAAAAGACAACACAGCACTGACCCTAATACGGCCCTTTTTTTTTTTTTTTGGACCAACAATATCAGCAACGATGTTAACTGTCATTATGTTTGACTACATGTAGTTTGATCTATTTAATTGTGTAGTAAAGCGTATGTAGATTTTGAATGAGTGTTATCATACACGCGTGGAAATATATGTATCTCTATTAGCGTGCTAAATATGGTGAGCATGTGAACATACGCAGATTGCCTAAGTAATGTACACACCAGCCATAAACATCAAAGAGACAGGGTGTACATATGTGTGAATACACGCCTCCTTAGTAGCTTGTCAAGTATTGTGAACATATAAATTGAAATATATATAAATTGCCTGATAATACACACCAGCCACAAACACCAGAGGCAGGGTGTATATTGGGCATTTATGGTTGATACGTTACTACGTACGCATTGTGCGAATATGAACAAATGCACGTGTTAACGTACAGGGTTTTTGTATCATATTACGCACGCATTGTGCGAATATGAACAAACGTACGTGTTAACGTACGCATACATACCAAGGTTATTATCTGGATACGTTTTGTGTTGACCTCCTATGTATAGCTAGTATCGGTGGGAGAGTTTTTTGTGTACTATTGGCACTATGATATCTTCTAACAATGAACATGTAGTCTAGGCAACCTTTGCATGGTATTGTAATTATCATATCTATTATTCGTTCCCAGGCACTTTAATAGTTGTGTAGTGTTTTTGTTTGGTGTATCTATCTTTATTGAACTGTCCCTATATATCTGTCCCCTGAGGAACCAAGTGTGGGGAAACGCGTCGGGATACTGTGACATCCTGGGACTGTTTTGCATGTTTTTGTTTACGTATTCTGTTTTGTATGTATATGTTGTGAGGGAAATTCAGGGGTAGTTAGGCCTAGGTACGAGGACAGGGGCCACCCACCATCAGGGTGTTCCCCTGGGCACAGCCAAAAAAAAAGGGCCGTATTAGGGTCAGTGCTGTGTTGTCTTTTCTGTCCTGTTGGTCCTTGCCTATACTCCCTCAATCTGCCAGTTTTCTCAAGTAGAGATTATCTCCATCCACATTTGTGGATTTTTATTATCGATTTCATTAAATGTTATGTTTTAATAGGTAGGGTTTTTTTTTTGGTTTATGAATTATGATTATGAATGCCCTACCATATCGTTATACTATCTGATTGGGAATTATATGCTTTGTAAACTAGTAATGAGTGGTAAGAACAATTCTGTCCATCAGAGTATGGGCCCATTCAGACAGACGTATGAACAATTTTGTGGTGGTGCAGACCCATTCATTTCAAAGGGGCTGCAAAAGATGCGGACAAGACACCGTGTGCTGTCTGCATCCGTAGTTCCATTGCCTCACAAAAAAAAACAGAACATGTCCCATTCTTGTCCGCAATTGCCGACAAGAATAGGCAATTTCTATGATAGGGCCGGACATGTGATGTCCACAAATTGCAGAACGCACATAAGCCAGAATCCGTGTTTTGCGCATCCGCAAAACACAACGGTTGTCTGAATGAGCCCTATAACTGACTTTTTTAAAAATTAAGAAACCAAAACGATACAGAAATCACAGAGAATGTCACATATATGTATTAACTTCACAGTAACATTGTTTATTATGTACAAAACACATTGATATCAGTAAAACCGGTATTAACGACATTAAAGACAATAGCAGTGACATCATATACATATCTGAGGAAGAGAAACACGTGATAACTCCTGGACTTTACAGAGCTGGGACAAAAGAGAACGTCATTCTTCTCCTTTTAGTACAAGGCTTTCCCACATCATCTTAAAACCTACAATCTAAACTTAGAAATTACCAATCAATCAATCTAACCCAAGTTATATCTCAGTTTTTTTTTTTTTACTATGCTTTGATATATAATACATGGAGAAGTGTATGCAACACCAGACTTAGTAGGCCCATGATACATATCAGAGCACACGCCGCTTGGCATTCCTGACTGCCACAGAAGAGATTGGGAACTCCAAAGTCACGGACACAGTGTAGCTGAACCCGCTTGGCGGTTTCTATAACTCCATCCAATGTATAAGATGAGAATTCCAATCTCAGTCATGAATGCCTCAGATGGGAACACCCCTTGTAATGTAAAACACTCAGCAGAATAGAAGAGTAATATGCTGCAAGCTTTCACACAAGAATCTACGTGGAATGGATCCAGAAAAGTATACATGCAAAACAGCCTGGGTTAAATACAATAGCTATAAGACGCAAATGATCAGCAAATGCATGTATGTGATGTATATTTAGCTTGTAGGCGTAGATATTTCCTGGCACACATGATAAATGTGTCAATAGGGTTACATAAGCCAACCGGAAGTCAAAAGAGCGTCCTCTGCCTGGTCAGTGTAGCACAGGAAATGTATGGAACAGTGTAGAACACTACACTTCTCCACACAACACTATCTAGTTACTGAGTTATTCAATAAAATGTATCTGTATAGCGCCACTTATTTTCTTATTTCTTTGTCCGGCTCACTGAGAAGGCCGCACATGCTTAGTTTTATCCTACAACTATCTCCTGGGCTGTGATAGGAAGAGCTGAGACACGCCCCCTTAGCTGCAGCAGAAGAGACACTCACCTTGAGCTGCCAGCTTGAGATAAATCTAGCAGAGCAATGAATGTAGATCCATGTGAGGTACAGGGCTGGTTCTAACTTTGTTAGAAAGAGTTTGTCATGTGCTCTGTGATGTCTGATTTCATTTTTTACATTATTCATGGAATAACCCCTTTAATGTATATGTCCTGGCACATCCATTACACGGAGATCATATGTGTAATGTGAACAGGGCATAAGTAACTATAACAAAATAACCAACCTTTGGCTCCTGCTCTAACTTCTAATTTACTAGCATACCACCATTTTTAAATTTTAGGAGGGAATCAACTTTAAATATGCTGTACCAAATAACACTACCTATAAACTCCTTCAATATATTCTGATGTCTGCCAGGATTCACATAGCATCCAGGTGGCGAACTCCTTCTGTTTCGATATCAACAGTCATACATAGAGTGAATCGTATAGCCTTCTACAAAAAATTAAACTCTACACTGACAGATACTACGGAACTTTATCAACAAATTTGGAACTTACTGGCTAAACTGCTCTAAATCTCCTAATTTACAATACTTCTTGTCTCTCTAATTGGATGCTCTAGGCCAGGGGTAGGGAACCTCCGGCTCTCCAGCTGTTGTAAAACTACAACTCCCAGCAAGCATACTCGCTCTGCTCTTCTAAGAACTCTCATAGAAATGAATGAAGCATGCTGGGAATTGTAGTTTCACAACAGCTGGAGAGCCGGAGGTTCCCTACCCCTGCTCTAGGCACTGGAAGACCTCCTGCATACCCCTGTCCCCTTTGCTTTCTCTCTTCTCTCTGACCGGGGGGGTCCCGAGGGCTACAACCCTCTTACTTAATCCTGATTATACTGAATAATCCATGTTTAATGATGAGTTCACACTGTTCTATAATTGTTAAAATTAAACGATTGATACCATTCTTCAAATATGTTTACCATCAGTTTACAATTGTAGGAGAACTCCACTTCTCCATTTTGTGTTATTATGTATTTTGTACGCTTTCTCCTCTCTTCCATTTTGCCAACAATCAAATAAATACTTTTTTAAACTAAATATGCTGTACCACTGTTCATAATAATAATTGGTATGTTCATGGTTTTCAGTGCTCATGGACTGCCACCTCAGACAACCGTCAGGTGAAATCTTTATCTATAGTGGTCCATGTGGAAACCTTCATGGCTTGGACCAGAGCTGGAGAAAACTCAGGAATGACACCCTCTCTTCCGTATAAAAGAAAGCAAACCAAGATGGTGTTGGGGCTAAAGATGTAGAAGTTAAAGGGGTATTCTCATCTTAGACAATGGGGGCATATCGCTAGGATATGCCCCCATTGTCTTATAGGTGCGGGTCCCACCGCTGGGACCTGCACCTATAGCCAGAACGGAGCGGGGAGCGCTGCGCCTGGAGGACCCCAGGTTTCCGGGGGTCCGGCCACCACCAGGCGCAGCTCCCCGCGCCGCTCATAGGAATGAATGGGAGCCGGGCCGTGCATGCGCTCCCAGCGCTCGGCTATTTTCGGCGGCCCCCATAGAAATGAATGGAGGGCGGCTGCGCATGCGCAGTGCGCCCTCATTCACTTCGGGGGCTCCGTTCTCGATATAGGTGCGGGTCCCAGCGGTGGGACCCGCACCTATAAGACAATGGGGGCATATCCTAGCGATATGCCCCCATTGTCTAAAATGAGAATAACCCTTTAATAAGCACATTTATGAAAAATCACTAAACAGATGGGCTCCTTGCAGATGGGGTAACTGGATGGTTTCGTCAAGATTCCTGTAACTTGAGCAGACCTACTATTTATGGGCTCTGCTGAGGGTCTCATGGGGTCACGATTGGGCTACGTCTAGGTTTATCAGATCTTCCCTGACAAGCTGAATTTCAATTTCTAAATGTTCCACAAATGAATCACAAATATCAGTGACCTGCTCTCCTGTAGGTCTCAAACTAGCCTAGAATGAAGATTCCTCGGGGGTCTAATATGTTCATGTTAATTCTTGGTCAGTGGGCAGGAATCACTTCATCAGTGCATGGTGTTTGGCTTCATCCAGTACAAGGTAGTTGCTTGCTATTCTGCACCGGGCCTCTGTGCTCAGCATGTCAAGTCCTCCTGGCCATAACAAAAAAACTGATGTTCAAACCATTATGTCCCAGCTAGGAAAGTGACCTGCTTTTTTTTTTTTTTTGTGGAACAAACCCAAATCTGTCTCTTTGAGGCTTTGGTCGTTTGTCACAATTTAATATACAGAACAGAGATAGGTCAAAATAACGAAGAAAAGTAAAAATCTTGCAAAATGTGAGAGGTTGTTCAGCTGCCACCCAGAGAATCACATCTTATGTGACATTCTCATGAACACGACATCTGTCAGTGCTGCTTAAAGTGGTATCAGGGGCTTAGAAGGCACAACTCATCAAGTAGAAATATGAATTTCTGTGGAAGGCAGGATATGGAGATACATTTATTCCCGACAGACAGAAGCAGCAGGGAGGAAGGTGCGATTCTGGCAGGGTATGATAAAATCAGTTATCTCAGTAATGTATACGCTATCTAGAAATGCTCCAAATAGAAAAATACAAAGATTTGACTGTAAATAGCTTCACATACTACAGTTTAGGACCTCTCTAATGTCTGAGGCTGAACCATGCATGAGAATTTTTTCTGTGCTATCTTATTTCTTCCCCAGGTGGCATGAATAGATCTCAACAGATGCACACATAAATGTACATACCCAGGAAATACAAAATAATGAAATAATGTATTTCCTGCACCATTAAAATGCCTTCTTTTCCCCCAAGAGAGTGTGTGTGTGTGTATGGCTGTGCTTCTTATGAAGTGGAGAATACTAGTGAAGCAGTCACTAGTACACAGTAGGACTGGGGAGTGGTGAATACAGCGCTCCTTGTACTCACCACTCCCTGGTCTTCTTCAGCCAACATCGCACAACATATGCGCGCACTATGACCTGACGCTGTGCAACGTCATGTCACAGCACGCTGCGCCGGCAGAAGACGACCAGAGAGGTGTGAGTGCAAGAAGAGAGTGCTGGATCTGTGAGTGGCTGGACCATCAGGAGCCATCTGGGGGTGTGAGGAGGAATGGGGGGTCAGATATGGCAGTTTTATTTAAGGTCTGTTGGGGTAGGATCGGAGGTTTGATGAGGAATGGGGGTCTGATTTGGGGGTCTAATCTGAGGTCTGATGAGGAATGGGGATCCAATTTCAGGTCTGATGAAAAATATTTTTTCTTATTTTCCTCCTCTAAAATCTAGAAGCCAAAGCAGCATAAAAACAATTACAAAATGAAAGAGCTTCCACACACCTTCAATGAGGGTAATAACATGGTTACAGCATATAATATTGCTGAGATACGAAGACATGCAGGACTCATTAGAACCCTTACCAAGGAAGCAGTAACACATACTTCCCAATATAATTAGAAAAAAGAAAGAATGTAGTGCAAATAAATAATGGTTCTATTGAGCCCTGCATGTGTTCATATGTTAGCAGTATTATATGCGGTAACCCTGTTATTACCCTCACTGAAGGTGTGGCCGTCTCCTCTATGGTCGTGCACTCCTGACTAATCCATCTTTCCTACAGGCCAAATTTAAAAAGTGTAGCATAAATCTGAAGCCTGCTCTCCCTGTATTCATTGGAGGTCTGCTGCCACCAGGAAAGGTAAAATACAGAAGGGGCTCAATATACATGTGGAACCTGCCTTCCCTATATTCACTGGATGCCAGTTGGCACCACAAAAGGTTACATTTAGCGTAGGACCCCATCCAAAAAAAGGTCACCTTGCCATAGTGGATGGGTACAAATGATTTTTAATCAGTATGTATTTGCTAAGTACATCACATTTATGTACATAGTGAGTATAGTATTACTTGATATTTTTTGTGATCATGTGCTGACTTTGTCTTTTTCTTTTACAAAACACGGACCACAGTCATATTAGTTGCTAGAAGAGAGCAGCCATTTTGTTTTAATCTGAAACAATCCCTTGCAAACCTTACTACCCTATGGAGTACTACTGTGTTATGGGCAGAAGGTTGCTGACACACCATGGTATGTCATATACCAGTGCAGACACAGATTTGCCCACACCATTCCCAGCAGGCGCTGGCTGTCACTTAGGTTGTGTTCACATCACATTTTTGTCCTACTTTTAACATTTACACATTGAGGGGAATTTATCATGAGGGGAATATCTGAAGTCAGTTTTGCTGGAGTCTGTGCTGGAGTACTTTACGTCACATTTATCAAATGTCACAAGTTATTTGATAAACGTGTCTTATCCTTAAACCTAACACTTTTGTCTAGAAAAGCTACTCCAGTTTTCCTACTTCACCCTCCTCCTGGAGTGAGAATGCAACTATTTTGCAACTTTTTAAAAAAGTCTCAATGATAAACTTGGAGTAAAACTCATTAACATAGCTAACCACACCCACTTTCCCACCCACATTACAAAACAGGAATGGTGTAAAAATGCAAAGTCGAAAATATTTTGCGTGAGTGAAAAAAGTCACAAAAGTCCCATTTTGCGACTTTTTGAAGCCAGAATTCTGAAGTGAAGAAATGATACAACAGCGCCATAATGTATACATTAAATAGATGCCTCCTATGGATGCCATACAGTAGCATCTGTTATTATAGGATTACATTTTAAAAAAATGTTATCCGTTAATATATCCCTTTTCTTGGGAGGACTTTGCAGGAAGGAAAAACTTTAAACGTGGGACAAAACACACAATGTGAACAACCCCTAATAGCCAATATTCCACTGTAATAGCCAGGATTGCAATTGAAGGTGATTTATATTCATAACCTATCCTAGGTCATCTCTATTACAGATCAACAGGTGTCCGACAACCCCACCGATCAGCTCTTTGAAGAGGAGGTGGTGCTCCATGTGAGTGCTGCTTCCGCTTGATAACACTACCCATCGTCTCCCCTGGAGCAGCAGAGTAGTGTAATTACAAGTACTCACTCTATTCAAGTGAACGGAGCAAGTACTTGCAATTACACACGTACAGTAATTACACAGTGTAATGGGGAGAAAGTAGTGCTCTCATACAGCACCACCTCCTCTTCAAACAGCTGGGTTGTCAGACCCCCGTTGAGCTGATATTGATGACCTATCCTATCCAGCACACAACCCTTTAATTGCAATCCCGACTGTTACAATGAAATGTTGGCTTCACTGTGAAGTCCTCTCTGCATTGAGCAGCTTCACAGCCCCACCCACTGCTGAGTGACAGCTGTAGCATCCAACCAGCAGACCACTACAGCTGTGACTTGGAACAGGGAGGAAGGACTGTGAAGCGGCCCAATGCAGACAGCACTTTACAGAGAAGATCCACCTCCAGTGTGGGAGCAGAAGCTGTTAGACTAAGGGGGAGATTTATCAAAAATGGTGTAAAGGAAAACTGGATTAGTTTCCCATAGCAACCAAACAGATTCCACCTTTCATTTTTCAGAGCTCCCCTGGAAAATTAAAGATGAATCTGAGTGGTTGCCGTGGGCAACTAAGCCAGTTTTCTTTTACACAAGTGTGGATAAATCTCCCCCTAAATGTTCATATTCACACAACTCCTGAGAATAAAAGCTCCACGGTAGGTATCTTTGCCCTGATCTCTCAAGCCCCTATCCAGCTTTCAGAAGTTAAGCATGGTCAAAACTATTGAAATACTCCCTTTAAATACAAGATTCGTTCCATTCTTCTAATATGCTTTTGTTGTAAGGTTTCCTTTTAAACATTTTTGAAGTCACTTGCAATTTGCAAAACACAGACAGACTGGCTCACACTACTCTTCCTAAAAAACGGGCCAATATCAGGAGGGACAATGAGAGTGCAGAGATGAGCAAAACTTTTAAGATTCGGTTTGTTTCAGATTAGAGCAATTTTTGAAAAAATTCTGTTTGGACACAACTCAATTCTGAGAGAGAGAAAGAGATAAAGAAGAAGAGAGAGATGTAAGATATAGTAATTTTCAAAGAGACCCAGGGGACTGTTGACAGGCTTACGATACACCTCACGCATACTCGGCACCCACCATAAGAAGAAATAGTACCCCTATCAAAGCCCCTCAGGCAGCCAAACAAAGTTTATTCAAATTATGGATAAGCACTCATTGCACAGTTTGAGGTTACTTACCACCAAAAACGTAGGGGAAAAAATTTTTATCTATGAAACACAGGGAGGTATGTATACATATAGATACTAGAGATAAGTAAATCAATCATATAAATTTGGAATTCATCCTGAATCTCTCTCTCTAAGCAGATGCAGTCATCAGATTATTGAAGGACGAGGCTACAATGAAAAAGGTAAGAAATAGAATGTGGACAACCTAAGGGATAGAACACCTAAGGGGACATTATCATTTGCGGTTGTTTTTGTGTCAGTTTTTAGTCTGTCTTTGCTTTGTGTGCCTGCTCCAAATTTATGAAATGGTGCGCCTAAATAATATATTTAACATGAGTGCAATGTGGATTACACCTCTGTGTGTGAAGGAACACCAGGGGGTTGCCTGGCATAGATTGCGGCTTTTGGAAAAATTGCACATTGTAAATGAGAAATCACAGGGGCTGGTCAGTTGAGCACCAGCAGGTCCCGATAATGAATGAGGCGGATCTAGTTCAAAAATATATCACAGGAATAATCCTACTCAAATATATATAGTAAAATATAACTTTTAATAATGAATGTTAAGATCACAATCCAAAAATAGGCATCAGCCAAAACAAAACCAAAAAACAGTGAGGACTTCTGTAGCACCGATCTTCAATCCGTAGTAGGTAGGGTATAGGGTATTATTCCGTTTGCAGGTAGGGCTTTGTATATCAGGGTGAGTGTGAGGGTGACTTCTTCTGATCTACCTGACGCCACCCAATACCCTACCTACTACGGATTGAAGATCGGTGCTACAGAAGTCCTCACTGTTTTTTGGTTTTGTTTTGGCTGATGCCTATTTTTGGATTGTGATCTTAACATTCATTATTAAAAGTTATATTTTACTATATATATTTGAGTAGGATTATTCCTGTGATATACATTGTAAATGAGCCATAATCCAGGTCTAATCTCACTTTCAGCTCTTAAACAACTGTCACAAAAATTGACCAAATGCGCCTCCCCACCCGTTGTTTTTTTTTAATCTAACTTGCCTCTACTGTTACATGGCCATTCAAGTGAATAATCTGACAGAAAACCATCGGCCCTAACTATCACATATTAATATCTGAAATGTAAACTCTTGCGTCTTTTATGTTTTTTTTTCCATATCTGGACTTGGAAGGATATGAGGGCATCTAATACATTCTTTAGCCCATGTGTTAAACGAATCACGATAAACAACACAGGACTTAAGAACACCCTGTACTGAAAGGAACAACAGGAGAACAACATAAAACTAGTCTGAAAGCCAATAAAAGTAGACACAAAGGTAAAGTTGACAAAGAAAAAGAATATACCAGATTAGATCTTGCAGTGTAGTATATTTCTTCTGCACTGTCCAAAAAATCGTCCCTGTCGAGCTGTTTAGCAGACAGATACCCAAGTTATTTACAGTGATTGAAAGCAGCACATATACAAGAGGGAAAATCACTTGCAGGCTCTAAAAAAAAATAAATCTCAGAAGCAAGCGTCTGGCCAGGTAACAGCACAACACTCACACCGGGCATGCTACTCTCTTTACTGCTCGTGTATCATACAAGATGATCACTGCATAATATTCTGTTAGTGGCAAAGGCAAACAGAAGTGCTAGTAGCAGAAGCTGCGGATATCCGTCCGTTCAGCTGGACCGCTGGGATATCATGGAAAGATGAATAACTCAAATAACTGAAGCATTCTCCAAAGTGGACTAGAAAAAGTTAGTAAAAACCCAAAAAAAGCATTAGTAAAAAAGATGCATTCTGTCTGACCTTCCTCTTAAATCATTTGCCACATGCAGGATCTTTGAGAGAACATAAAAGGGAAAAAGCAGGTCTTAAGAGACTAAATAAGAGCAGAAAGAAGATTTTATAACCATAGTGTGCTGAGAAGAGAAGTCTGCATGGGGCACGTCCATACACCAGCAAACCACAGCCGCACTGCATCCTGGCTATCTACTACAGCAGCAACATACAGCCGGAAGAGTCCTGACATCAGTCACTGTGGTGTTACAGTACAAGTCAGTAATGGGGAGTCTGAACATTAGGCTAGGTCAACTTACGTCCCCCAAACTACTCACCAAATCATGGTGTGGCTCCGTCTCCTTCCTCATTGGTGGATCAAACTTTACTTGGCCAACTGCAATAAGAAAAAATTATATTTTTATTCAATGTTTTATAAATTTTTATTTTACTACTAGCAGTTTTCTTTCTACACTTTAGGTATTTTATAACATACATGAGGAAAGAATAATCTGGACTGCTGTAACATATTTAAGGATAACTTAAGTCTGATAATCTCTTTGAGTTTGTGCATATACATCATAATGCCAAAGTGGAGAGTGGACGGCAGTCGCAGAGAAAGCAGAACCTCTAGGTGTAATGGTAACGCCCCCAGTTGCTCCTACAGGCTCATATGCCATGGAACAGGTCAGCCAGTTTCCAGTCCAAATCTGCTGACAGATAGCCTTTAATAGCTTTGTGTTTGTGTGATAGCAATTCCGCCATACAAATACACACGCGGCCAAGCCACAGGTCCCAACCCTTCCAATGCACCAAAATAACAGCAGTCCTAGCAGTAACTACAGTAGGTCCTAACAAGCACATAATGCTGTTGGCTAAGTTACTAGACTTGAGATCAGGTGGGAATTTGAGTCTGTAATATGGACACCAAAATGTGGTCGCGTTACGGGCATCTCTTCTATCTATCTCTTGAGAAAGGCTCTAGTATAGAGCCGAAACGTTGCGTTCCCAACATGGGTGAATAAACTCCTTACATTTTTTAAGGTGAGAGTTTTTTTAATCTATCTATCTGTCTCTATATCTACATAGAAGTCAGACAGTCCACCAGCAGACTACAGGGTTTCCACTACACTGTGGAGTCACTAGAGAATTTATAGTATATGCCGTGTATTGTATATGTAGACAGTTTTTCTAATCTTGCACCATTAAAGTTTATTGGCGGCTAATTACTTCCTACATGGGTGCTGTTTGTTGTTCAATCAGTGAAGCGTTCATTTCAAAATGGTGGTTCCTCAGGTCATCTTCGATGGCTTACTTAAGAAATCAGGATAAATACTTTTTAATGGAACTGCAAATATCTATCCCTATCTGTCAGTTCAAGAAATATTGTATCAGCACAAACATGATGGATTTTTGCAGACCTCATAAATTAGATAGTCTGCAGAGTATGAACACCTGAGGAAGTCATGCAGTCATCCAAGCAAAGTTAATTTTCAATGACAGGCAGAGTTGGCCGGAGACATATTGTGGCCCTTGGGCCATAGGTTTAACACATATGTAGGAGCTTGTAAATCCTACAAATATAAATTGTATCTCCAGGCAGAATTCTCTACTTTTTATTTAACAAAAATACCGAATCTAGATAGAAAGGGATGTGGAGAAAGGCCTACAAAATATGAGAAACCAACAAAATGTGAGAGGAGCCTTGGAAAAGTTTACATCGAGAGACGCGGCAAACCCTTACAATTAATTTCTGAACGTGTCTTCTCCTCTCGAACACTCCGGCTTGTTGAGTGAATCCTATGAGGAACAACAACAGGAGGCTGAAAGACAATAAAGACGAATAATGAGTAAAAATGACTAAAACACTAAATATGACTCTCTAATTAAGGCTGTACATATCACACAAATGAAACACCATGCAAACACTCGCTGTCAAGGCTTTGACTTTAACTTCCTAATTTGACCCTATTGCCATATGCAAGTAAAAAGCAACAATATACAAAAACATTCTGACAGGCTAAAAAGTATCCCTCTCCAGCATCCTAAAATGGTTGTCCCTTGAAAAATATTGCTGATCCAGTTCAATCCAGACGATAATTATAAAGTTTTTTCTATTTACATTTATTTAAACAAATGCTTATATTTCCAGAAGCTGGTATACTGCCACCTGCTGTTCCTACTAAACAGTTTTTCTGTGTCCACCTCAATAAATGTCCCTCACACAAGCTCAGCCTTGCTTCTTTGGGTACATAAGAAACCCCTGGTATGGTGAGCGGCTGCTTCTGAAGCTGCGGCGTCTTCCCTGCCACTCCGAGGAGATTCTAAGCAAGAGTTAAGAGAATAATACAGCGTAAGGCCAGACACACACACAAGCTAGTTCAACGCAGAAACTCGCTGCGTATGGTAGTGTGATTGCCCATTTTGAACTCTTGCTCCTCAGACAGGATCACAAAGTATTATAATGATTTATAATGCTGTGTGTCCCTGTGTGACCTGGAATCTACTTGATTACAATGACATAATGCTGTCTGTGTAATATAGAATAAAAGAAAAATATGTAATCAGAAAATAAAATCAGATCAGAAAAAAAGGATATATGTTAAACTGGGTTTAACTTGAAGATATAACATTTTTGGGGACACATTCCCTATAAATGAATTACAAGTTACAGTAAACCTATCATCACCAAAATTTTGCTCAGTCTGACAGCTATCTCCGACACCTATCACCTATCCTATGAATAGAATGTTGAATGATGTTCTTGGGATAAGTGCTTTAAACCTGTGGTTCTCACAGCCATCAATTCTAATACTGTAACATGAATTAGCATGTCATTTTGAAAACAGCACCACTACCCCCCAAAACATTTTTCCACAGATATAGTGTCAATTTTACAAATAAATTCCCTGACAAGGGCTCATGCACACGAACGTATTTTCTTATTTTCTTTCCTTCTCTTCAGTTTTTTTTTGCGGACCGTATACGGAACAGTTCATTTCAATGGGTCGGGAAAAAAAACCCAACACAAACAAAAACAGAAGTTATTCTGTTTGCATTCCGTTTCTCTGTGTCCGTTTTGCACATAATAGAACTTGTCCTATTATTGTTCACATTACGGACAAGGATAGGACTGGTCTATTAGGGGCCAAGTGTTCAGTTCCACAAAATATGGAATGCACGCGGACGTCATCCGTATCTTTTGAGGACCACAAAATACATACGGTCGTGTGCATGAGCCCTCAGATTGAGAGAATACTGACCGTAAAATAAAACACTAGAAATAAAAAATGCTAGAAAACCCTCTATGATCATCACTTTGTATATACAAATTATTTGCAGAAATTAGATATATTCAATAACTATGAGAAAACAATGTCGAGTCTAGGAGAAAACTATTCATGGTTTAAAGACTTTGGCCTGACCCCGGACACAAGCCAATCTACACTCATTCACCATGAATGGGTGGAGCATAGAAGCGTTTTATGTTCCGATGCTTTCCCTGCCCTGCGGGCCGTTTGTTTACATTTGGACACCGCTAGGCGGAGACGTCCACCTAGCAGTGATCCTGGTGATGTCAACGGCTCTGATAGGCGGTCTTTAGCGCTGCCCTAGCCTGAAAAACAGGCTAGGGAAGCACTAAAGACCGCCCATTAGTGCCGGTGACGTTACCAGGCTCACTGCTAGGCGGAGGCCTCCACCTACCTTATCCATGGACACCCTGGTACGTCATCGGATCTCAATAAAATTCTCTTGCCCTGTGCTGAATTGCGGGGGAAGCATTGGAGTGTGAAAATCTCCAGTGTTCCACTTATTAATGGTGAATGAGTGCAGATCGGGTTGTGTCCAGTTTTATGTCCACTGGTGGATGGGTCTTTTAAATTGCTGCCTTTCATTCTCTGTAACCTCCTGATGAAGAGACACGTGTGTCAAGGTGCTGGGGCATTGATACCACACTTCAGGTTGAATACTCTGATATAGTACATGCTTTACACCTAAATTATGGGTGACTCATACTTTGGGCCCATTCACACGACCACATTTATGGGTCTGCATCCGTTCTGCAATTTTGTGGAATGGATGTGGACCCATTCATTTCAACAGGGCCGCAAAAGATGGGGACAGCATATCTGTTCCGTGGCCCTGCAAAAAAGATAGAACATGTCTTATTTTTGTCCGCAATTGCGGCAAAGAATAGGCATTTCTATCATAGGACTGGCCATCGATCTGCAATTTGCAGACCACAAAAAAATACCATGGTCTGAATGGACCCTTACTGGGAGAGCACTTGTATTTGATGGAGGAACTGCAGTTGGAGGTTATGTTCTTTATGGATCACTGCGGGCTCTGTTTAATGGTGGATCCATTGTTTGCCTGTTTTTAACAAGCAATAGTTTCTAAACTTGGATTATTTTATGGGAATCTGAATGCTTTATAATTAGTTATTTGTATAGGACACATTTGCAGTTTTACGGGGTTGAAATGTAACAAACGTTTGCGCAAGACCCGATTTGCACAAATCTTTGCCCTTCTACACCACGATTCCCACTTTACTTTTAAAAAAGAGTAAGTGAGGCATTGCAGGACTATGCAGCCTAATAGATTTATGATAAACGTGGCCAGCCAAGTGGTCTGTTAAACCCTAAAATCTATGCCAGCTCCTAGCTAGCACAGATTTCGGCTACTGGAATTTGGAGGAGCATAAGTCAAAATATCTGTGCATTTTGGGCGGAAATCTATCTGGTTTGATAATCTTATAGTAAACTAAAAAAAAAACCAAACCTGAAGTACAGAGATACTGTAAAAAAGTGATGTTCAACGTTTACTACATCGGAACTAAGCCAAAAAACAGGAAAACGAAACCAAAACTTGAATGTGTTTTCTGAGCCATACACAACATAGTAAAGATGGAGAGAGATCTGGACGCGGCAGGGGATAGATTACTATTGGGAAACATTTATCGCTCACCAGGATGTTATTATATCAGGCAGCTATAATCCAAAGTAGTCGCTTCCTACCGTGCAGCAATAATATCTTAAAAGGAAATTGCTGCCTCTTAATCCTCTTACAGATACACAAACTAGCGCACCATTAAGTAATAGTGCCTCGAATGCCCCAGGAATAGGCGAAAGAGATTAGAAAGCTCACAGGAACAGTTTCCCATCATCACATCTATTCAGTCGTGAAGTTTACTCAGCGTTCAGTATATTAACCTCCACCACTGGTAGTGCCGATCATTCAGTTACCAAAAATTAAAAGGCTACTTTACAAAAACTGGAGACGGAAGCTGTGCCGTGATTTTGTTTATTAGCGGGGATGGGCACATTTTCTTTTGTAATCATATGAAGTATCTAATGGTCGCTCAGACAACAGCTTCCCCTATAAGGGCTCAGGCACACAACCTTTGCCTGTTTTGCGGTCCACAAATTGTGGATCCACAAAACACGGCTACCGGCCCATAATAGAACTGTCCTATCCTTGTCCATAATGCGGATAAGGATAGGACATGCAGTGAAATGAAGTGAAAGGGTCCGCGTCCAACCCACAAAAAATGGGAATCGGATGAGGGCAAAAAATAAGTTTGTGTGCATAAGCACTAAGGGTGCATTCACATGACCGTATGTATTTTGCATTCCGCAAAAAATACAGATGACGCTTGTGTGACATCTGTGTTGCATCCTTTCCTTTTTTTGGACCCATTGTAACTATGCCTATCCTTGTCTGCAAAACAGATCAAATTAGGACATGTTCTACCTTTTTTGCGGGGCTACGGAACGGACATACGGAGGCATTTTTTATGGACCTATTGAAATAAATGGGTCTACATTTTTCAGATGCTGACCAAAGTCAAGTGAATGGGGCCTTAGACGCACTCGTTATCAAGACAAAATCTGCGTCTTATAATCGATAGTCATGCAGATTCAGCATGGCCAGACTGCTTCTTTAATGATCCAGCAGAGATCACATATAGGGATTTGTCCCATCCGTGAGGGAGCTGTGGATCTGCACACACCGATCTGTATGACCAGCGGCAGCAGGGGAGCACATGGGGAGGAAGGTACTACAGCTGTACTGAAAGAAAATGTAAACTCCAAGTGCAGCTTAAAGGGGTTCTCCGGAAATTAAGAAAATGAAAATACCTAATTATTATTTTATTATAAATATATTCCCAAATATCTTTCGTTACTTATAATTATTCGTTTTGTCTGGGGAGCAATCATTAGGAGAATCAAAATGGCTGCCGTCCTACTAGTACACACAAAACCTGTCCTAGTCACACAGCAGGACACAGCCACATTCCCACCTCCTCTCTGTACTTCATGTCTCTTCATTAAAGGGGTTCTCAGAGTTATATATATTGATGACCTATCCTCAGGATAGGTCATCAATATCAGATCGGCGGGGGTCCGACACCCGGCACCCCCGCCGATCAGCTGTTTGAAGAGAAGGCGCGCGCCGTATCAGCACTGCCTCCTCTTCATTGTTTACATGCTGGCCGTAACGGGGGTAGTGGTGAGTAGGTGTAATTACACCTCACCGCCCCATTCATTTCTATGGATAGAATCGCTTCCATAGACTTGTATGGGAGCGATTCTTCCCATAGAAATGAATTGGGCGGTGAGGTGTAATTACACCTACTCACCACTACCCCCGTGTCGGCCAGCATGTAAACAGTGAAGAGGAGGCAGCACTGATACGACGCGCGCCTCCTCTTCAAACAGCTGATCGGCGGGGGTGCCGGGTGTCGGACCCCTGCTGATCTGATATTGATGACCTATCCTGAGGATAGGCCATCAATATATATAACTCGGAAAACCCCTTTAACTCCATTCCTAAAGAGATTCAGCTTAAGATCATATTAAACTGTATTCAGGATCATAAGCAGAGCAGAGAGGAGGAGGAGGCAGCTCTTTAGTTCACTGCTCTGAGGTAACTTGTCCTCCTGTATGATTAGGACAGGTTTTGTGTGGACTAATAGGATGGCGGCCATTTTATTTCTCCTAATGATTGCTCCGAAGAGAAAACGAGCCATTATAACTAATGAAAGGTATTTGACAATATATTTATAATAAAGTAATATTTACGTATTTTCATTTTCTTAATTCACGGAGAACCCCTTTAAAGACCCTTGGTGATGTCATCAATGGGAGGAGCCAGAGCAGGAAAACTATACGTCCAGCACTATGGAAATGTGAGTTTCTATTAAAGGGGTATTCTCATTTTAGACAATGGGGGCATATCGCTAGGATATGCCCCCATTGTCTTATAGGTGCGGGTCCCACCGCTGGGACCCGCACCTATATCCAGAACGGAGCGGGGAGCGCTGTGCCTGGAGGACCCCAGGTTTCCGGGGGTCCGGCCACCACCAGGCGCAGCTCCCCGCGCCGCTCATAGAAATGAATGGGAGCCGGGCCGTGCATGCGCGGTGCGCTCCCATTCATTTCTATGGAGCCGACGGAAGTAGCCGAGCCAGCGCTCGGCTATTTTCGGCGGCCCCATAGAAATTAATGGAGGGCGACTGCGCATGCGCAGTGCGCCCTCATTCACTTCGGGGGCTCCGTTCTGGAAATAGGTGCGGGTCCCAGCGGTGGGACCCGCACCTATAAGACAATGGGGGCATATCCTAGCGATATGCCCCCATTGTCTAAAATGAGAATAACCCTTTAAAGATGATAAGTGTGTGTATGTGTGTAACAGAACTATATGTGTGCTGCAGAGCTGTGTGTACAGTAGTGCTGTGCGTAGCAGAACTGCTTGTGTATAGCAGTGCTGTATCTGTGTGTAGTAGAGCTGTATGTGTGTATGTAAGTGCTGTGCGTGTGTGTCATAGACAAATACTTAAGAATAATCTAGCAAGACAAGAAGCATGTCAGGACATAAGTGGCCACATGCTGGTTGTTATAATAGTCAGCAGATGACACAGTAAGGGCAACAAGAGCTGACCACAACTACCCCCCACCCCATGATACACCCTAAAGTTACTGATCTTGACGCATCCACTTTAGTAAATCACATTCTCGTTAAAGAGGACTTAGAAAATATTTTTCAAATTTTCTGTTGTCTAAACACGGGGTGTGTCTTATAGTCCGGTGCATCTTATAAAGCAAAAAATACAGTATTTCCCCCAACTGAAATCAAACATGTCCGATCCTTCTTTACCAGAAAATCTGCCATCGGAGAGTTGGGACCCCCCCCCACCGTCACATTTGTTCAAATTGGCCGTATATGTTCAATGAAATCAGGCGGTGGATGAAAGATCTTTCTGGAAACATTCTCTCAAAGAAAGATCTTTCGTCTATAAATGACCTTTCTTTGAACTAAAGATCTTTTGTCTGACTATTGTCCGAAAATATTAAACACAACCAACATCTGTCATCGGTCAGCTTAAACTATAATTAGCTGTTAAATTTCAACCGATGAATGTTTGTTTTGGCTGAAATGATCCATTTTTATCAACTTGACTAATACGTATGGCCACCTTTAGTCTGCTAGAGTGGGAGCCCGTCTTTGTTAGTGGAGAGCACCTTCTATGACAACTTTACTTAAGGGAAGGTATTGTCTTCATAAGACAACACCATTTTAGAAAGTTTTCTTATTCCTTGCATAGTCATGTGCCCAAAAATACACTTTTTATATTAGTCAAAGAAAGTAGTTGTTTTGTAAGCACATCCCATGAGCTCTTTTCTCTCTGTAATGACCCAGTATAGGGGCCAAAATGGTACCCATATTCCGCTGACAGTTCTGGGCACAGCTGCTTCTGGATTAATACTCTACACCTGCTCCCCCTATTACCTTTCATAAAAACTGTGATTCAGGCTTTATACATGTATTAAGGAAGCTTTGAAAACTAATGGAATATCTACCCATACCGCATCACATCGTCTATGCAAGGTATGCTGAGATACTGCAGCCTGTTTCTTCCTGCATCAATATCCCTTTATCACATCTACAATGGGTTGTATATTGCTGAATTTAGGAAAGGGTACACCAGTCTGCCTTGCTCCATTAGCATCAAACCCAACAGTGAGCATAATCCTGCTGTCCAAGAATTCTTCATAATTTATCATCACAGAACTACAGACCTCATCATTTCATTTTTATAAGCAAAGAGCTGGATCCTAAACCTTATCTCTCGACTCCCACACTGACGAGTCCACGGCGGCCATGAAACTTTTTAAAGATTTTATTTTTTTCTTCTCTGTGCTTCAAGCTAAGATAAACCTACTTTCATGTATCCTCACACAACCTACAGTAGTTCTTCCAAATTCCATTTCATGATGCTCGAAAACATAGATTAGCTTTGCTTTGTGCTTGAAAGAATGGAAAAACATAAGACTTTGGAAAAGTAACCTTATTTCATGCACATAAAATAACAAAGATGATAGACTCTCAAAGATTGGATAACAAAAATGATTGAGTTTCCTACCTCAGGATTTTCAAGGTCTGCATCTTGTAATAATATACAGGGACACAATGCAGCCTGACAGCCGGGTATGTGTATTATTTGTTACAGCGCTTCAAGAAAATGGGCTTTGAAATGAAATAATAATACATGTCCGACCAAAGCAAGCAAGAAGTGACAAGGGAGAGAGACTACAAACTGACAGTTTAATATCTAAGTACATGATAGAAAGAAGTCTGAGGGAATAATGATACCAATTTCCAAACAAAATAATGGCACAGAGGTCTCAGACAAAATCTTCACTGGATAGGATGGAGACTGGTTGCTTTGCTCTGGACTGCCAACCTCTGCTGAAAGCTTTATTCAACAGATGCACCATATGTGACCAAGTTGAGGTAAAAATAATTGCTGCCTGCATTATATTTAGCATAGGCTGGTTGAACATAGGCTCTTTGAGATGCTGTACATTGCCTATCTATACAGTGTCATGCAAAAGTTTGGGCACCCCGGTCAAAATTACTGTTTCTGTGAACAGTTAAGCAAGTTGAAGATGAAATGATCTCCAAAAGACATAAAGTTAAACACATCCCCTTTGCATTTTATGTATAAATATTTCTTAAAATAAGAAAAAAGGAAAAGGGCCTTAATGGGGTTGTCCAAGTTATGGAAAAAAAATAGCACTGTAAATCTGATGGGTAGCAATATATAACTAAGTTCAGCAAGTTTTAGGCAAAACAAATCTATATTTCCTCATTTCCCTGGTTCTCTTCTGGCCTTTGTTTACATGCAGTAATAACAATCTCTGCCCTTCCCCCTCCCCCCTTCTCTGCAAAGACAGTGAATATAAGTGCTGTGAGTACATGTCTGCCTGCTGGGATACTCAGCAGCATGTTGTTTGTGTAGGACTACAAGTCCCAGCTGTACAATGACACTGCTGACACACACAGGAAATTCTCCCTACCTGTTCTTGTACAATACAATTCCTCTATAGCTCCTTGCCCAGCATTTGTCTCCGCTCACTGCTGCAGCTACTATTTGTTGTAAAGCCTTGAGCCCTCAGTGTGTTCTGGCTGAAGGGGTTAATGTTTTATCTGAAGGAATCCAGGGAGAGAGCAGATAGCAGGAGCCCGGCAAAGAAAGGGGGCGTGGCCAGTGACATCTCGTGTACAGACTGTTATCTGAACTCTGAGGCTTGTGAAGGAAACATCACAGAGCAGAGAGATAAGGTGACATCACAGGTCATGTGACCCTCAGTCAACTCTGAGAAACCAGCAGCTTTAGAAACACAAAGTATATGGGAAAGTTGTTATACCTGACAAGTTAGAAACATATAAAGAACAAAAAATAACTCGGACAACCCCTTTAAGCAAAACTTTGGGCACTCTGCATGGTTTGTCCCTAGTAGCACCCCCTTTGGTAAGTATCACAGCTAGTAAAATCTTTTTGTAGCCAGCCAAGAGTCTTTCAATTCTTGTTTGAGGGATTTTCATCCATTCTTCCTTGCAAGAGTCTTCCATAAAGTTAAAGTTGACATATTCCTTTTGTATTTTAAGCATAAACTTTTTTTAAATTTTCATCTTTTATATTTTCAAAAAAACAAAAAAAAAGTAAAGGGACTTAAGCAAAACTTTGAGCAGCCTGCATGGTTAGTACCTAGTAGCACCCCCTTTGGTAAGTACCACAGCTTGTAAATGCTTTTTGTAGCCAGCCATGAGTCTTTCAATTCTTGTTTGAGGGATTTTCATCCATTCTTCCTTGCAAAAGTTTTCCAGTTGTCAAATTCCTAGACCTTATTGCACGCACTGCTCTTTTGAGGTTTATCCAGGGGACTGTGACGGTCAGGATGGTTCATCAATACCAGATCGGCAGGGATCTGACATCCAGCACCCCTGATTGCCAAGCCCCTATTTATGACTTTTTTGAAGCCAGAATTTTGAAGTGCATAACTTGATAAATCCACCCCCCCCCCTCATTTTTTTCAGCCTCCCAGGGTGCCAAAATTTTGCCCCAAATAAGCCAAATAGGTGGTGTAAACACAGATTAGCCAAATTTATCATCCACGAACAGCTACTGTGATAAATTTGGTTAATCTTTAACAGACTGCAGAGCCAATGTTTAGACTGTCTAAATCTTAGGATTAGTAAAAACGCCCCAATGGCTCTGCAGCTAGCTGGAGGAATGTATAGTACATAGGAAAGTCTCTTAGCTTGGTACTGTGGCCAGCATGTTAGATTTATCCGAATCTTGAGGAATTACAATGTTGTTCTATGCAATTTCCAGTAGTCAAAATACTCTACTGAACTGAACATTTGAGTCAAATGCTAGAAACCAGATCAGGGAATTGAAGATCAGAATCCTATGCTCACATGATGGGGAAACCATATTATTTGTCTGCCATAGACATTGGATAGAGTGATATTGAACATGTGATCACACATTTATCATCTTTTCTGTTTTCAGGCGCTCTACTTGGCTGACCAGCACTATGCTCAATTGCCACTCTATTCAAACAAAGGGCTTGTGGGGATCCCAGTAATGGGTCCCTCAGTGTAATGGGTCCAATCCTGTATATATCTGATTAATGTCAATTGTGGGAAAACTCCTTTAACGTTTTTTCAGTATTCACAATACCAATCACAGAGAAATATGAAGTCCACAAACTTGCAATACTGCAGTACAATTTGAGAAACTTGCTAAATATTTCTTATGTGGGTTTAAAAATGAACAGAAAATCCAGATAATAGCTCAAGGTGATTAGCAGTCATTTCAGGAAACATAACCAAAAGATAACCACTGATAGCCCCTAAGAACATGTGGGTGGTCATTGCCCTTTGAAGAATGCCACCATCCCTGATCAGTGCCAGTCTGGTTCACGAATAACTAGAACTGACCACTGTAAAAGATCTGTACATCTATAGTTAAATAGGGAAGATTTTCATTGGGTGGCAAGTGACAGACAGCCTGCTCCTAGAGGCTCCATTCTCATACCTCCTTCCACGCCCCGAGGTCCTTGATTGACAGGGCCAGTGATCATCTTCTCCTGCCAGCCCGTGTGTGCCAGAGAAATCTCGCACATGCGCCGTGCAGCACACAGGGCCGGCAGCAGAAGACAAACGCTGCCTGGCCCTGTCAATCAAGGACAGCAGGGCGTGGAAGGAGGTACGAGAACGGAGCCTCGAGGAGCAGGAGCAACACCCCCCTGCTCCTAGAGGCTCATTTACATATTACAAAAGTAGGATTATCACAATAAGGGGGCCCTCAATAAACATTATAATACCGGAGTTAAGGTCCTTTTACACGGGCCGAAAAATCGTTCCTAGGAATGCTAGTGCCGATAATCGGCCTGTGTAAAAGTGGCCCTAATCAGCCGACGAACGAGCAAAACGCTCGTTCGTCGGCTGATTGGATCTTTTGGTTTCTACAAAAGATCCAATCTGTCGGGCGCACATCGGCCTGTGTAAACAGGCGATGTGCGCCTGACAGTATGGAGCTTCCCGGCCGCACGAGCGATACAGCGATCACTCGTGCGGCCCGGCGCTCGATTCATCGGGCCGTGTAAAGGCTCCCTGCCCGAGCGCCGATATCGCTGATCGGCGCTCGGGCAGGGAGACACATCGGCCCGTGTAAAAGGGCCTTTAGGGTCTGCTGACATTAGCATATCACTAATGTCAGCAGGTCTAAGAGGGTTAAATCTGATGACAGAAACCCTTTAAGTTTTGCCTGTGCTAGCATGTCTTGTCCAAGCGTCTCCAAGCCATGGTGCAGGAGTTTCCAGTTCCAAAAAAATAAAAATGTCTGTTTTTTCCTCACTTCACCTCCTAAACAACTAAATAAAAAGTAATCAAAACGTCAAACACCAAAATGGTATCAATAAAATCTGCAAATCACCCTGTAAAAAATGAGCCCTCACTCAGTTATGGGGTCAGAACATGGAGACGCAAAGATAAAGATCAGTTATATTTTAAAGTATTAAATCACAAAAAAACTATATAAACGTGCTATTGCTCTAATCATAGTGACCCACAGAATGAATGTAACAGGTCACTTTTACCGCGTAGGGAGCTCCATAAAAATGAAACCCATAAAATTATAGCAGAATTCCAGACTTAGCTTCCTCAGGGCATCACACAGCAGAGTTTTCGAGGATGGTAATTCTACCATAATTGCTGCTACCAAGTCCACCATTCCAACATTTCAAATCAATGTGTAAGAGCAAGGAATCTTGGTAAATACTTTGCTATATCACTTTATCCTATGTTATACCATCTCCATAGATAGTCTTCTAGCTAAAAAAATTAGTCAAAAAAATGTTCTTTTTTTCCCCTATCACTTCATCATTCGCACATATTTATAGCATAATATAAATCTGCTTCAAATACTGGCGTTCCTTTCAAACTAATAATTTATGAAAGGAACAAGAAAAGAGTGCGGTTGTACTATGGACGGGCAAACGCAAGTACTGTTTGTTCTTCAAGGAATTATGCTCCCTTGCATAACTCCAAAGCTCCTTCTCCTCATAACAGCGAGTCCTGCTAATGACTTACTCAGGTGCTGAAGGAGACAAAGGGTTCGTATGGTTGAAGCTTATAAAAGGCTGCCTTGAAAGTAATGGTCTATGAATAAGCATGCACAGCCAGTAAATACTTCAAAATTCATAAATGAGTCATCTAATTAAAAAGGCAGCTCAGATTTCTGCTGAGCCGTGCGGGCCTAAGTGGAAAGTAAATGATATGCGTCACCTGTGGACACACAACTGTGACAATGTGCTGCCGCCAAACTATGAAAAGCGACCCTGGGGTTCAAGGAAAAAAAAAAAAAAAATCACATTAACTGGGTAACCATCAGAACAATTTCCTTGTGTCCTCCTTTTCATCTTTTTAGCTACAGAACTGCCACTTTCCAGGCCCCTCTTCTGGCATCCAAGGTGGACGAACCGCTTCTCAAACTATCTGATGCGCACTGTGTGTTTGGTGGCCCAAGACACTTCCTGATGCCTTCTGATTGGCCAGCACTGCTCATGTGAACATTGCTGGCCAATCCTAGAGAAGGGCTGGACAAGCAGGAAGTGTCTTGAACTAATAATACACAGTATGCATCAGCAGTCTGAGAAGCAGTGCGGCCATCTTGGATGGCAGAAGTAGAGCCTGAGGATTCATGGGTCTGCAACTAAAAAGATGAAAAGGAGGGCACCATGTAAGTATTCTGATTGTTCCAAAGTTAAAGTGATTATTTTTTTCTTCCAACAGAGGGTCACTTTAAACTACTGTGTTATAGACATATATACAATGCGATAATTTTTTTTCTTTTACTAAAGGCTTTGTTCCAATTCAACTTTACTCCTTTACAAACCTCTGGAATGTCCTACCCCAAGCAATTAGGTTAATTCACATCCACAGTTTTAGGCGCTCCCTAAAAAACTCATCTTTTTAGGTGGCCTATCACATCCCCCTATCTAACTCTTCACCATTCACCCTCTCTTCATCATCATTCTTCTGAACCTAATCCATGATCAAACACCATCCACCGCACTCACGCACCCAGAAGACCTACAGATAGGCTGGTGACGGCTCTTGCAGCTTTATACCTACTCCCCTATTGAGTTAAGATGGCTGGACCACTGTACAAATCTAGCACCTTTAGCTTCTGTGTCACCCCTATCTCCTCATAGATTGTAACTTCTTACGAGCAGGGCCCTCATTCCTCTTGGTTTAAGTGTTGACCTGTTTGTTGCTGTGTTATTTATGACTCTATTTGGACAGGAACCCCCTGATTGTAAAGCGCTGTGGAAAAGTTGTCGCTATATACATAGAGGTGATTATTATTCTTCTCTTTGGCGTGAATGTAATTGAGCTGAAGCTGTTCTTGTGATGGGGTCTCAGTGCATCTATTACACATTGATGGGATATCATTGTAGAAAAACATTTGACACAGCATGGTAGCATGTCAAAAAGTTTGATCAGTGAAGATACGCTACTGAAACCCTGATGATAGCGAGAATAAAATGTTAAATAGTTAAAACAGCCCCTTCATCTATGATCTCTCCTGTGATAGGAGGGGTTCGCTGGGTACAGATGATACACTTTCCGTTAGCCCAAACACTGCTTTCAATGATTCTCTAAGGGCAGCCGGAAAAAGCTGATCAGAGCTAAAGGGGAATAGCGTTAAGTCTCTGTGCTGAGAGCGCTAGTAAAATGTGCAAATACATGTGCTCAAACATCGGATACAGAACCAAGTCTGACACCAAAACGGAGTTATGCTTAAATGAAGGGAATATTACATGAACTGAAGCAATCAAATCATATTTTGATGGAGGGACGAACAGATATATGATAAAATGTCAGCCTACTGATGTGTTTTTCCTAGGTTAGACTGGTTAGTACTATTCCGGGTCATACTACAGTAGAAGCCGGGAGCTCATCTACAGGCCTTGATGAAATGAGCACAGAATGCAGGTATGGACTTCACTTTGAAGCTGCAAGCTTGGTCAGAGCAATGTTACATACTGCCTCAGCTACGGTAGGTTTAGGAAGCCAGCGTAATGTGTAACAGTTAGGTGATACACTCAGCTTGCCGGGACAAGCAATTGTACCTTGGGACGGGCAGCAAAACGAGGGGCCCGACGCACAGGAGGAGATGCAGGAGAAAAGATACCCCAAAACTTAAACTATGTGGAAAAACAAAAGGGACCAACGCACACAAAAACATACAGGAAAAAAAATGATAAATATAATGAGACAAAATTATTAGCGCATACCATAATTTCTTTATGAAATCTACGGCTGGTAACAACATAAATGGTTAATTGCTTTGTAATACATCAAATAATCAAGACTGTTTGTCTGTGAAGTCACCAACATGCCCCAGGGTATAGACACATATACAGGAAACCCAGTAGTGTACTTTCCACCATGTTGTCAGAAGAAGGCAAAAATGAATGTGCCCTTAGGCCTCCTGCCCACGACTGTTTCCGTTCTGCAGTCCGCTATATTGCGGATCAGCAAAATACGTATGTTCTGTGTGCATCCCACACTTTGAGGGCCCCATTGTAAAAATGCCTATTCTTGATCTATAATTTGCGGCACAGCCGCACAGATGTGTAGGACGCTCAGATGACATCCGTGTACTGTCCACAAGTTTTTGCAGGCCCATAGTGTCGGTCACCAGGACATTCACCATAAAACAGGCACAACGCCTTGTAGGTGATCAGCTGATGTAATGAGAATTTTCACTTAGCGACCTGTTGCTTCATTCTGGAGAAAAAGTACATTACAAGGGTTCTCCGGGAATTAGGAAAATGAAAATACTTAAATATTATTTTATTATAAATATATTCCCAAATACCTTTCATTCTGCTGGGGAGCCATGATTAGGAGAAACATAATGGCCACCGTTCTGTTAGTCCACACAGAACCTGTCCTAATCACACAGGAGGACAAGTTACTTCACATCACTGAGGTAAAGATCTGCCTCATCCTCCTCTCTAATCTGTTTGTCAGGGATTATGATCCTGAATACAGTTTAATATGATACTTAGCTGAATCTTTGTGGTAATGAAGGAGGAGACATGAAGTACAAAGAGGACGGACAGACTGTGGTAATGGAGACTGCATAAAAGTACTGCTCATTAGCCACATCTTCTCATGAACTTCATTCCTGCTGAGATTCAGCTAAAGATCTTATCATCTGTATTCAGGATCATAATCCCTGACAAGTAGAGAGGAGCTCTTTACCTCAGTGTTGTGAAGTAACTTGTCCTCCTGTGTGATTAGGACAGGTTTTGTGTGTAGAAATAGGACAGCTGCCATTTTATTGCTCCTAATGATTGTTCCCTAGACAAAACAAGCCATTATAAGTCATGACATGTATTTGAGAATATATTTATCATGAAGTAATATTTAAGTATTTTCATTTTCTTAATTCCTGGAGACACCCCTTTAATCTATCTGCAAATGAACCTTTATAGGGGTTCTCCGAGTTATATATATTGATTACCCATCCTCAGGATAGGTCATCAATATCAGATCGGCGAGGGTCCGACACCTGGCACCCCCGCCGATCAGCTGTTTGAAGAGGAGACGCGCGCCGTATCAGCACTGCCTCCTCTTCATTGTTTACATGCTGGCCAACACGAGGTAGTGGTGAGTAGGTGTAATTACACCTCACAGCCCCATTCATTTCTATGGGAAGAATCGCTTCCATAGACTTGTATGGGAGCAATTCTTCCCATTCCCCCGTGTCGGCCAGCATGTAAACAGTGAAGAGGAGGCAGCGCTGATACGGCGTGTGCCTCCTCTTCAAACAGATGATCCTCCTGTGTACAGGGTGCACAGCCACTACACAGCAGGAGGACGCAACCTGTGCCATTGAAGTAACGATCCCATGACTACAGGAGGGTAATGTACATTGAATAATCACATCAAACAAGTGCTTTATTGTGTATATAACTGGACAAAGTCCATATATCAGCAAAACGGCATTGTATTAAGGACATTATATTTAAAAGCCATCTTGGAGTATAAGACTATATGAACTGTACCCACAAGGCAATAGGGTACGGTATGAACTATACCCACAAGACAATAGAGTACCCATATACCAATACCTACTGTAATTAACAGGAATGTGAAGCCTCTCTATGCCTTCCAATATGTTTCATGATATATGATTTATGCCTCTATGAAGATTTAGAGATATCTATGTGTATATATATATATATATATATATATATATATATATATATATACATACATACATACTACAGTCTATCTGACTTGGAGATACGCTCAACCAACAGTGGTCAATACTCACCAAATCTGGTGATATATATAAATATATATATATATCCATATTTATTGGATTTGATTTATTTATTTGGTTATTTTTTTATTCTTTTATATCTGTATAGAGTCGGCGCTGACATATTTCAGCTATAGTTACTTGTAATTTTTGTAATTTTAACATTTATAGGAATAAATTTACTTTTTCATTTACTACATGTCCCATATGATCCATATGTGAGTGTGCCTGTATAATAACCTTTAAGGAACAGATAGCCAAGTGAAAGATATCATTACATTGAACTGAGCTAGCCCTACCAGGCATCGTGCCTGGTTTAACAGAGGATTTCCTGATGACAGACTCCCTGTAAAGAGACACTTTAGGCAGAATGTACATACTATACCTAATACGGGGCCTAAAGGGGCGGTGCATGACACAGGAAACTACTGAGAGAATCATCGTGTCAAACATTGTTCCCCGTGTACCTGGCATCACATGCAGTGTACTGCACAGCAGCATGCCACATTGGCGCATAGTGACCCTACACTCCATAGTAGTTAGTTAAAATGAAACAAGATGTTGATAACACTATAATGGGGGACAATATACACCCCTATCCTGGAGGAATCCTTCCATTACAGAGGGACAGTAATCACAATAATGTCTGAACTCAAGAATTCAAGTCAAACCCCAGCCCCTTCTTTTAATGCAACAAGAAAGTTAATACTGTGCTATGCTGTGTCTGCTTCTTTAAACCTTTTAAACAGTGTCTCCATCTTTTCCTTTCTGCCTTCAAGTCTTTTTCCTAGGCCGTGTCCTCCTCTAACTTCTCTTTCCTTCCTGTTCCATTTTCCTGTCAGTTTCTTTTCACAAACTGTCCAAGTGGTCCTCTACCTATATAGTACGGTATTTACTAGTGTTTACTACTTATATACCTGTTACTGTACCTCTTTGACTACCTCAAAACGTAGGCTAAGTTCACATCTGTGTTGTGGGCTCTGTAGGAGCGTCTGTCACAGAATTGGTCAAAAATGGCAAACAAAATAGTGTACAATGTCCTCTGATATGACAAACACCAAGGAGAAATACCTCATCTAATCAATGGGATACTACCGCTATTATAGATTTACTGTTTCTATAACGGAAGTGAAAAATGGAAATAACAGCACGGATGTGAGCCTAGCCTTAAAGAAGAATTCCCGCAAAAATTTTTATTCCATGTCCTGCTAGAAATGTACATGATGTAATCTGTAGTGAATGTCATTTTCTTTCATTGAATTTTTGACTTATATCATCCTGAAGTTTCTTATCTGTGTCACGTGACCAGGAATTAGACCCACCAACTCACACAGCACCTTATGTGTGGACAGGAAGTCTAATTTTCTATGCATTCCTATGGGAGCCTCACTTTCAGTCTCATAGGAATGAATAGAGAAGTGACTGGCTTGCTGTCCTGGGTCAGTTGGAGGTCAGGGAGTTGGTCACATGACCCAGCTACAATAAGAAGAGAGTGGAAACTCTCAGTTTCAGCCTCTGATATGAAAATGACATTCACTACAGATTATATCAATCACCTTTCTAACAGGTCAGAGAATAAATGTTTGCGGGAGTTCTTTTTTAACCAGTGTGCAGTTTCACATTGGCATTATGTGACCCACAAGTCACAGTGAACATTTGGTGGACATTGCATTGAGGTTCTAGAGGCACAGCATGAGACTCTAATGGGGATGATTTCAGATGTCAAGTATCAAATACAAAACAAAGTATTTTATTTTTTTAAAATGTCACAAACACCAGTGTTTTTTTACGTTCTCTGTGAAGTGCATTTATACATTTTGTAATAACGTTGAGGGGCAGCATGGAGAAGGTAATGCTGGTTACACTCATGGTGGTCCGGTCAGCATTGCTGAAGGACATTTTACTGCAATCGTTTTAGAAGCACTGAGTTACAAATAGTGGTCTTACCTCTGGATCGTCGTCATCAAAATCATGGTAACTAGAGTGGTCAGGATTATTCACCTTATCCAACAGCTCGATAGCAAGGGTACGATTCAAGGGTTGCGTGACAAAAGGATGCTACAAAAGCAGGGAAAAGTAATATTACAGCAGTGGCTCCAATTTTCTGCACTATGCAATCTAATCAAGCTAATTAATCGCACTTATCTTCCAAAATATGTAGCGACTGTACAACACTGCAGTGATATAGCCAGTCGTCCAAGTCTGTAAAAACTGCATCTGTCAGCAGGTTTGTACCTACGACACTGGCTGACCTGTTACATGTACACTTGGCAGCTGAAGGCATCTATGTTAGTCCCGTGTTTATATGTGCTCGTATTGCTAGGAAAAATGATGTTTTATTATATGCAAATGAGCCTCTAGGAGCAACAGGGGCGTTGCCGTTACACCTAGAGGCTCACCTCTCTTCGCAATGGGCCAGGCGTGATTACGTTTACACTGTATGACCCTGCCAATCAAAGGGAGTGGCAGTTGCAGAGAGTGCAGAGCCTCTAGGAATAATGACAACGCCCCCATTGCTGCTAGGGGCTCATCTGCATATATTAAAACACCTGCAGGCAGCAGGTCAGCCAGTTCAAAGGTACAAATCTGCTGACAGATGCCCTTTAAAGAAATTATAATCCTGTCAGAGCTATCCATACAAAAGAAGCTGCGGGAAACCGAAAATACATGAAATGTGGTGACAGACATCAGTTACTTCCATCCATATAGCGGGGCTTTTCTATGTGTTGTGGTCATACAGTGGCTTATGTAGAAATTTTGAAAAGAAGTGTCACTCCAACTTTGTTACAAACTCAAAATCAGGGGCGTAATTGTAGCCATAGCTATGGGGGGGGGGGTAAGAGAAGTCAGATGCAAAAATGTTGTACCTTTTTGTGGGAAATAACAATACGGTGGCTTTTTACTATAATGTGGCTTCTCTGCTATCTGGTATAAGACATACCTTTATATATTGCTAATTATGCTGCGGTTTTAATTTTCTTACACTATGTGGTGGGGGCCCCATGAATTATAGCTATGTTCCTGCCCAACGAGTACAGCTGATAAAAAAATTACAAAATGAATGGCTATAAATTATGGCAAAAACAGCAATATCAGCATACTGGTATACACAGTGAATCGTAATAGACAACTATAAAATGAATGTCCTTAATTTATACATAGACTGAAAAATGGAGCTTTACTTTTTATGCAATAATTTCTACCCTTCATTTTATTTAGGATACTCCGCAGTTATAGGGAGAAATGACCTGTATTTTCAGTGGAATACCTAAACGTATGTTAAAGAGGACCTTTCACCACTCCTGACATGCCTGAAAGCTGCATGCAATTCCCATGTAATAACAATTCTGGAGCATCTATTCTTATGGCTCTATGTTGTGCCGCTCCTACTCTCCCAAACCTACAGACATCAGTCACACAGAACACATTATTACCTTACCTGTAACAATTTTTCGGCTGTAGGTCTTTTCTTAGGATTTTTCGTCAGAGACATTTTGACAAAATGATGAAAACTATTTGACCTTCAATGGAAAAATTAAGAAAGAAAATATGAATATCTGCAGAAGGGAAAAAGATGTGTGCTTGAGCAATAACAGGGGGAGAGGTCTGTTACTTACCATTTCATCTTATCTTTTAACTTTGGAGGCTGAAAGTTGCTCTTTGTCATTAAGAATAAGGCCCTAAAAACACAATCATTAAAGCCAACGGAGAGGCGAGAAAACTGACAAAAACAAAAGAACTATATGATACCATAATAAAACTAGTCTGATGAGAAGTGTGACATCTGAATATTTCTAAATTATCCATCAATAGTAAAGAAAAGCAATTTTAATGGGAGGTGTGGGAAAAGAGATGAAGAGGAGAATGGAGGGGAATAGTTATGGGGGAGAAGTAAGGGGAAGAGGGAAAGGTGGGGAAGAAATGAAGGGGAGAGTGGAAAGGGAGAGGTACTGGGAAGAAGTGAGAGGAAGGTGGGGAGGAGGGAAAGGTGGGAGGAGGGAAGGAAAGGTGGGGAGGAGGGAAAGGTGGGGAGGAGGGAAAGGTGGGGAGGAGGGAAAGGTGGGGAAGAAATGAAGGGGAGAGTGGAAAGGGAGAGGTACTGGGAAGAAGTGAGAGGAAGGTGGGGAAGAAATAAAGAGGGGAACAGAGGAGGAGAGGGAAGGGGAAAAGGTGGTGAGAAGGACATGAGTGGGGAGAGGCAGGTAGTAAGCTAAGAAAGTCAGGCAGGGATAGAGGGAGTGAAGAAATGAAGAGGGAGAAGAAAAGAAGAGAGGGATAACAAAATGAGAGAAAGTATGAATATTCCTACATATTGCACACAAAGAAACACTGGGATTAGTATCTGACAGGAAGTGATGCTTTATGTATCATAGTTAATTGACCGTTGCACTGACTACATTTTCTATATGGATGTAGATTTAAAGAGTTGTGCAGTGCCAATGTATTTATGATCTATTCTGTGGGTAGTTTATCGATCTGTGGGGCTCTCACTTCCGGCACCTCCACTGATCATATGTTTAATGGGGTCATGGCACTCATGTGACTGCTACGTCCTATGGGTTTAAATACATATGTGTAAATAAGGGACCAGCAACCTCCGGCACTCCAGCTGTTCTGCAACTACAACTCCCAGAATCCTCCTTTCACTTCTATGGGAGTTACAAGAACAGCCAAGAAAGTGTGTGTGCTGGGAGTTGTAGTTTCACAGCAGCTGGAGTGCTGAAGTTGCCGATTCCTGGTGTAGACTGTAGTGGCGGTGCAGTGTAATTACACCTTCTCTGCCATTCACTTGAATGGGACGAGTTACTGGAATTATTCTGCACCGCCGCAACAAGCTAGATGGCATGGAGTTAAACACTGAAGAAGATGCAGCACGAGCGCTGAGAACCGTTCAAACAGCTGATCAGAGGGGGCGCTGGGAGTCTGAGCCCCACCGGTCTGGCATTGATGACCTATGCTGAGGGTAAGAACATCAATATCATCATACTGCACCACCCCTTTAATCTGTCTACGGGGAGTGGTTGGTAAATGGGGAGAAAATTTATATAAGGTAAGATATTTTTGTTTTTTATGTTTTTGTTTCAGTTTTTAACACAGAAAAGAGTTAAGTCTCTAAGTAGCAAAAAACATCTTACAAAAATTGAGAGGCGAACAGATTAGCTTTACCTCATTGGATGCAAGTCAAACATAGGAGGCTGGAGCTCTGCCAGCTCTATGGAAGTGATACCCACTGCCCAGATATCACATAACTGGTTATAGCCACCTTTCCTCTCCACAGCAGCCACTTCAGGAGCCATCCTAAGAACACAGTTTACAGTTTCAGAGATTTTGCAATATGCCACTCAACGTTTCCACAATTAAAGGGTTATTCACATTTCGGCAATGCTATTTAACATAATATCAATTTTAAAATATGTGATCTTTTTTTTTTTTAATTCACCATCTCCAAGATTTAGATTCCTCTGCACCCAGGGGCACTTTCATTCCCTGATCATGACCTGTACCTTAAAGGAATGTGTCACCCAAAAATTGTATCTGCCAGTTAAAACCAGATAGTAGCATGCATCCTTTTCCTAATCTGTTTTAATTTTCTGATAGTAGATTTTTTTATTTTATTTCCTGGACATTATTATGGGGGCGGCCATCTTGCCTGAACTTTTCTTAACAACATTTATACAGCATTAATAAATTGCTTTATGGCTGCCCCATTGACCACAGACACAATGGTCAGGAGGGGACCTCATTGAATTCTTTTCTAGAAACGCTATGTGACCTGTGCAGGGGTCAGTGTACAAGGAAAGAAGATACAAGATCTGACAATCGCCTATTGTGAATGGTGGACCCTGTCTTATCTATACGCAGAGGTGATATCATTACAGGCAGGATTACAATGACAGATAAGATAACTGCAGTAACGTGATCTGTACAGACCAAGAAGTGGTGCCAATTATTAGACATAGTGGCCACTATGAAAACTGCAGGATTTTTGGTTTTAGTTTAAAGGGGTATTCCCATCACCTACAATGGGGGCATACCGCTAGAATATGCCCCCATTGTCTGATAGGTCCTGGTCCCACCAATGGGACCCAAAACCTACAAGGAGAACGAAGCGGGGAGAGCTGTGGCTGGAGGACCTCAGGTTTCCTGGGGTCTGTCCACCACCAAGTGCTGCTCCCATACAAGTGAATGGAAGCACACCAAGCACAGCGGCCCCTGCTCCTATTCATTTCTATGGGGCAGAAGGAAATAGCCGAGCCAGCGCTCAGCTATTTTCAGCGGCCCCATTGAAATGAATGGAGGGCGGCTGCACATGCGCAGTGCGCCCTCCATTCATTTCCCCGTTGTCTTGGTAGGTGCAGGTCCCAGAGGTGGAACCCGCACCTATCAGACAATAGGGACATATCCTAGCGATATGCCCCTATTGTACGTGATGGTAAAACCCCTTTAAATATAAAAAGTGAAATGGAAAATTAAAAATAACTATCAAAAATTATTTAATATGTTAAACATAAAAAAGTGATTTAAACAGCAGATCATTTTCTGGTGACACATTCCTTTTAATTCAGGAGCAGTGGCAGCGACTGCACCATGGTATCAAATCACTGTACTGCAAGGATGGCTGGCATCTCAGAAACTTGCATGCTGTAGTATATACGGTGGCTCCCTGCCTGGCCACCACTCTGCAAATCCACTGAAGTCTATAGGACGGTTCAGAGCATGTACAGTAGACCTGGAAGCGTTCTATAGATGCTGCTAAGGCTTATATGGAAGCCCCGCTTAAGAGTACCAGTGATATAGGATCTAGATCCGGAAATGTGGAGCAGAGAAAAGACCACTGAAATGCAAAATAATATGACGGCAAGAGATGGGAATAACCTTTTAGAAAATAAAAAGTGAATGATGACATCATTTTCTAATGCTATTCGACACAGAAGGCTTGGAGGAGTCCACACCATTTGGCACAGGGAACTCTGACTGCTGGAAGAACAACGTGAATTATACTGTGATTGAAATACAATAATGGCAGCAGATAATAATCCAGTGATGTTAAAGTCATGAGGTAATCTATAATCAGCCTGGCCTCCAACTCAAAGAGCAAGAAATAAAAGCTTTCAAGGGGTTTCCAAGGTAAGAGAAACGTGGCTGCTTTCCACCAAAAACATCACTACACCAGTCTACAAGTTGTATCTGGCACTGCAGCTCAGCCCCAGTCACTCAGATAAAACTAATGGACAGATGTGGCGCTGTATCTGGAAGTAAGTAGCCATGTTTTTCTAACCCAGGACAACCCCTTTACACGGGCTACATACCCATCCTGAATAATGGTGGACATGCCATACCTCTGAATTATTCATTCTGTTGCAATTAAGACCAGTGTTTTATCTATATATGTAGGATACATGCTACCATATAAACAACCACTTTTCACATCCCATTGTGACAGCCCCCACACTAGTGATACCTAATTAAAGAAGAACTTCCGCAAAAATTTTTATTCCATGTCCTGCTAGAAATGTACATGATGTAATCTGTAGTGAATGTCATTTTCTTACCAGTGTCTGTATTTTTGACTTATATCATCCTGAAGTTTCTTATCTGTGTCATGTGACTAGGAATTAGACCCACCAACTCACACAGAGACTTATGTGTGGACAGGAAGTCTATTTCTCTATGTATTCCTATGGGGGCCTCACTCTCAGTCTCACAGGAATGAATAGAGCAGTGACTGGCTTCCTGTCCTGGGTCAGTTGGAGGTCAGGGTATTGGTCACATGACCCAGCTACAATAAGAAGAGAGGTTATTACTCACAATTACATTCTCTGATAAGAAGATGCCATTCACTATAGATTATATCATGCACCTTTCTAATAGGTCAGAGAATACATTTTTTTGTGGGAGTTCTTCTTTAAGGGCACTTAAAGGGCACAGGGTAGCTGTAACCTAGCAGAGGACAGAAGATTTCCGCATGATCCACTTCATGTAAATAAAACTTTACAGACAAATAGCAAATTAATGAGAAATAAAGAAAAAAAAAACCTCTTACCAGTACGGTGTTCCAATGAAAGACTTTCGTTTAGCTATAGTGGCTGTTATCTGAGCAGACACTCCAAAGTCAGCTTTAAAAAAAAAAAAAGAAGAAAAAAAAATTAAGAACATTAAATTGCCGGTTGTAAATCTTTTATTTGGCTACATATTTAATGAAGATGAAGAGGAAGATTTCAGTGGTGCTTAAAGGGGTCATCCAGCCGCTGAAGTCTTTTTAAAACTGTGTCAGATCGATGAGGATGTGAGAACGCTGCCATAGCGTTCATATCTGTGATTCAGAGATACTATGCCTCCTGTGCCTCAGCTTACTGAATAAGCAGCTGGGTAGATGGCTGTGCCACCATATGAGTCATCCTTCAGCAACGTCCAAGTTTCCATGACCGACCCCTGCTGAACACTAGGAAGACCTTTATTTTCCTTCACGTAAAACGTACAGTGCGATTCAGTGAAAGCACAGCGGGGTCCCTTTATTAACCCCCGGATTATTTTCCCATTACCCCGGTTTGGCCCAGTAGTTTACTCTGGTAGGTGGGAGATAAAGAGGATAAACGTTTCAAGAGTCATGGAAGATTTGCATCTATTGAACCCTGAAGTCACTTCTGGCGTACAACGTCCTAACTATCATTTTCCAGAGGCATTGGCGACTCAGATTAGAGGATTTATCAAACCATGGCAATAACCCAATATCAGGAAGAAGCTTTCTTTTATAGGCTATTAAATCCTTAGAAACGCTGTCCTGTAGACTTTCACGTAGTGTCCGATATCTCTGTGACAATAACAGTAATTTCTTTATGACTGATATATGCAGTTATATATTGTATAGGGGTTTCCTCTGCTTATCCCAGCTCCACAGTAGATATGTGGTGATAGTCATTATAATGTATGGATTTCTTTATGATATATATGCAGTTATATATTGTATAGGGGTTTCCTCTGCTTATCCCAGCTCCACAGTAGATATGTGGTGATAGTCATTATAATGTATGGATTTCTTTATGATATATATGTAGTTATATACTGTATAGGGGATTCCTCTGCTTATCACAGCTCAGCAGTAGATATGTGATGATTATAATGGATGAATTTCTTTATGACATATTTATGTAGTTATATATTGTATAGGGGCTTCCTCTGCTTATCCCAGCACAGCAGTAGATATGTGGTGATAGTCGTTATAATGTATGGATTTCTTTATGATATATATGTAGTTATATACTGTATAGGGGTTTCCTCTGCTTATCCCAGCTCCACAGTAGATATGTGGTGATAATCGTTATAATGTATGGATTTCTTTATGATATATATGTAGTTATATACTGTATAGGGGATTCCTCTGCTTATCCCAGCTCAGCAGTAGATATGTGATGATTATAATGGATGAATTTCTTTATGACATATTTATGTAGTTATATATTGTATAGGGGTTTCCTCTGCTTATCCCAGCTCCACAGTAGATATGTGGTGATAATCGTTATAATGTATGGATTTCTTTATGATATATATGTAGTTATATATTGTATAGGGGTTTCCTCTGCTTATCACAGCTCCACAGTAGATATGTGGTGATAGTCGTTATAATGTATGGATTTCTTTATGATATATATGTAGTTATATATTGTATAGGGGTTTCCTCTGCTTATCCCAGCTCCACAGTAGATATGTGGTGATAATCGTTATAATGTATGGATTTCTTTATGATATATATGTAGTTATATATTGTATAGGGGTTTCCTCTGCTTATCCCAGCTTCACAGTAGATATGTGGTGATAATCGTTATAATGTATGGATTTCTTTATGATATATATGTAGTTATATATTGTATAGGAGTTTCCTCTGGCTATCACAGCTCAGCAGTAGATATGTGATTTATGGACCTGCGCTATTAGACACATCAGGTTAGGGTGAGGCACCCAGCCAATCACTGAGGTTGTTGATTGCTGCAGCCATTGATTGGCTGAGCAGTATTCCCAGCCATTTCCTGTTGCGCCAAGATGTCAGCAGGAAATGGAGCACGGTGTTGACCTTCGCACTGTCACAATAGCAGGAGCGGGAGATCAGGGAGGGGAGAATAAATTAGTTTATTTTTTTCACATCAATAGGGACCTATGGGCAGCCCTTCAAGAAGAGTTGGATGCCATATCTCAGCAGACAAGTCAGCTTGTGAGCAGCACGAGACGTCGTTGTCAAGCTGTAATTGATGCTCAAGGCAACATGAGAAGTTATTGAGGCATTGACATTTTTGTGGGGGTATACCCACCACCGGTGTTGGCTTTTGTTTCAATAAATTGTTTGAGATGAGGAAATCACCATTACATGCTTTTACGTAAATGCCCTACTTTCATGATATAATATTTTTAAGTTTTTGTGAGTAGAGTATGTGCCATTAACAGATGTTCACACTACATCTGTGATAGTCATACATGGACATGCTCATGCACTTTAAATGGAGCCTGTCACAAGCAACCACCTTATCCCCATAGAGTGAAGGTTCACCTGATTAAAATGTTGTTTCTGAGGCTCCGTTCCTAAGTTCTGATACTTTTTCCTAATATGCAAATTAGGTGTTTGGCGCAATGAGGATTTCATTTTGCTCTTGTTGCACCGAATCTCAGCTCCTTTCTGTGGCCAGGCCTTCCCTCTCAGGCAGTGACAAAGCAGTGACGGAAGGACTGTCCACAGAAAGGAATGGAGTATAATAACCATAATTCGGGAACAGGGCCACGGATCAACAAAAGAAAAATAACGTGTGAACCACAGCTATGTGTCTATGCAAACAACTGGAAAGGGAGGTCACTGGTGACAGGAAAAAAAAAGTTTTTGTTTTTATTTTTTTGTGCAGCCAAACTGCTCATTGCTGTAAGACTACAAATCCCAGCATCCCTTTCAGTTTTTGTTTCTGACCATGTGACTGCAAGAGCTTAGCGCTAATACTCTATTCTATAATTATGACTGCAAGACGTTGGAATCTTACTTTGTTCACGCTCCTTGTGGTCATACCGTTGGTGATGTGATATAAAAACGAATGGAAGGAAGTCCTCATTAAATTAAGTTCTAGATGAAATTAGGATGTGTCCTGCTTTCACATCATAAAATCAAGGCTCCGTTGATGAGTGTCATACATTTGGCATTTGTCCACAAAAACAGCTTTAGTCAAGTCAACTGCTCTTCAACAGGCTTGAACAGTCCCACAATGTAGTAGTCTGCAAATTTAGAAACCTAAGCCTAAAGGGAGCCATACACCTTGAAGGGGTTGTCCATGATCAAATAATTATTTCAATTCCATATGTCTGTGATGGAAGGGAAGCATACTTACTTGCTCCCTGCTGCCCAGTTCCATTCTGGGCCGTTATCCCTGACACCAGTCATTGGCTGCAGAGGCACACGTGACCCTGTCCATGCCAGAAGTTTACATGCAGTAATCAAAGTGCAGTAAAGAAAGCCAGGGACGGAACAGGGAGACAGCCAGGGACGGAGCAGGGAGACAGCCAGGGACGGAGCAGGGAGACAGCCAGGGACGGAGCAGGGAGACAGCCAGGGACGGAGCAGGGAGACAGCCAGGGACGGAGCAGGGAGACAGCCAGGGACGGAGCAGGGAGACAGCCAGGGACGGAGCAGGGAGACAGCCAGGGACGGAGCAGGGAGACAGCCAGGGACGGAGCAGGGAGACAGCCAGGGACGGAGCAGGGAGACAGCCAGGGACGGAGCAGGGAGACAGCCAGGGACGGAGCAGGGAGACAGCCAGGGACGGAGCAGGGAGACAGCCAGGGACGGAGCAGGGAGACAGCCAGGGACGGAGCAGGGAGACAGCCAGGGACGGAGCAGGGAGACAGCCAGGGACGGAGCAGGGAGACAGCCAGGGACGGAGCAGGGAGACAGCCAGGGACGGAGCAGGGAGACAGCCAGGGACGGAGCAGGGAGACAGCCAGGGACGGAGCAGGGAGACAGCCAGGGACGGAGCAGGGAGACAGCCAGGGACGGAGCAGGGAGACAGCCAGGGACGGAGCAGGGAGACAGCCAGGGACGGAGCAGGGAGACAGCAGGACGGAGGGAACAGCCAGGGACGGAACAGGGAGACAGCCAGGGACGGAACAGGGAGACAGCCAGGGACGGAACAGGGAGACAGCCAGGGACGGAACAGGGAGACAGCCAGGGACGGAACAGGGAGACAGCCAGGGACGGCAGGAAGCAGATAGGTATTAAGGCTCATGCACATGACCGTAAGTTTTTTGCGGTCCACAAAGAACGGATCCGCCAAAAATACGGATGACATTGATGTGGATCCGTATTTTGTGGAACAGCTGGCCCCTAATAAAACAGTCCGTGATATTCTTTATTTTTGCGGAACAGACATGCGGACATATGGAAACAGAATGCACATGGAGTAACTAACTTTTTTTTTTTTTTTTTTTTTTGGCACACCCATTGAAACGAATGGTTCTGCATAGGGTCCGGAAAAAAAAAATGTAACGGACACAGAAAGAAAATACGTTTGTGTGCATGAGCCCTTAATAGATAAAGTGGAATTTAAAGTGGATTTGATCATGGATAACCCCTTTAAGGCCTCCATACACACTATTTCCATCGGGAATGGCCAACAACCTAATGTACTGTATATGGGGAGCACCAACATTTCACCCAAGAGATGATGTCTTCGAAAGAAGGCTTGGACACAAGGAGATAAACCACCACCAGAGATTTCTGTCAGGGCAATTGAAAATCAGTTCATTCATTTGAATGGGGCTGAAAGCACATGGGGGTGGGGGTGGGATCTATCAAACTGGTGTAAAGTAGAACTGGCTTAGTTGTCCATAGCATTAAAAAATATTCACGCTTATGAAGTCGAGCATATATGGGTAAAAATCGTGAGAGGCAGCTGTTGACAACTATTAAATGTGTTCGGGCTCCAGCTAGACGCCCTTGGCAGAGGCTTATCTCCCTTGATAAGAAAGGGTTGGCATGAAGAAAGTCAGGACACCCAGGAACATTAGATCAGTGGGTTTGGCCAACGTTTGTGTAAAGTGTATAGCCACCACAACACAAGAAATTACAGTACACGTCATCACTTACCTAGCTTCACATGACCATTATCTGTCAGCAGAATGTTTGCTCCCTAAAAAAAAAAGAAAATGGCGATTACAGAAATAGTCAACTTACGATAAGATGCCAATGCTTAAAGAGGGTTTCAGAACACACAGAAGAGCATGGATCCATCTTACTTCAGGGGAAATGAGTCTGGTTACACTGACATTATAACGTGTCTTTTCACACCTATTAATCATATAGCTACACGCAAACGCTTACAAGATTCTTGCCCTTATTCTTTCACTTCTAATCCAATCTCAAAACCAAAATCCTTCTTTTTCATTCATTATGCTTCGTTGCACTGTCATCATCCCCTGTACAAGCAAAAATGTGGGGGAGAAAACATTACGTATGAAAATGTCAGACTGACTGGCAGCGCGGCTCTGCAAGTATCTGCAGTAATTACACTTTGTCCAAGAACACAACATTTACTTTGCCTCATGAAAAGCAAATAATTATTTGGAAAAGTAACAAAGATTAAAAACCTGTCAAATGAAAAAGGGATCAGACATGCTGCCACGGTTTACCAGAGCCTGCACAGTGCATGAATCATGTTACTGCTTCACAAAGATGAATTAAGAGTATGTATTTGGAATCATTAATGTGATGGCAGGAGAGAAAGGGGATTTTACTAGCTCGCTACTTGATTTTAACATCTTTCTGCCTCATTTAAAGGGATTATCCCATGATTAATTAATATCATATAGATAATGACAATCTCTTGCTAACAAAGTTAGAATTAGCCTTGCACCTCACATGGATCGAGAGATCTCCCCATTAATTGCTCCATTTGCTTTGCTAGATTTATTTCAAGATGGCAGCTTAGGGGGCGTGTCCTTTCTCAGGGTCTATGTCCTTTCTATTGCAGCTGGTGACAGTTGAAGAATGGAACTGAGCATGTGGTTTCATGTCAGTGAGCAGGACAGCAGGTGGCACTATACAGATACATTTTATTGAATAACTTGTTGGCTATACTAAGTTTTTAATCACACGCAGTTATAAAAGTATTCACATTCAAGTGCTGGTTTGAAAACTGTAGAATATTTTTTGTGGGAGAACCCCTTTAATAAGGCTATGGTACTCCATTTCTTTAGTACAGAGATCCATTTTCTTCTATCACACATTTATAATTATATGTAAAAATCTCAGCTGCCTGATTCAGCCACTAGGGGGGTAATCTGTATACAGCTCTACTCAGATTAATAGGAGCTACATTTAGCTCCCTAAAGGCAGCTGAGAATTTTACTATATGTGCATGGTAGTAGAAGATTTTCTGAACTAAAGTAACAGAGCATAATCACCTTCTCAACCAAAAAGGGTACAAATCATTTACACAGTGCCTTGAAAAAGTATTCATACTGCTTGAACTTTTCCAGTTTTTTTCCACGTTACACCCGCAAACTTAAATATACTGTATTTTATTGGGATTTTATGTGATAGACCAACACAAAGCAGCAAGTATGTGTGAAGTGAAAAGAAAATGATACGTGGCTTTAAAAAAATTTCATAAATAAAAATCTGAAGTGTGGTGAGCATTTGTACTCAGCACCCTGTACTCTGATACCCCTAAATAAAATCCAGAGTTACCATTTGCCTTCAGACGTCACTTAATCACTAAATAGAGTCCACCTGTGTGTAATTTATTCTCACTATAACTACAGCTGTTCTTTGAAGGCCTCAGAGGTTTGTTAGAAAACATTAGTGATCAAACAGCATCATGAAAAGCAAGGAACACACCAGACAGGTCAGGGATAAAGTTGTGGAGAAGTGTAAAGCTAGGTTAGGTTATAAAAAAAATGGAAGGAATATGGCACCACTGTAAACCTACAAAGACATGGCCGTCCACCTAAACTGACAGCCTAGGAAAGAAGAGCATTAATTAGAGAAGCAGCCAAGAGGCCCATGCAGCCAAGAGGCCCATGGAGAAGCTGCAGAGATCCACAGCTCAGGTGGGAGAATCTGTCCACAGGACAACTATTGGTCGTGTACTCAACCAATCTAGCCTTTAGGGATGAGTGGCAGGAAGAAAGCCATGTCTGAAAGCAAGCCATAAGAAGTCCCATTTGCAGTTTGCCACAAGCCACATAGGGAACACAGCAAACATGGAAGAAGGTGCTCTGGTCAAATGAGACCAAAGTTAAATGTTCTGGCCTAAATGCAAAATGTGATGTGTGGTGGAAAACTAACACACCATTCCCACTGTGAAACATGAAGGTGGCAGCATCTTCATGTTTCATGGGATTATCCAAGAGTCAGACAGAGCTCCACAGTGGAGATCATATTTATCTGGTCTCCACCGCTGGTTTCAGTGTCTAGTGCTCCAGAGCAGGCTTTGGTCATTTGACGCAAGGGGAGCAGGTCACCACTGGGGCCTGTTATTGGCTGTAGTGATCATGGGGGGGAAGGCTGAACAAGCTCAGCCAACAGGTATAGACAAGCTTTAGTGTGTTTGCTAGAGATTTAATGAAAGCTTTGATCACTCATTCAGCTGTATGCATGTAGAGGAAGCAGCCACATGATGTATTCTAACAGGGCTGAGTGGCCTCAGATTTAGGCCTCTTTTACGTGATCCGATTTTTTTTCTGCGCGCAATCTGCAGTTTTTGCGGATAGCACACGGACCCATTCATTTCTATGGGGACATGCGCACATTTTTTGTAGATCATTGTGGATGTTCCACAAATTAGAGAACACTTCTTATTGTGGTCTGCATTGTGGACAAGAACAGTCAATTCTGCCAATGAGTACGAAAATGCGGAATGCACATGGACAGGATCCGTATTTGGCACATCCATGGTTTGTGGAACGAAATATGGAAATGGGAGGGAGCATGAAGACTTATAGAATGTCATGCTGAATAAGAACAGGCGATTAGAAAGGATCACAATGCAAATAATCTGAAGAAAACCTTCACACTGAGCAAAATATATAATTCTACAAGGACTGATTCAAACTTAAGAAAAAGAGCATTTGGGTGACAGATGCTCCTTAGATGTAGTCATGCGGTGCTTTTATTATCAAGATTTCATGATGCATTGGCATAAAATCATTTCAAGATCACAACCTAAAATTATTCAGAAATTAATTTATTAGGTTTTGTGTTTTATGTATACAACGAAGGAGCCAGTTTCTTTCATTTCTCATTCAAATCTTAAAGAAAAATACCAATAAACTTTGGGAATTGCTCCAAGTCTTCAGACATTCCAACGAACGGATACATTTAGAAATGCAAATAATTCAAAATACAGCAAAACAGAACTGCCGAAGCGTTGATGGAGTCAAGACCTTTGGAAGTCATCCCAAATATCTGAATGAAAATTCAATTCCAACTTCAGAGGTCGTTGAAAAAACTACGGTATTTTATATATAATGCATTCACATTTTAGTATGTTGGGGCCTTGTGCTAAAATTAAAAAAAAGAAAAAACAAATTTTCTTCCATCAATCTGTACTCAGTATCCCATAATGAGGTGACAACAGAATTGTAGAATTTTTTGCTAATTAAAAAGGAAAAACTACAATTTTATATAAGTATTCAGACCCTTTTCTATGACACTAGACATTTAGCTCTGAGAGCCCTCACGTCTCTTGATCATCTTTGAGATGTTTATACATCTTGACTGTAGACCACCTGTGGACATGATTTGGAAATACATACCCCTGTAAGGTCTCTCAGCTGACAATGCAGGAAGGAACTGCCTGTAGTGCTCAGGGGCAGGATTGTGTGGAGACACAGATCAGGAGAAGGGTACAAAAAATCTCTGCTGCACTGAAAGTTCCCAAGGGCCCAGTGGCCTCCATAATTCTTAATTAGAAGAAGTCTGGAACAACCAGGACTCTTGCTAGAGCTGGCCATCCCACTAAACTAAGTAACTGGAGAAGAAGAGGCTTGGGAGAAGTGACCAAAAATCTAACTCTGGCTAATCTTCAAAGATCATGTGTACAGATAGGAGAAACTTCCCGAAGGTCAACCATCACTGCAGCACTCCACCAATCAGGGATTTATGGCAAAGTGGCCTCTCCTCAGTAAAAGACACATAATAACTCACCTGGAGTTCGCTCACCTGCCCAATACCATCCCTACAGTGAAGCATAGTGGTGGCAGCATTATGCTGTGGGGGTGTTTTTCAGCGACTGGGAAACAGAAACTGGTCAGTGTTGAGGGAAAGCTGAATGGAGCAAAGTACAAAGATACCTTTAATGAAAATCTGATCCAGTGTGCTCTGGACCTCAGACTGGGCTGAAGGTTTAATTTAACCTTAACCCTAAGCACACAGCCAAGACAACCAATGAGTGGCTTAGGGGCAACTCTGTGAATGATTTGATTCCAATGAAACATCTCTGAAGAGACCTGAAAATGACTGTCCACCAATGGTCCCCATCCATTCTGAGAGAGTGTCAGAGGCGAATGGCAGAAAATCCCCAATACAAACCTAGTGGCATCATACCAAGAAGACTGGATGTTGTAATCACTGCCAAAGGTGCTTCAATTGAGTCCTGAGTAAAAGGTCTGAATACTTATGTCAAGATTTTACTTTTGTCCTCTGGATAAGTGATCATTATCTGATCGGTGGGGGTCCAACACGCCTATCAGCTGTTTGATAAGGTAGTGGAGTTCGCAGTAGCGCTGCCACCTTCTCACAGCTTTTGCTAGGCCAGTGACGACACGTTCATTGGTCATGTGGCTTATGCGCAGCTCAGCCCCATTGAAGGGAATGTGCTGAGCACTATACCAAGTACAGCCGCTATACAATGTATAGTGCTAGCGGCGGTGCTCCCAGGAACAATGATTGGCGGGGGCCCCAGCAGCCAGATCTCCACCCATCTGATACTGATAACCTATCCTGAGGATAAAATGTCAGAAAACTCTATTACAAATATTAATTTTAGAGCAGTTAGATTACGTTTTAAAAAAGTATGTTCCAAAGTTTAGGTGCACTTTAAGTATGTTATGGACCTGCAGGTAGCACTGTACTGTCAAACATATGCAAATAAAATCTTTTCTTATATTTCTTACCTTTATATCCCTGTGCATTTTTCCTTTATTATGTAGATAATATAATCCCTAGGAAAAAAAACAAAAGTATGGTGAATGAACAGACAAAAAGTATAGTGTCTAAAAGAAAAAATATCCTACTGCATAAAACCTTATATCAATATTTCAGATGAGGGTAAACAGGGTAAGGGCGCCTTCAGACGCTGTGGATTTTGCTGCAGTAAATTCCACTACTGAAAATTTGTTTCATTCACCTGAATGGGTGCAGAAAAACTGGTGTAAAGTAGAACTGGCTTGGTTGCCCATAGTAACCAATCAGATTCCACCTTTCATTTTTTAAATGAAAGGTGGAAACTGATTGGTTGCTATGGACAACTAAGCCAGTTCTACTTTACACCAGTTTGATAGATCCCCCCCCCTTCCCCAAGTGCTTTAAGCCCCATTCAAATGAATGAACTGATTTTCAATTGCAGACTACACAGCGTGTGAGTGCGCTACTAGCAGAGTGCTCACAATGGCCAGGTGTCAAGATTAAAAAACAGTTGTGTACTACTACTACGGCGACAATGGTCACGGCCAGGATCACGATCACAGGGTAGAGCTGATCCCACAGATCCCAATACCGCTGGATTTCTTGCAAATGTCACGGTGAGCCCATTCATATCTATGGGATCACCTGTACTCTGCGATCCTGGCTACGACCAATGTCACTGTGTAGCCATCCCATTATATTTTGTAAAAGTGGGGCTCAAAATGCAAAACAGCACAGGACATATCATGGAAACAGTAGTAGTTTTTGTCTGATGGAAAAGCCCACCTATACAGCCATTTTTATTTGCATCTAAAGGGATCCTTGGCAATAGTCTTTTTTTATTTAAAATCTTCTGTCACTTTTTGTGTACAGCTCCTACAGAGACCTACAGTATGTGTTTCCATTAAAACAACAACAAAAAATCCCTGTGTAGTCTTAGGGCCCTTGCAGACGAGTGCGAGACTCGGACGTGTGCCCTGTACTGAACTCCCGGCACTGAATGGGGTTACATAGCATTATACTGATTTATGATGCTATGTAATCCTTACAGTTCTTGAATGCATTAGGCTACTTTCACACTTGCGTTTGCAGGATCCGTTTCTGAAATCCGTCCAGGCTCTCACAAACTGATCCGTCATGATAATACAACCGTCTGCATCCGTTCTGAACGGATCCGTTTGCATTATCTTTTACATAGCCAAGACGGATCCGTCATGAACTCCATTGAAAGTCAATGGAGGACGGATCCGTTTTCTGTTGTGTCAGACAAAACAGATCCGTCCTCATTGACTTGTGGGTCTTGACGGATCCGTTTGGACCAGTTTCCGTCAAGCGGACACCAAAACGCTGCAGGCAGTGTTTTAGTGTTCGCCTCCAAAACGGAATGGAGACTGAACTGAAGCAAAACTGATGCATTCTGACGGATCCTTTTCCATTCAGAATGCATTAGGGAAAAACTGATCAGTTTAGGACCGTGAGAGCCTGTGACCGATCTCACAAACGGATCCTGCAAACGCAAGTGTGAAAGTAGCCTTAGATGACACTGACATAATGCTGTTCGTGTTATCCAACACATTCCAGAACTGCAAGGGTTACATAGCATCATAAATCAGTATAATGCTATGTAACCCCGTTCAGTGCCGGGAGTCCAAGCCAGGGCCCGCGATGCGGGAGACGTCCGAGTCTCGCGCTCACCTGCAAGGGCCCTTAGGGCGCATTCACACGGCCGTATGTATTTTGTGGTCCGCAAAACATGGATGTATAAATATCCGGATGACGTTCTTGTAATGCCATCTTTTTTTTGTGGATCCACTGTAACAATTCCCGTTCTTGTCCGCAAAAAACTGATAAGAATAAGACATGTTCTATCTTTTTTACAGGATTGTAGAACATACATAAGGATGCGGACGGCACACACTGTGCTGCCCACTTTTTTTTTGCCAACCCATAGAAATGAATGGGTGTGTGTGATCTACATAAAATGAGGGCTAGATGCTGTACGGTCGTGAGAATGGAGTGCAGTCACACCTCAACTTGCCTCTACTTTTTCTGAACAAGGCAAAATGACAGCACGATCAGACTACAAAGGATTTGTTTGAAGTCTGTTACCATGGAGACACACAAGTCTCCACTGCAGATAACTACACCAGTTTGTAAACCTGCGTCATTTTTTTTTTAATTCACTGAAACAATAGTGATCCTCAGGCTGGGTTTACACAGGACGTTTCTGGAGCAACAAAAACGCCTTCAGAAAATAAGCATTTGAAAAACCGCATGCTGTTCAACCACTGCTTTTTTTTTTTTTACAAAAGATAAAGCCATTATCACCAGATTGTAAGGTGACGTCCACATAGGAGATAAATTACAGAGGAAATGTCTCCTGTGGATTTAGCCATGGATCCGTGGCCAAAAATCGCAAGAAAAGCTACTTCTGTCTTTTTCCATGGAAATGACTGTGGATTTCACTATTTTAAAAACAAAGGGTGAAATCTGCAGTGGAGATCCGCAGCATAAGGTCGCTTTCAGATAAGTGAGTGTCCCGTCCTGAACTTCCAGCACTGCTGGAGTCGCATAGCATTATATTGATTTCTGATGCTATGTAACCCTTACAGCTCTGGAATGCATTGGATAACAATTACATAATTCTGTCAGTGTTATCCCATACATTCCAGACCTCTAAGGGTTACATAGCATCATAAATCAATATAATGCTATGCGACCCCCACAGTGCTGGAAATTCAGGATGGGTGCTGTGCTGCAAGATGCTGCATGATGGGAAATCCGCACCTTATCTGCCATGCGTAAACCTGCCCCAACAGTGGTTTCATCTTCTGAAAACCCACAGCGGTAAAACCACTCAAGTGAAAGTGAGCTGAGTTACGGTAAACAGGCAGGGCCACTACAGAGAATGGAGCTTTCCCCTTCCGGTTCCATTCGCTTTTTTCCCCAGTATAGAGCGGCTGCTATGAACAGCTGATAGGTGGAGCTGCTGGGAGTTGGACCCTCCTGAGGATAGGTCATCAACAATAAAAAAATGGAAAACTCCCTTTAAAGCAATAAAAGTACCCCTTCAGCTTTTGCTCTGACAAACTAATGCTATGTTCACACAGCTCCGAGCGTGAGCTGGCATACGATCCTGTCATGTTTAATCAGGAAAATTTTCCTCAAAAGTTTTCCCTACACTTAACACATGATGGCATCAGATCCCATTATTGTCACTGAATATATGTTTCCAACAGGAGCTGAATCACAACCTCTGCTACAATCCATACCTGAACCCTACAGTACTATCCCCTGAACACAGTATTCACCTTCACAACCAACTGCTGCACCTAACATAAAAACTGAAGCGTCGCATCAAATAATTTTAATCAAAAGTGCGTTTTGCAGCTCCAATGTTTCTCTTAGGAAACAGGAAACATACGTTCCCCATGTAGCCTGATCTGTAATCATACAGCAATCAGGACTCCCTATAAACCATTGCCACCACCTTCTGTAACTCAAAACATTGGGGGTCATTTACAAAGCACACAACGCCAGTTCTAGACTTAAAAAAAAGTCACAAGACCTCATTTTGCCACTTTAACGTCTGTGCAACAATATTGTCCTCGCCACTTGGGAGGAAAGGGGGTGGGCATTGGCCTAGACAAATTTATGCCTGTAAAAAAGGCATAAAAGAGCAGTAAAACTACTCTAGTAAAGGGAAAGAGCAATTTTTACTCCATATCTGTCATGAAACGGTGCAAATGTTTTTGTGACAGTAACAGACTCATGATGATGGAGGAAAACGCGGCATCATTGCTTAGAATTGTAAGAAGGCTCCATAACAAAGTGAAAATCATGCGTTTGCCCACATAGCTTGAATAGGGGCAGTTGGGGGAGGTCCAACCTCTCCTGGAGCTGTAAAACAGTCTGCTTCCTTTCCGTTAACACAGGCAAGAGACCTGAAGTTGGGATTTTATGATCGTAATGACAGCTCCGATTCACAGAGCACAAGGGAGGAAGGATTATAACTACCAGAGAAGTGTCAAGGAACCTGCTGAGACGTATTGATTAAGACATAAGGTGCACACATAAACGTGAGCGTCTGCACGGACTAGACATGGACAGCACATAGACTACACTGTAATCAATAGGGTCATTCACATTTCTGTCGTGCTGCTGAGGCCGCCATCTCTGGCGTCATTGGCAGATGAACAGGAAGACTTGGGAACACATATGGTAGGGACATGAGCAGAAGACGCCACGACTAGTCTGGGTGCAGGAGAGATGGCAGCATTGGTGGCACGATGCAGGACAGAAGATGTCAGAATTTTTATGAAAAGCCCAGAGAACCCCTTTAGAAGTGCTGGGAGCACACTGTAGACATACGTATGCACGGTTTTTATTTCCTTGGTTATTGCTTTAACACAATGACATTTGCGGTTTATAGTAATGTGAAACTTTCTCTCGGTTTGTGGTTTACAGCCCATGGCGCTTATCGTACTGTTTGCATAAGCCAGTCTCTTTTCATCATGAAACACAATGACAATATGCAAACATTTCTGAAGCTGAAAGTGTTACAGGCTTACTATTGTTATCCCAGCACCGTGTGTGGGTGCGGCGCAGACCGCCGCGGTCAGGATGCTGCATTGTCATCGTGGTGAATGCTGTGACAGCTTGCCAGGGTAAGAACATGGAGACACGGATATGAAGATCAGGATGCAGCTGCATGCACCAAGCGCATGAGAAACACACGTGTAGCATGGCCTGAAAACATTTATTCCAAGGGATGAAGCAGTATATATGATATGACTATGGCTGCATATGGTGATGACATAAGCGCATACTGTAGAACCTGAGATCCAGCCCTTGGTCATAGGTGGTATCAACCTCACAGGGGTAAGGCCATGATTCTGGGCAAACTACACATATTTGAACGTAAACCCATCAATACCATGGATATCTCAATAGTATAGTTACAGTAATATGGTCAATTACCAATATTAGTTGGATAAGGCTATTCATTACTACTGACAAAAGCTGTGAATACAAGTCATATAGCTATAGCTCCCAACTTCCTCGTATATATGCACGTTCAGGTAGGTGTCCACACACACCCATAAACATCAGATAGTCGTATGGTCCTGCTGAGGTTCAACTGACTTTCCTCAAATGCGTCTACACACCTTAAAGGGGTTGTCTCATCTTGAACCTTGGGGGAGTTTCCCACTCATTTCAATGGGACTTCCAAAAATAGCTGAGCGGCGCACACTCCCATAGGAATGTATGAAAGACGGCCGTACATGAACCATGCGCCAACCATCACTTTGCAGGTTGCAGTCTAACAGGTGCGGGTCCCAGAGGTAGGACCTGCACCTACTAGACATTGGGGTAATTTCCTAGCGATATGCCCCCAATGTCCAAGATGTGACAACCCCTTTACGCCTGAGTTTTCAAGTGAAGATCTTCCCATCACTTAAATGGATGCATAGGTAATAATCTGTACACTGCTCCATGCACTGCATTTAGGCAGAGGGATTGTACACAGAATTGTTCCCAGGCGTCGCTAGGTCAAAACATCTGGGGCTTGGGCCCTGGCCCTGAATGTACTGGCAGCCTGCAATCTAGTTGAATCACTGCAGCAGGACAAGGGAGACAGCGGCCCCTCTCATAGGCCACTAGGCCCCTAAATTTAGAAATGTTAGTCATAAATATATTTATGTTCTATCAATCTAAGGACCCTATTTATCAAAATCATTGATAAGCAGGTTGTTCTAGGGGTGATAGACAATCAGTTCTCACCTCTCTTGTCCTTATACTATACACAGTGATAAGCAGGGTGTTCTAGGGGTGATAGACAGTCAGTTCTCACCTCTCATGTCCTTATACTATTAACAATGATAAGTAGGTTGTTCTAGTGGTGATAGATAATCAGTTCTCACCTCTCATGTCCTTATACTATTAACAATGATAAGTAGGTTGTTCTAGTGGTGATAGATAATCAGTTCTCACCTCTCCTGTCCTTATACTATACACAGTGATAAGCAGGGTGTTCTAGGGGTGATAGACAATCAGTTCTCACCTCTCCTGTCCTTATACTATACACAGTGATAAGCAGGGTGTTCTAGGGGTGATAGACAGTCAGTTCTCACCTCTCATGTCCTTATACTATTAACAATGATAAGTAGGTTGTTCTAGTGGTGATAGATAATCAGTTCTCACCTCTCCTATCCTTATACTATACACAGTGATATGCAGGGTGTTCTAGTGGTGATAATCAGTTCTCACCTCTCCTGTCCTTATACTATACACCGTGATAAGCAGGATGTTCTAGTAGTGATAGACAATCAGTTCTCACCTCTCCTGTCCTTATTCTATAAACAGTGATAATCAGGGTGTTCTAATGGTGATAGACGGTCAGTTATCGCCTCCCCTGTCCTTATTCTATAAACAGTGATCAGCACGGTGTTCTAGGAGTGATAGATAATCAGTTCTCACCTCTCCCGTCCTTATACTATAAACAGTGATAAACAGGGTGTTCTAGTGGTGATAGAAAATCAGTTCTCACCTCTCCTATCCTTATTCTATAAACAGTGATAAGCAGGATGTTATATGGGTGATAGATAATCAGTTATCACCTCTCCTATCCTTATTCTATAAACAGTGATAAGCAGGGTGTTATATGGGTGATAGATAATCAGTTATCACCACTCCTGTCCTTATACTATAAACAGTGATATGTAGGGTGTCCTAGGGGTGATATATGATCACTTCTCACCTCTCCTGTCCTTATTCTATAAACAGTGATAAGAAGGGTGTTCTAGTGATGATAGACAATCAGTTTTCACCTCTCCTGTGTTCTCACCTGTCCCTTATGCAAGGTATCTCCATGACTCTCCAAGGCCCTTCGTTACAGTGCTTGAGACCATGCCGCACATGCTCAGTAGTAAGTTCCTCCTCTAAAGACCAGAGGAGGAAGTTCACCACTGGGCATGCCTGCAGTTATCTCAGAGCTGCTAAACAGAACAGGAAGAAAGCATTTAAGGGGTTGTCTAGGAATAAGTAACTTTTCACAGGTAACCACAGCCTGCCTCTGCTATAGAAAGAATCATACTTATCTACCCCCCACTCATGTGACCATCCTCTTGTGTGTGGCTTGTTTAATTCATCCCAGGCACAGACATGATCATCTGCTCTGCTGCAGCCAATAACTGGCTTCAGCAGTGCTATGTGTCTGGTGGATACGTCACTGCTGAATCCAGTCATTGGCTGCAGTGGAACAGATGATTTTGTCCATGGAGGAATAACAAGCCACGGACGTGGAACCAGTGTGCAGGACCAGAGCTGCAGATAGCGGTTAAGTATGAATCTTTCCATAGCGGAGGCAGGCTACGGGATCCTGAGAAATGTTATTTTCAGACATCCCTTTAATGACCAGAACTGAATATAGCAGCTCCACTTTTTACATTTTTACATGTTTCTTTTCCTCTAGACGTGCATGTGATTCTCTGCATTTCCAGGACCAACATACATAGGTAGCTTTTCTAACTTTTTCTGATAACAAATATGGAGATTTTTTACAATTATTAAGTGTATAACAGTTTCCACGTATTAGATGCATAGTGCTTTGCATATTTACTTCCAGGAATTCAGAAAATGTCAGGAATTTCAGAAACTGGATTCCTATAAATATGGTTTATGTTCTAAGTAGCCTGATTCCTTACATGAGGCTGAGGGAAAAGCCCAATGTTCCCATTTTACTACTCTAAATTTGTCACAGCTGGAGATGGGGTCTGATAAAATGCAGGAGCAGGAGTCAGAACTTTTGTAGGTCAGTCACTGGATACTGTAGTGATATACTGATATGATGTAAGACATTTCTTCATAGAGCTAAATACCAGAACATGTTTGCCTTATCTCATACTGCAGGCACGGGTATGTCAACATATCACACCCGTGCGAGGTACACGTCAGCACTGACACCAGCACCTGACATTCTCAATGGCTACAGGTATACACCCAGGTTATGCCATAATGCTACTGTTTAAAGGTGTTTGGTGGCGGTCTGAAACCTGGCACCCCCACTGATCAGCTGCTAGCAGGAGCTCTGGCCACGCGAAGTAATACAGCGTATGGAGCTGACAGCTCCACAAATTTTATATAGGTGGCTTACTGCACACTCATATTCCTTAAAGGGGTTCTCTGGAAATTAAGAAAATGTAAATACTTAATTATTATTTTATAATAAATATATTCTCAAATACCTTTCATTATTTATAATGGCTTGTTTTGTCTGGGGAGCAATCATTAGGACAAATAAAATGGCTGCCGTCTCATTAGTTCACACAAAACCTGTCCTAATCACACAGGAGGACAAGTTACTTCACAACACTGAGGTAAAGAGCTGCCTCATCCTCCTCTCTGCTCTACTTGTCTGGGATTATGATCCTGAATACAGGCGAATCTATGTAAGAATGGAGATCATGAGGAGACATGAAGTACAGAGGTGGGGTACTCCATTACCACAGCCCCACATTACTACAGTCTGTCCTGTCCATCCTCTCTGTACTTCATTTCTTCTCATGAACTACAATTCCCAGAGATTCAGCTAAAGTTCTTATCATCTGTATTCAGGACGATAATCCCTGACAAGCAGAGCAGAGAGGAGGATGAGGCAGCTCTTTCCTGCAGTGTTGTGAAGTAACTTGTCGTTCTGTGTGATTAGGACAGGTTTTGTGTGATCTAATGGGACGGCGGCCATTTTTTTCTCCTGATGATTGCTCCCAAGACAAAACGAGCCATTATAAATAATGAAAGGTATTTGAGAATATATTTATAATAAAGTAATATTTAAGTATTTTCATTTTTTTAATTCCCGGAGAACCCCTTTAATGGGGTTGTCCAGTTGTTTAATACTGATGACCTATCCTATTAATGATGACCTATCAGTGAGGGGCCGACTCCCAGCACCCACACCAATCGGCTGATTGAAGAGACCACAGTGCTCTTCCTAGACCAGTGATGTCACATTCATCGGTCACATGGCCTAGGCACAGCTCAGTCCCATTGAATAGGGCTGAGCTGCAATACCGAGCACAGCCACTATGCAATGTATGGCGCTAGGCTTTGTAATCTGCAGGGTGGTTGTGGCGCTCGCCTCTTTAAACAGCTGGTCGGCAGGGGGGTGACGGGTGTCGTACTCCCACCGATTCCATACAGATGACCTATCCTAAAGATCTAAGAAATGCGCCACATTTCAGGCTGCGACATATTCGGCTTACTAGACGAAAGGAAATATTTAAAGTGTATGCAGCAATAGTCCGTCATCCGGATTTTAAGTGCTAAGACCTGGTACAGCTTTCGCCGTGTCCTTGGTAACCATTCTAAAAGTAAATCGACAGAGCACAAGAGGTTAGCCGTGGGATGCTGTGGAAGGTTACGCAGCCTCCTCGCACAATGACAGGATGCAATTTGCCTTCAGAACATTGCTGTTAAACACTCTGTACTTGCGGGATTGAATTCTTAGGATAGCGAGACCTCCAAGGTTACTTGTGACTCACATAACCCATCACACATCTGACAGATCGGGTACCTGCAGCGTTTCCCGGGAAACGTACGCAATCTGTTGTTCGGAGAGCGGCCCGGTCACTGTGGGGGAAGAAAAAAATGTAAAAAATTACCTTCCATTAATTTGGTAATGCATGGGGCGTAAGGTAAATAGCGGTGTGCAAACCCCACACAAACGGTTCAGTGTATTGTTCCCCAGAACACGACGACCTTAGAATACATTCCTTCAAACAAGACTTGTCAAGAAAAGCAAATTACTGGTAATATAGTCATAGACCCCGGACTGCGGTAACAGCCATGAAACCTATCATTTCTTATTTGTAAGTAAGAAAATGTGATTTTCTAATAGCATGTTATACTTTACAATACATTCATACGTTTTGACATGTACGCTAGTGATATACAAAAGCAATGTAATCTTAAAAAGGCCCTGTCCCCTCTCCTGACACGGCTGTTGTAATAACGATTCAGGAGAATCTATTCTTATAACTCTGTTTTGTGTCACTCCTTTACTATTCCTGCTAGAAGTTATGGATGAGTTGCTACCAGTCTGCACTGAAGGCCCAGATGGGTGTTACCAGTTGGGGGTGTGTCCCCACACTGACAGCACTGATTCGATGAGGGATGTAAGCATCTGCTGAAACAGACATGTCAGGAGAGTTTACAGGCCCTCTTTAAGGGGGTTCTCCATTTAGGACTATCCCTACTTGACATTAAGTTGATAGCAAAGTGTTCTCTCTGCTGGGACCCCCAGCGATCGGCAGTTATCTGTGGTGTGAAACCTGCAGCGCCACCACAGAAGAAACTAAGCATTACTCAGTGTCCACTAATATCTATAAATTGTCTGTGTCATGCACCACAGGACAGGACCTCCAGAGATGATCCTTTGCACTCTGGTGAGGGTATGAGGATCCTAAACAGAGGACCTCCCCACAAATTAAAACAGAATTCTCTATTGTATATGAAAATGGGTTTGTAAACCGGGGTACACTTTAAAATGCACGATTGCCTTTGGTATTTTATGGATAAAAAAGTTGCTCTGATAATGAAAAACACCCCAATATCAGATCATGTGCAGTTTCTGGATAATTAAAGTTCTAATAGTCTGGAATGGATACAATAATAGCACAATGTAAAGGGGTCTTAAAGGGAGTTTTTCAGCAGTTGTGACCATGCAAAACTGCTGACAGCTCTAGGTAGGGGCTGAGAAATGCAATAGGAACATACCTAATGTGGAGTTATTATTATCAGGAGTAGTGTGAATATGAACTTTTTTTTTATTCTGCCAGGTTCTGCTCCCAGGAGGCGATGCTTCAGTGTAAGGCTCCATTCACACGACCGTATGTATTCCGTGTCCGTATAAAAACGGAACGGAAGACATACGGAAAGTCTTCCGTAGTGTTCCGTAATTTTGCGGACCCATTGACTTTAATGGGGCTACGGACGTGTTTTGCGGCCAAGTATAGGACATGTTTACTTTTTTTTGCGGGAGAACTTCCGTAATAAACATTTTTTTTCTCCTATGGAAAAATGAATAGGTCCGTATGGTTCCGCATCTTATCCGCAAAAATGCGGATAAGATACGGAAATGAACATACGGTCGTGTGAATGGGGCCTAAGGTGCACTCTGCTCTATGTATTAAGTGACTTCGCAGCCCCTCCCCTCTGACAGCTGGAGCATCCAACCAGGAAACCACTACAGCGGTCTCTCAGAGCAGAGGGGAGGGGCTGTGAAGAAGCTCAAAACAGAATGTACTTCACTGTGAAGCCCCGCCTCCTGGACACTTGCAGGAGCAGAACCTGGCAGAATAAAACTTTATATTCACACTATTCCTGTTGATAAAAGCTCCACAAAAGATATATTTGTACTGCCCTCCCTGGCCCCTAACTAGTGCTGTCAGAAGTTTAACATGGTCAAAACTGCCTACAGACTCCCTTTAACTCTGAATGAATGAAGTGACATTTCCTTGAGGTAACCAATAATTATCAAGCTCAATAATTATTAAAACGCGTTCTTACCATGGTAGATATCTTGTAGGGACCCTCCACCACAAAACTCCATGCATATCCAAAGCTTATCTCGCCTAAAATAAAAATAAAAAAACATGTGAAGAGCTGAATAAAAATAAAAATGACAGTATGTCAGCCAATATGGAAGATCATGAGATAACGTAAAGCGCTGTTTAGGGTCCAACCAACGTAGTGATAGCAAGCGCTGCCCTGCTGTTGTCAGCTGGAATAATGGCAATAAGCAAGCCTGTGTTTCAGTTCAGTCACACAACTGCATCCGATCTGCAGTCCGCAAATTGCAGATTCGCGAAACACGGATACCAGCCGTGTGTGTTCCGCATTTTGCGGACGAGCACGTTCCGCCCTTTGTAAGAAACGTCTATTCTTGTCCACAAAACGGACAATAGGACATGTTCTATTGTTCTGCGATGGTGGAACGGACAGAAGGATGCGGTCAGAACATGGTCATGTGAATGCTCACTTATGTGCTATGAACTATTTAAAGTGGTTGTGCAGTGACATAATATTGATGACCTATCCTCTGGCCGATCTGCTGTTTGAAGGGGTTGCGGCTTTGTCGAGTGCTGCATCCTCTTCACTGTTTACCTACACGCCTTCATCCTTGTAATCACCACTGCTTGTACCAATCGCTTGAACAGGACGAGCAGTTGGAGTTACACTGCACCGCTGTAGACATGAAGCATTTATCAACTATGAACTGGATCAGTGAAACATGCCAGACTCGTGGGAGTCTGACTATTGTGACCCCCATGATCACCCAAATGGGGGACCTACAAGACTGTGAATAGGAGGAGTTTGAGGAATCAGTCTATGACAAGGATGACTCCTCCTTTAACATGATTTATTTTTTATTTCAATATGTAAAAAATTCTGCGTCTAGAAATTTCATAATACATCTTTATAATAATTGGATCCCCATATTTACACATACGGAGACCCAAATCTGTAAAAGGGGTTGTGCAAGATCATTCAAAAATTTACCAATGCATCAGAATGCTGTATATAAAAAAAACAAACAAAAACAAACAAAAACAAAACACTACTCTCTATTTCCAGCAGCACTCTCTGGATACTTCTCCCGTAGTTTGTTTAGACTGCTGGGGTGGCATACAGGTATATGACCGCTGCAGCCAATCAGGGTCCTCAGCCTCAACCTCTTTAAAGGTCTTCTGTAACCAGTCTCATAGCATTAGAACAGACTGACCTGACAGGAACAATGCCTATCGGATCCTGCTGACTATAATGGCATCTGTCCGCGAGAACATTTTTTAGTGGAGAAAAAAGTCCTCCATGCAGGATATTTCTCTTCACCACTTGTAATAAACTCTGTGATGGAAGCCCCGAACGAAGCCTCCAACACAGATGTGAACATGCCCTTACAAACTCTCTGGTCAAAGGTAACCAGAAAGTGGGCAACCCATCTAAGCGCTCACTACAAATGGAGGACACATCAATGGCGTTTTAGATATTTGGATGCTGTTAAAACATCTGGAGATAAATTTGCTGTGATATATACGGAATATAAGGTATTAACGTTGTCTCCAGCCAGGCCCAGATACACATCGGCAATATGTATAAAGTGGTCTATTGCTTCATTCTGCTCATCCATGCGCAAATGAGCAGCAGCTTGCAAGGACCTTCAATGATGTCATGACCATGTGATCAGTCACATGGTTTAGGAGGAGACAGGCTGTTTGTGTGATCCTAACCATGTGACTGATCACATGGTCATGACATCATTGAAGGTCCTTGCAAGCTATGGTGAATGGAGTGTTTCTTCTCTGCCTGGTCCTGTCAATCAACAGAGCCTCTAGGAGCAGGGGTAACGCCCCTTGCACCTAGAGGCCTTATTAGCATAAAATAAAAGTTCATTTTATATAAAAATGGGGGCACCAGTAAATAAAACAGATATATATTTGGAATCAGGTGACATTAGCACATCTCTAATGTCAGCCTGATTCATACCGAAAAAACTGGTGACAGAAACCCTTTAAGTGCACTGAGGGTGGGCCCAAACCAGTCTGTGCATCCTCTGTGCATATCAGTTCACTAGTGGTTTGACAGCCGGCACCCCACCAATCAGCTGTCGGCACCAGGACTACACCGCTTCACCCATTGTGTAGCGGACAGTGCTGGGAGCAGCACTACAGTTACCAGCACCATCCACTATACAATGGGCAGAGCTGTTTAGTTCCGGTGCCGACATCCAGAGCTACAGCTAATCAGCTGATTGTCAAGGGTGCCAATCTGATACTGATGACCTATCCTGAGGCCATCAATATTCAAAACCTGGACAAAGACATCCCCTTTAAGAAGACTTAAGATCCAAAAATACAACATGACCTGCTAAGGCTAGGTTCACATTTGTGCTATAGTATTCCAGTAGTGTGTTCTGACAAAGGAGCAGACTACTGGAATTACTGTATGCGGCATAGCCACACACCACTGGGGCCAGATCCCTATGCTCTATATAATGGAATCCATCGAGTTTTAGGCAGAAAGATGCCATTCTTGCCAGACACCCGACAGGTCCCATTATGTAGAATAGGGATGAGGCGGGCCCTGGCTGTGTCTGGCTATGCTGGATATGGTAATTCTGGTAGTCTGCCCTTGTGCTGGAAGAAGGCACCAGTACCACAATGCTAAAACGCTGACATGCCCATTCAGACTCAACAGCTGTTGGCCGACAGCTATCTCTCTCAATATCTCTATATACATATAAGGCTGGGTGTTCGTGCCTTTTCACTGGAGCGGGGGAAGAAAGCCACGGCCACACCCCTCTGGCAGGAAATTGTATATGGATGCCTTGGGAGCGGTTTTCCTGCAGAATAAAAGTGCTCTTCCTGGACATGTAATACAGACACAAAGTGCACACAGGTATGTCTGGGATGTGTATGCAATCTTCTGTGGGGCAGTGCTCTTAGTTATATTGGTGAAAATGAGGTGACAGACTCCCTTTATGGAATCTATAGATGATATGAAAAACATATTCCTCACAGATCAATTTCAAGAATGGACGTATAAGATACTGCACCTCAGATAGCTGCCAAAGTAAGCCACAATGTTCGTATGCTTGCAGTCCTTCATCATGATGATCTCCTGCTGCACCACCGCAAAGTCTTCTCCTGAAAAAGGGGAAACACATATATAAATATACATTATTTTTCATTCAAAAAAAAAAAAATCACATTTTTTCTGCAAATTGAAACCACTTTCTTCTAATCTGTTTTGATTTTCTGCTTGTAGATTTTTTTAATTCTATTTCATGAATATGGGGCTGCCTTCTTGCCTAAGCCATTGTGAAAAGGGTTGTTCCATCTCATAACATACGCCATAGTGCTGGATATGCCCATTAGATGGGTCCAGCTCTGGGACCAGCCCCTATCTCAAGAACAGAGTCCCCAAAGTGGAAGGAGAACAGCCGCGCAGGTGCAGCCACTCTACATTCACTACTATGGGAGTTCCAAAAATAGTTGGGCACTGGCTTGGCTACTTCCGGCAGTTCCACAGCGGTGAATGGAGACGTGGTTGCACTTATGTGGCTTACTCTCCATTCACTGCTATGGGACTTCCCAAAATAGCTGAAGGTTCCAGTCCATTAGTAGTGAATGGTGAGGAAGCCACGGATGCATGATGTGCTCTCCTTCTCTTCAGGGTCCCTGTTCTGCAGACACGAGCGGATCTCAGAGGTGAGACCAGCAACTATCTGACGTTTATGGCATATCCAAGTGATATTCCATAAATGCTGAGATGGGACAACTCCTTTAACAGCATTTAGAGATATGGGTCAGAGACACAATGGTCAGGAGAGGACCTCACCGACTTATATGGGATAGCTTTCTAGGCACTCTGTGACCTGTGCTGAAGTCATTGTACTAAGAAGTAGATAAGCGTTGGCAATTACCTGCTGTAAATGGTGGTTCCTGTGTCATCTGTGTGTGTACGTCTATACATATTTGTCATTCTAGTCCTGTCTATGATAATGAGATGACTACTGGTAAGTGATCTGTACAGACCACAAAGTGGCCCCTCTTATGAGGTTTAGTGGCCAGGGTGGAAACTGCAGGATTTTAGATTTTTATTTTTTTAAATATAGTTAGTGACATTCTTTAAAAAATATCTGCACACGAAGGCTCAAAAGATTAAGTGAGGTCTATGGAATAAATTGGGGTTTTTTTCGTTCCAAATCCTAAGGGCAAAGATAATAGATGTACTTTCTATATTAACCTAAAGGTTATTTGTTCTCAGAATTATGACTCAAGGTGCAGGCAGTCTGATTATAATGTGCCATCCATTATAAGAAGTCTTTTCATTAAATAAAAAAAAAAAAAAGATGATTTAGCACTTGGTACAATGCGAAAAAAAACGTACAACTTCTCTGATAAGCTATTACATAATGAGCTTCCGGATGTCTGCAGGGTGAACGAACATGGCAAATCATCTTCTCTGATAATAGCCAGAAAGTTTAAAATCCAAAAAGCCAAGAAGTGCTCAGTATTAGAAAGGGGGGTTGTGTATCAACGTTGCTTCTCTCTCATGACCTCCCACCCATATCCACATCTGCTAGGCTTGGCTGAACGTGCAGAAGAGAGGGCAGAAAGCAGACTCCTCTGGGCCATGATCATCGCCCCGAGAACAAAAAGGATTGGGCAGTTAAAATTAACCCCTAACATCTGCCGTCGGGGTGAGTCTGGAGGCCCCCATAAAAAGTACATGTTATCCTTAACATGGCTGAATACAATTTAATATTTAGCCTACTTAATGGTGCTCTACTGAGCACAGGCTGTGGAGCACTTTGCAATATCAGACTACACACCAGGGCTGTGGAGTCGGTGTCCATTTTGGTGGAGTCGGAATAAAATGGACCGACTCCGACTCCAGAAATTTATATTAAATTGGTACATTTGCTTCAATGCAGTATGTGCTGAATATATTTTCATAACAATTTGGGAAAATGATGAAACGTCCTATAAATGTCTGTTCTATTCCTGAACTAAGGATCTAGGCTTTTAGTTGAGATGACTGTGTGCTGCCCTTTATGTAGCTCAGAAGTGAAGCTCCTCCGCTACAGATCAGAGGAAACAGGCACTGGGAAGGAATGGCTGCACTCATCTCAGATCTACTAGAGAAAACAGGATTAACCCTTTCGCGCCCGGAGGTTTTTTCGGTTATGCATTTTCGTTTTGCGCTCCCTGCCTTCAAACAGCCATAACTCTTTTATTTTTCTGTTCACATAGCTGTATGAGGGCTTATTTTTTGCGGGACAAGTTGTACTTTCCAACGCCACCATTTAATATTGCATATGGTGTAGTGGGAAGCGGGAAAAAAATTCCAAACCGGGTGAAATTGCAAAGAAAACGCTATTCCGCTACAGTTCTACGGGTTTCTTATTTACAGCGTTCGATGTGCATTAAAACTGATCCACTACTTTCATTCTACTGGTCAGTACGAATCCGGCAATACCTAATATGTATAGTTTTTCCTGCGTTTTCATAGTGATAAAATAATTAGAAAGTTGCCCTTTTTTTTTTTTTTTTCCTTGTCAAATCTTGACCCCTATAACTTTTTGGTATTTATGTGTACAGAGCTGTATGGGGGCTCATTTTTTGCGGGACGATCTGAAGTTTTTATTGATACCATTCTGGGGTGTGTATGACTTTTTGATCACTTTTTATTTAATTTTTTTTAGAAAAAAAGTGACAAAAAACGGCAAATCGCCATTTGGACGCTTTTTTCCGCCACACAATTCGCCGTATTGGAATTTTTATTTTATATTTATTGTTATTTAGGTATTTATTTTTTAATTATACGGAAAGGGGGGTGATTTGAACTTTTTTTTATTTTTTTATATATTTTTTAACTTTTTTTTAATTTTTTTTTACTATTTGAAAGGTCAAATATGGGCTGATATATTGTGGCTTTTTTTTTTCTTTATGAGCAATCATGGATTTTATAGACTCAGAAATCCAAGAATTGCTCATTTCTTATCCTGGCCTGCCATCTAGTGGCCAGAATAAGAATTGCACTTTGAAAACTGTAATCCTCACCAGCGAGGATTACAGTTTTCATATGGTGTACAGACACCCCGATTGGCCACACGGGGTGTCTGTACACCACCCGGAAGCGAATGCTTCCGGGTTGAGACGCAACTAGATGCCGTGATCACGCTCCCAGGAAGACGCCGCCGATGGCGGTAAGTAGCGGCAAGTCTCTGCTGTTAGAAACAGCAGAGACTTGCCGGCCATGACGCCCGCCGCACCCGCGAGCGGGCGTCATGTGCCCGCATCGCCCCAGCGCCGTACATGTACGGCGCTGGGCACGAAGGGGTTAAAGGGGTTTTCTCACTAGTTACAAAGATTAGCTTTCATAATAAAGGGGCAGTTAAAAAAGGACATTTTCTAAATACAGTGGTCAATATATTTTACTTTAGTCATGAACTATAGACAGTTCAACAGGTCTCTCACTGTACACAAGTTTCTATGGTAACCTGCAGACCAGAAAGACTGTTATTGGATTGGCTGAGAGCAGTGATGAATGATGGGACTGAGCTCTGAGTGATTACCTGCAGTACGCAAAAGGTCCAAGTGTTGTGAGGACTGAGAAGCTTTACCTGGAATTGTGTGAGAGATCACAATCTCCTGCTCTGTCAGAGTAAGTTAATATATGCTAATAACTGCTGGAGAACTCCCCACAGCCTGAGGAGACAGTGAATCAATGTGCTGAGAAAACCCCTTTAAGGCAAATACTTCTTAGTATATCTAAACTTTCAATAAACGGTGCATAAATCAATTGTGCAGTGCATGTTCTCTCTGTATGTTTTAGTTTGCTTTTCCTCTGATGTAAAACACCTAGGGCCTTATGTATGAAAACTGTCTAGGTGTACAAGTTTCCTTATTGCCCATAAAAACCAATCAGAGCTCCCCTTACATTTCATATAGTGCTCTGGAGAAATGAAAGGTGAGCTCTGATTGGTTGCTATGGGCAACAAAGAAAGTCTTAGACCTAGACAGTTTTCATACATCAGGCCCTTAGTGAGCTGTACCCAGAGAAAAGCCTGATACTGAAAGTTCAGAGTAAAGATATCTAGTAAAACATATATTACAAACGTACAAACTTTTTTTTGTCATGAGATATCTGTACTATTAATTTATGCAAAGTTTGTTTAAAGTAATCACTTAAACATGCACCATGTATGAGGGAGTCGGAGTTGGGAGTTGGAGTTAGGCTACTTTCACACTAGCGGCAGCACGGATCCGGCACCTAAAGGGTGCCGACGGATCCGTACTGCCGCTGATACATGTGTGGAGCCGGAGCAGCGCTCCGGCCCCACACATGTTGACACAGACACAGAGAACATACATACATACACACACATACATTCAAACACATACATACTTACATACTCCAGCCAGGGACGCCGGCAGCACGTCTTCACGCGCCTCCTGCGTGCAGTGATGACGTTTCCCCACAGCGCCCTCTGCTGGGCGCAGTGGGGAAACGTCATAGCTGCGCGCAGGAGGCGCGTGAAGACATGCTGCCGGCGTCCCTGGCTGGAGTATGTGAGTATGTATGTATGTATGTATGTATGTATGTCTGTCTGTATGTATCTCTGTAGCCGGATCCGGAATGACCCCCCATTGCAAGTCAATGGAGGACAGATCCGGATTACCGGTGTGTCACACCAGCTTGGTGCGGATGCCTGGACCGGAGAGCAAACCGCAGCATGCTGTGGTTTGTTCTCCGGTCTGAAGACGGAACGGAATGCTTTCAGGAGCATTCCGTTGTCTTCAGTTCAGTTTTGTCCCCATTGACAATGAATGGGGACAAAACCGAAGCGTTTTTTTCCGGTATTGAGCCCCTATGACGGAACTCAGTACCGGAATTTAAAAACGCTAGTGTGAAAGTAGCCTTAGGGGAAATTGAAGAGTCAGAGTCGGAGTCGGGATTATTTTGTAGTCTGGAACCATGGAGACACATTGCTCTGAAAAGGAGCTGTATACACATGGCAGGATTTCATTTTATATGCAGGATTCTTAGTTTTTCACCCAATGCTTTTAAAAAATAAAAATGGTTTGCAACAGTGCACACAGCCTTCAATGGAATCACTTATTAATACACCGAAAAACAGGGCAGCCACTGGAATAACAAACTGATGACTTGGTGCTATGAACCTGACACAAATTGCAGAAAGCTGTAAATCAGCCTGAAGAAGGCCGACAGATAACGGAGGAACAGGTATGTTCAGACTCACTGCAGATCCAAGAGAAACCCTCAGCAAATATGTTTCATCTGAACATATCAATGTAAACCCTGCACACATGTACTGCTCCATTTTTGAATCCCCACTTTTAACTCAATTAGGCTGGGTTCACACCAACGCTAATCATTTCTGTACTTCTGCTTCACTAGAGAAGAACAACTAGAACAGGGGCACTCAACGGTCGGACCGCGGCTGTCCGGACCCCTGCTTGCACCAGAAGCAATGAGCGCTTCCATCAATACAGATGGAGGCGCTCATTGCTGGAGCGCAGGGAGCTGATGTCACTCACCGCTCAGCTTCCCGCGCTCCTCCCCTCATTCAGGCCGGCTGCGCGCTCTGAATGGTAAAGCAGGAAGACTTCTCCTGCTCCACCATTGAGTCTGCCCAGATCGTGCTGCTGGCCGATGTGGGCGGAGTATGCAGACTGGAAATCTGCATAAGCTCTGCCCACATAGTGCTGCAGCGCGATCTGTGCCTGCAGTGAAGACAGGAGGACTGTGAGCTTCAGGAACTGGACAAGGTGAGTGGTGCTGTGTTTTTGTTTTTTTTTGTTTTTTTTTAATACAGAGAGGGCACAGAGGACATTATAACTATTGAGGGGGCACAGAGGACATTATAACTATTTGAGGAGGCACAGAGGACTTTATCACTATGGAGGGGGCCAGAGGACTTTATACCTATGAAGGGGCACAGAGGGCTTCATAACTATGAAGGGGGCACAGAGGACATTATAACTATGGAGGGGGCCCAGAGGACTTTATACCTATGGAGGGGGCCCAGAGGACTTATACCTATGGAGGGGGCCCAGAGGGCATTATAACTATGGAGGGGCACAGAGGGCTTTATACCTATGGAGGGGGCACAGAGGGCTTTATACCTATGGAGGGGGCACAGAGACATTATAACTATGGAGGGGCACAGAGGGCATTACTACTCTGGAGGGGGCACAGAGGGCATTACTACTCTGGAGGGGGCACAGAGGGCATTACTACTCTGGAGGGGGCACAGAGGGCATTACTACTCTGGAGGGGGCACAGAGGGCATTACTACTCTGGAGGGGGCACAGAGGGCATTACTATCTGGAGGGGCACAGAGGGCATTACTACTCTGGAGGGGGCACAGAGGGCATTACTACTCTGGAGGGGGCACAGGGCATTACTACTCTGGAGGGGCACAGAGGGCATTACTACTCTGGAGGGGCACAGAGGGCATTACTACTCTGGAGGGGGCACAATGGGAATTTTTATTCTGGATAGGCCACAAAGGGAATTTCTACTCTGGAGGGGACACAATTGACATTTCTATTCTGGAGGGGGCACAATGGGCATTTTTATTCTGGAGGGGACACAATGGGTATTGGAAATGTGAAAGGGGCACAATGTGCATTGATAATGTGAAGGGGGCACAAGGGGGCACAGAGGGCATTATTCCTCTGAAGGGGGCACAGTGGACAGAGGGCATTACTACTATTAAGGCTACACACCACTGGTGTTGTCCCTCCTTATATATTTTTTTGTTTTGCAGTTTGGACCTTCATCCTACAGCAGACTCAGGTAGGTAGACCTTCACCAAAAGTACTTGAGTACCCCTGAACTAGAAGATCCAGAGTGCCAGATTCAACACATAACTGAACCAAAAGGAACCAAACAGGCCCATTTCATTATAAAATCTCTTTCAGATGAGCATGAATACAGAGAAAACAAGCTCTGTTATGGACACTGATCGTTTCACGGGACACCATGGCATTATAATGATTTATAATGCTGTGTGTCTCTGCCTGACTTTGCTTCTACAGAATTATACTGACAGCATTGTTAGGATAATTCAGTAGACACAAGGTTCGGCAGAGAGACACAGCATTATGAATCCAGTCGCAATGTTTTCCGCACTGGACACACTCGTCTTAAAGACGCCCATAGGGTTGGTTCGGTTTCCGTTCGGGATGCTGCATGCAGGACTATTTAACCTGCTCTTCTTAAAATATCTGCAATGAAGGCCCTAAAAGAAGCCTCAGACACAGATGTAAACACAATCGTATCAATAGCTTAGAAAAATGTTCACAATACAACTCCATATTCTATGACGAGAAGTGCCTACAAATTCAAGACAGGCCTTCTATCTTAAAAGGTGTTTGACTTTTTACAAATGTTATATGTAGGTATGTAACTTAAAGAAGAACTCCCGCAAAAATTTTTATTCCCTGTCCTGCTAGAAATGTACATGATATAATCTGTAGTGAATGTCATTTTCTTACCAGTAGCTGAATTTTTGAGTAATATCATCCTGAAGTTTCTTATCTGTGTCATGTGACTAGGAATTAGACTCACCAACTCACACAGCACCTTATGTGTGGACAGGAAGTCTAATTTTCTATGCATTCCTATGGGAGCCTCACTTTCAGTCACATAGGAATGAATAGAGCAGTGACTGGCTTCCTGTCCTGGGTCAGTTGGAGGTCAGGGAGTTGGTCACATGACCCAGCTACAATAAGAAGAGAGTGCAAACTCTCAATTTCAGCCTCTGATAAGAAAATGACAATCACTACAGATTATATCATGCACCTTTCTAACAGGTCAGAGAATACAAATTTTTGCGGGAGTTCTTCTTTAAGACTGAGAGCACAAACCTTAATTAACTACAAGCTAGGCGGAGCTTTTTACGCAGCAGTTAGTCACAATTGGCTATAAACTCCATCCCCTGTAAAGAATTCTTGTTACGACGTTTCGCTACCACATGAGATATTACACATAAAGCTACACGAGTCATTAGCCAGAATCTGCAAATGCACAGATATAAAATGTATTAAGGTGCAGGAAAAGTGATGGATACTGTTGAATCAAAAGGGTTCCCCATCTTTTGACCAAATTTTGGATCCGTCCCCCTCTCTGCCGGAGCTGTGGTGAGAAGCTTTTGCCTCTCAATTCCAGCTCCTTCTATTCACAGAGTTATGGTCACTGTTTGTTAATTTCCAGCATGGATGGGGGTCACAATGACTGGCAACAGTGGTGCCTTATCCCCCAAGTGGCACGTCACAGAGTGGAGATCAGGTAAGTATGCTTCCCTCCATAGATCCCACAATTTGATGAAAATACAGAGAACCCCTTTAATGGATTAGGTTCGAAGGAATAATGAAGAGGTAGGGGGCAAAAGGAAAGGAGTCAGATTAAGGAATGTGATAGGCCTGCCCAAAGAGATGTTTCTTAAGGACAAGCTTACACTTATGGATGTTGAGAATCTGATTGTACCTGGCACCACATTCCAGAGAACTGGTGCAGCACAGAAAAGACGTGAGCAGGAGGTTTGGATGATGAGGTTAGTCTTAGATCCTTGACAGAACATTCAGCATGGGAAGGGTGGTAGAACCTCAAACACAGACATAAAGCTGTGATCTCCAACCAGAAACATACTGACTGATTGACAGAGAACTATTTTTTTATCTTGATGGACTATGTGACCAAGTTGTTATATCATTTGTATTTATCACGTTTTATTTCATATATTTACTGACTCCTAATAAATACTGCAAATTCTAAGACTGCATGCCTTGTGTTTGAAAATCCAACCAACCTGCTTACTTTTTAAAGTATGCAGATAAAGTTTCCAGCATCAATGTTATGGCAGAGGATGGGCACATGGCTATCAGCAGGATTAATCCAGTCACTAAGCTTTGGTTTGACTCACCTCAAGATGCCAGACATATTCCTGAGAAGAACCCCGGCATATGCTAAAGAATATGTTTCCATGTTCTTCACTCCAGGTCAGGAGTGACTTCAGAGCTCTTTTTTTTAACATGGAACTGACAAGCACATGCTTTTATTTTACCGTATTGTCACAACACATTGTGAACATGTTTTGATGGAAGGACATGCTTTACGTGTTTGGTAAGCCCCTACTCTTGTAGTTCAGTGATATATTCTTCTGTAGGCACTACGGTGTGCCCACCTGAGATTGTGTATCTCACAGACTAAAATTACCTAAGAATTGTAACAAAGGTTAAAATAATTTTACCTTAGTTAGGCTGTTTTTGGCTATTTTTAGTTTTCTATATCGCACCATTAGATTAATAAAGGGGTTTTTCTTAGAATAGGTCATCAATTCCCATCTGATGGTGGTCAGATTTCTAGCAGCCCAGCTCTTTGAAGGGTCCAAGTTGGTCAGGCGACTGCTGCAGCTTCTTCTTTGGGCCTGTGATGTTAACTTAATCAGTCATATGGCCTCTCTGCAGTTCAGTCCCATTCAAGTGAAGGAGACTGAGTGGTATACCGCCTTAAACAGCTGACTGGAGAGGGTACCGGGAGTTAGGCCCCACCAATTTCATATTGAGGGACTATCCTAAGAACAGGTCATCAATATTTAAAGTTATTCTCTGGGAATAATGACTTTTTATCTACAGCATGCCTATGTAAAGAGGAAATTCATACTTACCTGCACCCAGCTGCGCCGATCCTCCACGTCAGCTTCTGCATGTCCATGTCCTAAGACTGTTTAAATCTTGTGCTGCATGGTCATGTCACATATGCTCCACTGTAGCCAATAACTGGCTTCAGAGGTGATGTGTCACTTCTGGCCAGGTCACCACTGAAGCCAGTTACTGGCTGCAGTGAAAAATGTGACCATGACCATACAGTGCCAGATATGATCACTGCAGGAACCGGAACATGGACATACAGGAGCCAGCTAAGAAGACCAGTGTAGAGGGGAGCAGGTAAGTATGAATCTTCTCTTTATGGAGGCAGGCTGCAGGCACAAGATAAACAGTAATTATTCCCTGAGAACCATATTTAAGCCCTGGAAACCCCTTTTAAGGCAGCAGAGGGATAGATAGTACTAAAGCCTAACATTAGACCTTTCAAATATGAGCACTACCCATAAAAACTAAGGGCTGCATCATAATGTATTCTGTATGGAAAGTTTTACTAAACAAAACTCTGCTCCAATATTTTTACAGAAGCAATTATCGAATACATTTCTGACTCTTTATCCATCTCCATTGCTCCATGACTCAGAATGAACAAAATAAAGAAAAGTAAAGAAACCCAATAGTGCCTCTGAACAATCCCATGAGGATTCTCTAGCGAGTCATCTCTCTTGTGTACATCCGGCCAATCCTGTGCAAACAGCTGATCGGCGGGTGTCAGACCCCTGCCGTTCAGGTGCTGATGACCTATCTAAAGGATACATCATTAGTAATAAAAAAGTGTAGAACCCCTTAAAATTCTGTGTCGAGGGCAGCAGTGTGGTATTTGGTTCTGCTAGGGCGGTATTTTGTGCTGTACTATGGTATTACAGGCCCCACCTACTTCTGTTGTCCCTGTCTACTTGTGTTGGCCCGGATTCTGCCAATTTGGACCCGCCTACAACAGAGGGCCACTTTTAGGTTTTTTCCATGGCCACTTTTAAGTTCCCAGTCCGCCCCAGTGCAGGAACATAATTTTGTCACAATATTGGTGGAATATAGGTGCGAGGGGTTGTCACACATTTTCTACACAACAGTTTTGATGGATGGGTTTATACCTGGTAATACTGTAAATTTTATTCTTTTTTTCTACATTAGCACCTTGAAGCTCCTGCTATACGCTACATTTAATGTCTTCTACCATTTGCCCATATTACACTACAAGAAATGTGAACGCCGTCCCCTTTTTTATGATTTAATAGGAATTTATAATGGTAGTAAATGTATATGAAGTTGATTTTACATTAACCCACCCAAATACATTTACTCTCATGTACACCAAAGACATACTGTATACAGCCTTTCACGAGCAGGGTGCGGCGGAGGTCAGGTAATAATCAACCAGGGACGGCTGCAGAAGAAATGGCTGTTATACACCCAAACAGAAAAACAATAGAGAATCCAGGGAATCACTGGAGCAGGGAAACTGGTGAATAAATATGGGAATCTTCAGAAAACGTCTTAAGAGACGCCTGATGAAGAGGCCTAAGTAGCCTCAAAAGCTTGCAATATTGTCATCATCTTTCAGTTAGCCAAAAGGTATCAACCACTGAGGAATCTCATCTTTTATTACCTTATATTAATGGTACTAATATATATATATATAACTTTTACAGGAGCAGGGAAAGAAGTTTATCTTTCATCCTCAGACAGACTTCAATATCTGTTCAGGAATCAGAGTTTTCATGTTATTAAAAGGGTTGTTTGAAGGCAAAAAAAAATTAATTTGTGTTCAAATTGGATATAAAGTAACCTGCTAATATACCATTATTTTTTAAAGCTGCAGTTATCTCCCAACGTCATGGAAGAGCTGGGACATTCTTAGGAGGCAGGTAGCTTCCTTCTCCTATTAAAAATTTGGTGACATGTATTAAAGGGGCTGGCCAACTGGCACAGTCCATTAACCAAGTCGGCCCCCTTCTCCATCACAGCTGACTCACAGAGAGAAAAGGGGGTTGACTTAGCTTATGAACTAAGCCAGACAGTCAGCGATATAATACTGTCACTGACACAAAGGACGAGCCAAGAAATGCAAGGCCTATCACCAAGCAAAATCCATAACGGCACTGTATTTGGCAGAAGAACGGTCTGCCACCCAGTGGGACTAAGTGGATACAAAAATTGAGGAACGGTCAGAGAAAGTGTGAGATCTTCTATCACTGACCCTTGAAAACCACTGTCCAACCATGGTGGGATCCTTATAGGGGTTTTCCAGGAGTTAACTACTGATGACCTAACCTCAGGATAGGACATCAGTATCTGATCAGTGGGGGTCAGACACCCAGGACCAGCGCCGATCAGCTGTTTGAGAAGGCACCGGTGCGCTTGTGAGTGCTGCGGCCTTCTCTTAGCTTTTCCTAGGCCAGTGACGTCACGTTCATCGGTCATGTGGCCTAGGAGGGGTTCAGCCCCATTCAAGTGAATGGGGCTGAGCGTGATACCAAGCACAGCCGCTTTACAACGTACAGATGCTGATCGGCGGAGGTCTTGGGTGTCGGACCCCCACTAACTATATACTGATGACCTAACCTCAGGATAGGACATCAATATCTGATCGGTGGGGGTTCGACACCCGGGACCACCACCGTTCAGCTACTTGAGAAGGCACCGGCGCTCCCATGAGCACTGAGGCCTCTCAGCTTTTTCTAGGTCAGTGACGTCACGGTCATCGGTCACGTGGCCTAGGACCGGCTCAGCCCCATTCAAGTGAATGGGGCTGGGCACGATACCAATGACAGCAGCTGTACAATGTATGGTGCTGTGCTTGGTGAGCTGAGAGAAGGCATCGGCGTTCACAGGAGTGCCGGTACCTTCTCAAACAGCTGATCGGTGGGGTCCCGGGTGTCGGACCACCACCGATCAGATACTGATGGCCTATCTTGAGGATCAGTAGTTACCCCCCCCCCCCCCGGAAAAACCCTTCAAGCATGACCTCACAGCATGAACTTGGGAGTCTGAGAAAAGAGCCCATTTACACTGCCCAAATGAGGAGACGATTGTGGTGAAGTAAGCGCTCCTTTCCCGCAATCACCTGCTCGTAAGTGAGGAGACCGCTGAGTTTACATGCAGTGATCTCCTCCACAGTATGGGGAGGAGCCATCGCTAATGCCATCATTTGTCATCATACAGAATTATTGTTTGTTGGCAGCAGAGTTAGGTGGTATGATCTGCTGCCGGCAAACAATGATTTAGGAGACTGCACCAACGATCATACCAACGAGTGTTTCGCTCGTTCATCGTGTAATTGGCGCCACCTTTACACTAGCAGATTATCCTATTCCTATGAACGCTTGTTGGCGATTATCTGTCTGATGTTAGGGCAGTGTAAAGGGGCCTTAAGGTAGAGTGCAAGGATAAAGAAAGCAGACCTCTGGGCCAAGAGAAGATGACACGGCAGTAAGCTGTGATATAATTCTCTGGACCTCTAACCAAAATTGAGAAAGCACAGGGCAATAGAAAATGTGTTTAAACCAAACCCACATTGGAACCGCAGTGCCGGCAGAGGCAAGATTAAATGAATATGCCAGGGAAGAAATATTAAAATACCTATTGTCAAACCACTAACTGAATCAAGCGGTATGGAAAAGTATCTGCTCATTGTAGATCCTGTTTTCATTTTCAAAGAAAAATGTCCATCAAAAATTGTGTTTTCTTAAAGGTCTGTGTCAGTTTGTTTTTCGCAGACTTTTTTTCCCCGGCATGGAGTTAAGACAGGGAAAAAATAGCATCTTGTTCTTGAGAGCTGCTCTCTTGACATTGTCCGGCTCATTGCCTTCAATTTAGAGAAGTTTAGCAGAAGATGCATTGGAATAATTCTACATGGTAGAACAGCTTGCCGATTTAGGTGATCCTTTATTCAACCATGAAAAATTAATTTCTGCTCTACTAATAATTCACTTTCAGATACAGTATTTTAGATGCAAATAAAAAGAGTTTCCCGGGGAGTGGACAAGAATTTTACCCTTTGATGATTTCTTCACTGTTTCCCAAAAAAAAGTCTTCCCTTCATAGGACATAGTAACAACACGATTAGCCACAATGAGGCCAAAAGCATGTCCTGGACCAAGAGATGGATGACTGGATGATGATGGGAGAAGATGTAAACATGAGGTAGGCATATCTGTAAAAACCATAGTAATCTTGGGTGCAGCCAATAGCAGGGCGCGATGGTGACGTCACATGTGGCATTGTCGCTGGGGGGTTTACAGCTTTGGATAACCCCTTTAAGGCCCTTTAAAATAGTTTATTTTCAAGAACCAACAATGATACAAATGCTTGATACATAAACAAGTAAAAGCTTGCTCATCTGAGGAAAGCATCACTGAAGCGTCACCCCAGGTCATCATTTCTGGGCAGCAGATTGTCCTGGGATCTATATGGGAAGAAGTGATCACAATAGCGATCGCTCAATGCAGCACAGATGATGGCTTCATGTAAATGCATCTCTCACCTCCATTCACCATCTGGCAAATCTTTGGAAATGAATGGTTCATTCCCGGTAATTGCCTGGCCAGTTAGTTCATATAAGCGGACCTCAAACTAGATTCCCTAAAAATGCACCAGCTTTATCACAGTGTCTGGTGTCAGATAAATCTGTTGCAACTTCAGACTGTCTGGTCTAGCTTGATTCCACCTATTAGTTGGCTTACGTTATGCTTGAATTCTGTGAAAAAAATTTGGGCACATTTTATTTTTCGCACATTGTCACAGACCCCTTTTACAGACCATACCCACTTCCCAGTAAGTAATGCCCATTGACATACGAATGTAAAACAGGGTCTTAAATCTTTAATAAATGTGGTGCAAAGCATGCACAGCATTTTAGTTGACGCAAATTCAGGCCTCATGCACATAACCGTATGTATTTTGTGGTCTGCAGAAGACAGATACAAGCTGTGTGCCTCCTGCATAGTCATAGCAGAACTGCCTATTCTTGTCCCCAAATGGACAACAGGACATGATCTATCATTTGTGGAACGGCCTCAAGGATGCAAGCAGGCATTTTATTTTATTTCACAGATCCATAGAAAAGAATGAGTCTGCATGCGATCTGTAAGATGCACACGACCCAAACAACGGTCCTGTGCATGAGGACTAAGCCAGAAGCCCGGAGCATTTTTATTAGTAAATCTCCTCCACGTTCTTCCTGCCAGAATTTTTTCTTAGTTACACGGCTGTCGAATTTGTACAGTAGTAAAAAGCTATCAAGGAATGGCGAGAAGAAAAGAAGGGAAAGGAACAAGGAAACATGAGGGAGGGGACGATGATGAGGGAAGGGGTAGAGGGAAGTGAGGGAGCAGATACAAAGCGAAAAAGAGGGAAAAACTGAACGCAGGAGGAAACAATGGGTTAAACTGGAAATAGGAAGGCAAAAAAATCCTGTCCTCAGGATAGGTCATCAATATCAGATTGGTGGGGGTCCGACTCCCCTACCGATCAGCTGTATGAGGAGAGAGCATATGTAGTGCGCACGTGCTGTCTCCCTCTTCCTGTTCACTACTGCTGTCTATGGCAAAGACCATAGAGAGCAGCAGCGGACAGGAAGAGAGAAGACACGTGCCCACCGGGCGCGCCCTCTCCTCATACAGCTGATCGGTAGAGGTGTCGGACCCCCGCCAATCCTGAAAACAGGTCATCAACAGTAAAAGCCTGGACAACCCCTTTAAGTTGGCCATATATTTAACCACTTCCAGTCTGCCCATTGACTATAAACGTCCTGGTAGTGGATCTCTATCTCTGAATGGACGTTTTAAAACGTCCTTGAGCTTTGCCCCCTGTGTGCAGCACCTGTACATAGAAGCTCCATGACTCAGCTGCCTCCTGACAGCCAAGAACATGGAGCTTTAAAGGGGTTGTCCGAGTTATTTTTTTGTTCTTTATATGTTTCTAACTTGTCAGGTATAACAACTTTCCCATATACTTTGTGTTTCCAAAGCTGCTGGTTTCTCAGAGTTGACTCAGGGTCACATGACCTGTGATGTCACCTTATCTCTCTGCTCTGTGATGTTTCGTTCACAAGCCTCAGAGTTCAGATAAGAGTCTGTACACGAGACGTCACTGGCCACGCCCCCTTCCTTTGCCGGCTGCTATCTGCTCTCCCTGGTTTCCTTCAGATAAAACATTAACCCCTTCAGCCAGAACACACTGAGGGCTCAAGGCTTTAGAACAAACAGTAGCTGCAGCAGTGAGAGGAGACAAATCCTGGGCAAGGAGCTATAGAGGAATTCTATTGTACAAGAACAGGTAGGGAGAATTTCCTGTGTGTATCAGCATTGTCATTGTACAGCTGGGACTTGTAGTCCTACACATACAACATGCAGCTGAGTATTCCAGCAGGCAGACATGTACTCAGCACTTGTATTCATTCCCTTTGCAGAGAGGGGGGGGGAGAAGGGGGAGGGGCAGATATTGTTATTACTGCATGTAAACAAAGGCCAGAAGAGAACCAGGGAAATGAGGAAATATGGATTTTTTTTGCCTAAAACTTGCTTAACTTAGTTATATATTGCTGCCCATCAGATTTACAGTGCTATATATTTTTTTTTCATAACTCGGACAACCCCTTTAACCTAAGATCTTTTTTCCTGGCCTCCAGGCTTTTGATCACTCTGACAAGCTGTCAAAGCCATCACAAATGTATCTACTATCTCTCTCTCTCATTACTGCCGGTCACAGAGCAGTTTACAACCACATATGGGGTGTTTCTCCCAACTTCAGAATCAGAAAATAAATATTCAGGTTTGATTTGCGGTTTACCTTTGCTATCTTACAGGAAAAATGAATTAAAAATTGAAAATCTGCAAAAAAAAATATATTTATTTTTAAATGTCACCTTCCTACTGTTTTAATTCTTGTGGGAAATGTAAAGGGTTAACAAACTTTGTAAAAATCAGTTTGGATTACATTGGGGGCTGTAGTTTCTAAAATATGTTCATTTATTGGAGGTTTCTATTATTTAAGCCCCTCAAAGTCCCTTTAGAACTGCAAAGGTCCTTTAAAATTAGCTATTGGAAATTTTCATGAAAATCTTACAAATTACATCTAAAATTCGAAGCCTTCTAACGTCCTCAAAAATAAAATGACATTTCCAAAATTATGCCAACATAGAGTGGACATATGGTGAATGTTCATGAATAACAATTTTATTAGATATCCCTATGCAACTTAAAAGCAGAGAAATTAATATTTAAAAAATTCTGATTTTTTTCAAAATTTTCAGTAAATTTTGGATTTTTTATAAATAAAGGTAAAATATATTGACTCAAATTTACCATTAACACAAAGTACAATGTGTCACAAGAAAACAATCTCTGAATGGCTTGGATAAGTTAAATCGTTCCAAAGTTATTACCACATGAAGTGACACATGTCAGATTTGCAAAATTTAGCTATAGCAACCAGCACCTGCGCTCTGGGATGTGCTGACTGAAATCTCCTTTTTTTCTTTGTAAGTTTGTACTGGAGGTGTGGCTACTCCATTTGGTCATGCACTCCTGACCAGCCCATCTGCCCCACAGGTTGATTTTAATCAGTGCAACTATAAAGCCGAGTGATTCGGCATGCATGCTGGTGTCTGCATTCCTGAACTAGGGGAGGCCTTTCAAGCACCAGAAATGGCAAAAGGCAGAGTGGATACAGCATGCATGTGGAACAAACACCCCCTGATTATACGGAAGCCAAGTCTGGCACATAACAGGTAGGAGATAGTGTTAGGTTCCCATTCTGCAGAGATCACCTTGACGATTCGGTGAATGGGCTCAAATAATTTTGTACAAAATATATTTGCCAAGAATCTCTAATTTATTAAACAAGCATAGCATTAGCTCCAGAATACTACATATCTCTATGGCATTTTGTGCTTTATCTGGTTAGGGGTTGCATTGTATGTATTTTCCTTTGACATGTATTTAGCCATAGCAACCAGCACCTGCGCTTTGGGATGTGCTGACTGAAATTTCTCTTTTTTAGATTAGCAAAATTAGGCCTGGTCAGAAAGGGGGTAAATGGCCCAGATGGAAAGTGGTTACGTTAATGGTCTAGTGAATAATCGTCTCTCCAGGCCTCACCATATACATGCCCACTTGGTTGAGAGTGTACCGGTAGGTGTCCTGAAAACCCTTCTCGTGGCGGCTTAGGCGAGTTTCACACTAGCACTAAAATGTAATGGCAGGCTGTTACAGTTGAGGAACAGCCATCCAGAGCTCATCGTATGCAGCATAGCCGGACACTACCTTTCCCCACCTGAGCCCACTGACTATAATGAGATCCGGGAGAGATCCAGCCTGTTTCCAGTATTAGTGGCGGGATTCAGCCAGATAAAAACATGCTGCTTTCAGCGGTATTCGTCCGGCTGAATCTCGGCACTAATGCTGGAAACAGGCTGGATCCGATTATAGTCAACGGGGCCTGGCGAAGCTCCGGCAGTTTCTAGCTATGCCAAAAACAATGAACTCTGGCAGGTAGCGGGGGGTTGGGTAGGAACATTTTAGCGCTAGTGTGAAACAAGCCTTATCTGTCTGACAACAAAAGGATCAGGCATGATGAAATTCAACTGTCCGATTGTTCTCTTTGCTGTTAGGGGGGAGTCTGGAGGCCCCCACACCTCGTAGATGATTGGCCAAAATCATTGTGTTTGGTCAACATTAATCTAATGTGTATGGTCAGCCTTAAAATAAATAGCTTTTAGGGAGCTTTGGATGACCAAAGATGTATAGTTCCCAGAAAAGCTTCCTTTGGCTTATGTATTCTTATACAGCGCTTCCAATTAGTTTCTCTACAACTGAAGATTTGCTACGAAGCAAGCAGCGAAAACATAATGAACAACAGCGCAGCAGGGAGCAAGCGGTAATCTGTGCCACAAGAAGCACAGGCTCGCATCAGCCCCCCGCCAGGAGGGTAGACGGGAAGGCGAGCCTTTCATTATTTTACATGTTCCTGTAACTAGGAGCAGCGAGATGAAATGAGCTGTTATACAGAGTGTTATCAGAAGATGGCACAAAAGAAAGGATTCTGGAAGATGCGCCCGGCCTTGGTGTTTTACCTCATTTCGCATTCGATTTATCAGCAGCTTCTCCCAAATATAAGATTGCTACCGATTCAGGATTTTCATTCAATTACCGGGTATCAAACACTGGATGCCTGCATTACACAAATGGCTCCCTTGTATAGTGGCCTTCAGGCAGCGCCATGACAACCTGTGGAGGAAAACGACTGCCTATCTAAGTGAGGAGAAAGTAGTTGCCATGAGAACACTGGAGTAGTAGTTAAGGCATATTAAAAAAGTAATACACTCAGCTAATAGAAAGACGGACGTACAAGGCCTCCAGTTGTGGTGCTACGAGATCCTAAATACAAAGAACTTAAAGGGTTATTTCAATTTTAGACACGGGATACACCATAAATCTCTAAGAGATGCAGGTTCCACCTCAGGAACAGACATCGATCTTCAGAACAGCTTCCCTTGTCCCATCTGGTAAGGCGGCCAACAGGAACTGTTCTGGAAAAGCTACTGTTGATTTAATGGGAAATACACAAGACAGGAGAGGTGCCAGGTCATCTTTATAGCTCCTACAAGGGTGTTGTCACATGTAATTTTCTTGAACTGCCATGAAGTAAATGCCCTGGATATCATCTAGCTCGGTCTGTCTCACTTGGCTCCTGCAGAGAAAGCATACAGCAGTACTGAGCCAGGTAAGATTTAAAGGGGTATTCCCATCTGAGACAATGGGGGCATATCGCTAGGATATGCTCCTATTTTGTGATAGGTGCTGGTCCCACCTCTGGTATACGCACCTACATCAAGAACAGAGCACGGAAGTTGATGGCTGGAGGACCACTGGTTACCCCGAGTCCAGTCACCACCAAGCTCTGTCCCCATAGTACTGAATAGGAAGTCACCTCACTTGCGCGGGCACCGCTCCCATTCATTTCTATGGGGCTGACGGAAATAGCCGTGCCAGCCCCTGCACATGCGCAATGCGCCCTCCACAACTTTCAGGGCTCCGTTCTCAGGCTAAGTGTGTGTTCCAGAGGTGGGACCCGCACCTATCAGACAATGGGCGCATATCCTAGTGATATGCCCCCATTGTCTGAGATGAGAAAACCCCTTTAACAGATCCCTATTTGGATCCACTGTGAAACGAATTTTGCACCTTTTAGATATTGATGATAGATATTGATATTGACCTATTCTCTGCAGCTGAAATTGGGAATAATATGACTGAAAAACCATTAGGGAAGCCCAAATATAACATTCCTTCACAGTTATAATTGTACAAAGAAGCACAGCCATTAGCTGAAAACTAGTGGGAAGTAAAGGGAAGGACGTCACAGCAGTACAGTGTTGGCATATTCCACAGAAGGGAGACACTTCGTGCTTGTGAGAGAAATACATCTGGCTGTGCAGCTGAAACAGGGAATAATTATGCTGAAAAAGACATTAGGGAAGCCCAAAAACCTGTTCCTTCACAGCTATGACTGTACAAGGAAGCACAGCCATTATGCAAACTTTATTTGAAAACTCAGGCAGACTTTAAGACTAAGAATGAGATGCTTTTCAACAAGGTCTGGTGTTCATGGAAATAATTAACGCTTTAGTGATTAAATATTAGCGTATGCAGGTTCAAAAACAACTCCTATGGGAAATCAGTCACATTATAATATAGGTCTACCAAAATGACTCCCGTCAGTGTACATTTCTTACATTTGTTTCTGCTTTCATTACCATACATTACGTCTGAATGCTCTACTGACACATAAATGAAGACATACCTTGGAGGAAAGTCTCCTTGATTATATAATATTCGTTAATCTTGAGGTTCTGCATTGGTATCATTGTTAAGAATCACTTCAAACAAATAGCTCTTGTCACAAGACTCTGACAGCTGCTTCCCGGTGAGGCAATATCTATTTGCATTTACAGATGTCTTAGTTATGCTATTTGTACGGGTAGGTTCACAAGGAGTTTTTTGGAGGAGCGTTTAAGGCAGATTTTCCTGGCAAAGCCAGAAGTGGATCCAGCAGGAAGGTGAAGTATAAGTCCTTCCTTTCGAATCCACTTCTGGCTGAAAAACCAGCAGGAAATCTGCTTGACACCTTCCTCCAAATAACTCTGTGTGAACATACCTTATTTTCCCACTTGCCCGATTCCTCCACTTGACTGATAACTTTGGAAGGGAAACTGGATCTGAATGCCGGACCCATTATAGTCAATGGGGATCCAGTAGTATTTGACTATGTCACATATGGTACCTCCGTCAGTCTGTTCCTCTGCAGTATTATCTTACCTGTGATCATAGCCTAACCGCAGGTATATGTGCCATCCAGGGTCTTCAGAGAGACAGATGACAAACTCATTGGGTCAATACAACTCTGCATCTGCTGTAGGGAATATTCTTTTAAAACCGTCCTTTTCCATGGTCAATACTCTATATCAGGGATGGCCAACCTGAGGCTCTCCAGCTGTTGCAAAACTACAACTCCCACCATGCCTAGACTGCCTACAGCTATCAGCCTACAGCAGGGCATGGTGGGAGTTGTAGTTTTACAACAGCTGGAGGGCCGCAGGTTGGCCATCCCTGCTCTATATCTTAGATTTCCTTTGCTTGTCTCCTGGATGCATTTCTCCAGGTCTGTCCACGCAGTGATTATTCAGTGCATGTTGCAAGCATCTCATGGCTAGTGACCTGTAGAGGTCTGTGAAATGTGCCACCGCAGAAGCACCTACCTCTCTCATCCCACTGAGCCCCCCATTGATTCTGAGCCAAGCATCTATTCTTGAAATCACCTTCATTGTTGCCTGACGACCATTAAGTCGCAGGTTCTGCTGAAAGCTTTCCTCAAGCCGTGTGCTTTTTTAAGATGCAAGAAAACTCCCCGGCACAACAGCACTTTCAAGGGCACCATCAATAAAAGATAAAGATCAACACATTCCTATCACTGGCTCCATTTCCCTCCTGTATTCATTAGGAAGAAGGGCTTCTCAACGCGGTATCAGAGGACTGCAGGAGGATATCGGGTAGAGAATCTCCGCCAGACCCGATGTGAACTATTTATTCTAATTCACTGCCATTACATATTGACTGGCAGGGAAGATGGGGCCTGCAAAGATATCAGCAATGCACCAGCCAGGAGGAAAGGCCAAGAACTGAGAACAGGGATGCAAGGAAGAAAGTAGACAGGAATAGTACAGCGCATTCATCCAGATTAGATTTTACTGGGCTGCGGACGCACAAAAGTTATCGGCTACACCTTAAAAGAGCACTCCCACAAACACTTTTATTTTCTGACCTGTTAGAAAGAGACATGATGTAAACTGTAGTGACGGTAATATTCTGTATTTGTGAGATATAACCTCCCTTCTGATCCTCAGCTGTGTCACGTGACCAACACTCTGTCTCTCCAACTGACACAGGACAGGAAGCCAGTTACTTCTCTATTCATTCCTATGACACAGAGAGACTGGCTTCCTGTCCAGTGTATTGGTCACGTGACACAGCTGAGGATCAGAAGTAAGGTTATAAATCACAAATACAGACACTGGTAAGAAGATTACCCCCACTACAGTTTACATCATGGACCTTTCTAACAGGTCAGAGAACGTAAATAAAAGCCTACCAGTGTCATTTAAATGATGACACCCAACCTTATTAAAGGGGTTGTCTCACTTCAGCAAGTGGCATTTATTATGTAGACAAAGTTGATACAAGCCATTTACTAATGTATTGTTATTGTCCATATTGCCTCCTTTGCTGGATTGATTCATTTTTCCATCACATTATACACTGCTTGTTTCCATGGTTATGACCACCCTGCAATCTAGCAGTGGTGGTTGTGCTTGCACACTATAGGAAAAGTGCCCGCCTCTCCGGTGGCAGAGACTGTGGGAGCGCACATAGGCTGGTGCTTTTTCCTATAGTGTGCAAGCATGGCTACCGCTGCTGGATTGCAGGGTGGTCGTAAACATGGAAACAAGCAGTGCATAATGTGATAGAAAAATGAATCAATACAGCAAAGGAAGCAATATGGACAATCACAATACATTAGTAAGTGCATTGTATTAACTTTCTCTACATGATAAATGCCATTTGCTAAAGTGAGACAACCCCTTTAAAGGGTTTGTGTCATCATGGGCAATGGGGGTATATCGCTAGGATATGCCCCTGTTGTCTTATAGGTGCAGGTCCCACCTATATCCAAAACGGAGCCCCGAAAGTGAAGGAGGGCGCACTGTGCATGCGCAGCCGCCCTCCATTCATTTTCTATGGGGCCGGTGAAAATAGCCAAGTGCTGGCTCGACTATTTCCGCCGGCTCCATAGAAATGAATGGGAGCGGGGCTGCGTATGTGCAGTACGCTCCCATTCATTTCTATGGGGAGCCAGCTTGGTGGTGGCCGGACCAGAGTCCTCCAGCCACCACCTTGCAGGGCTCCGTTCTCAATATAGGTGCGGGTCTCAGCGGTGCGACCCACACCTATAAGACAATAGGGGCTTACCCTAGCGATATGCACCCATTGTCCATCATGAGACAACCCCTTTAAGTGATAAGCAAGCGACAGGTTTAGAGCAAGAGAGTAAAAGGAATTTGCACTGATCTGCTCTGTAGGTAGAGGTTCACCTCCCTGTCACAGATTACATACAAAATCCCATTCAGCATTATTTTGTCCAGCCCCATTCAACTGAATGGGGCTGAGCTGCGCCTTGGCCATGTGATCGATGGTTGTAACGTGCCTTAGGTAAGCAGTGAGAAGGCCGCAGTGCTCACAGGAGCGCCAGGTATTCTCAAACAGATGATCGGCGAGGGTCCCTCACGTCAGACTCCCAACGATTAGATACTGATGAGCTATCCACAGGAGTCCCTTAATGGCTGTCATAAAAATGCATATTATCAGTCATTAAAGGGAACCTATCATCAACTTTATGCTGACCTCACTGAGGGCATCATAAAATAGTGACAGAAATGCTGATTTCAGCGGTGTGTCACTCATGAGCTAAAAGTAAATGGTTACCGAGAACCAGCATCATAATCATTGCAGCACAGGCCTTGAAAAGAGTCAAATCTACCTGAGAAGAGTCATGGTTATTCATAATCTCCTGCTCTCCCCGCCCATCTGCTGATGATGGGAAGTTCTCTCCTAGAGAGAAAGGGAGAAAACTAGGTAGAAGACTGTCAATCATCAGCAGGAGGGCGGGGAGAGCAGAAATTCATGAATAACCAGGACTCTTCTCAGGTAGATTTGACTCTTTTCCAGGCCCAGTCTGCAATGATTGTGATGTTGGTTCTCGGCAACCACTTACTTTTAACTTATAAATGACAGACCTCTGAAATCAACTCACCTGTCTCTACTTTATTCTGCCGTTAGTATGGGCAGTATAAACGTGATGACAGGTTCCCTTTAAGGGATCGAAGTAATCATGTGAACACCTTCAATTTGAAAAAAAATCCTTTTACACTGGTCAAGGATGGGGTGAAAAAGGTAAGAACGTTTCTTCCCAATCACAGCTGGATTTCAACATGTCTGCCCATCAGTAGTAAACAAACAAGCGCTCGGCTGCCGATTACATCTTTCATGCTGACATAAAAATCATCAATGATTGCTTCATGTAAATGGAGCTGAATGAGCGATGACTGACTCGCTATTATTGTCAATTGTGGCTTGTTAAAGGCTATGTACACCTTTGGGGGCAATTTTATTTTATTATTGCATTATACTTATTTTGACATAAAAATCACTTTTTCCATAGGTCTTTATTAACAATATGGAATCGTTTTTTGTGCACAGAGCTGAGAAGCTGTACTAGCTGCCTGTGGATTTTTTCTCAATTCTGTCATCTGAGGAGCAGACGGACAGCTTATCTCTTCTCTCTGACCTTATAAACACTCATTAATGCTTAATCCTTACCTTACTGATAAGAATGTGGCTTAAATAAGTGTTTATCACCTCTCAGTAGTTTACAGATAAGGGTAATAAGATGACCAAGTGAAAGTATCAGTCACCCAGCTAGACAGTTAACCCTTTGTGACTGAACAACTCAATATTTTTAATAAAGACCAACTGAAAATATGATTTTTAGGCAAAAATAAGTTAAATGCAATCATAAAAAAAATTGACTCCAAAAGGTGTCCATAGCCTTTAAGGGCAAGAAATCAGTCCGCATAAAAGTGGTTGCCTCACTTTAGCAAATGGCATTTATCAGGTATAGAAAGTTAATATGAAGCAGTTACTAATGTATTGTGATTGTCCATATTGCCCCCTGCTGGCCTGATTCATTTTCTCCGTCACATTATACATGGCTCGTTTCAACGGTTACAGCCCCATTCTGGGCTTTGAAGTCCAGGAGGTGGGCCTATCTTTGACAGTCTTCCCTCTGTGACTGTATATACAGAGATAGCTGTCAATCACTGATAGGACCGCCTCCTTGTCTTCAGAGGCCGGAATAACCAGGAATTTAAATGAATAAATTATAAGTAATATTGAATCTTTTCTCACAAAACTATATATCAATCAGCTCAGCTCCTCTTGCTCTATACCATGCTGCCTGCAGATTACAGCATTTTCATGGTGACAGGTTCCCTTTAAATACATTTTTTCAAAAAATGTTTGGGATGTTCTTTCTCATTTTCCATGCATCTATTTAATCTCATATCTATCTATCTATCTATATAAAATCTTGCCAATTTTAAAGTGGTCACTAAGACTAATAACAAGCACCGTATCTTGGTCTGATCACTATTCAGCAGTCGTCTCATTATCATCACAGGCAGGATTACATTGACAGAGATCACCTATACATAGACAACACAGGATCCACTTTCCACAATAGCAGATATCACAGCTTATCTACTCCCTCTTCACCCCTGCTCTGTCACAGAGAATGCCTGGAAAACTTTCCCATAGAAGTCAGTGAGTCATTGAGGCTGCTGTAGAACATATCTGTAAATACTATTAGCAACAGCTCAGGCGAGACGTCAGCCTTCATAACCCTATTCAGAAAATTGAATTTAAAATAATCTGAAAATAGAAACAGAAGAAAGATAAGAAAATAGGATGTGCGTTACTATCTAGTTTTAACCGGCACAAAAAAATATACAGTCCCCACATTCCCTTTAATTGTAAAAAGATAATGGTAGATACAAAATATATGACCTAGATATAAAAAATGAGCATGTAAGTAAAAGCCGCCTCGTGACATGTAAACCTGGAAGTGATTAATGCTTCTAGATGTGGCCGGGCCGATAACAAAATGGAGAAGGGGAGAACGCTGTGTTCCAGACTCTGTAGTAAGGCATCATGTACCACCACACAATGGCTTATACAGAACCTATACGACTGCGCAGACATCTTCTGCCGCTTGTATTATGCTACAGACACAAAGCTGAATTGTAGAGAAAAAAGACCAAAATGCTTAACAAGTGAAAAACATTTTCCACTGAGTAAACAAGAATCACCGAGGATCTACAGCTACATTCAGACAAGGTCCAATACCCGCTAATAATTTATGCTTCTCTGGTATTCTGTGAAGCCGCTAGTGCAGGCCATTAATAAAGTGTAGAAGCGGACTGGCGCTAGAAAACAGCGCTGAACTTGCTGTAATCACTATCCATACAAGCACCGCTGACTCCACAAACATTTCACTCTGCAACCAAACAAACCACAACCTTTTTACTTCTATGTACAAAAAAAATAATTTATTTTATATACACAACGATGTTTGGCTTGTAGGTGAAATTTCCGGATGAACCTAAAAAACACTCTAACCTTTACAGGTGAACTTAATGTGACCTTCTCTAAACTTTTGACTTCACATGTCTAAATGTTCAATGTTTCACTACTTTTTGCACAACTTGCTGTTCTCTAACATGGAGCTTAAAGGCAAAATTCACAACAGGTGTTTATTGGTTGATTCCTAGATCAAATTTCCTGGTTCAATTAGAATTGCTATTTAAACAGTCCTCCTCATCATGCTGCTCACATTTTGACATCATGAGATCAAGACAACTAACAATTGATCAACAGTACCTCACCATTGCGAGGCTTCAAGCAGGATGTTCTCAGATGGAAGTGGCCACTGAGCTTAGAGTGTCACAGAGTGTCATCAGCAGGTTGCAACTGAGATAGAGAGAGACTGGAAGAGACACAGAAAGGCAAAGAAGTGGACGTCCTTCGGCCACATCCCACACTGATGACCACTTCATTGTGAATAATGCCCTGTGGAAAAGAATGATGAATGCCACACAACTCCAGGCACATTGAAGGGAGGTGAGAGGCACCCAAGTGTCACATCAGACCATTCAAAATCGTTTACATCAGCGTGATAGATGACCTGCAAGGGTACCTGACCACAGACGTCATCGTCTTGCATGGACCAGGGAGCATCTACGCTGGACGAGGGACCAGTGAGCCTTAGTGCCGGTCACTGATGAAAGGCGATTCACGCTGAGCAGAAATGGAGGCCGCCAACGATGTTGGAGACGTCAAGGAGAGCGCTGTGCATCAGCCACTGTTGTCACCAGACGAGCCTTTAGTGGTGGTGGTGTTACAGTGTGGCAGGTGTGTCTAGTCACTGTACTTTGTGAATGGTACAGTGACAAGCCCATACTACTTGAATATCATCATTAATCCAATCATTGTGCCTCTGCATGAACAACACAGGCCTAATTTCATCTTCATGGACGACAATGCACCAGCTTATTGAGGTTGCATCATTAAGGAACGGCTGCTGGAGACTGGGGTACCTCAGATGGAGTGCCCTGCACTTTCTCCAGACCTGATCCATTGAAAACCTATGGGATCAGCTGAGTCACTGTGTAGAGGCTTGTAAGTCTGTACCCCTGAACCTCAATGACATGAGGACCGCCCCTCAAGAGGAATGGGATTCCATTACTCGTTGACACGTCGTTGTCAAGCTGTAACTGATGCTCAAGGCCACATGACAAGCTCCTGAGACATTGACATTTTTGTGGGGATATACCCACCAGTATTGTTGGCTTTTGTTTCAATAAATTGTTTGACATGAAGAACTTAAATGCAGTACTTTCATGATATAATATCACTGTAGCATGAACTTTTTACGTTTTCCAAAAATTTCACCCAAAAGCCAAATATGCCTAACTTTTTTTTTTTTAAGTATGGGTGTATATGTTGTGCCTGCTGGGGAGCGCAGGATGTGGTCTAATCATTGGGGGAACGGCCTAGGTGAGTATTTAGATTTTTATTTTATTAACATAGGTGGCACTACTAAAACGAGAACATAATGTGGGCATAACTACTGAAAGGGGGGGCACAATGTGGGCATGACTACTGTTGTAAAAAATACTTTCTTTTGGCTACCTGGAAACCATCAAAACGCCATTGTTCCCAAAACTTCTAGGCTAAGTGGTCGTAACTAGAGATGAGCGAACGTGCTCGTAACGAGCACTGTACCGCTCGGCTCCCCTGGGCGCAGGCAGCCGCTTCCGTCCTCCTCACCCAACAGAAGCGGCTGCCTGCGCCCATGCGAGCGCAGAGGAGCCGAGCGGTACAGTGCTCGTTACGAGCACGTTCGCTCATCTCTAGTCGTAACCCTGTGGATAAGAGCAGTGTATAATGTGATGGAAAAATGAATCCAGCCAGCAAAGGAGGCAATATGGACAATCACAATACATTAGTAAGTGCCTTGTATTAACTCTGTACATGATAAATGTCATTTGCTGAAGTGACAGAACCCCTTTAAGTGTCTCAAAGTAAAATTACTGCTTGTTTGCTGGCACATTGAGTGCCTAATGCAGTTCGTATGAAGTCGGCCCTTGGGTGGCTCATCACAGGGCAATCTGAACACCATGGAGTTGCAGTTCTGCAATAGACATCTATAAATCACGTCAGCAAAGACAGATGAGCTAATGCCATCTCCGTAACCACCTCAGCCCCAGAAGTCACAGCCACAATTAGTCATGAAAGGGATAAGATTTATATACAATATGTGTTTCCTATGGATCCGGGTAACGACAGCTGGAAGAGAAATAGAGGATTTCCAGCCTCAGGAAGTGGTTGTGTTCAGAATGAGATCATCGTAGGATAGGAATAGCACAAGAACACAACTAACATCCCGGAAGACATATGGCTACATAGTGCAACCTCTGGGACACTGCCCACCTGGCACAGCTCACAGAATCAGTTAATGGGGTTATCCCATGAGTATTGTAAAAATTGAAAAAAAAAAAAAAAAAAAATCAGACATCATATAGTACATGCCCTGTACCTCACATGGATCCAGAGATCTCCCCATTCAAGGTGACAGGTCAGGGGGTGTGTCCTTTCTGCTACAGCTCTCTTACTGTAACTGTCACAGCTTCCAACAGCAGACAGGGTTGGTGGCAGTGAAAGAATTGAAGTGAGCATGTGCGACCTCAGAAGCTGGACATGCACATTACTATACAGCAGACGGTGTCATTAGAATGAATACATTACAATATATGAATACACTAGAATATCTCATAAGTGGAGCATTTTTGTGACAGAAAGTAAATTATAAAAGTAAGTAGTTTCCATGCTGAATTATATTAATATAGCATTCAATTATGGCATAACCCCTTTACAGCGAACCTGAAGCTCTCCAGCCTGTGGGACCAACCCTGCTCCACTCAAAGTTCATGTTTGCCGCAATCCATTAAAAACAGGACCCTTAATTATGTATTTTGCATCAACAAAACTGCTGACAGACTACTATCTGGCCCTTTGGGTCATTTGATTCAATGGCAACCACCTTGAAATTTACTTGTGTCTCTAAAAAGCTGCCTGGCATCAAGCGTGCAATAGTCACTGCATGACAGTCTCCCAGCTGTACCCCTAGCCCTGCCAGGAGAGAAGAAAGTGCTCCGAATACGGCCATCGAACAGAAAATGAAGATAATAGAAATAAGATCACTAAAAAAATATTAATATCAGTAACATACTGTAATGGGATTAATTGAGCCAAAAATAAAAAGGCAGGAGCGCTTCTCTAAGCCTTTTAAACTTGCCTGCCCACATGTCTGAACACAAGAAACAAGCGACACACGGCACTGCCGCAGAGTCAGAGCGGTACTATAGGAACTCCTCAGTCTTACAGGAAGCACCTGACACATTCTACAGAGAACCTGCCAACGTAAAGATAACGCCGAAAATAAAGTGTTCCTTAAGGAAAAGGAAATTGGGAGTTGTGGACAGGATACCGACGTGATGAAAAGCAGAACATGTTAAGAGATCTGTATGTACAAAGAGAACATGTTACTTGTGATAGTATATCTCAAAATGGAAGCCCATATAGGACAGTTAGATACTAGGATTATCTCTCTATATATATTTTATAAGACATATAGATATATATATATATATATATTAGATCTTGCTAGGGCTATGGGGGTCATTTATGATTTTCCCTTTTATTTTATATTAATCATGGGATAACCCTTTTAACACGCTCATTTGATGACTTTCAGAGGTCCCACTAGAGTGAATAGAGATATGAGCGGGGCCCACAGGTAGGACCCGCACCTCATCTGATGTGATATTGATGGCATTTCCCAGATGGAAATAGTTACCATGAAAATTCAATATACACTACAGGCAGCATGTTATAGCGCAGGAGGAGCTGAGCAGATTAGTATAGATTTTCATGGGAAAAGATTCAGTAAAACTTTTATTCATTTATATTCCTGCTCATTCAGGGCTTTGAAGTCCAGGAGGCGGTGCTATCAGTGATTGGCAGCCTTCCCTCTGTGACTGTACATACAGAGATAGCTGTCAATCACTGATAGGACCGCCTCCTGGACTTCAAAGCCCTGAATGAGCAGGAATTTAATGGGGTCATTTATCAAACTTGTGTAAAGTAGAACTGGCTTAGTTGCCCATAGCAACCAATCAGATTCCACTTTTCATTTTTGACACCTCCTTTGGAAAACGAAAGGTGGAATCCGATTGGTTGCTATGGAGAACTAAGCCAGTTCTACTTTACACCAGTTTGATAAATGACCCTATAAATGTATAAAATACAAGATTTACTAAATCTTTTCCCAGGAAAATATATCCTAATCTGCTCAGCTCCTCCTGCTCTGTGATCTGATGGCTGCATCTTATATTGCATTTTCATGGTGAGAGGTTCCCTTTAATACAATGAGAGCACTGTTTTTTGACCAATTATTGATCCTTTACGCCACCCTTTTACTTCTTTGTGAAATGTAATGTTTGAACGGAAAAAAAGGAAAACAACAACAACAAAAGAAAAACTACAATAAAAATTGTAATAAAAATAAAATGAAAAAAAAAAGACAATAAAAGGATCGGAAATGTTGAAATCCAGCTGCCCAATCGTCTCCCCTGCTGATGGGACATCCCCTTACATGAGATGATGCACTAATAATGTACGGTATATGGTCCTGCACGTCTGCTATCTCCTGTACTCCAGGCACAATCATTGCCTTCTGTGGGAGCAGGCTGCACAAAAGGAAACGGCGGAGAGTAGCCAGACGCACACAGAGTTGCTCTTGAACCGATGCAATATGGTAATTAGACGACCACTTGTCTCCATGGAAACCAAGAATTCCACGCTGCTTGGATCCGACAGCAGGAAACCTGTGATCCGCACTGTCGTCTTTTCCATGTGATACGCCAGAGGCTCTGCACGCATCACTTTATATCTATTCCTGAGATTTGCTGTGTACACTGGGAAAATGAGATAAATACTACAGAAAAAAAAATGTATAGAGGCCGGAGCTCACTGGAACATTGTGATCGGCAGCGAGATACGTAGAAGGTATCGTATACGTGAGGACCAGAGACCAATGCCAAGAAGATGGGCTGTGTAACCAACGGAAACCGATCACATTCCAGCTGTCCAAAGTGTGAGGAAGAAAGAGGCAAAAACAGGGAAAATGCAGCGAAGACGCTGGAACCAAACTGAATACAGTCCAATATACAGTATAAGAACCCATCATGTACAGGAATAAAAAAAAAACCAACTAATTCCCAGTATCAAATTGGCTGCATGTCCAATAATACTATCCAGAGACTTAAAGGGGCCGTGTCATCAAAAATAGTCTACATTTTTTAAACCAGCACCTGGATCTGAATACTTTTGTAGTTGCATGTAAATAAAAATTTTGCATAGCCAGTGAGATATTCACTGAAATCTATCTGTATAGCGCCACCTGCTGTTTGTTCTTTTCCTTATTTTTGTCCACCTCAGTGAGCTGGACGAACATGCTCAGTTTAAATCTGTCATCAGCCACATGTTCTGTTAGAAGCTGTGGAAGTTACAAGGAGAGAGCTGCAGCAGAAAGGACATGCCCCTGAGCTGCAAGGCTGAAAATAATGTAGCAGAGCAACTAGAGCAGTGAATGTGGAGATCTCTGGATCCATGTGAGGTACAGGGCTGGTTCTAGCGTTGTTAGAAAGAGATCGTCATGTATTATATGATGTCTGATTTCCATTTTTTACATTAATCATGGTAAAACCTCTTTAAAAGGGTTTTCTAGGAATTTTACATTGATGACCTATCCTGAACAGCTCTAGCGCTGGAATTACACAGCTCTATCCACTGTGTTATGGACCAAACTGGTTACTGCATTGCTGGTCCCATTTACTTAAAGGGGTTGTCTGTTTTCCTATATTGACAACCTCTTTCTCAGGATAGGTCATCAATATCAGATCGGCGGGGGTCTGACTCCAAGCACCCAGCCGATCTGCTGTTTGAAGAGAACTCAGAGCTCCTGCAAGTGCTGCGTTCTCTTCACTCTTTGCCTGCTCGACATCACAGCATCTCCGTCCCATTCACTTGAGGAACTGTAATTACACTGCTTGCCACTGCGATGTTGATGGCGAGCAGGTAAGGTTACTTTCACACTAGCGTTACAACCATCCGGCGGATTCTGCCTTTCACCTCTGGAGTCCATTGACTACAGTGCCAGTACAATCAGTACAGCTGATTAGCAGGAGTGCCAGGAGTCGGACCTCCACTGATCTGATACTGATGACCAATCCTAAGGACAGGCCATCAATATAAAAATCCTGGAATCCCATCTAATAAAGTGATGGCGTATCGTTAGGATATGACATCATTTTGTGACCGGTGGGGGTCCAACTTTTGGAACCCCACAATCCTTGAACTTGTAATATCTTGCACTTTGTTGCTTTTCCTCTGCACAGACGCCCACTAAGAAGGGAATTGCAGCAAAGCTTCATTCACCAAACATGATGCCCACTGCAGCTCCTCACACCGCCAGGTGGCTGGGGTGCCGCTAAGGAAAACTTAGAAAGGGCCGCAGTGTTAAACTGGCATTACGTCCCCTTCCCTCTCAGGACCATAAAGTGACAGAGCTTTCTAGTGAATTCCATATTACCGAGCTCCGGTACAACTTACCAGAATGGTAGGTAGTGTATTAAAAAACGGGAGTCATCACCTCAGCATGAGAAAGCTAGACCCCTGCGCTATAACATGCTGCCGACAGATTGCAGCGCATTTCATGGTGACAGGTCCTCTTTAAAGGTTTTACTGGTCATGGAAATACCACAGACCAACAGTGGTGACATTTTTTCTAAATTGGAGCGTCACTGACCTATTGCCATGAGCTTCAGAAAGCAGAATAGTAACAGATCTGTAAGACAGGACTGGACATGCTGTATCTAGACTCAGTACAGCCCGCTGCATCACACATAGAATCATGACAGTAAAGAGGTTTCCGAGGCTTATATACTGATGACCTATTCTCAGGAGTCCAACTTCTGGGACCCCCGCTGATCAGCTGTTTGAGAAGACACCCACAGCTTTTCCTAGGCCAGTGAGGACACTTCCCTCGGTACAGAGCTGTGCTTGGTGAACACGGAAAAGGTCACCGCACTCACAGGAGCGCTGGTGCCCTCTCAAACAGCTGATCAGCAAGGTTCCGGATGTCAGACCCCCACTCATCAGATCCTGATGTCCTGAGGATAGGTCATCAGTTATAAAGTCTTAGAAAACCCTTTTAAAGGAATTAAGCCACAAAAATATTCTGCAGTTTTCAAACCAGCACCTGGGTCTGAATGCTTTTGTAATTGCATGCTATTCAATTAAATGTATCTGGTTAGATGAAGCTATCCACAGAATTGGTGATAAATATTAGACTGGTGGAAGCTGTAGCACTGGGACCCCCCTACCGATCACGAAAACCCCTACAATACCCTGAAATATATGAGTGGCAGGTTGGGCAGGCGCGCGGCCGCTCCATTGATTTCTATGGGAGTTCCTTAAATAGTTGAGTATAGTGCTTCATCTTTCAACTGCCTCCCGAGCTGTGATATGGAGAGAACTGCAGCAGAAAGGACACACCCCTCGAGCTGCAGCAGAAAGGACACACCCCTCGAGCTGCAGCAGAAAGGACACTCCCTTTGAGCTGCCAGCTTGATATAAATCTAGCAGAGCAATGAATGTGGAGATCTCTGGATCCATGTGAGGTACAGGGCTGGTTCTGGCTTTGTTAGAAAGAGACTGTCATATACTATATGATGTCTGATCTTCATTTTTTACATTAACCACAGAATAACCCTTTAAGCATTGCCCAATACAAACTATAAACAATGGTAACTTCAACAGTGTGCCCCCACCACAGAGAGCCAGGCAGACAGATAACACGCACCATTCTCAGAAGGCTGAATTTCCGGGCAGATTTGAGGAAATTTACTACTCTGGGGTCACATCCTGTAACAGCATTCCATGTGAAGGATGGAGCTGCAAGACATCGCAAGAATCCATAAATATCTGACTCCTCCGCCTTCCATCTGGAGATCCCTCGCACTCCTAGTTTCATTTTGCTTAGTACATGTTTACTTAAAGGGTTAACAGAAAGAAAAAAAAAGACACAAATCTGAAAGTCTTCCTTCAGCGCTGTGAATAAAACCGTACCTCACCGCACTGTGGTATTCCGCAGAAGCCGTCCTACCAACTTTCAAATGCAAATTCTGCAGCCTCAAAAGTGTCTCCACTGTCTGATTTCTGTATAACTTTCCACCACTGAAAGACTTCTGCAAAACCCGTCCCCAGCAACAAATCTGCCATGTGTGAACACGTTCTACAACTGCGAGGTGCTGATAAATCTGTCATGTGTAAACAGCTGCAAGATGGTGATAAATCTGCCCAATAAGCACAATGAGGACTACTTTATACAAGACAATCTTATCCAGCTCTCCTCGCCTGCCCCACCGACACTGGGTATGGACGTCCGCACCATGGGTGGAGCAGTCGCTGAGGTCTCCTCACGACGTTCAGAAAGCATCTTGCCTGGATCCTATCAATTGGGAAATCAGCAACCTCCGCTATTGTGAAACTACAACTCCCAGCATGCTACTTTCACTTCTGTGGGAGTTCAGAGAACAGCCAAGCAAGTGTGCATGATGGGAGGTGTAGTTTCACAACATCTGGAGTACCGGAGGTTGCTGACTCCTGAGCTAGACAAACTGCAGTTCATATCTGACCAGTAAGAAACATGATTATTTCTAGGGTACAACCACATGGGGAGAAATACTTGCTGCGGATCTGTGTTAAAGGGGTTATCCTATGACTAATGTAAAAAATAAAAATCAGGCTTCATATAGTACATGACAAAGCTAGAACCAGCCCTGTACCTCACACGGATCCGGAGATCTCCCCATTCATTGCTCTGCTAGATTTATATCAAGCTGGCAGCTCAAGGGGAGTGTCTTTTCTGCTGCAGCTAAGGGGGCGTGTCTCAGCTCTCCCTATCACAGCTCAGGAGGCAGTTGAAGGATGAAACTGAGCATGTGCGGCCTTCTCAGTGAGCCGGACAAAGAAATAAGAAAAAAAAACAAACAGCAGGTGGCGCTATACAGATACATTTTATTTGATAACTCAGTGACTATACTACATTTTTAATTACATGCAATTGGAAAAGTATTCAGATCCAGGTGCTGGTTTGAAAACTGTAGAATATTTTTTGTGACACATCCCTTTAAATGTGGATTTGTTGCAGATTTTGGGGTGGTTGTGCTACAGATCCTCACTTTGCACTGCAAAAAGTGAACTTCAAGGAAGATTAAATGAGGTTTTCTGGGTGTATAAAATTGATAACCTATTCTCAGGAGAGATCATCAATATATATCCGAACCCCCCTGTGAGAAGAAAGTGGTGACAGCCGCGGTCTCCTCCCTCGGTTTAGCAAGCACAGCGTTGTCAATTGTATTGCATCTGAGCCCCATTCACTCTGTGACCGATAAACGCAACGTCATTGGTCTAGGAAGTGGCCACGGCGCTCCTGAGTGCTGTGGCCTCCTTAAACAGCTGATCAACGGGGGTGCCAAGATTCAGACCCCAACCAATGTGATATTTATGACCTATCCTGAGGAAAAGCCATCAATATCAAAAACTCAGAGAGCTCTAGGTGTAGTGGTAACACCCCCGTCTTTCCTAGAGGCTCATTTGAATATATTAAAACTTCATTATTCTCAGCAATGTGGAAACATATGAACATGGGACCAACACAGATGTCTTTAGCTGCCAAGTGCACATGTAACAGGTCAGCCAGTGTCATAGGTACAAATCTGCTGACAGATGCCCTTTAACATTTCTGCAGTTTACTGCTGAACTATTGGGTGAGGGACCGCTGCACTTATGGTCACATGACCGTGATGTCACTGTATAGGTCCTTAAAGGGGTTCTCCGGGAATTAAGAAAATGAAAATACTGAATTATTACTTTATTATAAATATATTCCCAAATACCTTTCATTATTTATAATGGCTCGTTTTGTCTAAGGAGCAATCATTAGGAGAAACAAAATGGCCGCCGTCCTATTAGTACACACAAAACCTGTCCTAATCACACAGGAGGACAAGTTACTTCACAACACTGAGGTAAAGAGCTGCCTCATCCTCCTCTCTGCTCTACTTGTCAGGGATTATGATCCTGAATACAGATTAATATGATATTTAGCTGAATCTTTGTGGGAATGGAGTTCATGAGAAGAGATGAAGTACAGAAAGAACGCACAAGACAGACTGTGGTAATACAAGTCCTGCTGCTTATTACCCACATCTGCTCATGAACTCCATTCCTACAGAGATTCAGCTAAAGATTTTATATATTCAGGATCATAATCCCTGACAAGCAGAGAGAATGAGGCAGCTCTTTACCTCAGTGTTGTGAAGTAACTTGTGCTCCTGTATGATTAGGACAGGTTTTGTGTTACTAATAGGACGGCGGCCATTTTGTTTCTCCTAATCATTGCTCATTGCAAAATGAGCAATTATAACTAATGAAAGGTATTTGGGAATATATTTATAATAAAGTAATATTTAAGTATTTTCATTTTCTTAATTCCCAGAGAACCCCATTAAGCTCTCCTAACCACTGAACTGATATAACACTAACACAGGGATGGCATTATCATTGGAGCTTCTGCTTTAGGGTCTCTGCTTTGTGCCACTACCTGCCACCGGTGGTGACCTTCAAACCTTTGTGTGGGCGTGGCTCACACTTTAAGAAGTGCTTTACTTAAAGGAGCTTTTCCACCTCCAACACCAAATATCTTGGTAGCCCCCTCCACAGATCTTGAGAACACGGGTGCAGTCTCCAGTCTCTGGAGGACAGTTGGCAACGCATGGTCACTTACTACTGACAAGGAGTTACGTGGTTGCCTATCGCAGCAAATTGCTATATTTTCTGGCTGCTAAAAGGTCCGAAATCCAGGGTTCAGTCTGATCCAATGGATTAAACCCTTCAGTCTGTATCCTTTCAATTCTCTGTAGCTTATCAAGATGATGAGGCAGTAGAGTAACATTACAGGGTTTGTTTATAGTCTGTTGCCATGGATACACATAGGTCTGCATCAGAGCTGTATACACGAATTAGTAACCAAGCAAATAAAGTATGCCGTAGGCAATGTGTCAGGGAGGCTGACTTTATGCTGTGCTTCTCATGTATTTGTTCTTTGCTGAAATGCCCAATCAGGAAAGCACAGAAATAATACCGCCATAAGCGCCTTACCTGGTTCCAGTTTGATAACTTTAATCGCTGCCAGTTCCCCGGTGTTGACATTTCGAGCCTGAAAAACAAAAAGCAAACAAAGCCTTTAAGACACGCTCCAAGCCCTGCAAACACAGCGACTACTGAAATCCCGCAATGAGGAAGTAGTCAGAGACGCGCAACGTAGGAAACGTCGTTCAGATTTCAGTCAATAAATCCAACACATTTTCCACTGTAAATGCCAAACATTCCTAAAATATGATGTCCCAGACAACGAAGAAAGGAACGGTAGCGCATCTACTAAATATGTTCTCCTTGTTTCTGTAAGGCTGGAACGGCACGTGCAATTTTCAATGAGAAGAGGCAGCCTAGTCTGTGCACTTTCCATTTCTTTTGGATTCATGCCTGGCTTTGGTTAAAAAAAAAAAAACTGTATCTGCATCTACGATTCTGGAAAAAAAGCTGTCCATGCACTAAAGGGGTGGTGCAAGAACAGATGGGGGTCTTGGCCCGACCTGTATAGGGACTCTTCCTTACCTGCTTCCCCGCTCCTTCTCCTCCCAGCCAGCCTGGGCTTCCCTTCTGTAAAATTCCAGTTTGATGTCGCCTGCAGCCAATCACTGGCCGCTGAGGTGACCCGATCCCCTTGTGTCATGTCACCATTTGTCATTACGTGAGGGGAGCTGGTCACTGCTGCAGTCAGTGATTGGCTGCAGGTGATGTTAAACCGGATGTTTACAGCGAGGGAGCCCAGAGGAGCATCGCTGGCCTGCAGGAGAAGGAGCCAGGATAGGTTATTTAAAGGGGTTTTCCCATCTTAGACAATGGGGGTATATCGCTAGGGTATGCCCCCATTGTCTGATAGGTGCAGGTCCCACCGCTGGGACCTGCACCTATATCGAGAACGCAGCGGGGTCCGGCCACCACCAGGCACAGCTCCCCGCTGCTCCCATAGAAACGAATGGGAGCGCACCGCGCATGTGTGGCCACCGTTCCTATTCATTTCTATGGAGCCGACGGAAATAGCCGGCCCCACAGAAATGAATGGAGGGCGGCCGCGCATGCGAAGTGCTGTTCAGCCGACAGCAATCCTTTCATTCAGCCGAGCATGCATGTGGTCTCAATAGGAGGGGGGAATAAGCTGCCACCAGACAGCTCTGGCAATGGCTTACCTCCTTTAAGAACAAAGGGACTGCATTATAAATGCTTTAGACCAACGTCGAATGCGCCAACCCTTCTTACCCCCGACTTCTGACATTGGAGGAGAGTTGGCACACATCTTACACATTGGATGGTTAGCCCATCCTGATGAAATTAGCAGATTCGTCCATGGTGTATGGCCACCTTTGGGCTACCCAGATGTAATAGATCTCCATGAGTGGACCATACATTTAAGGTAGTCGTACACACTAGAGGAAAGTGGCCGATTCTTTGTCCCCCATAGGAGATAACCTGTTGCCAGAAACATCCCCTCTCCCCAATGAAAACACATGATACCCTTATAACTGTACTGAAAAGGTGCTTCACCCTCTCTGTAGCATCCACAGGACATAAACTGAATTGCTTAGAGCTATTCTTCTTCTACACAGGTGCCCAAGTCCTGGATGGACAAGTTCTTCCCCACACCTACAGCATGATCATAAGGTATAGTCTAAGCATTTCTACAAGGCTACGAAAAACTGGTTCCTAGTATGAAAAATCATAAACTGCTTGCACCTTTGATTTACCCCACGTACCGATCCCATGCCCCCTTTTATAAGAAGCCTTTTGCCTGGAAGTACACAGGGTGCAGTGAAATGAATGTAATGCGCTAAGCATCTTAGCTGACCTCACTTGATGTGCGATGACAAAACTGTCTGTTCCGTTAATGTCATACTAAGGCGTTCAGACTCCAAGAAGCCAGTTTCTATTTATACACAGACTGTGCCCACATTTCACATAATTAAGCGCAGGATTACCGGGAAATAAAGATATACAAGGTACAGAATCCATCACTGGGCCTTACCGATCTGCTACTAGATCTCACAGGGCACAGTCCAAAGCGGTTTGGCACACTGCGCACATTGTTGTTCAACACATTAGGAAAAAATCCATTTGATCCAAAGAAAAGTATCTTAAGGGTACGACCACAAATTCATGAAAATACATCGGAAAAGTCGGCGGCACTTTTTACCACAGCTCTGCAGCGCAAACCTTGAAAAAAACCTGACAAAACCTTCATGCAGGAAACGCATTTTTGCCATGGAAATAGCCGTGGACTTCACAGGACGCAGCGCTAAACAAGATGCCTGGACGCGGCATAAAACAAGATGCCTGGGCGCGGCGTAAAACAAGCTGGATACATCCTAAGAGCCATAAGGATGATAAGTGGGAAGGTTATCAGACTCATCAAAACTGTCTTCATCTCCTTAATTCTACTTTCTGCCACTTTAATTTTACATTGTTGTTCAACCTCATGAGAAAAAGAACCTTGTCATAACTCCTAAGGGGAGAAAAACTTCATTCTGACCACAAACTGGCAAACAGACAACTCCCATGGATGCACATACCACATCGTGTTATTCACGCATTAGCCTTTCAGGCGCCGCTTTCCTAGGAAAATGTCATCCACTAATGATTCTGCTGCTTTAAGGATGCTTTGGTATTTTGTAGTGGAGACTATTAATACTATTGTGTAAGGTCCATAGAGCCTTCCATGAAACATTATAGGTCTGGGATATGTTATTTTACTCACTTATATAGCGCTGGCATATTCCGTAGCGTTTTACAGGAGATGATGGACACTAAAAGTGGCCCTGGAAAAAAAACTTAAATGTGGCCCCATGTTGTAGGCGGGTGCAAACTGAGAGAAGGCAACATAATTTGGTAGGGACAACAGAAGCAGGAGAAAGAGCAATACCATACACAGCTATATACTGCCCCAACTGAACCAAATACCACAGTGCAGCACAACATACTTCCACCTGTGCCACAGTATTCAACTGTATTGGTGTCCTGAGGACGTCAATACGGTTGAATTCAGGACGGCTGCTGGCCAGGGAGTCGGAAAGAATCAGATCATTATGTACCCAGCGGCCATGAGGAGGGGTGGGTGTCCTCCTAGAAATCGGCCCACCGGGAAATGTCCTTGTAGGGTCTATGGCCAATCCGCCCCTGGTTTCCAATGGGACTCACAATCTAACTTCCCTATCAGTATGGAGTATGGGATTAAACCGTAGTTCCCAGAGGAACCCGACACAAACATGAGAACATACAAACTCCATGCAGACTAGCACCGGAGGACCGGGAAGCGATGAAGGCTCTGTACTCACCGCTTCCTGGTCCTCGGCTGTGCTGTGGCTGCGCACAGCGTGAGGGCGCTCTTTTTAATTTATTATACATGAGGCAATAGGGGCTGATCAGAGACAATGGGGCTGCTGGGGGCTAACATGAGAGGCAATGGGGCTACAGAGGGCTGATATGAGGCAATGGGGGCTGCTGGGGGTTAATATGAGAGGCAGTGGGGGCTGCTGGGGTCTGAGATGAGGTCTGGGTTACACTGGGATTTACTTTCTATGCGTTTTAACAATAGAAATGTTTCTCAATGTTCCCATGTGATAAAAAATGATAATGATAAAAAAAAAAATCGCAACGCAGTCTGGTAGACATCAAATAAGAGACAAAACCCAGGAGGAAGTATTTCTGGAATCCTCACCATGACTAAGGCTTTTGGATTTAGTCTGCAAGAAAGCTTGATTTTTTTTTTTTTTATTTTAAGGGAAACTGAACTTGTTTAGTCAAAGTAATATTAAAGGGTTTGTCTGGCACTTAAAATAGAATAGTGTAAAATAACCACTCGGACACTTCCTGGGGCTCCCGCCTCTGTACATCCAGGTCACTCACTCCGCAGCATGTCAACTATTGTTCTGTCTTTTTTTTTTTTTTTTGAGATCAGCAGCAAAAGTGTTTCAAATCTGAACCAAAAATGCATAAAAAAAAACACAAAAAAGTGCCGAATCCACAATAAACAGTGCAGATTTATGTGGGGTTTTTTTGCGTGGTTTTGGTGCAGATTTGTATGCATAAAATCCACATGAAATCTGCACCAGCATTTTTATTGCCATTTTGGTGCGTTTTGGATGTGGCTTTTGTTGCGGATTTTAGTTTGGATTTTCTGTTTATGTTAAAGGGGTTATCTAACCCCTACAATGCCCCTCAAAATGTCCGGGCCCCTCATACTGGTCATACTTAATCAGTTCCCCGGCACCTGCTTCGCTTCTGGGGGGCAGCCCGGGTTTAGCCAATAGCAGACCGCGATGGGGGACGAGCCTCTGCTGTGTCACCCCACGATGTTAGGCTTCATTCACACGACCGTATGCGGAACCATTCATTTCAATGGGTCCGCAAAAAAAACGGAAGGTACTCCGTGTGCATTCCGTTTCCGTATGTCCGTATTTCCGTTCCGCAAAAAAGATAGAACATGTCCTATTCTTGTCCGTTTTGCTTACAAGGATAGGCATTGTTACAATGGATCCGCAAAAAAAACGGAAACACGGATGCCATACGGAACGTCATCCTTTTTTTTTGCGGATCCGCAATCTGCGGACCGCAAAACACATACGGTCGTGTGAATGAAGCCTTAGGGAGGCTCGTCTAACCTATCCCCCACCCCCCATGTCCAGATGTTCTGATCCGGGAGATGCAGTGGCGGCTGTGCGGGCATCAGATACTGATGACCTATCCTTAGGAAACACTCCGACAACCCCTATAAATGTGTGCTACATATTTAAAGAAGAACTCCCGCAAAAAATATTATTCTCTGACCTGTTAGAAAGGTGCATGATATAATCTGTAGTGATTGTCATTTTCTTATCAGTGACTGTTTCTGTGAGTAAAAACCTCTCTTCTTATTGTAGCTGGGTCATGTGACCAACTCCCTGACCTCCAACTGACCCAGGACAGAAAGCCAGTAACTGCTCTATTCATTCCTATGGGAGCCTCACTTTCAGTCTCATAGGAATACATAGAGAATTAGACTTCCTGTCCACACATAAGTCTATGTGTGAGTTGGTGGGTCTAATTGCTGGTCACATGACACAGATAAGAAACTTCAGGATGATATAAGTCAAAAATTCAGACACTGGTAAGAAAATGACATTCACTACAGATTTTATCATGTACATTTCTAGCAGGACATGGAATAAAATTTTTGTCGGGAGTTCTTTAAGTAAAAGGTTATGTTATTACTTTTAGGGTCCGTTGCCTTGCTTTGGATGCGCTAGAACTAGGCACCAGCACAGCCCTGCACGCCGGTACACAGCACCTCTTGCGGACAGCTGATCGGCAGGGGTTCCAGGAATTGGACCCTCAAGTCAATGTGATGGTGATGAACTATCCTGAAGATAGCCTGGGTAACACTGCGTGGAAATATTTTCATAGGCATAGCATGAGAGGAATTAGGAAACAAAGGAGAGGGTTTTCTGCAGGTAATACACCTGAGCTATACGTTTCATCACAGGCTTTCCCAGCCGCCATTAGTTAATAATGCATGCAGCTTTTTACTTTTCTGAGCATTTATATTTATGTGAATCAATGTACTCAGAAGAATATTAGTCACTGCACAACTGAACCGACAAATACTTTTCACACCTCTAAATAGACGCCTGAGGAACACAGATATCTGAGAGGATAGACTTCAAACATCTTATGCTTTCCTTCAGTCCCCAGAAGCTGGCTCTGAGCCATCTCCATAGCGGATATTGTAGGCTTCAACTGGATCTTCTCACCATCTACCTGAAAGGCCACGGACTGTCTCATGTTCACACAGTGTCAACTAATGTGGCTTTTACCTCAACAGACGGCAGTCCGGGGTGACATTACTGAAAAGCTAACCTATCCAATGGAAACAAATGAATTATTTACAGCGGACATCATGAGGCGTCAAAGAGGTAAAGGCCACCCTCCACTTCAAGAAAGAAAGTCACGTTAACTGGAGAATGAACAGAACACTTACCTGCTGCCCTCTTTTCACCTTTTCTACTGCATATCCGCCATTTCCCAGGCTCCTCTTCTGTCATCCAAGATGACCGCACCGCTTCTGATGCACACTGCGTTTGATAGTCTAACAAACTTCCTGCGGCCCTTGGGTTGATCAGCACTGCAGGAAGTGCCTTGGACTACCGATGTGAAGTATGCATCAGGTAGTCTGAGAAGAGGTGCGGCCATCTTGTATGCAGGAACTGGCGGATCTGCAGCTGAAAAGAAGGACACCGTGTAAGTATTTTGTTCACACTCCAATAAACGTGATTTTTTTTCCCTTGAACCGGATAGTCGCTTTAAAGGGCTTGTCTAAGGTTTTGATAGTGATGAACTAGCTTCAGGATAGGTCACCAATATCAGATCGGTGGGGTTCAACTCCCAGCACCCCCAGTAATCAGCCGTTTTAAAAAAAGCATGGTGGTCCAGTGAGGACAGCGGCCTCCTCACACTGCCATACATTACATAGTGGTTGCGCTAGGTACTGCAGCTCAGGCCCATTCACCTGAATAGGACTGAGCTGCACCTAGGCCATGTAACTAACAAACATGAGGTTACTGGCCTAGAAAGACTGCAGGACTCACTGGAGAAATCAGATCACCACTGATCAGATACTGATGATCTATCCTGAGGTCATCAGCATTAAAATGTTGGACAACCCCTTAACTGGTTCAAGGCACAATGCAAGCTAATGGCTGACTTACAGTATGTATTAAGTATGAAATTTAGGATATTTTTAGCTGCACACACAAACTGACTCACACATATTCATAATTAAACTGATACAATTTTATAAAATTATTTATTTTTTTTGCTTTAATTCTTGACATTTCACAAGATTTCACAAGGCAAAAACAATGGGACCAAAGGTGGCCATGCACATTACATTAGGTTGGCTGAGCCCACCAATTTCAGTGGAACCAGCCCACCATCTAATGCAGTGATGGTGAACCTTTTAGAGACCGAGTGCCCAAACTGTAACCCAAAACCCACATATTTATCACAAAGTGCCAACACGGCAATGTAACCTTAATACCAGTATAGTATATATTCTATGTGCTTTATCATTTCGCTATAGTAGCCTTCCTATATTCAGTGCACTGCCTGTGCTGATGAATGGCATATTGGTACACCATAGACTTTTACCAGGTTGTGGGTGCCCACAGAGAGGGCTCTGAGTGCCACCTCTGGCACCCTTGCCATAGGTTCGCCACCATTAATCTGATGTGTTGATTCATTAATTCAGTATATGTTGGGGGGAGGTGGAGAAATTGGGCATATTGAATTTCAGCACAACCGATCCTTTTTTTCTCAAGGGAGATAAGCAAACACTAGAAGTGTCCATCAGCAGCTTTCTTACCTCTCCCCACTCAGAGTCTAACGAAACATTGCTGAACCAAGCGTTTCTGTATACGGGAGGATGTGTGTGTGTGGGGGGTTGGTCAGGAGGAATAGCTGTCGGCTAAAAGCTCAAGCAGAAATATGTAGGCATGACACTCTTCTGATTGAAACGTAGATTTATCAAACTGGTCCATAGGATTCCGCCGTTCATTTTTTAGAGCTCCTTTGGAAAATTAAAGGATCAGTCTGATTGGTTGCTACAAAGCCAGTTTTCCTTTGCATTAGTTGTGATATATCCCCAAAGCACAGCGGCTACACAATGTATGGTGCTTGGAAAGCTCTGGTGAGTGCAGTGGCTCCGTGAAACAGCTGATCAGCGGATGGTGCTAGGACTCAGATCCCCCCCGATGTGATAATGATGGCCTATCCTGAGGATAGTTCATCATTATCAATTCCTGGATAACCCCTTAAAAGAAAGTATGATTTATTTTATACCACGCAGAGTCTTTTTTAAAGGGAGTCTTTCACCTGTTTTTCACCACATAACTATACCTGTGTGCTATACTATACCAAATATAACACATACCTGTGTGCACTTTGTGTCTGTATTACATGTCCAGGAAAAGCACTTTTATTCTGCTTGAAAACAGCTCCCAAGTGCCCGGCTCTGCTGCTGCAAATGCCCAAAGCAAACCAGACTGAAGAGGGTTGGGCTGCTTTAGCTGCTCTTATCTTGGGATTGGTAGCAGATAGAAAAATGGTTCTGACCTTCTGTGAAAGCTGACATTCCAAGCTTTTAAATGATACCAACATCATTATATCCAGTCTATCAGAAGTCATAGCTGTTAGAAATTGAGTCGGGAAAGAAAGCGGTTTTTAGTTTTACTTTCAGCTCGGCACTTGGGAGCTATTTTCCAGCAGAATAAAAGCACTTTTTCTGAACATGTAAGGCTTCGTTCACATCATGGATTCAGCACATAACTGAGCCAAATGGAGACTACGGACCCCATTCGGCATCATCAAAAGATGATTTTGGAGTGGAGACAAAAGTTGTGCATGCAGGACTTTTGTATCCGCTTCAAAAATCATCTTCTGAGCAGCTCCGTCCGGCTCAGTTATGTGCCGAACGCGTCCTTTCCGTTCTCCTGCTCCTATAACGGAGCAAGAGAACGGAAAGGCTGAACGCTGATGTGAACAAAGCCTAATACAGACACACAGTACACACAGGTATGTCTGGGATGTAACATGTAATACAGACAAACAGTGCACACAGATATGTCTGGGATGTGACATGTAATACAGACACACAGTACACACAGGTATGTCTGGGATGTGACATGTAATACAGACACACAGTGCACACAGGTATGTCTGGGATGTGACATGTAATACACACACAGTGCACACAGGTATGTCTGGGATGTGACATGTAATATACACACACAGTGCACACAGGTATGTCTGGGATGTGACATGTAATACACACACAGTGCACACAGGTATGTCTGGGATGTGACATGTAATACAGACAAACAGTGCACACAGATATGTCTGGGATGTGACATGTAATACAGACAAACAGTGCACACAGATATGTCTGGGATGTGACATGTAATACACACACACAGTGCACACAGATATCTCTGGGATGTGACATGTAATACAGACAAACAGTGCACACAGATATGTCTGGGATGTGACATGTAATACACACACACAGTGCACACAGGTATGTCTGGGATGTGTATGCAATCTTATGTGGGGCACTGCTGTTAGTTATATGGGTGAAAAACAGATGAAAGACATACTCTAGGGGATTTCTGGCCGTCCATTTTTCATTCATTCCTTCTGGCACACACCAAAATACTTCCACACAGCTCAGATCCTTACATAGTCACTTCCTGATATTTCATTGTCACAGCCCACATTCTACTGACAGACTCACAGGGCAATGGTATTGGTATGATGGACTGTGGTATCTGGCTCTGTTGGGGTGGTATAATGTGCCATAATATGGTATTGTTGCCCCTGCCTTTCATCAATTTGGACCAGACTACAAAACGGGGCCACTTTTAGTATTTTTTCCAGGGCCACTTTAAGAAAGAAAAGACAGAAAATACAAAGGGTGCTACTAGAGCATCTCAGCTCTGTACAGAAAAAAGGACGCCATATTTTTAGTAAAGACCAACTTTTAGCTCAAAAAGAGTACAATGCAGTACTTTGCCCCCAAAGGTGTACATGCTTATGCCTCTGGAGCTTTCAGTGGCTCTGGAGCTCAACATGACAGGGACATCCAAGAACAATTTAGAAAGAGACTTTCTCCCTAGAGAGGAAACAAAGGAAATGCTGTGCATACCATTCCCTTATGGAACATATAAAACAATTTTTTTACTTAAGGGAAAGCGAAAATGACAAACGAGAACAGTCTGTAAAAAATTATTTTTGGGCCAGATGACCATGACCCTAATTCCCAGTGACAGAAATGTTGCCATTTCCACTACTGCATATTTTAAATTCACCACTTCAGGCGTACCCCACGTGTAAGCGTACAGAATATTTTATTTGAGAGTAAAATTTTGCTTGAAAAATGACAATACACGTTCCAACTGAATATACTGGAAAACAGAACACGTCGGCTAACTGCACAGGTTGTGAATCACGTGCGTTTTTTTAGTGCTGATTTTCATGCGAAAAAAAAATGCAGCACCAGCAAATTGAATGAAATTTGACAAGCTTCATGTACACTTTGCATAGATTTTCCGTGTGGAAATTTACCTGAAAAGAAGATTTTGAAATCCACAGAACATCAATTGTTTCTGTGTATTTTTAGAGTAGATTTCACACTTTGCAATTAAATCAGGGCCTCAATATCCACAAGTACCACATACTGTGGAAATCTACGCAAAAATCTGTAACAAAACCCTGTTAGAAAACCCTCACACGTGTGCAGGTAGTCATACAATGTAAGTAGCAATATAGTAATATATAGGGAGCACTACTGGAAGTAGCAGGAGGCCTCCTCAAGAGAAGTGGTCCGTTAGCACTTCTGCATTCTTGACCATTTCTACATATCTCTTACATGACGGCTCTGTAGAAATTATGGGATTTGGATGGTTAGACAGCTTTTTATCCGATGATTCAAACTGCAATTTGGCCAACGTAACTTATAAAAAATGCAGTTTTGAAAGGAAAGGAGTAGAGCTTAAGTGTAACAAGAGCAATGGTGACACCCTTATTACACCAAAGGCCTAGTTTGCATATTAAGAAAAGACATCATAACTCAGGAACAGAGTCTCAGATCAACAGTGTTTTAATCAGATGAACCACACAGTTGTATAGGAAGGTCACTGAGGACAGAGTCCCTTTATGAACATTACCTTATCTTACATCACCTATTTAACCAGCAAGTGTAAAATCTAGGATTTTGGAGAGATTTGTGAGACCGGACCAGTTCACATCTCTGAGCCCAATGATTGGCTGAGCAGTCACATCCACAATGGATGTGACATCACCACTTCTGTATCAATTGTAGCGGGCGAGTAAAGTTTTATTCTTTGTTTTATAAGGCCCTCTGCTGCCCCAAAAGTTCAAAAATGTGAAAGCTCCATCTAGACAATCCCATCTGGTTCAAGAAAAAAAAACCTCACATTTTTGGGGGAAAGAATATAACACTTATATAGTGACCTCCTTTTTATCTTTTCAGCCTCAGATCCACAGACCTCAGTCATCTGTCACCACTCCTCAGACTGCCTGATGCCTACTGTGCATTTGGTAGTCCAAGACACTGTCCTCAGATTGGCCAACGTTACTCAAGTGCTCAGTGCTGGACAACTCATGAGCAGGGCTGGACAAGTCGGAAGTGCCCCGGGCTACCAATGCGGTGCGGCCATCCTGGATGACAGAAGGGGAGCCTGGGAGTCAGCGGATCTATAACTAAAATGATCAGATGGAGAGCACCGGGTAAGGGTTGTGTTCCTCAGCCAATGTGATTTGTTTTTTCTTGAACTGGAGCGTGACTATAACTGTTCAGCTCAAAGATTAGTCAGTATGCTGGCCCTGGCAGTAGACCAAGGGGTAAAGCAGCTGTGCAGAAGTCAAGCTGTGTCAATGTCCATCTCAGATTGCATAAATAGGCTGCATTCAGATGGCTGTAACAGCCTTATGTAACGTAACAAGAATGGGATCGGATCCTGTCAGGACAAAACAGGGAAACCTTTCCCAACGGTTTTGTTTGGGAAAGGTTTCCCTGCTTTGTCCAGACCATTCTTGGCATTAAGTATACAGCACCCACACAGATCCATATTACAGGCGTCCGAATGCAACTTTAACCAGAAGTTTAAAAAAAAATGCATTTTTAGGTGGACAACTACTTATGTAAGGACAACCCAGGGAAACTATTCCCAATGGTTTTCTTTCACAATGGTTTCCCTGCTTTGTCCTGACCGTTCTTGAGATCAAATAGACCTCTCACACAGAGCCAAACTGCGAAGTGCAACTGTTGTTCCAAAAATGCATTTAGTTGGAGAACTCCTTTAAAGAGGAGCTTTCATGCATTTTTTTTTTACAGTAGTTACATACCGTAACTCGTAGGGTACCCCCACTGATGCTGCCACCCGTGACCGTTCTTCAAAATAGCGCTCCTGCGCCCCCCTGTATTTTTTCTGCTCAGTATGTTAATCCTGAGCATCGGTACAGGGAGGAGGAGACGCCCGGGTTTCTCAATGGGCATCTCCTTCTCCCTGGCTGTGCCGCGATCCAATCACATCGGAGAGCGTCACAGCCAGGGAGAAAAAAACTCCTTGGCTGTGACGCTCTCTGATGTGATTGGATCGCGGCACAGCCAGGGAGAAGGAGACGTCCATTGAGAAACCCGGGCGTCTCCTCCTCCCTGTACCGATGCTCAGGATTAACATACTGAGCGGGAAAAATACAGGGGGCCGCAGGAGCGCTATTTTGAAGAACGGTCACGGGTGGCAGCATCAGTGGGGGGTACCCTACGAGTTACGGTATTTAGCTACTGTAAAAAAAATGCCTAAAAATGATCCATGGCTCAGAAACGTCTCTTCATTACAATGTACACATAACATCTGTAATGAATGTATTTAAAGATGAGCACCTTGTAAAGCGGCTTGTTTGTCCGTGGGCCTGCCTTGGGATTATTTCGGCTTTAACCACATTACATCTCCCTGCATTTTAAATGGCTTTGCGATCAGTGGATTAGGAGACCTGTATACAGCCTTGTTAAGCCACGCAGCATAATAATGGAGGAGATAAAAAAGAAGCCTTGTAACAGCCATGAACCTAGATGATGAAGCACCGAGGAATGACGGCCTTGTTATAATGAGCCGGGCAGTGACACATCCTGCTTAATATCTGCTGCGTTGCTCAATCACATGTATATGTAAAAGACAGAGAGCAAAAAGATCCTTGAATTTCACTCACACTGAAAAACTACTGCCACAGTCACCTCGGTTGCACCTGGACAGAAAGATAGTTCCCAGAATTCCAGAGGAGTATGTATGGCCTATAAGTCTCCTCATACTGATTAAGGTGCCCTCTCCCCAAGGAGAGGTAGTACCCCCAAATCCTGACAGGCCTCTCGCCCAGTTAAGCCAGTACTCTCTGCTCTGCACTGATGAGGGGCAATCACCCTGAAACAGCTGTCTGCAGATGAGATGCTGGCTTATTTAATATCCAAGTCATGTCTCAAGGTCTATTTAAAGGGTCGAACATTGACTTATAGGATAGCTGCCTTTCATCTGGTGGCATCGGAGTCAGAGCTTGTTAAAGGGAATCTTTCACCTGTTTTTCACCAACATAACTAAGAGCACTGCCCCATAGAAGATTGCAGACACATCCCAGACATACCTCTGTGCACTCTGTGTCTGTATTCCATGTCCAGGAAAAGCACTTTTATTCTGCTGGAAAACAGCTCCCAAGGTCCCAGCTCCTCTGACCAAAGTGCCCAAAGCAAACCAGACTGAAGAGGGGAGGGCTGCTTCAGTTGCTGATATCTTGGGATTTGTAGCCACTAAAAATATGAACCTGATCTTGTTTGAAAGCTGTCATTCCAACATTTCACACAATATGCAAATCCTAGCATTATATCCAGTATATAAGAAGATATAGCCATTAGAAATCGAGTCAGAAGTGAAAGCTGTTTTTATTTCACTTTCAGCTGGGCACTTGGCAGCTGTTTTCCAGCAGAATAAAAGTGCTTTTCCTGGACATGGAATAAAGGCACAAAGTGCATACAGGTATGTCTGGGATGTGTCTGCAATCTTCTGTGAGGCAGTGCTCTTAGTTATATTGGTGAAAACTTGGTGACAGACTCCCTTTAATAGCTCATTTGCCCCTCTTTCTTTTCAAAAAAAATGAATCCTCCATGGTGTCAAGAGTGTTTAAAGGGGTTGTGCAGATAAGCAGGGATGAGCAAACTAGTGTTTTACAAGTTCGAGTTCGTGGTTTATTACAATTCCAATAAGGATTCTGTTACCGCGGGCCATAACTGAATTCTATGACAGTGCCTTTAAGAGGCAATCAGTTTTACATTCAGTCATAATAGAAGTCTATGGGCCGCACAACGGATCCGTCTGGTCTCTGTTATGCATTCCGTCATAGAATTAGACCGTGGTAACAGAATCCATATTGGAATTGTAATAAACTCTGAACCCAAACTTGTAAAACACAATGTCGCTAGAGATAAGTATTCGATGGCTGAGGGTCCGACCACTGGAATCTCCAGTGATCACAAAAACAGGGGTCCGCAAGTGCTGCCGAACTGCCCCATGAAAATGGAGGGGTGGTGAGCGTGTGTGTCCTCAGCCCTATTCATTTCTGTGGGACAGCAAAGTAGAGTGCTCACAGCAGTCCCATAGAAGTGACTGGAGCGGAGGACGCACATGTGCACCACAGCTTCCTTCTCATTGGGCAGTTCAGCGGCACTTATGGACCTTTATTCTTAGTGATCACTGACGGTCCCTGAGGTCTGACTCCCAGCAATCACACACTTATCTCCATTCCTGTGGATAGGCATTAAGGGTTATTAGTGGCACAAGCCCTTTAGGTGAGAAAATAATGTTATACTGCTAGGTTCACATTATTTCTTTTTCCGGCACACTTAGCTGGTTCTGTATCTCCCATTCATAGAACATGCGCATCCACATCCCCAGTGGGAACAGGGATGAGGCAAACACCACTCTTGGGAATGGTTGGGGGTCCCGACGGCTGCAGAAGGAATGTGTTGGTATGGCGTATAATTGCTGCGGCAATGTAAACAGAGGCTGGAGAGGGACCCGGGGACTTCAGGCACTTCCAGGGTCTTACAGGAGAGCTTCAGACGTAGTGTATACATTGTATTCCGTGTTATGCGCTAATCAGCAGTGACCACTTGTAGTATAAACCCATGAACTGTGTCAGTGGAGAGAATCTCTATCCAGTGCTGACAAATATCATTGTATTCATTCATATTGAGTGCACATAACATTGCACAATGTCACTGCTTGCTAGGTGTTCTGATCTACAAATCTGAAACTCTACCCCCTTTGTTTCAGGGCTTTGGTAGAGCAAATTACTTCTAGAAAAAAAAGACTGCACAGTGGCTGGTACAGTGTGTATGCCGCTATGTAAGCAATGTGCAGTGGATGCCGAGCGACGTGATCTCAGCAGAAAATAGAATTGAGACTGATGTTGTAAACAGGAAGTGGCTATAAGCTGTGAATGCAATCGACTGAGAGGGTTCCACAATTTCAAGATGGCTATCACCACTTTTGGGTGACTAAACTGATTCTTTTTTGAGAAACAAAAAAATGAATAAGGAATATTGCCATTACCGCAAAAGATCTGGTCAATTCGGATGTGTAGTGATGCCCACAACACGGCTTTCAACTAGTATTGAGCAAACTTTGTGTTTCAAGTTCGGGTTATCTAAGAATTACGTTATGGATACTGCTACCACGAACTATAACTTAAAGGGAACCTGTCATCTCCGAAACACCCCCTGAACTAGAGTAAGCGGTGTATAGTGTAAGTGATGTCGAGTCCGGTTATGTAATTTTTATCTTCATACTCACTTCCATTCCGACTCTGTGCTCCCACAAACCTGCAGTAAAATGCACTCACTAGACTCCAGTGCTCACTCACATAATGGAGAGGACTCAAAGAAGAGTCCTGTCAATGTATTTTACTGCCGGTTTGTGGGAGCACAGCGTCAGAATGGAAGTGAGTATGAAGATAAAACTTACATATTCGGATTCAGCATCACTTACACTATACACCGCTTACTCTAGTTCAGGGGGTGTTTCGGAGATGACAGGTTCCCTTTAAAGAGGACCTTTCACCACTCCTGACATTACTGTTTTATTAGCTCCATGCATTCCCCATGTAACAACAATTCTGGAGCTCTATGTTGCTGCCTCCTGACGGCCAAGAACATGGAGCTTTAAGGCTCCATTCACACGTCCGTATTTTGTATCTGCATCCTTTCCGCAATTTCGGACAATTATGTGGATCCATTTATTTCAATGGGTCCCGAAAAAATGCGGACAGTACACCGTGTGCTGTCCGCATCTGTGTGTCCGTTCCGACTGTCCACATAAAGAAATCCTCCTGTCCTACTTCTATCCCGATTTTGCGGTCCGTAGCTCAATACATGTCCATGGAACCTCCAAAAATCCGGAAGACATGCGGAAAGGCATACGCATGTCATAAGCATTTGCGGATTCCGTTCCAGGAGGGTAGAAAAAAAATCAGACTGGATCGCTCCTTCAGTTTTTTTTCGGAAAAACGGAACGGATGTGCTTGAAAAACTGAGTTTTTTTCGCAACAGATCCGCAAAAAACTGACCGTTTTCCAGGATGTGCACAAATACGGACGTGTGAATGAAGCCTTAACCTGAGACCTTTTTTCCTGGCCTCCAGGCTTTTGATCACTCTGACAAAGCTGTCAAAGCGATCACAAATGCTTGTACTATCTCACTCTCATTACTGCCGGTCACAGAGCAGTTTACAACCACATATGGGGTGTTTCTGCAAACTTCAGAATCAGGAAAATAAATATTCAGGTTTGATTTGCTGTTTACCCTTGCTATTTTATGGGAAAAATGAATTAAAAATTGAAAATCTGCGAAAAAATATATATTTTTAAATTTCACCTTCCTTCTGTTTTAATTCTTGTGGGAAATGTAAAGGGTTAACAAACTTTGTAAAATCAGTTTTGATTACATTGGGGGCTGTAGTTTCTAAAATATGTTCATTTATGGGAGGTTTCTATTATTTAAGCCCCTCAAAGTCACTTTAGAACTGCAAAGGTCCTTTAAAATTAACTATTGGAAATTTTCATGAAAATCTTAAAAATTACATCTAAAATTCGAAACCTTCTAACGTCCTAAAAAAATAAAATTACAGTTCCAAAATTATGCCAACATAAAGTGGACATATGGTGAATGTTCATTAATAACAATTTTATTAGATATCCCTGTGCAACTTAAAAGCAGAGAAATTCATATTTAAAAAAATTGTGATTTTTTTTTTCAAAATTTTCAGTAAATTTTTGGATTTTTTTTTTTATAAATAAAGGTAAAACATATTGACTCAAATTTACCATTAACATGAAGTACAATGTGTCAAGAGAAAAACAATCTCTGAATGGCTTGGATAAGTAAAAGTGTTCCAAAGTTATTACCACATGAAGTGACATGTCAGATTTGCAAAATTAGGTCTGGTCAGGAATGGGGGGAAATGGCCCGGTCTGGAAGTGGTTAAACAAATGTATTAGGCGATTCTATTGGTGGCAGTGGTAAAACTTACCCACAGGTGCTTTCTAGTGGGTGGAACGCATGCCCCGATTCACCAGGAAGTGAGCGGGGATAGCACGCGTCATGTGACCGCGTCGTCGAGGTCGAAACCGGAAGCAGGTGATTATCACTTCCGGTCCAGCGCTATGCGTTCCAAAGAGAGCAAGATCTGGGGCAGAGAGAAACACTAGTGTCAACCCGTAATTGTCATGTTTGGACCAACTAATGAATGACGTACATTTTGCAGTCGTGGTTCACTTTTACTACTACTGAGGTAATATTCCTACCACTGAGCACCACCACCTACCAGTGTGCTACCAAAAACTTGTCACCCCTCCACAAATTTCTTCTGACACAGTTTTATATGTCTTTTATGTGTAAAAAAACAATCCCATGGACTACTAAAGCATGAGATACCATGAAAAAGCTGCACAAGCAATGAGATTTTCTACAGATGCCATCTGCAAAGATTATTCAGAGGTGACAGAGGTCTAAAGAGGTTGTCAAGTTTCAAAAGAAAACCTCAAGGGAGTAATAAAGACTAGTGGAATACTTACCTGCGTATGCTCTGTCGTTCTGGTTCTCCAAACTGGGCCCTTTTTTTTCCTGGCCGCAGAGGTGACATCACACTTAAAACAACTGAAGAGGCCACTGATTGGCTGCAGTAATCACATGTTGTGGACATGATGCCATTGCTGCAACCAGGAGAAGTGAAGTGGTGGTATGGGATCTAAACTAGACAACCCCATTAAGGCCAACAATCTGGGCAGTTATCAGGAAGGAGCAATTCTGGGAATGCAAGCTCCTGATAACTGCCCTGTGTAATGGTGCCATCATTCGGGTGTTTTTAAGCAGCACATTGTGCTGTGGAAACAGGGATTTGCTGCCCAGAAACCATGAATCTGTATGAGGATGAGCGATGGCAGTAGCAGTAGCAATCACTTGTCCTCATGCAGCAAAGGTGACTGCTGAATTTACCAAACAGGCAATTATTGGGAATGAATAGTCCATTCCCAATAACTGCCTGCTCTTTCGCTCTATGTAAAGGGGCCTTTGGAGTTTGCAGATCAATCAATCCTATCAAGTATCACAATTTTGCCACCAATAAGGCAGATGAATAAATAGGTATCTGGCCCAGTAGGGAAACCATATTCATTATAATAATTTACCTAAGCTTTATCACTCACTACAATAAAATACACAATTAGGAGCCACCAATGATTTTCTGAGGTGTCATTTTGGCATTAGATTAGTTCAAGAAAACAGGAAATGTCGGATTATTGTGTCTGCTCTTGTAGCTAGTGAGGAGGCTGGAAATGTCATGATTATTTAATATGGATAGCCACTTATAATATAAAAAGGGCAGCAAATAATATGCAATTTTATAATTATTCATTCTCTTTCAGATGTGGACGGCTAGCATCTACAGGAGGAGCATAAAATATTAAATTCCAGAATGACATGCACAAGCAGCAAGCATGAAATCTGCATACCAGAGCAGTCATACCACAGATAAGGAGAAAATAATGACCATGGTTACCATGGCAATTTATGACACATTAAGGCACATTTTCATAGGATAGATTTTACTGAACATCACATTTATTTCATCCTATTCGGTCTCACACAGCAATCAAAACTGTGAAAAATACAGTCTGTGTCCCAGGAGCTCCTCAATTTTACACCCTCCTCACAAAAGACACATGAGATCTACCTCTGGTAGTAAGACAACTGGCTGTAGAAGAATCCCTACCCCACTGCTGTTTGTAATAGGAGACTAACCACGCCCTCCTTGTAACCCACCGCTCAGTCACCGAAAATGGAAAGGACCACGATTAGGATTAGGCCAATTTTACACAAGTGTATTCAGTGCGCGAAATACGTTGTGTGTGTCTAAGGTATTTCCCATCCTGAATGCCACTCCTATGACATGGGACCCACAGCATTATAATGATTTATAATGCAGTGTGTTCCTGCCAGATCTCAACTCTAATGATTTGTACTCCCATAATGCCTTCAACATGAATCATTAGAGTTGAGGTCAGGCAGGAAAACACAGCATTATAAATCATCATAATGCCGTAGGTCCGTGTTATAGAAGCAGCATTCAGGATGCTGAAAAATATCCCTGACACAATTGAGACAAGAACTGTGACTGTTTCACAGGGCCGTGGCACATGCATGCGTTGCAGCCTCTTCTTTATTTACACCGGTCCGGAAACTGTTCAAGCTCAAAAAAACGTACTTTTAGTAGTGGCTGTTCTGGGTATTGCTACTTTCTCACAATTACTTGAATGGAACAAAGCAGACATATAAACGTATAAATTATAGGTTTTAATGAATTTTGATCAGCTCATCCTGCTCTATAACATGCTGCCTGTAGATTTCACAGAATTTCGTGGTGACAGGTTCTTTTTATCCCCCTAACATTTCAGTCTGAACAGAGTTTGGGCAGCAGGGTGAGGGGAGAAGCCTTCATATCTAGAGATATGGGCCTGGTCTTGTTTGAAAGTTGGTAATCTAAGCTTTGAAAAAAATAATCACAGTATTCTCTCATCTACATTGGGAGATATAGTCTTTAGAAACTGGATCTGGAGTGAAAGCAGCTGAAAACTCCAGACCTTTCACCGCTGTCACTCCAGACCTTATTTCTTAAGGCTTTATCTCCTGATATAAATTATATAATGTTGTGATTCTCATCCTGTTTTAAAGCTTTCAAACGAGGCCAGATCACATTTCGACTTGCAGGCTGGACAGGGCCTACTGCCATCGTGCAGAGTATGGAGACATACAGTACCAGCCCCAAGTGTCATGGTGTGGGACACCATTAGCTACAATAACAATTCCCATCTGTTATTTGACTAGCCTTCGATATGTCCAGGACATTGTAGAACCGGCCCTACTGCCTTTTTTTACTCAAAATGGTGTTCCAACAAGATAATGCCCACCCACACACCAAATCTCCCAATGTAGAGGAGATAAAGCTGTGATTCTTGTTTTAAAGCTTAGATGTTGTTCTAACTCTCTATCTTCTACAGAGCCTGAGATATGAAGGCTTAAAGCATGATAACGATTATCACTAGAAAGGAATCTAACATATTAGCCTTCACATGGTTATGTTCTGGGTCTCCTGTTTGGGGACCCCCACCAATCAGCTGTTTGAAGAGGCCATGGCACTCTGATGAGGGTCGTGGCCTTCTTGCTCTCTACCCTAAGTCAGTGACTTCACGTTCATCAGTCACGTGGCCTGGACACAGCTCGTCCCATTTAACTAAGCTGCAATACCAAGCACCACTGCTGCACAATGTACAGAGCTGTGCTTGGTAAGCTGTGAACAGCTGATTGGCGGTGGTCCCGGCAGTCAGACCCCCTCCAATCAGATGCTGATGACCTAACCTTAGGATAAAACAGTTGGAAAACCCCTTTAAAAACTGTACTGATATTTCTCCCCTGTGTCTTAGGGTACAACCACATGGCACGATCGTGTTGCTGTCGCAGCGGGCTTTAATTATACTAGTGAGACCACGCTATTTAGTTTGTCTGCATCGTTAATGGCCATGTTGCCCCGACTAAACAGTGCGGACTCATTAGTTTGATGACAGTCCGTTAAATGATCTGTTTGGCTGTTCGGCACTGGACCACAGCGTGCCCACTGCACAACCGCGACCTTAGAGGGGAGCACTGATAAAACTGAACTTAGCTAGGCATTATTAGTTCTCTAAGAAAAGATGTTTAAACTGAAATCAAACTAGAAAGAAATTCAATTACCTAACGGCATAGATTAAATTATATTAACAATGGTGTCTGTCGCACGCGCTTATAAAGGCTGGAATAAATCAGCTGATTAACGGAGCCATTAGGGCAGGACAGCAAATACAGCAAGGTAAATTGCCACATGCTGAATTCTCTTTCCTACTCTGGCTTTAATGTTCTCATGAAACTGAGAAGAAATCTCGTTCAATTACATGCAATATAAAGTATAATGTAATACAGACACGGTAAAAGTGCACTGGAAACAACACTAAATATCTCACAAAAGCACCATACAGAGATTCTGGGCAGTGAACCATGCATATGGTTAGGTTTGCTATGCTGGTGGTATATTAAATGATGTGAATGATGAAAAGGAGGAACATGCTCAGATTCTGTTGGCAAACGTTCCACCCAGGGCTGTTCTAAGCTGAACGTTGTATATTCTGTCACCAGTGCAGATTGCTGCCCTTACCATACAATGCATTTGGAAAGTCTTCAGACCCTTTCACTTTTTTCACATTCTGTTACAGTGCCTTGCGAAAGTATTCGGCCCCCTGGAACTTTTCAACCTTCTGTTACATTTCAGGCTTCAAACAAAAAGATAAAACATTTAAAATTTTTGGTGAAGAATCAACAACAAGTGGGTCACAATTGTGAAGTGGAACGAAATTTATTGGATCATTTAAACTTTTTTTGTAATAATAAAACTGAAAAGTTGGGCGTGCAAAATTATTCGGCCCATTTACTTTCAGTTCAGAAAACTGACTCCAGAAGTTGATTGAGGATCTCTGAATGATCCAATGTTGTCCTAAATGACTGATGAAGATAAATAGAATCCACCTGTGTGTAATCAAGTCTCCGTATAAATGCACCTGCTCTGTTATAGTCTCAGGGTTCTGCATCATGAAGACCAAGGAACACACCAGGCAGGTCCGTGATACTGTTGTGGAGAAGTTTAAAGCCGGATTTGGATATCAAAAGATTTCCCAAGCTTTAAACATCCCAAGGAGCACTGTGCAAGCGATCATATTGAAATGGAAGGAGTATCAGACCATTGAGGTGGGAGAGTCTGTCCATAGGACAACAATCAGTCGAACACTTCACAAATCGGGCCTTTATTGAATAGTGGCAAGAAGAAAGCCATTTCTCAAAGATATCCATAAAAAGTCTGGTTTACAGTTTGCCACAAGCCACCTGGGAGACACACCAAACATGTGGAAGAAGGTGCTCTGGTCAGATGAAACCAAAATCGAACTTTTTGGAAACAATGCAAAACGATATGTTTGGCGTAAAAGCAACACAGCTCATCACCCTGAACACACCATCCCCTCTGTCAAACATGGTGGTGGCAGCATCGTGGTTTGGGCCTGCTTTTCATCAGCAGGGACAGGGAAGATAGTTAAAATTGATGGGAAGATGGATGTAGCCAAATACAGGACCATTCTGGATGAAAACCTGTTGGAGTCTGCAAAAGACCTGAGACTAGGACGGAGATTTATCTTCCAACAAGACAATGATCCCAAACATAAAGCAAAATCTACAATGGAATGGTTCAAAAATAAAGGTATCCAGGTCTTAGAATGGCCAAGTCAAAGTCCAGACCTGAATCCAATTGAGAATATGTGGAAAGACCTGAAAACTGCTGTTCACAAACGCTCTCCATCCAACCTCAAAGAGCTCGAGCTGTTTTGCAAGGAAGAATGGCAAGAATTTCAGTCTCTAGATGTGTAAAACTGATAGAGACATACCCCAAGCGACTTGCAGCTGTAATCGCAGCAAAAGGTGGCGCAACAAAGTATTAGTGCAAGGGGGCCGAATAATTTTGCCCCACTTTTCAGTTTTATTATTACAAAAAAAGTTTAAATGATCCAATAAATTTCATTCCACTTCACAATTGTGACACATTTGTTGTTGATTTTTCACCAAAAATTGTTATATCACAAAAAATGTTATATCTTTTTGTTTGAAGCTTGAAATGTGGCAAAAGGTTGAAAAGTTCCAGGGGGCCGAATACTTTTGCAAGGCACTGTATGTCACGGCCTTTTGCGAAAATCAAAGCAATTCAAGGTTTCCCCCATCAATCTCCACTCCCACCATGACTAAATGAAAACAGAATTTTAGGCATTTTTGAAAATGTACCGAAAAGGAAAAACTAAAATTTTGCATGAACTTAAAGAAGAACTCCCGACAAAAATTTTATTCCATGTCCTGCTAGAAACGTACATGATGTAATCTGTAGTGAATGTCATTTTCTTACCAGTGTCTGAATTTTTGACTTCTATCATCCTGAAGTTTCTTATCTGTGTCATGTGACTAGGAATTAGACCCACAAACTCACACACAGACTTATGTGTGGACAGGAAGTCTACTTCTGTATGTATTCCTATGAGACTGAAAGTGAGGCTCCCATAGGAATGAATAGAGCAGTGACTGGCTTTCTGTCCTGGGTCAGTTGGAGGTCAGGGAGTTGGTCACATGACCCAGCTACAATAAAAAGAGAGGTTTTTACTCACAGAAACAGTCACCGATAAGAAAATGACAATCACTACAGATTATATCATGCACCTTTCTAACAGGTCAGAGAATAAAAATTTTTGCGGGAGTTCTTCTTTAAGTATTCAGACCCTTTGTTATTGTTATTTTCCTGATTACCAGTTTTCTTGATTATCTATGAGATGTTTCCACACCTTGACTGCAGTCCACCTGCTGTAAATTCAGTTGAGTGGACATGATTTGGAAAGACACAGATGCCCATGATGAGAACATAGTCCTGCCACTTTACAAATCACTAGTCAGACCACACATGGAGTACTGTGTACAGTTCTGGGCTCCTGTGAACAAGGCAGACATAGCAGAGCTGGAGAGGGTTCAGAGGAGGGCAACTGAAGTAATGACTGGAATGGGTGGACTACAGTACCCAGAAAGATTATCAAAATTAGGGTTATTTACTTTAGAAAAAGACGACTGAGGGGAGATCTAATATCTCTCCATTCATCTATTTATCCCCAGGACTGTGACTGTGACGAGGGGACATCCTCTGCGTCTGGAGGAAAGAAGGTTTGTACACAAACATAGAAGAGGATTCTTTACGGTAAGAGCAGTGAGACTATGGAACTCTCTGCCTGAGGAGGTGGTGATGGTAAGTTCACTAAAAGAGTTCAAGAGTCATGTATTTCTGGAGGGTAACAATATTACAGGTTATAGTTACTAGAGATGGGTCGTTGATCCAGGGAGTTATTCTGATTGCCTGATTGGAGTCGGGAAGGAATTTTTTTCCCCTAAAGTGGGGAAAATTGGCTTTTACCTCACAGGGGTTTTTTGGCTTCCTTTGGATCAACTTGCAGGACAACAGGCCGAACTGGATGGACAGATGTCTTTTTTGGCCTCATAAACTACAGTATGTTACTATGTTACAGCCCTGTCTATATAAGGTCTCAGAGCTGACATTGCAGGAAATAACTGCCTGTAGAGCTCAAAGACAGGATTATGGCACAGAGGTGCAGATCTGGAGAAGAGTACAAAAACATTTCTGCCACATTGAAGGTTTCCAAAAGCACAGCAGCCTCCATAATTCTTAAAGGCAGCCGGTCACATTATTTTCACCTGTGTAACTAAAAGCATTGCCCCACATAAGATTACAAATGCATTTTAAACATACCTGAGTGCACTTTGTGTCTGTATTCCATGTCCAAGAAAAGCACTGCTGAAAACTCCCAAGTGTCCAAAGCAAAGCCCGCCCAACTGGACAACACAGAGGGGGGAATTTATCATTAGGAGAATATCTGAAGTCAGTTTTGCTTCAGTCTGTGTTGAAATACTTTGTGCCACATTTATCAGATGTCACAGGTTGTTTGATAAATGTGGCTTGTCCTTAAACCTAACACTACTGTCTAGAGAAGCTACTCCACTTTTCCTACTCCATCCTCCTCCTGGAGTGAGATTGCGACTATTTTGCGACTTTTTAAAAAAGTCGCAATGATAAATCTGGAGTGAAACTCATTAACATAGCTAACCACACCCACTTTCCCACCCATATTACAAAACTGGAGTGAGTGGTGTACACATGCAAAAAGTCGCAAAATTTTGCGCACGTGAGTGCAAAAAAGTCGCAAACACCCTATTTTGCGACTTTTTGATGCCAGAATTCTGGAGTGATGGTATGATAAATCAGGGCCAGCGTTGTTTTCCAACAGAATAGAAGCACTTTTTATGGACATGGAATAAAGACACAATGTACACACAGGTATGTTGGGAATGCGTATGCTGTGGGGCAATGCTGTTAATTATATTGGTGAAAATGATGTGGTACAACCAGGGCTCTTCCGAGAGCTAGCCACCTCACCAAACTAAGTAATTGGGGAAGAAGGGTCTTGGTAAGAGACATGACCAAGAAAACAATAGTCAGTCTGGCTGAGAGCTAAAGATTCTGTGAGCAGATGGGAGAAACTTCCATGGCTTCATGGCAGAGTGGCCAGAAAGAAGCTTCTCCTCAGTAAAAAGACACATGAAATCTCTCCTGGAGTTTGCAAAAAAGCACCTAAACAACTCTCAGACTGTGAGAAACAAGATTCTCTGGTCTGATGAAACCAAGATTCAACTTTTTGGCCTTAATTCTAAGCGTCATGTCTGGAATAAACCAGTCACTGCTCATCACCTGCTGAATACCTCTCTACAGTGAAGCATAGTGGTGGGTGCTTCTCGGTGGCTGGGACAGAGAGACTGGTTAGGGTTGAGGAAAAGCTATATGGATCAAAGCACAGAGATGTTTTTAACTCCTTTATGACCAGGCAACTTTTTTCATTGTCGCATTCCAAAAGCTCTAAGGGGCCGTTCAGACGGTCGTAGTATTGCGGATCCGCAATACTACGGATGCAGCCTGGCGTGTGTTCCGCAAATTGCCGGGCGCCCCGTTCAAAATGCCTATTCTTGTCCTCTATTGCGGACTAGAATAGGACATGTTCTATATTTTCTTGCGGCGCCGCGGCACGGAGCCATGGCTGCCCGCGCTAATAGAAGTGAATGGGGCTGACTCTATTCCGCAAAATTGTATTATATAACACTTTTTGATCCCTTTTTAATTTGTTTGTTTTTTGTGGCTAATAAGCCAAAAACAGCAATGCTGGCACTGTAGTTTTTTTAATTTGTTCACTTACTGGCTATACCATTACATAATAATTCTGTAGTGCTGGTCGGTATAGACGTGGTGATACCAAGTATGTGGAGGGGATTTTTGCAAATGGACCAAACACCAATTGAAGTCTTTGGGTTTGTGCAAATCGCGGACACAACATGGATAGTATCTGTGTTGCGTCTATTTGTCACTGACTACTGATAGGAGATGCTCTGGAAATTAATTTTTAGCTGAGCAGCATCTGTGGAATACGTATGACACACGGAGGTTAAAACAACACACATATGGACCAAACATGGATGGACTTCATGGATTGTGTTTTTTCACAGACGTGAAACGGACATGGAAATGTGGACGAGGCCTTATTGTGTTTTCAGGGCTGTGGAGTCTGAGTCGGTGTCCATTTTGGTGGAGTCGGAATCGTTATAAAATAGACTGAATCCGACTCCAAAAATATATAATAAATTGGTACAGTTAGTTCAATGCAGTATGTACTGAATATATTTTCATAAGACTTTGGGAAAATGATGAAATGTCCTATAAATGTCTATTCCTGATCTAAGGATCTAGGCTTTTAGTTGAGATGAATATGTGCTGCACTTTATGTAGATGCTCAGAAGTGAAGCTCATCTGCTACAGATCAGAGGAAAAGGCCACTGGGAAGGAATGGCTGCACTCATCTCAGATCCGCTAGAGAAAACAGGGTTAAAGAGGTTTTCTCACTAGTTACAAAGATTAGCTTTCAACATAAAGGGACAGTTAAAAGAAGACATTTTCTAAATACAGTGGTCAGTCATGAATATAGATGAGCGAACGTGCTCGAAACAAGCACTGTACCGCTCGGCTCCCCTGCGCTCGCATGGGCGCAGGCAGCCGCTTCTGTCCTCCTGAGGACGACGGAAGCGGCTGCCTGCGCCCATGCGAGCGCAGGGGAGCCGAGCGGTACAGTGCTCGTTTCGAGCACGTTCGCTCATCTCTAGTCATGAACTATAGACAGTTCAGCAGGTCTCTCACTGCACACAGATTTCTATGCTACCCTGCAGACCAGAACGATTGTTATCTGATTGGCTGAGCTCTGAGTGATTACCTGCAGTAAGCAAAAGTTGTGAGGACTGAGAAGCATGGCTTTACCTGGAATTGTGTTAGAGATCACAATCTCCTGCTCTGTCAGAATAAGTTAATATATGCTAATAACTGCTGGAGACCCCCCCACAGCCTGAGGAGACAGAGTGAGTACAAACTTCCTGTCAGCCATTGACTCAACGTGCTAAGAAAACCCCTTTAAGGCAATTACTTCTTAGTATATCTAAACTTTCAATAAACTGTGCATAAATCAATTGCCCAGTGCATGTTCTCTCTGTATGCTTTCCTCTGAGCTCATGTTTGGAGAGGCTAGCTGCTCTGATGGCTTCTAGATGCTATACATAGAATATAAGGGGGAAAACTGTTTTCTAACAACTCAAATTCAGAAATACGCATGTGAAAAAGTACTCTAGGTGTAGAAGCCATTGCCAAGCCTTTGTTATCTATCACTGCTAGTAGTGTCACTTTCTAGACTGAGAAGCAGTATGATGGAAAACACCGAGGGCCTTATGTATGAAAACTGTCCAATAGAAACCAATCAGAGCTCCACTTTTATTTCATATAGTGCTCTGGAGAAATGAAAGGGGAGCTCTGATTGGTTGCTATGGGCAACAAAGAAAGTCTTAGACCTAGACAGTTTTCATACATCAGGCCCTTAGTGAGCTGTACCCAGAGAAAAGCCTGATACTAAAAGTTCAGAGTAAAGATATCTAATAAAACATATATTACAAATATACCTGTACTATCGATTTATGTAAAGTTTGTTTAAAGTTATCGCTTAAACATGCACAATGTATGAGGGAGTCGGAGTTAGGAGAAATTGAGGAGTCGGAGTTGGAGTCGGGGCTTTGGCTTACTGACTCCACAGCCCTGTGTGTTTTCGACACTTTTTGTGCCTTGTTCAGCAATGGATGTGACCTAGTTGGAAAGGGGTGCAGTCTATAAGAAAGGGACGTGGCTTAAGATGTACCAATATACACCACATCTGTGGCAAGATTTAGCAAGTCAACCAATATAATGTGTCAAATTAGACAAAAGTGTCTACTCTAAATTTGTTTTCCAGCATCACACAGGGTGATGGATTTGGTTTATCTTTAGACTGTCTGTGTAACTATGAGGTTAGATTAGTAAATCTGCCCAACTGTGTGTGAAGTCCACCTTCACCCTGGAGATTGACTGTAGTAACTATTGGACAAGTACTTGGTCAGTTCTTTATGTTCTGCTTACTTATAAGTAACGTTGCGCCATATAGCAGATTATAGGTTTTCTAAGATGACTAAAATGTAACTGCTCTTGTACTTTCCCTGCAGTTAGATATGCTCTCCTGCCTGGCGTTTTCCCTCGTTCCTCAGGATGAGCATGCTCAAGTCTGCTCTCCATGTGGGTAAATCAGGAGAAAAACCCCTTGGGCTTCTTGAGCCATCTGCAGCTTTGGGAAATATACATCTTTCTTTTCCAGCTCAGCTAACACAGCCAGATGACGATCAGAATGTATTACCTTTACCTCAGGTTCAGGATATGTAAGTCACACAATCAGCGAGGCTTGGCCCAACAGGAACAAGTCCGTTTTGAACTTGTAATGTGTAATACTGCTATCTAAGATGTTATTACTGGTTTCTGTCCACATAACGTGAACGCACATTTCTGGTTTTATGCAAATGAAACCAAATCATTGTATAATGAAACAAGGGAACTTTGTAATATACTCCATGAATCATGTATAAAAAAAGGCATCTTTCTGGCCCATAGGAAACGCTGAAGATACACTTCTGTTTCCTATAGGTCCTCTGCAAAATGATGACGCTAGTTGCTATGGTTAGAATACTTTTGAGATGAGACTCACCATTTTTAAAGAGATTTTCTTTGAGTACAATATTTATGACCAATTCCCAGGTCCAACTCCTGGCACCCCTGACAATAAACTGAAGAGGCCATGGCATTCTAAGGCCTTAGACGTCACGTTCATGACCTATGTGCATGGGCCTGGCCAAACACAGCCACTATATGTACAGATAACACAGATGTGTGTGCCACATAGTGTACGGTGCTATGTTTAGTATGCTGTGAGGAGGCTGCATTGCTCACCATAGCACCACGGCCTCTTCAAACAGCTGATGGGTGGCAGGCCACTATTGTACATCAGAAAAAACCCTTTAGGCCCCTTTCACACGAGCGAGTTTTCCACGCGGGTGCAATGCATGAAGTGAAAGCATAGCACCCGCACTGAATCCTGACCCATTCAATGAGTCTGTGCACGAGCATCATTTCTGCATTGCGTGAGAATAGCAGCATGTTCTATATACTGTGTTTTTCTCCACAGAAGAGAATGGGGCTTCAGTGAAAAACGCATTGCAGCCAATAGCAGGCCACGATGGGAACGAGCCTCCCTAGCATTGTGGCCTGCTATTGGATGCAGCGGCGGCCATGCCGGAATGCGAAGCGATGCAGATGCCAAAGAGTGAGTTAAAGGGAACCTGTCATCTCCGAAACACCCCCTGAACTAGAGTAAGCGGTGTATAGGGTAAGTGATGCTGAATCCGAATATGTAAGTTTTATCTTCATACTCACTTCCATTCCGTTGCTGTGCTCCTACAAACCGGCAGGAAAATGCATTGAGCGGACTCTTCTTTGAGTCCTCTCCATTATGTGAGTGAGCACTGGAGTCCAGTGAGTGCATTTTACTGCTGGTTTGTGGGAGCACAGCGTCAGAATGGAAGGGAGTATGAAGATAAAACTTACATATTCGGATTCAGCATCACTTACACTATACAACGCTTACTTTAGTTCAGGTGGTGTTTCGGAGATGACAGGTTCCCTTTAAGTACAATCATAACTAAAGGTCCTTTAACAGAATGATTTTACAGGCAATTTGTTTCCGAAAACTGTCAATAGCTGGACAGAGGGGACAGAGTCTCCTACATGCAGCAATCATGTCCTCTGTATGGACAGGGCACCCGCTATGATCGGTCATTGCTATATAGATCCCTCTTTACACAGGAGGTCTGCAGCTCACAAATGACGACTCTGGAGTCTGGACGAAAGGTGTGATCCCCTGATGAATGAGCTTTTACTAGTCCATCGGAAGATCATCAGCACTTTTACACTGGATAATTATCAGATTTCTACAAACGCTCATTCCTGATAATTGCCCAGATGACTGACTAGTGTAAAAAGGCCTTACAGTTGTATCTGAGGGATGGTTCGGCCTCAAGCACACAACAGTCCACAAACCACAGATAATGGCTGTGCACACGTGAACCTCATGGTGCTAACCCATTGTCTTTAATGTATTCGCAATCCGCATACCAGGGATAAGTACACATTGAAGGGCTTCTGTGTGTTCCCACATCCATGCAGCCGCGGCACAAAACATGTCCTCTGTGTGCTCTGATTGGTTGCCGTATATAAGCACACGTGCCCCATGAAGCCAGAGAGTGTTGAGATGATTTCCTTCACAGCTAGAATGATTATAAACCAGGAGCAGTTATGGTCGATTAACAGTAAAATGCCCATTATCAGCTAATTACCACATATACTGAGCCGCCGTAAACGGGGAACCTGGAGATGTTAGCACCTAACATTACGTGGAAAATGATCACAATCGTTCCGTACCCAGCTATAGATTATGATTACTGCAGATGGCCCACATCCAGAAATTCTATCGCTAACTGCATGTTTTTGGACCTTTTCCCTTTATTTTGTTGGTTTCTGCATGTTTTCTCTATTAACCCCTTAAGAGCACCTCCTATTTCGGCCTTCAGGACGTAGCCCCATTTACCAAACCTGAGATTTGTCACTTTATGTGATATCTTTGTGTTGCTTTTACGTATCCAAGTGGTTCTAAGATTGTTTTTCATGACACATTATACGTTATGTTAGTGGTAAATTCTGTTCAATAATTTTTGTTCCTATTTATAAAAAAAAAATCTGAACTTTAAGAATGTATAAAAAAAAAAAAGGGCAATTTTCAAAATTTGAATTTCTCTGCCTTCAAGCCGGATCCAGACAACCTCCTGGATAAAGCTGCAATGAAGAATGGGTACGTACTAACTTGCCAGATCCTGCACCGCTGCTCTGGTTCTCCCAGACGGGCTCTATTTACCTAGCTGCAGCAGTGACGTCACATCAACAACACATGACCGCTGCAGCCAATGAAATGGCCAGTGATTGGCTGCAGCAGTCACATGATAAACCGGTAAACAGAGTCTGAACAAAAGAACCGGAGCAGCAGGACCGGACCTGGCAGGTAATTATTTACCCATTCTGCAGCTTGATCTGGAGGTTGTCCATTCCGAAACCGGACATCCCCTTTAATAATAGGTAATAACATTTAAATATACTTTTAGAATACATATGACTTTTTGATCGCGGTTTATTCCATTTTGTAGGACGAATCATGATCAAAACACAGCAATTCCGGCATCTAAGCGTGATGGGTCATTATGGATGTGGTGATGCCAATTATATTTAGTACATTTATTTTTACCAATAATAAAAGACTGGGACTTTCACTTTTTTAACATTTTCTTAAACTCCAACCAGGGGCCTTGAACAATCATCAGATTGCGGGTAAAATGTATTACAATACACCACACTGATAGTTCAGCTATTAGACCCTGCCTCTGGCTTCAATACATGGTAACCCGGAGCCTCAATTTGACATGACATCATCAGAACCCTGCAATTGCGTTGTGGGGGCGCAATCGGGTACAAAGTGTCCTCTGCAAACCACCTAGATGCCACAGTTGCTGGTGACCAGGGCATCTAAGGGTTTAAACTTCTGTGTTTGGAGAGGATGTTATAGCAGGGTGGCAGCTGTATGTTACAGATGATACCTGCTGTTAATGGCGCCAGCTCTACTCCTGAGCGTCATACTCTACCAAGCACAGGCTCGCAATGTATAGCCGTGGCGCTCATCTGAGGTTCTTTAAAGGGGTTATCCCATCTTGGACAATGGGGGCATATCACTAGGATATGCCCCCATTGTCTTATAGGTGCAGGTCCCACTGCTGGGACCCGCATCTATATCGAAAACGAAGCGGGGGAGCTCTGAGCCTGGAGGACCCCGGGTTTCCTGGGGTCCGACCACCACCAGGCGCAGCTCCCCGCTTCGCTCATAGCGCGGCCCGGCTAAGGAGCCGACGGAGACCCGCACCTATAAGACAATGGGGGCATATCCTAGCGATATGCCCCCATTGTCCAAGATGGGATGATCAGCAGGGGTGTCGAGAGTCAGACCCCTCGGATCGGATACTGATGGGCTAACTTGAGGATAGATCATCAATAGTTAAAGCACCAATTACACTGCGCTAACCAGCTGCTGGTGAATAAGACCGTGTCTCTGTCTGAGGAAATTCCCACACTACACAAGTTTTGTGGTATGACAGATATTTCAGTCTGAGAAAGGAATTTTGACTGACAAGGGCAGATTTCTAACATTCAACCATAAAAAAGTATTTACATTGCACAAATCATTAAAAGGGGATTTTAATATTGATGGCCTACCCTCAGGATCGGCAAGATCCAATACCCTGCACCCCCACTGATCAGCAGTTTCAGAGTAAAGGTCCTCTTGCATGGAGCGATAATCAAGCCATTTGTATAAGCGCTCACTCCCAATAATTGGCCTGTGTAAAATGTGCCGGAGATCACCCGATGAATGAGCAGATGCTTGTTCATCCGGTGATCGCATCCTTCTGCCGGCACCAAAAATGTACAGCAGATCGTGCTGTATAAAGGGCAATCTGCCCATAATTTTCACTGTATCAATCGCTTGTCCCCATACATTTGGGGGTGATTGCTGCAAGTAAATGCAGCCCTCATCTCTGCTGACGATCAGGCAACTGGTCTGCTTCGCTCCCAATAACTGCCTGACACTTCGGTCCATGTAAAGTCAGAATCAGAACTGTACAGTTCCCTCCACTGTGTACTGGACGGAGCTGGTGACTGCAGGGCTGTTCCCACTGAAGTGCTGCAGTTACCAACTCCATCCACTACGCAATAGAAGGCGCTGTGTAGATCCAGTGCCGGAGCTACTCTGACACAGCTGATCGGTGGGGGCGCAAGGTGTCGGAGTCCTGGAGATCAGATACAGAAGGCCTATCATCATGATAGGTCATAAATATTAAAATCCTGTAATATCCCTTTAATGTTTTCATCTTCACTACTGCTGACGGTCACCTGTGTTCTGTTTTCGACCCCTTTAATACATTTGGAAATAAAAATGAATACAGTACGCCCATATAAAAGAGGTAAAGATGCCGTAGAGGCCACAATCTAGTTTTCTCATGTAATTTTGCACATCTTCTAAGATAATGAATGTAAGGGCCACTCATACCCTGATAATACGAATAATTAAGAAAGGGAGGGGTTTAATTTTAAACTGTTTATTTCTCATTAAAGGGGTTTTCCGAGTTATATATATTGATGACCTATCCTCAGGATAGGTCATCAATATCAGATCGGCGGGGGTGAAGGGGTGTCGGGAGACTTGTATGGGAGCGATCCTTCCCATTGAAATGAATGGGGCGGTGAGGTGTAATTACACCTACTCACCACTACCCCGTTACGGCCAGCATGTAAACAGTGAAGAGGAGGCAGCACTGGTATGGTGCGCGCCTCCTCTTCAAACAGCTGATCGGCGGGGGTGTCGGGCGTTCGGGCCCCTACCGATCTGATATTGATGACCTATCCTGAGGATAGGTCATCAATATATATATATAACTCGGAAAACCCCTTTAATGAAATGACATTTTAATGAAGAGGAGAAGGTTCAGTTGTGAACAGTGGAATTGTATTATAAAATAAGCTATAAAACATTATGTAGGAGGCTTAGAACATATGCTTAGAATAGAAATACACTTTCAGCCATATGTTAATGTATTTATCCTACCACCGTGTATGACAATAAATAACTATCACAGGAGGAATTAGGAATACTTAAAAGGGTTTTCTGAGATTTTTATACTGATGACCTATCCTGTAGACAGGTCATCAGTATCTGATTGGTGGGAGTCGGACACCCAGGACCAAAGCCGATCAGTTGTTTAGAGAAGGCATCAGTGCTCCTGTCAGCATTGTGGTCTTCTCACAGCGCCACATGTTGTGTAGTGGCTGTGCTTGGTATTGCACTCAGCCGCAATCACCTGAATGGGGCTGAGCTGCTCCTAGGCCAAGTGACCGATGAACGTGTCGTCACTCGGCCTAGAAAAAGCTGAAGGAAGGCCGCAGTGCTCACAGGAGTGCCACTGCCTTCTCAAACAGCTGATCAGTGGGGTTCTGGGTGTCAGACCCCCACCGATCAGATACTGGTGACCTATCCTGAGGAAAACCCCTTTAAAGGGGCTGTGCCAAGTTTTGAAGCTAGGGGATAACTAACTGGTGGGGGTCAGACTGCTGGAACCCTCACCAATCCCAAGAACGAGGATCCTGTTCCCCTGATCTGATAGAGCGGTAGGTCAAGCATGTGCCCTGTCACTACATGCATTTCTATGGGACTGCTGGAAATAGCTGAACGCTGTACTCAGGACCCCCGTTCTTGGGATTGGTGGGGTGTCAGCAGCTGGACCCCCACTGATCAGTTAGTTATCCTCTACCTCCTTAACCTCTACCTCTTAAAGGCGCTATCCCATGATTAAGGTAAAAAAAAAAAAAAAACTAAACATCATATAGTACATGACGATCTCTTTCTAATAAAGCTAGAACCAGCCCTGTACCGCACATGGATCCAGAGACCTCCACATTCATTGCTCTGCTAGATTTATATCAAGCTGACAGCTCAAGGGGAGTGTCATTCATTAGGGGGTGTACCCTTTCTGCTGCTGCTTTCTCACTGCAACTGTCACAGCTTCTAGCAATAGATACGGCTGGTGGCAGTTGAAGGATGGAACTGAGCATGTGCGACCGCCAGTGAGCTAGACAAGGAAATTAGAAAAAGAACATAAAGCAGAAGCCTTTACGGATCGATTTTATTGACTAACTCAGTGGCCATACAAAATTTCTATGGACTTTTTCTCCTGTCAAAAATAACTCATCTCTGACAAAAGTGACAAAAAATGATAACTGATGCTCAAATTAACGGATCAGAAGAACAGACAGCTAACAGGTGATGTGAGCACTGCCTAAGAAGCGCACTGTCCCTGCCAGCCTTATCAGGACTTGTACCTTTTCTGCGTGAAGAAATCATTTGGGCAGACCAGGGTGGGGTTAAAGGGGTTTTCCGGTTATAATTATATATTTTAAATAATGCCCACGGCCTGCCTCCTTAAAGAAATAGACTCATACTCACCTGCTGCACATTGCTCCGGTCCTCCGCTCTTTACATCTTCCAGCTCTGGCACTGTTTACATTGGCCATGGTCACATGCACTGCTCCAGCCAATGGCTGGGTTCAACGGAGACATGGTCACAAGAGGCACGTCACCACTGTATCCTGTCTTTGGCTGGAGTGGTGCATATGGCCGTGTCCATGCAACACCAGAAGAAAACAGTGCCGGGAGCGGTAGATGGAGGCAGCAGCTTTTTTAGGAGGAAGGCTGGGGGAATTTAATTATAACCGGAAAATGCCTTTAAGGTTTTGAAGCACCAGAATCAAAGTCCTGATTTGAATCCCACTATGACCTTAAAGGGGTTCTCCAAGTTATATTTATCAATATCAGATTGGCGGGGTCCCCCATTCATTTCAATGGGAAGGCTCATTCCCGTACAAGTCTATGGGAGCGATCCTTCCCATTGAAATGAATGGGGCGGTTAGGTGTAATTACACCTACTCACCACTACCCATGTTACGGCGCACCTCCTCTTCAAACAGCTGATCGCCGATCTGATATTGATGACCTATCCTGAGGATAGGTCATCAATAAATATAACTTGGAGAACCCCTTTAAAAGGGCAGTTCATGCTCAAAAGTATTTAAATGTGACAGAAGAAATCGGGTGAGGGGCAGGTACTTTTTCACAGCATTGGATAAGGGTGCAGCCACACACCGTAAGGTCCGTACACTTCTTGCCCATACTGTAGGAGGACTGAATACAAAGAAAAGCTGCAAAAGCTCTGATTTTTTTTATTCCCGCGAATCCACTGAAACCAGGGCCTATTAACACCCATCTTCAGACCCATTTCTTATCTTTTAATAGTGTTGTAGCTGTCAAGCTGTGAAGCAGTCTCTGACCAGATTACCCCCCATTCCTGTTCATTACCGCAGTGCGATATAATTGCCTGTACCCTGCCACCGTGTGACATCAGCATCAGCTTACATGGCGATGAACACCCAAGTTATGACTACATTTGACAGCTTTCACACCACTCAAACATTAGAGCTCCATTTTTAGAAACTCAATTATCACCTTGAAGACAACATATTTAATCTAATAGATAATTACTGCACCACATACTTATCCTTCACAAAATCATAGTTATCATAGATCAGAAGATGCATAAACAAGACAGAAAACATTTCTCCACTAAAAAAAAAATTACATTTTGTTTAAAACTTGTTTCTTAAAGGGGTTGAAGGCGAGATGGGACTAAGCGCGGACCACCAAGTGACCGGGACACAGCGGAGCGGGCTAGCACTTCTCTTTTTCAGTAGCTCTTGTTGCAGGGCAGAGGTGAAATGAAACAACCTCTTTAATAAGATTTCTGGCCGAGTAGCCGACAACCCAGTGGTTCTAACTTGTGCCCTATCAGAATAAAAAACAAACAGTCACCCGTCCTCAGTCCGGTGATTTCAGAACTGCTGCCCTGTTCCCCGCTAGAACCAGGAACTGTTGGAAAGCATGTGACCACTGAGGCCCAGACGAAAGAGGAGTGAAAAGATTCTACAGAATCATTCTGTCCAATCAGCAGGACGGTTAGAATCATTTTGTCCAATCAGCAGGGCTTATGCAAATGAAGAAGCCAGCTTGACAATCACCCGCAGTGGCTGGGATCAGAAAGGACTCCAATCATGGCCATTTAACTCCTCAGCTTCTACAGTCAACAGCGTCCATGGCATCAGAGCAACTAGACAGAGGGAGGGGGCACCCCAGCATGTCATGTTACCACGCCTATAACACCCTGCCGCTGGTTATGAATGGATATGCCATCCATAGCCACCAATGAACAGACGTCAGGTGGCCGGGACTGTGGCTATGCAGGAAAAACCTATAGTTTAATGCTGCGTCTGCTTCATCCTCAGGGTGGATAGGTGTTCTAGAGGTGCAGCGAGTGTATGATGTAATATGCCTGGAGTCAGAGCACTATCTACACCTAGCAGCCAGATAACATACAATATGGCAATAGTCTTGAGTAATATGCACATGGTCTTATCTAACCCATCCAGACTCAGACAATCATTCTTCCACGGTATGTAAATTATCACACACAGTGTACAGCGGCATAGCGCACACTCTATTCGCCATACTTCTTTGGGTAAAGCAATATATAATTTTAGATGATTTTTGGCACCCTAAAAGAGCATCACTTCACTGACAGGTCCCCCATTCTACATTACTTCATCCTCTTGCAATAGTTCAGAAACAAGAACCTGGCCTTATGCATTCACGTACAAAAGCTCAGTGACAGCCCCTACGAAAGCTACACTTGTTTCCCTGCCAAGTATGAACCCTGCTGAACGAAGCCTATGTTTAAACGGGTCTATGACTAATGCCAGGCAATTTCTTTGTATTGCACTCGTGAGTGATTAAGGACAATAGGGGCACTGTGAAATAATGGGTTTGTCTGACAGAAAACCAATGCTCCTTAAGCTCGAAGAAACAGTGTCATGCTACAAGTCCCCGGCTTTGTCATTCAGTCATCTAACAAGATGCAGGTTAGCGGTATCTGCCTTCAGGTTCAGCAATCCCAGTGTTAACTGCCGTGCGGTTTTTGGGTTACCGTGAACAGAGAAAAAACAAAAAAACAAAAAACAATCATTGGAGCTTCTGACCACTGTACGGTCGCGCCATACCCCATGGGACAAATAACATCCAGTTTCCTAGACTGCCCATACACAATGCAATTCGTCAGCGGGATCTGCCTGTGGACCGCTAATTGCTGGGCCATAACTGAATAAGCTATTCATTCCAAGTAAGGTGAGGCCTGGCAAATAGCGGTGATCCACAGGCAGATCCTGCTGCCAGTCCCCAAAGTGTAAGGCAGCCAACAGCACCTCCATTTTGAACATGATCTAGTTCAGGGATGGCCAACCTGAGGCTTTCCAGATGTTGCAAAACTACAACTCCCAGCATGCCCATACTGCCTACAGCTATTAACCTACAGCAGGGCATGGTGGGAGTTATAGTTTTACAACAGCTGGAGAGACGCAGGTTGGCTGTGCATGGTCTAGTTCTTTCTTTATTACCATTATGGGCATGGTCACACCAGCTCTAGTCATTTCCAATATTCTGCTCCACATAACTGACCCAAACAGAGCCGAACTGACCCCCATGACTATATTGAGGTCCGCCTCATTTCTGTTCGGGAATCAACTTTTATGGCATTAAAAAACAGGAACAGGACTGTTTTTTGGAGGAACCAGCGACAGAGGTCCCTAAAAGGGCCTTCAAAGCAGATGTGAAGATGCCCTGTGGAACCACAACATGTTCATATACTGATATGTAAAACAAAAAGCATTTTTCTTTAAAAACTGTCCATAGTCAATAATTAAAATCACAAAGCGAACGAGTGGGATGCAGCCCACGAGAAATGACAGACTTGGATGCAGAAGACCATTTTTAGCTTTCTTAAATACCTGTGTAGCTTTGTCCAAACAACTCAATTCAGCAGAATGACTATAATTATCTTAGCAAGCCTGGAAACGCTGCCTTTTCTTCTAGACCAGCAAGCCCGAATTAAAGCCATGACTGCAGCTAAGGAAACTGGATTTCAACTAAGTGTAGTCAGAAAATGAGGAGCAAGATTTCAACATTTATTTCTCCAGTATCAACCACTAAGATGTAGAGAGCAGAAAATATTCATCTGTTCCAAGAATATACAAAATGCAGAATCTGTCCAGAAATTGTCAGAATTATTGTCAATGTATTTTGGTGCCTTCAATGACTCTAAATTCCTTTCTCCCAAAAGGAAAAGATGGAGAGAAACTAGATCTGCTTTGGCTACAGAGCTGAAGTAGAAAACTTAAGGCAAACTACAGGCCTGGGCGAGTCTTAGGGCTCATGCAGACGAACGTATTGTGGACCGTAAACTGACTGGAATGGGTCCGTGATCCGCAAGAAGCGGTCAAAGTTAGGACATTTCCTTTCTTTTGCAGAACGGAGGCAAGGATCGGAATCCCACTGAAGCACTACTTAGTGTTTCTGTGCACTTTTGGGACCATGTCTCTGCACCACAAAACATAAGAAATGTCCTATCTATGGCCATATTTTGCGGATCGGGGACCCATTTAAAGAAGAACTCCCGACAAAAATTGTATTCCATGTCCTGCTAGAAATGTACATGATAAAATCTGTAGTTAATGTCATTTTCTTACCAGTGTCTGAATTTTTGACTTATATCATCCTGAAGTTTCTTATCTGTGTCATGTGACCAGCAATTAGACACACCAACTCATACATAGACTTATGTGTGGACAGGAAGTCTAATTCTCTATGTATTCCTATGAGACTGAAAGTGAGGTTCCCATAGGAATGAATACAGCAGTTACTGGCTTTCTGTCCTGGGTCAGTTGGAGGTCAGGGAGTTGGTCACATGACCCAGCTACAATAAAAAGAGAGGTTTTTACTCACAGAAACAGTCACTGATAAGAAAATGACAATCACTACAGATTATATCATGCACCTTTCTAAGGCTACTTTCACATTAGCGGCAGGCCTGATCCGGCAGGTGAAGGGTGCTGCCGGATCAGGACTGCCGCAGCGACATGTGTGGAGCCGGAACCGTGCTCCGGCCCCACACATGTCACACAGTACATACATACACACAGACACACACACATATAGACAGACAAATACACATACATACTTACATGCTCCCGGCAGGTCTTCGGAGCGCCGGAGGAGCAGGACGGCTCGCACAGGTGACGATTCCCCACAGCGCCCTCTGCTGTATGTGTATTTGTATGTATATATGTCTGTGTATGTTTATGTGTATGTCTATGTTTGTATGTGTGTACTGTGTGTATGTGGTGACGGATCCGTCATGAACTCCATTGAAAGTCAATGGAGGGCGGATCCGGTTACCATTGTGGTCACACCAGACGGATCCGCCCCCATTGACTTGCATTGGGAGTCATTCCGGATCCGTCTTGGTGCGGATGCCTGGACCGGAGAGCAAACCGCAGCATGCATGCTGCATTGGGGGCCACTTTTTGCTGTCCGCAGCATGGGCACCCTTACATTTGTGGGCATGATCCCTTACATTCATGGGATATTCCAAAATTGGAATATACACCGTATACGGCTGCCAGAAGTTTACAGAAACTGTTGACTGCACTGAGATACAGTGTTCCCAAAATCCTGGTCAGTTCTGGCTGCTGCATGCTACACGTATTACAAACTGTGCCATCAATGGTTGAGATGGGAATATCCCTTTAAGGGTTTCACACAGCCTTTCTCTGAACAATCTGTTGTTCATTGCTGAAAAGTTGTGGTTTTAAACGACAACGCCATAAGCTAAAACAACTAATCGCTAATTGATCTGTGCCATGATCTGTGGACTAGTCTGGCCTTCCATTGACAGGGGGCAGCTCTGTTCTTCCCCATGAAGGACTTCTCAGCTACAACACTTGATCACAATTGGAAAAGCTCAACATGGAAGAGCAGCTTTCCCACAGATATGTGGGAAATGTGACGTGTTTGTGTCATAAAAAAGAGCTGATGGTCAACAGAACATGGTCTAAGTCCACCTATTTAGCCATGGTCAGCAGAAATTGGTCTAAATCCACTCATTTAGCCATGGTCACTAGAATATGGTCTAAGTCCATCCATTTAGCCACGATCAACAGAACATGGTCTAAGTTCACCTATTTGGCCACGGACAACAGAAAATGCTCTAAGTCCAACTATTTAGCCATGGTCACCAGAACATGGACTAAGTCCACCTATTTAGTCATGGTCACCAGAACATGGTCTAAGTCCATCTATTTAGCCATGGCACCAGAACATAGTCTAAGCCCACTATTTAGCCACGGTCAACAGAACATGGTCTAAGTCCACCTATTTAGTGACGGTCAACAGAACATGGTCTAAGTCCACCTATTTAGCCACGGTCAACAGAACATGGTCTAAGTCCACCTATTTAGCCACGGTCAACAGAACATGGTCTAAGTCCACCTATTTAGCCACGGTCAACAGAACATGGTCTAAGTCCACCTATTTAGCCACGGTCAACAGAACATGGTCTAAGTCCACCTATTTAGCCACGGTCAACAGAACATGGTCTAAGTCCACCTATTTAGCCACGGTCAACAGAACACGATCTAAGTTCACCTATTTACCTGTTTCGCCTATTCGGCCATCCAAAATCTCTACCACTGTAACAACGAGTCCAAGGGGGTGAACACTCCCATAGGCACTGTGTACAGCCGTCTGTCTGGTTTCCTAACCCTGACATACAGAAAGCCATGAAAGGTATAAACTAAAGGAGTACATGTAAACACACGGAATCACTTTCGAAACAGAAAGCTAGGAAGCTGCTTCCCATGCGAGAGGTGTGTCACGTGCGCCCTTTAACAATTCATTTTCCATTGCTTGAGGTGTGCCAGGTCTAACATCCCACTAATAGGCGTTCTCCTAAAAATAGTTACTTGGGGAGATTTAGTTCCTAAATAAGGAGTAGCTGAAAATTAATTACAGTAAGTAATGTCAGACAATGGGAGGATAATGAAACTGAGCAGTCAAAATCTGGATCATGTCGAAACTGCATATTTCTTTGTTGGATGCGAAAAGCCACAAAACGCATACACAAATAATCATTTATTTATCGACACTATGACCCAACGCTGTCATTATTTATCTGAAGACCATTTTTCAGTATATATAAGCCAAAAGTTAGGTACAGTAACTTTATAAATACATTGTTTTGAGCCATATAGCCTGCATTATGGTACAGAGCTGCATTCAATATTCTGCAGGCTCCACAGCTGAAATCACCCAAGATTCCTGACTATCTCAAAGACTATACTTGGTCTGGTAACTTTCTTTTACACACTATAAAAGTTTCCCGAACGAGAATGGCGCTCGGTTACTTTCAGTTTCACTTTGCAATTATTAGGCGGGATTTGACAATCATTCTTGTGATTGTTTGATCAAACCCCTCCTCTCAAAGAATGACATTGTTTGTCGGCCGAATGTCCCGTTTCCATGGGGAGGTGCGCTGCCGCCAAATGTTTTTCTGGCGGCATTAGAGATGCAATTTGGCTGACTGACTGGTAGGACTAAAAGGGGCAACAACCAGGAATCTGAATGTTCGGCTGATCACTAGTCCCTGTAAAGGGGCCTTTCGTTCTGTACTGAGACATAAGGAAAACACAGCCAACCTATTATGTTAAAGGAAGTGTGCAGTGTCAGGATGTTGAAGACTTATCTTCAGGTAAATGTTGAAGAGGATGCAGCACTCGCAGGAGCACCATGGCCTCTTAAGCCAGCTGATCGTGAAGGCGCAGGTCGAAGAGGCTGTGAGGCTCATGCAAGTGTTGCGTCCTCTTCAATGTTTACCTGCCTGCCATCTAGCGGTGGTGCAGTGTAATTACACCTTCCTCTCCTGTTCAAGTGAATTGCACCGCCTTTTCAGATCAGGTACGATACCCCGCACCCCTGCCAATCACCTGTTACCTTGTAGATTCGGCCCCAGAACTACACAGCTCTATTAAGTGGATGAAGCTGGTGCTGGTAACAACAACGTAGCCGCCACTCACTACAATTGGAGCACTTATCAACTCCAACAAGTACACCATGGATGGTGCTGTCTGGTTCCGGCACTGGAGATGCACTTGGATACGATGCCCAAAGACTTCCACTGCTAAAGCTGTCTGCTGTGAGTTATACCGTTTACTGTGACCCTCTGCGTTGAAAAACGTGGTAACCTACCCTTCTATACAGTGAAAAAAGTATACTGACGAATAACTGCCACAGGACGTATATAGAGCCAGCCTATGACCACATTGGAGGTTTACCCCACATGGACAAAGTCACAGGACAAAGAGAACTGCAATGCGTCGGTAAAACTATGTACCGTAACGTGATCTACATAAAATGAACACTCTGTCCACTAAGGCCTTCTCAACCCTGTAAAGCCTGCTATATAGTGTATACAAGAAAGCAACTAGAAGAGCTGTGGCTATAGAAGTATGCAGGTGAACATGGTTGTCCTTAAACACCCCGCAGCAAGTCTGCGAGATACAGACAGCATTGTACTTAGGAATGTCTTGCCTGCGGGGAGCTGCTTAACCTCAGCTTCACAGCTCCAAGAAAGCAACCACATCTCTACCTACACTGCATTTCTAAACCCACTCATTGCTTTTAGGCAACTACCTGTGGTATGGCGGTATAAAAAAAATAGATTCAGCATATACTCAATACAAATCGAGTAAAAGGTCCTGTTTCATTATGAAAGGGGTCAAAGACCCCCATTTAAGGAGGTCTCCCCATTATGGGAGTACATTTATTTTTGCATTTTCCTCACCTATAAGGTTGTTTGGTTGTATTTAGTTAAGTCTTAGGGCTCAAACTATGACTATGATTGGTGGGGACTGCACGAATGACAGGATCCGGCGTTCCGGCAGCACATTTAGACTGGCAGATTGTCGGGAATTAGCGCTCGCAGGAACCTTTGTCCCTGATAATCTGCCCGACTATCGGGCAGTGTAAATCCACCTTTAGGGGGGGTTATCCCATGATTAACATAAAAATTTATTTTTTTTTAACTATTAATTAGTGTAAAAACTAGAAAAAGAAAAATCTAACAAAGCTAGAACCAGCTCTGTACTTCATAAAGATCCAGAGATTTCCCTATTCATTTCTCAAAATTCTCTGCTAGATTTTTTTTACGGCTGACAGCTCAGAGGGCTTTGTCTTTTCTCAGAGGATGTGTCCTTCCTGCTGCAGCCCTCTTCCTATCACAGCTCAGAGAGAGTGTCCATTGTCAGAGGGCCTGTCCTTTCAACTCCTTTTAACTGTCACAGCTTTTAACAGACGATACAACTGGTGTCAGTTAAAGGATGGAACGGAGCATGTGCGACCACCTCAGTGAGGTGGACAGAGAGATGAATAGCTCTGTGCCTACTAAATTCTTGGTTACATCCAATTACAAAAGTATCCAGATCCAGGTGCTGGTTAGTAAACAGTTAAAGGGGTTATCAGAGTTATATTTATTGATTAGCTATAATCAGGATAGGTCAATATCAGATCGGCAGGGGTCCGACACCCGGCACCCCCGCCAATCAGCTGTTTGAAGAAAAGGCGTGCGCCGAACCAGCGCTGCCTCCTCTTCATTGTTTACCTGCTCACCGTAACATGGGTCGCAGTGAGTAGGTGTAATTACACCTAACCTCCCCATTTTATTTCAATGGGGCGGCTCGTTCCTATACAAGTCTATGGGAACGAGCCATCCCATTGAAATGAATGTGACAGCTTGGGTGTAATTACACCTGCTCACCGCTACTGATGTTACGGCGAGCAGGTAAACAATGAAGAGGAGGCAGTGCTGGCACGGGGCGTACCTCCTCTTCAAACCACTGATCCCCCCCACGATCTGATATTGATGACCTATCCTAGGTCATTAATAAATATAACTCGGATAACCCGTTTGAGGTATTTTTCCTCAGACAACTCTTTTAATAAGCATTTTTCTCCTATAGAGAACATGAAAATGCCTAAAAAAAGTCAAGAACTGTAGCATGCTGGAAAAGAAGCCAGGAAGACAATTAACAAAAAACACCAGTAGCTTGTGTGTCCCATAGGCCTTCAGTGAACATCTGGAGCTCCCATTTTTATCACACAAAACAACACCAAGAACCTGTGAAAGAGCCCTCACTGCCATATTGGCTGTAACTCAACTTTTTGAGAAAGAGAAAACTAACAGATGGCGTTACTGTGCTGAAATAAGTACAGAATAATCAATTATTCTAGATTATCAGATGTCGGATGCATGAATTCTGACTGTATGACAAAAACCTAACCCTGCACATAATAAAACTACTTTCATGAAAAGTCCCATGAAAAATATTCAACGGTTTTCAAACCAGCATGTTATGTAATTGCATGTTATTAAAAATGTATTATAGCTACTGCGTTATTCAATTAAATCTATCTGTATAGCGCCACCTGCTGTTAGCTTCTTGTCTAACTTCTCTGTCCTGCTCACTGAGATGCAAGCACAAGCACACGCTCAGTTCCATCCTTTAAATGACACCAGCTGCAGCAGATAAGACATACCCCTGAGAAAGGACACGCCCCCTAAACTGAAATAAATCTAGCAGAGTGTTGTCATGCACTAGATTGGGTCTGATTTTTTACATAAATCATGGAATAACACCTTTAACTTGTAACAATATTCACGTTGGAAGTCCCGGCACCCCCACCGATAAGCTGTTAGAATGGGACGAGCAGTTGTAATTACACTGCGCCACCTCAAAAACCCCCTCTGATCTGATATTGGTGATCTATCTAGAGGCTAGTTCATCAATATCTTTGCACTGCACAAACCCTTTAATAACACTACTTTGTATCATGAAACTTCTCCTTTAAGATCACTAAATTAAAGGGATATTCCATCTTCACCATTTATGGCATTTACCATTGAATCTGGAAGCTATGGAAAGATCTGATCTGCAGCTTTGCAGTGACTTATTTTGCAGGGAAAGTGGTCAGTTTGAATAGTGAATGGGGGGTTTTGTGGGTTAATTGGATCCCATTCTCCTGATGAGGTGAGGGTCCTAGAGGGGGCATATTTGGCATAACCTGTGAATGTGCCATAGGAATACCACTTAGTTGTCCTATTTACTCAGAACTATCGTCAAGTTCATCCAACTCCGAGCCTCTATTTGTTTTATGTCGTTCATTTGCAGGGGTCACGGGAGGGTTAGGAGAGATCAGCCCATTCTACCAATATACAGGGGTAAGTATTGACCTAATATGTATGCCCGACTCTCCTCTGAAAGCGGATTTTAGGAAAAAGGAGGATTGGGCATGTTGGATTTCAACATGCTCAATCATTTAGTCTCATCCAAGATGAGCTGCTGGCAAAGGTCCCTGGCTTGCTTAAAGGGAATCTATCACAAAAACCTGTTCTATATTTTATTTATGCTAAAAAAATCTATTATATATTTGTAAGAAATAATAAATAAATAAAATAAAAATTTCAATGTGTGAAATATTATAAATAAATATTAGATTTTACCATATTTACCATCTTTGGTCACCAGGGGGAGCTCTGCTGGCCAAATGAGGCTTTGAGCAACCTGTAAGTAGGCATGCTGCAAAAAAGTGAGTGGTACCAATGACATCACCAATTCACACCTTCAGCGGTGACATCACTGCTTCAGCAAGATAAGATGAGACAATGGCTTTGTTACAAAAACACAGATCTCTGCTCCTCAGGCTCCTCCCCCACTGGTCACATGGCCGATTACATCACTAAGGTCCTACAGCCCCAAGAACCTCCATCTACTCTGTTTCTGAGTCCTGGGCCGCTCACCCCAGCAGTACACTCAGCAAAAATTGTCTGCACTGCTGGGGTGAGCTGCCATAGAATTTAGAACAGGCAGCCTAATGAAGACAAGGACGCTTCCCCCAGCAGCAAGGAGGGAGGATCTGGCTGTGTGTTACTGGTGTCATCACAGGGGCGGGCTCACGTCTTCCATTCATTCTCTATAGGGTCGGCAGCGACTGAGGAAACCTATGTACATGCCTGCCGTAAGTGAGGTGCCATTGTGTTGTAAACCCAGACTGTCAAACTTTACTTCCAACATGGCAGCCCCCATGTAAGGCAAGAAAACTGAATAAAAAAAAAACATTTACACAATTTGAAAAATACATTATGTTAAAACCTGCTTTTGTTATGTTGTAAAACATATCAAAAATTTTTTCTTCGCGATAGTGTCCCTTTAAAGGGGTTGTCCGCCTTTTAGAAACTGATGACTTATTCTTCAGATAAGTCATCAGCATCACACTGGTGGGAGTCCCACACCCTACAACCCCACCAATCAGCTGTCTGCAGCAGCCGCCAACAGTGGATGGCGCCAGAAGCATTAGACTCTGTCACTGTGTAGTAAGTAGGTGTGCCGCTGTATCGCAGCTTAGCTCCCATTCACCCTGCTACTACAGTGGACGGAGCCTTCTGCTTCCAGCTCTGTCCACTGTTAGGTCTTCACCTGACAATGCGATGGCTGTTCTTTTAATGGCCGTCATATGGCCTTTTTCAGAAAGACCATCTATGGCTGTATTCGCATGTCCGTTTTTTTTAACAGACTGAATACTGGCAGTCAAAAAATAGGACGCCCTATTTTGTCCGTTTTTACAACACGGCAGACCCCAAACAAGTCAAGGGGGCGTTTTCAAGAAAGGCATATGTAAACAGACCTTGCAACTAGTTTTTCCCATCACTGTTGTGTGAATAAGCCTGTACCTATCTAAAAGGTGTACTTTCACACAATTGTATTTAATTTAATAGAGAATCATGGAAATAGCAAAATATTAAATCACTTCCTTTAAACAACCTCACTTCTACCTACTATGCAGTCCACTGCATGTTGTCAGGCAAGATTCATCCCTAATAAGGAGGGTCACAGGAAATGGGAGTGTGTCAGAGCTAGCTGAGATCATGAGCCTGATAAAATACAGGATGAGGAGGGCAGATCCTATGTCTCTTCATTGCCTGTAGCTACTGTTGTAAAGCCTTAAGCCCTGTGTGTGTTTTGGCTGAAGGGGTTAATGTTTTATCTGAAAGAATCCAGGGAGAGAGCAGAAAGCAGGAGCCGGCAGCTCAGCAAGTGCAGGGGGCGTGGCCAAAACAGTGACATCTCGTGTACAGACTTTTATCTGCTTGTGTAGGAATATGAGAAGAGCAGCCAGAAAAGCTGACATCACCGGTCATGTGACCCTGAGTGAAATCTGAGAAACCAGCAAGTTTAGAAGCACAAAGTCCTGGAAAAGCTGTTAGATTAGTTCGAAACATACAAATGACAAAAAAATAACTTGTACAACCCCTTTAAATGTTCTGTGAGCTCTGGAGCTGAAAACAAGCATAGTGGGCAGTAAGGGAAAGGATGTCAGCAGTACAGTGCTGGCAGAAGAGAGCTTCTGAGAGAAATGCATCCAACTGTGCAGCTGAAACTGGGAATAATAAGGTTGAAAAACCATTAGGGAAGCCCAAACATAACATTCCTTCACAGTTGTAATTGTACAAAGAAGCACAGCCATTATGCAAACTTTTTATTTTTTTAAACTAAGGTATACTTTAAACATTGATTGTGATAGAAATCTTACATGTAAATGCAGCTCACACACAATCAGGTATTATTGGTGACTGGTGAAATGCTATGTAGGTCAGATAAAGCCTGCATACTATGGATGTAATTTTATACTTAGCTTAGCTTTTACAGTTAGAAAAATATTGTTAAAATGTGACAGTATTGGTGGGGTCTGAAGCGATAATCCATTCCAGCAGAAAACCCAAACATCAGGCTCACCGATAAACCGCACACACAATAAAACATTTCGCTCAGTTTTTTTAACAACTCAAAAACAACTATTCTTTCCTAGCAGGAGGCGAGCCAAGTCATATAAGATATAAAATAATATTAGGCTCCAAACAAGGCAGGAAAAGCAGAGCTGAATGTCAAGTCAACTTTCAAACTTGTGCGATAAAATTCCTTCCCGAGAAACGCAGCCAAGAATTGCTGCTCTATCAATCACTGCAAAGCCTCTGATCAAGTCTGAACACACGAAGCATCCGAGAGCAGCAACACTAAACTTACATCACGTACAGATAACACAGAAATGTTTGATCTGTGGCGAGACACGGGCTGCTGCAATTTTCAAGTATACGCTTGAAACCAAAACTTCTGAGAAAAAAAAAATCTGAGTGTTTAGAGGAATTCTGAGGAATTCTGAAAGATAAGTGAAGCTACAGGGAGAGCGCATTTCCAGGGATCTGGCCATGTGTCACGCTCTTCAGGGGGGCTGCATACGTCCCAGATTTAGGCTGGATTCACACTCAGTTTCCTGGACAAGGATTTGAAGCAGATCTGTCTGCAGGATTTCCAGCCAAAGCACGAAGTGGATCTACCAGAAAGGAGGCGTATCAATCCTTCCTTCATATTTCCCAGTCCTTTCAAATCCACTTCTGGCTTTGGCTTAAATTAAACTCTGTGTGAACCTAGCCTTAGGCCTGTTTCACACGAACGTTGTGTTTTGCGGTCCGCAAATTGCGGATCCGCAAAAAAAACGGATGGCGTCCGTATGGCATCCGTATTTTTTGCGGATCCACTGTAACATTGCCTATCCTTGTCCGCAAAACGGACAAGAATAGGACATGCTCTACTTTTTTTTGCGGGCCACGGAACGGAGCAACGGATGCGGAAAGCACACGGTGTGCTGCCCGCATTTTTTGCGGGCCCATAGAAATGAATGGGTCCGCATTTTTCATGTGAAAAATGCGGATCGGAGCCCGCAAAAAATGCTGTCGTGTGAAAGAGGCCTTAGGTGTAGAAAACTCTCATGAATTCTGCACCAAAACCAGCCCATAAATAAGCACTATTTATCGCATATTTTGTGGCTTTTATGCTATTTTAGGCTATTTGATGCAAGGGTGAAATCCACATAAGAAAACGCTGCATGTCTCAAGGCCGACTTAAAGGGTCGAACGTTGGGGGTCAATTATCAAACTGGTGTAAAGTAGAACTGGTTTACTTGCCCATAGCAGCGAATCAGGTTCCACCTTTCATTTTTGACAGCTCCTTTGGAAAAATGAAAGGTGGAATCTGATTGGTTGCTATGGGCAAGTAAGCCAGATCTACTTTACACCAGTTTGATAAATCTCCCCCACTGACTTATAGGATATCTGCCTTACATCTGGTGGCATCAGAGGCGGGGCTGTGGAGTCGGTAAGCCAAAGCCTGACTCTTCAATTTCACCTAACTCCAACTCCGACTCCCTCATACATGGAGCATGTTTAAGTGATAACTTTAAACAAACTTTGCATAAACCAATAGTACAGATATCTCATGACAAAAAAAAAAAGTTTGTAATATATGTTTTACTAGATACCTTTACTCTGAACTTTCAGTATCAGGCTTTTCTCTGGGTACAGCTCACTAAGGGCCTGATGTATGAAAACTGTCTAGGTCTAAGACTTTCTTTGTTGCCCATAGCAACCAAAGCTCCCCTTTCATTTCTCCAGAGCACTATATGAAATGAAAGGGGAGCTCTGAATGGTTTCTATGGGCAACAAAGAAACTTCTAGACCTAGACAGTTTTCATACATAAGGCCCTAGGTGTTTTACATCAGAGGAAGAGCAAACTAAAACATAAAGCAGAGAGAACATGCACTGGACAATTGATTTATGCACAGTTTATTGAAGTTTAGATATACTAAGAAGTACTTGCCTTAAAGGGGTTTTCTCAGCACATTGATTCACTGGCTGACAGGCAGTGCACTCACCCTGTCTCCTCAGGCTGTGTGTGTGTGTGTGGGGGGGGGGGGGGGGGGGGTGTCTCCAGCAGTTATTAGCATATATTAACTTACTCTGACAGAGCAGGAGATTGTGATCACTAACACAATTACAGGTAAAGCCATGCTTCTCAGTCCTCACAACACTTGGACCTTTTGCCTGATTGCAGGTAATCATTCAGAGCTCAGTCCCATCATTGGTCCCATCATTCACTGCTCTCAGTCAATCAGATAACAGTCTTTCTAGTCTGCAGGTTACCATAGAAACCTGTGTACAGTGAGAGACCTGCTGAACTGTCTATAGTTCATGACTAAAGTCAAATCTACTGCCCACTGTGTCTAGAAAATGTCTTCTTTTAACTGTCCCTTTATATTGAAAACTAATCTTTGTGACTAGTAAGAAAACCCCTTTAATCCTGTTTTCTCTAGTGGATCTGATATGAGTGCAGCCATTCCTTCCCAGTGCCTTTTTCCTCTGATCTGTAGCAGAGGAGCTTCATTTCTGAGCTACATAAAGGGCAGCACACAGTCATCTCAACTGAAAGCCTAGATCCTTAGATCAGGAATAGAACAGACATTTATAGGACATTTCATCATTTTCCCAAAGTCTTATGAAAATATATTCAGCACATACTGCATTGAACTAAATGTACCAATTTATTATATATTGTCGGAGTCGGTCCATTTTATACCGACTCAGACTCCACCAAAATGGACACCGACTCCGACTCCACAGCCCTGAACAGAGGCAGCGCTTGTTACAAGCTCATTTGCATCCCTTCTTTTCGATAAAACCATGTGCCTCACACAGTGTCAGACTGGTCAACCAGAGCACCAGAGGATCCATCGGTGGCTCCAGCCTCTAATACCAAAGGTTCAGAAAAATAAAACATTTGGAGTTGCCTTTGGAGCCATCACTTGCCACTAGGGTCTATTTCTTTGAATCAAAATCTATTACACATTATTGATTATGTGGGGTTTGGGTCCCAAGAATAATTTCTGGTGGCCCCAAGGAACCCCATGCCAACCCTGACCTCATACTAATAATAACCCCATCAAGTACCTCCTCACACAATGGACACGTCTGTGGTTGGTATCTCAACTCAGTTCGATTCACTTGAATGGGATTGAGCTGCACCTAGGCCATGTGATCAATGAACGTAACATCACTGGCCTAGGAAGAGGCCTCCTCAAGCAGCTGATCGGCAGTCGGAACCCCGCTGATCTGATATTGATGATCTATCCAGAGGATTGATCATCAACATCAAAATTTCAGACAACCCCTATAATTCTGAAAGCTGCACCATGGCCCAATTTTATACCCCTCTACTGTTTCAGGAAGTTCCTGCCCCTTTTCTTCTTACACTGTTAGAGTGCTCCCTCCCCCTCCCTGTGAGTTGGTGCTGCGATGGAGAAAGCATTGGCTAAGTTAAAGGGGTATTCCACTTGGAGCTAGTTAACTCCTATCACAAGGTAGGTCATAACTATTAGAGGAAAAATGCTGGCAAAACCTCTTCTGAATACTTTACCAAATCCATACCTCAACCAAATACTCTTCTAAAACGTTTGTAATACACCAATAATCGGCTACCAAATTAGAAATCTGTTCCCAAAAACTACTTGCTTTCAGCTAGTAATCCACTAGTAATCTACTACTGATTTTTCTGCTGCAGATTTTGCCGTGTGGACTTGTGTATTCAGGATCATAATCCCTGACAAGCAGAGCAGAGAGGAGGATGAGGCAGCTCTTTATCTCCATGTTCTGAAGTAATTTGTCCTCCTGTGTAATTAGGACAGGTTTTGTGTGTACTGATAGGACAGTGGCCATTTTATTTCCCCTGATGATTGCTCCCTAGACAAAATGAGCCATTATAACTAATGAAGGATATTTCAAAATATGTTTATAATAAAGTAATATTTAAGTACCGTATTTTTCGCTTTATAAAACACACTTTTTTCCCCCCAAAAGTAGGGGGAAAATTGGGGTGCGTCTTATAAAGCGAATACAAGTGAGCACTTCCATTATGGAAGCGCTCACTTGTTTGTAGAAGGTGCCGGGACCCCCATCAGACCTCAGATCAGCCCACCCAGCCCATAAGGATAAAATAAAAACCTCTCTTACCTGTACTGCGCCGCGGCTCCGCTCCGGCGCTCCTCTGTCTTCTCCGGGCCAGCTCTGCATTGTCCTGACCGCGTCCAGCATCAGGACTTAGTGCGCGCACTATGACCTAACACTGTACGCAGTCAGGTGACAGTGCAGCGCCGGCCTTAGAAGCCAGAGGAACGCCGGACCCGGAGCAGAGCCGCGGCGCAGGACAGGTAAGAGAGGTTTTTATTTTATCCTTATGGGCTGGGTGGGCTGATCTGAGGTCTGATGGGGATAGAGGGGGCTGATATGAGGTCTGATGGGGGTGTGACATGGAGGGCTGATGGGGGCACATTTGTCTAATATGGGGGCTGATCTGAGGTCTGATGGGGGCACAGTGGGCTGATATGAGGTCTGATGGGGGTGTGACATGGAGGGCTGATGGGGCTCTGACATGGAGGTCTGATGTGATGTCCTGAAATTTATGGGGTGTCTGATATGAGGTGTGATGAAAAATAATTTTTTCTTATTTTCCTACTCTAAAATCTGGGGTGCATCTTATCATCAGGTGTGTCTTATAAAGCGAAAAATACGGTAATTAGATTTTTCTTATTTCCCGGAGAACCCCTTTAATGAAGCAGTCAGGGCGGTCTAGCAATGCTGTAGCATCCTGACTCCAGACTAAAATGAGGGCACTTTGAAGCAAGATTTTTCCTGCTAAACAAAGTGAGTCATAACAAATTGGTACGAATAGTGGAAACAAAGGAGATTTTATGCTTCTAGAGATGATAAAAAACCACAGATATATACGGTATGTCATGAGTGGTTACTGGTTCCCACACCATGATGGATATATCTGTCATGAATATATTGTGGGCACTGCCAAATGTCTCCACAGGATTGCAGCTGTAACACCTACTCACTGCTAGTGACACGCCGTTCTACCACGTTACTGCTGAGGCTAATGTCACAGTGGTCCTGAGACCAAGCCACTTCTGGTCTGGTCAAGGATCGGGAGTGGCCAGGAATGTGTCTCCAATTTTATTCAGAGGAACACAGGCTGATTTTCTTTTTTTATTTTAAAGATGACATGAAAATTAATAAACCAAAAATTTATGGCAAACTCCATCCATGCTTATGAATATGCTGTCTCAGAGAGGCATCAGACAGCAGCACGTGGATAGTTAGGGCTCGTCCAGACGTAATGGATTTCTTTCTGATTTTCCATCTGGATTTGCTTTTTTAAAAAAAAATTCCACATCATTTTCCATATTGAATATTCATGATTTGATATTGAAGAACTCCTTTTAATGTGTTACATGTGGGCATATCTTAATACAGGTCCATAATACATTGCAATGTGCAACCTCTGAGAGGTGCAGGTTGCCTCGATTTCCCGTGTGAACCTTGTCCTAGACGCCAAATGAATAATGTACCAGATTAATAATGTGATATTCATCACAACAAGCTACACAAATAATGCACATAATATTAGTACATGGTACATCTGATGTCCCATAATGCATTACAAACTAGAAGAATATTATAACAGAATAAGAATAAGGGGACAACTAAATGAAAATCTACACAGTGATGTGATAACCCAGGGGCAGCAAAGTCTTACAGTGATCTGAGATTCCCACCATGCATGAGAAGTACGTCACAGGAGACACCGGGGAAGGCCGCAGCAGGCTGCTCCTCTGTGCCTTTATCTCCTTCTCCAGCTGGTTCCTGGAAACAATGCCCATCTTCCCCTGAAGAATGGAGCAGTGACACATGGGATTCTGGCCTCTCCTCCTGACTAGGCCTCGTCTACTTGTAATTAATGCTTAACTGTTTGCGACATTCTGCTTTGTAACAAAAAAAGTCAGCAACTGAGTATTTTTTGGTGGATTTTCCGGCCATGTGTGAAGGCACCATCATAAATCCCTACAGACTGGACTAAGAAAACATCTCACAGAAGATTATAATACATGGACTTATTATTATTGTTCCAGAAGTTGCAGGTTTCTTGAAACTTTGACCACATTTTTGGTTTGCGGCCTGGTTCTGCTCACCACATTAAGATTTTCTTCTGGAGATAAAAATGATCTAGTCCCCTTCTTCATGATTTATCAGTGTATTTTGCCATTTTATCCTAGTCCAATACTTTTATAAGAGGTGTGGATGAGCAGCAGAGACTTATGTAACACCTTATTTCTCCAGATGTTATGGATCATAAACATAGTGCATGTGTAGGACAGGCCAGACCTGTCATACAGGCATCTTCTAGTCAACCTGCTGCGAACACAAGACGTGCCCTGAATGGAGGCTGCAGTACAGTGGTTCACATTAACACCTTGAAAGGTTCCCGACTTACCCTCTACAGGGGTTTTCTGGCCGTTACATATTGATGACCTATCCTCAGGATAGTTTATTAGTATCAGATCAGTAGGGGTCCAAATCCTGGACCCCTACTGATTTTATGCACTTAGATGTGTTAAATGAGAGTCAAGTGGTGGCATCCACTATAGTTTCTTATCTGCCTTCTCCGATGGGCAGATGTGAACCCGCGGTAGCTTCCCTTCTCTCTAGGCCACATATTGCAGCTTGTTCACTTGACCTGTAGGTCTTCAGTATAGACCATATTGCTGTTTATTAGATGGGTCACTGGGGCTATGCATGTAGAGGGACTATTTTCTATACAGGTTGGGGGGTGGGGTAGGATCATAAAGAGCTGAACTGCTAAACTCTCAAGCGGTGGGGCCAAGAAGCTGCCTACCCTCAGAAGACGAACAGAGGTGAGGTGCACCTCATTATTCTTGGCGTCATAAATGATGCATTAATTAATTATGTAAATGCAGAGAGGATTCGTGGGATAACCCACCCTAACATCTGTATGTGTGCTGTACAAACAATACTATGATACAGGTCCCTAAATGTTCTCATTGTACCTGCTGACCAGCGTACTTCACCGAGTCTTACCATGGAAACTAGAGATTCGCTTAAATCATGACGTTCCTGGGGGGGGGGGGGGACTGAAGCCAAAACCCTCTATGCCATGCAGGGCATTTTCACAGAGCTGGATGTTTTCTTCTATTATATGAAAAGGGACCCCTAATGTTGTTAGGACCTCCAGTAATCTGCAGGGGACACACAAAGCATGGATATGCTGGGTCCTCCATACAGAGACTGTCTGAGTAGCCATTTTCTTTTATGGCTAATTGACAGAGGTCCTGACCAATATATGTCCACTTGACCATTTATACCTCCTAAAGGTTGTGTGGTTCTCCTTCACAAAATTCTTAGTCCTCGTCCGCACTTCATCAGGGCCGATTCAGCATTTGTGTCCACCTAGTCAGAGATGCTTTGAAGTGAGGTTTTTCAGAAGGGGGTGTAAATAGGACAGTTCCTGGTGGGATTTCTAGGCTTGTTTCCATTGTTCTGTTAAAGGGGTATTCCAGCGGAATATGGGCTTCAAATAGCAGGGCTTATACTTACCCCACTGATGTCGTTCCGATGGTGCCAGGGTTCCCACTGCACTCCACTTCCTGTCTCTACACAGCAGGAAATGATTGTGAATGCCACACAGCCAATCACTGGCTGAGGCGGGTCATTACTACAGCCAGTGATTGGCTGAGCAGCACTCACAGCCATTTCCTGCCGTGTCAGGATAGGATCAGGAGCACAGTGGGGACCCCAGCACTGCAAGAGTGGCAGAGATTAGGAAACAGGCCAAGCTTTTTTATTCTGCTGGAATATCACTTTAAGAGGCACCAAAAATATACATACTATTTGGGGTCTAAAACTTTTTTAGAAACTTTTTTTTTTCATTTAACTTTAAAGAATCTACAACAGAACCTCATTTAGAAATCCTGCTCCTGAAGATCAACCCCAGTAAATAAAACAAGCATGAGTGTAGGATTGGCAGCGGCGTGCCTGTGTGCCAGCATCGATTTCAACTACAGCGCTCATGTTTCTAGTCCCATGTCAGGGCACTGTGTGTACACGGCTCACAGGTCACCCCCTTACTCCACATCAACATCTATTACTACAAAGACCTTTCTTCCACCTCTGCTGGAGCTACGCTTTTACAGCACTTCCCTAAATACAGTAAAGAAAAATCTGTTAACCAGTCATCCGAAAACGGTTCTATGATGACCAGACTGGAATTTGTCAGATAGAGACTTCAGGTCTGGGCTCCATGATGTGCAGCTAGGGACACGAGGACAGAATAGTCTGGATGCCAGATTAGCAGAATTTTCCAGCACTATCCCTATCCCATATAACTTATGACATTCGGCAGCAAAAACAGGCACATGGAAATTTAATCTTCCAGATCTCCACTGCCCATCACATTGTGTGAGTGGAGAGAAGGGGAGCCATCATTGTGACCCGCTGATCATTACCTCAAGCGTTGCTTATCAATCATACAGGCCAACAAACCAAAGTATGGCGACAACGTGCACCCAGCCTGGACACGGAGTTGCAGTACCGGTAATTCTTCTATTACTTCTATCATTGGCGCACACATTATATTAGTACCCTCCTCCGGTAGGCACTGCCTATGCTCACATGTCCTCAGCACAAGTCATATCATAACCGTGACTGAAATGATGACTCCTACCTGGAATATTCAATCACAGCTGGGAACTGCTGTTCCAGGAGATGCTATTCCAAGAGCTTTGGACCGCCAAGCTTTTATAGTCTACTCACATGGCAAATGTGCTCTTAAACAGGTTTTCCAGCACAATAAATTGGTGGCAGTGGGCATAGAAGGGCTTAAAAACATAAGTACGGTTACTCACCGACCCCTTGCATCTACTGTTCAGAAGCTGCTCCAGTCCCTTCTGGTCTCCACTTCCTGTCCGCACTATGGATGATCTGCCTTTTCTGAGCAGGCCTTATCTGAAATGCCAAGCCAGGACAGGAAGTGGAGAGCAGAGCAGAGCAGAGGTGACTGCGGAAACTTCGGAACGGCAGCAGCTAGGGATCGGTGAGGGCGAATATTTATTCTTTTATGCTTTTTTGCCACCAATTTTTATTGTGCCTGGAAACCTATTTACAGCGGAACTGACCCGCAATGCCAGGCACAACTATCCAATGGATGGCGATGTGCTTGGTAAACTGTGAGAAGGCCTTCTCAAACTGCTGATCGGTGGCGGTGCTGCGACTCCCGAGGATCTGATATTGATAACGTATCTTGAAAACACACCAAAAACCCCTTAGTTACTTGCTGGGTAGCACATTAATACCACTTATAGACAACTTATCTATGTGATATTAGTTATCAGTCATGTGTTTTAATGCTTCTACTCATGTCTTATTGTCAAGTATAGGAGCTCTTAGGGCATGTCCACATGGGTCAGATTTGCTAAAAACTTTCTGAGACAAATTGGACAAAATCTGCAGGAAAGCCTGAAGCAAATCTGCACAAAATCACACCTGCAGATTTTGCTGCCTTTTGCCAAAAAATGGCAATATACTGACTCAGTAGTCCCTTGGTGCTACATCGGTGGTTTCTATGCTCCTCTACGTGATGATGTCTCAACCCACGTGACCGCTGCATCCTCCGGTTTTTGGGACATCGCTGAAGGTGATGAGACAAAAAACATTGCAGGAGCATGAAAACTTCAGGACGAGAACATTAATGAACTGGACTGGATTTGTTCAAAACTGATCCATAAGGCTGGTACTATAATACGCCCTGGATATCAATCTACATGTAGACGTAACCTTAGGTTATGTTCACACGGCTAAATTTTAAAGCTGAAAAAAAGGACTTGATTTCAAGAGAAATTAAATCTATGTTTTGGTGCGTTCGTTACAGCCAGGTACAGTGCACAGAGATGAATGGAGCGGCAGCGCATATACCTGACCCATCCCGCCGCTCATCTAGGGAGGTCCTGCAGGGTACGGGGCCCTCATTCTCATGGCCGGTGAGGATCCCAGCCGTAGGTCCTCACTAATCTAACAGATACTATAATACCCCTTTCATTGTGCCCATACGCCATCCATATTTGATGGCCAAGCAATTGTTCGGCAGACAGCTACCTCTCAGGACTCCCTCATACGCGTTCAGGGTCGGTTTGGCCGAGTGCATACGGGTTGTCAATGGGGAGAAAGTTGCTACAAGACACCTATGGGGGCAGCTTGCCTCCCTGAAGAACAGAAGGATCTGGCTCCCCATACACATTACATGGCAGGTTTGGCCTTTAAACCCTTTTTAGTAATCCTATACAACCCGAGTCGGACACAGACCACCTTGCAGGCACAGATGGGCTTCACTGCCGAAATGTATTATAGGCAACACGGTCACAGGTAGTCCAATTTTGTGGTGGCCTTTACCATTTTAGATATTAAGCAGGTTCTCTAATGACAGATCCCCTGGACCACGTCCAAACCCAAGGACGGTTTCATAATCTTTGAGAAGTAATCCTTTATGGGCAAAAACTCTTCAAGGCCAGAGTCTTACATCACCTTTATTAAAGGGATTGTCCAACTCACCTTACCAAATCCCACTCCCAGTCCTACCAGTCCCTCTTGACACACAGGAACCACGACTCAGGCAAACACTGGCCGCAGGGGTGACCGCCCCCAGCCACTGTTTAGCTGAGATGTCATGTTCTGCGTGTTGATAGGGACCAGAAGAACTAACTGGTGGTGGACCCAGAAGCATCAGAAAGCTGGAGAATCGGTAAGGTGAGTATGAAATTTGTTATTTTACACAGTTTTACCCGACCCCAACGCTCTTACACTTCTTAGAAATGCTCCCATTTACAGCGCACCTGCCTCAAAGGCTTCTGTAGCTATGACCCCGTTCAGGGAGTCTATACTACCAGCTTAAAGGGATCCAAAAAGAGCTGGGCACACAATAGTAGACATTATCAATTAATTACAGACATTGCAATTAAAAAACACTGGCTTAAAGGGATTGTCTAGCTTTTATTAAAACAATTCTGACAGCTTCACAAGAGCTAAAATCTGCTACAGCCTTGTCCCACTGTCCCATGCTGGGCCCTGTTCACACTGCGGTGGCTGCAGCAACCACCAGACGATGGAGGACTTCTTCACTGCTGCGTTGTAAACAGAGATTGACAGGAGGCCAAACAGACTTCAGGTAAAGGGGATAAGTATGACCACTGGAGCTATAGCGATCACGAGCACGGGTGTCCACAAGTGCCACTGAACTGACCCACGAGAACGGAGAGGGTGATGCACGTATGTCCTCGGCTACATTCACTCCTGTGGGCATACATAAATATTCAATTGCAGCAGCACCTACGGTGATAGAATGACCATAATGTGGTGGTGCCGTCAGTGTCAGGTACCAGTCTGTAGTACCCCAGTTGCATATAACATCCAAAATAAAACTGCAGCACTCTCAGGTCTTCAAATATTCTCTGTTTTATTCCACCTTCCTTAGTGCGACGTTTCGACCTCCATCGGTCTTTCTCAAGCATCAGCATGCTTGAGAAAGACCGATGGAGGTCGAAACGTCGCACTAAGGAAGGTGGAATAAAACAGAGAATATTTGAAGACCTGAGAGTGCTGCAGTTTTATTTTGGATGTTATATGTTCACTCCTGTGGGACCGCCAACTACAGAGCTCGCAGCAGTTCCATAGAAGTGAAAGGAGTGATGGACTCGCCTGCGCACCACCGCTGAAGTGAATGGAGTGATGGACTCGCCTGCGCACCACTGAAATGAATGGAGTAGTGGACTCGCCTCCGCACCACCTCTGAAGTGAATGGAGTGGTGGACTCGCCTGCGCACCACCTCTGAAGTGAATGGAGTGGTGGACTCGCCTGCGCACCACCTCTGAAGTGAATGGAGTGGTGGACTCGCCTGCGCACCACCTCAAGTGAATGGAGTGGTGGACTCGCCTGCACACCACCTCTGAAGTGAATAGAGTGGTGGACTCGCCCTGCACACCACCTCTGAAGTGAATGGAGTGATGGACCCGTCTGCGCACCACCACTGAAGTGAATGGAGTAGTGGACTCGCCTGCGCACCACTGCTGAAGTGAATGGAGTGATGGACTCGCCTGCGCACCACCCCTGAAGTGAATGGAGTGGTGGACTCGCCTGCGCACCACCTCTGAAGTGAATGGAGTGGTGGACTCGCCTGCGCACCACCTCTGAAGTGAATGGAGTGATGGACTCGCCTGCGCACCACTGAAATGAATGGAGTAGTGGACTCGCCTCCGCACCACCTCTGAAGTGAATGGAGTGGTGGACTCGCCTGCGCACCACCTCTGAAGTGAATGGAGTGGTGGACTCGCCTGCGCACCACCTCTGAAGTGAATGGAGTGGTGGACTCGCCTGCGCACCACCTCTGAAGTGAATGGAGTGGTGGACTCGCCTGCACACCACCTCTGAAGTGAATGGAGTGATGGACTCGCCTGCGCACCACCACTAAAGTGAATGGAGTGATGGACTCGCCTGCGCACCACCGCTGAAGTGAATGGAGTGATGGACTAGCCTACGCACCACTGCTGAAGTGAATGGAGTGATGGACCCGCCTGCGCACCACTGCTGAAGTGAATGGAGTGATGGACCCGCCTGCGCACCACCACTGAAGTGAATGGAGTAGTGGACTCGCATGCGCACCACCACTGAAGTGAATGGAGTGATGGACTAGCCTACGCACCACTGCTGAAGTGAATGGAGTGATGGACTCGCCTGCGCACCACCACTGAAGTGAATGGAGTGATGGACCCGTCTGCGCACCACTGCTGAAGTGAATGGAGTGATGGACTCGCCTGCGCACCACCACTGAAGTGAATGGAGTGATGGACCCGCCTGCGCACCACTGCTGAAGTGAATGGAGTGATGGACTCGCCTGCACACCACCCCTGAAGTGAATGGAGTGATGGACTCGCCTGCGCACCACCGCTGCATTCACATGGGGCAGTTCAGATGGCTTGCAGACCCCCATTCTCATGGTCGCTGGTGCTAACAGAGGTCGGACCCCTGGCGATGAAACACATATGTCCTATAAACAGTTCAGGGGGTAAGTATCATATATCGCACAACCCCTTTAACGGCAATGACTTATGGAAGTAAAGTTTAAACACTCCCCACTATCAGGGGTAGTATCCGTACTCAGATAGCGGTCGCGAGGCCGCAACATTAAAAATCCCTGCATTTCATGCAGTAGCTGGCACCACACAGAAGACTGGCGCACGGGCCAAAGAGACTCATCATAAACATCACAAGTATTTCTGGAATTGGAGCACATGATGCATCGTACAGACAGCAGGATTACATAATATCAGGCAGGACTACTACCCTCATCCTGTTCGCACTGTAACACATACGCTGTACCTGGAACGTGCAGATGGCACCGGGCCTCCACCTCGTCATCACAAGTACTAGGCCTCTAGGACTTCTGGCAAGTGCCAACCCAGCAGAGGGCCTCCATTATTAATCCTAGCACAATCAATCACATCACTCCACTCGTTTCCATGCCTGCCCCATCTGATAGGTTGCTATGGGCGACACGTTCTAAATGAACACTATATGCCACATGCTGCCATACTGTGCTGAGGTCGGCAACTTTCCGGTGATCCAATGCCATTACGTATGTCGTACACCACAGAAATCAACATTAGCGGCGCTAAAGTCATGGGTAATTGTCAAATGAGTAAACATGACCAACATGTTGATTTGAGCGAGCTGGCCATCTATACGCATTCCCATGTGGCGTACTAGCCCTGGTTAAGTACCCGCACATGGCAGCAGTCGTCCAGCTGCTACCAAGAGGAGGAAAGTAAAGTTGGGCAACTCCAAATGCACAAAAGTCTCAGTGGCGGGCTGTATACCAGTCTCCTATACATGGTGCCCGCCACTCACCATCCGCAGCCCTGGCACAAGCCGCTTTTCAGTATGGCACAGCTATGGACCTGTGATATATCCTATTCAGACAGTCTCTCAGTCACATGCCTGTCTCACCACATCCTGACACTGCCTGGCATCACGTCATGCCCCTTCCCCATGGCTCTGTTTACCTTGTATACATCCCCATACGTGCCACTGCCAATCCTCTGGATGAGCTCGAAATCCTCCTGCGGATTCCTCCGGGACAGGTCGCAGCCTGTGCTCATGGTGCCCGCCCGGGGGGTCCCCGGACCCCGCTGACTCTCACAGGCTGGGTCAGGGCAGCTGGGCTCCGGTCACAGCTCGCACAGCAGCCGGGCTCGGCCTCGAAGCCTCTCACAGCAGAAGACGTAGAGACGTACAGGAGAATTCAAGCCCCGTAGATCCCACAACATGGCTCCCAAGCCGGGCCTGTGCGCAGGCGCAGTGCGGGGGCAGAGGCCTGTGCCAGGGGTGGGGAGAGAGGAGGACTGAGGGGAGGTAGAGGAGGGCACCGGGCAGAGAGTGCACGGACCGGAGAGACCCGTGGGGCACGCTCTGCACAGGAGGGGAGTGGGACAAGCTATGGGCATAGGAGCGTATTCACACCTAGCCCTTTAGTAAATATCGTAACTGTGAACATTGGTTAGACATATTTACAGTTCATTTTACAGTAATCGGTTGGCTCTGTTTTTTAGAAAAAAATTTGTTTTTATTTCTGTAGCCCCAATATCAATAGCTATAACATTAACCCTTTAAAGGGTTTGTTTACCCCTCAGAACCCGGTTATAATCATATTTACTTAACCCCCAGCTACTGGTTTCCGGCTCCATCGCTTCCCCTCAGGTGCTGCAGTTCTGGGGTCTTCCCACATCAATGTCCGGTTTGGCGCAGGTCATAGTTCCACTGCAGTGGTTGGAAAGCTGGTTTAGTTGCCCATAGCAACCAGATCCCACCTTTCATTTTTCAGAGCTCCTTTGATGGGTTGCTGTTGGTGTTGAGCAAACTTGTGTTTTAAGTTTGGCGTCCAAAGTTCGGGTTATCGAAGAATCCCATTATGCATTCCGCTACCACGGACCATAAAGGAAACCGCAATCCATAACGGAATTCTTCGATAACCCCCAACCCAAACCTTGGACGCCGAACTTAAAACACAAGTTCGCTCAACACTAGTTGCTATGGGCAACGAAGCAAGTTTTGCTTTAAACCAGCTTTGATAAATCACCCCCAATGATAGGACACAGGTGTGACATGTCATCCATGCGTCATTTTATTGGGTCACATGATGCATGGATGACACGTCACCCCTGCGGCCGGTTATTGCCTGCAGAAGCCATAAAATTGAATGTTGACCCAGGGAAACCAGAGACCTGCGGCACCCAAAGCGGAGCAATGGAGCCAGAACACAGCGGCGGGAGCCTTCACTCTTCATCCTCAAATTGCGGACCTGCAAAACATGGATACCGGCAGTGTGCTTTCTGCATTTTGTGGAACAGAACGACCTGCCCACAACAGAACAGTCCTACCCTTGTTTCTAATGCAGACAAGAATAAGACATGTTCTATATTTTGCAGATGCCATAGAACAGACATAAAGATGTGTGCATGAGCCCTAAACAACAGGCTGTCATAGCAATTGATTGTAGGGTTGTCACGATACCAACATTTTGATTTGATTTCGATACCAAGAAAAAGTATTGCGATACTCGATACCATTCGATACCAAGCCAAAAAAATAATACCACCCAAAAATCTGTGTGCCCCCATCAGACCTCAGATCAGCCCACTGTGCCCCCATCAGACTTCACATCAGCCCACTGTGCCCCCATCAGACCTCACATCAGCCCACTCTGCCCCCATCAGACCTCAGATCAGCCCACTGTGCCCCTATCAGACCTCAGATCAGCCCACTGTGCCCCCATCAGACCTCAGATCAGCCCACTGTGCCCCCATCAGACCTCAGATAAGCCCACTGTGCCCCCATCAGACCTCAGATCAGCCCACTGTACCCCATCAGACCTCAGATCAGCCCACTGTGCCCCCATCAGACCTCAGATCAGCCCACTGTACCCCCATCAGACCTCAGATCAGCCCACTGTGCCCCCATCAGACCTCAGATAAGCCCACTGTGCCCCTATCAGACCTCAGATCAGCCCACTGTGCCCCCATCAGACCTCAGATCAGCCCACTGTGCCCCCATCAGACCTCAGATCAGCCCACTGTGCCCCCATCAGACCTCAGATAAGCCCACTGTGCCACCATCAGACCTCAGATCAGCCCACTATGCCCCCATTAGAATAAAATAAAAAAGTCTCTTATCTCTCCTGCGCCATGGCTCTGCTCCGGGTCCGGTGCTCCTGTGTCTTCTCCTCCCGGCGCTGTACTGTCACCTGACTGCAGCGTCAGGTCAGAGTGCGCGCACTACGTCCTGACGCTGTACGTGGTCAGGACAGTGCAGTGCGGAGCTGCGGCACAGGAGAGGTAAGATACTTTTTTATTTTATCTGCCAAAAGTATCGCAAAAGAGAAAATCTCGGTACCGAATCGATACTGGTATAAAAGTATCAATTCAGTATCGAAATATCGATACCCGCGACAACCCTAATTGATTGACCATGGCATCTGAGGGGTTAAATAACATGGATCAGTGTTATCGCCGACCCCAGTCATTGCAGCCAGGTGCCAGCTCTATAATGCACATATGGAGTAGGATCAACCCGTGATCCAGCTCCATACACCTCTTGTGCCCCACTGACTTAGCTTTTTGCCGGCAGTTTTCTGCACTGTAGCATTTTTTTTTGGTGCAGTTTTTGGACTGACGTTTTTGGCAGTCTTTTTCAGTGTAAAAACTCCAGATGTTAGCTGAAGATCTACGGGAAATAAGATTCATAGGGGGATATTTATGTATGAAAGTGGTGTACAGTAGAACTGGCTTAGTTGCCCACAGCAACCAATCAGACTCCACCTTTTATTTTTCACAGCTCCTTTGAAAAATTAAAGGTGGACACTGATTGGTTGCTGTGGGCAACTAAGCCAGTTCTACTTTATGCCAGTTTGATAGATAAATCTCCCCCATAGTGTTTTTTTATTTGTGTTTTTGTTCATCAGGCAGCATTTTTTGTCTTTCTGACTTATTTTCAAAAATGCCACACACAGGACCCTTTGGCATATTTTTTCAGTCACTTTGACAATACCTTCTCTGTAAGGGAAAAATGCCACAATGAAAATGCTACAAAAATCACAGGTGGTCATAAAAATGCCAGAGACAAACTCAGTAGTGTAAGGATCTTAAGGCCTCTTTCACACGAACGTTGTGTTTTGCGGTCCGCAAATTGCATCCGTGTGTATTCCGTATTTTGCGGAATGGAACAGCTGGCCCCTAATAGTAATACGGACAAGAATAGGACATGCTCTATTTTTTTTTTGCGGCCTACGGAACGGAGCAACGGATGCGAACAGCACACGGTGTGCTGTCCGCATTTTTTGCGGCCCCATAGAAATGAATGAGTCCACATTTTTCATGTGAAAAATGTGGATCGGAGCCCGCAAAAAATACTGTCGTGTGAAATAGGCCTAAAGTGGTTGTCCAAGATAATTAATAATCTCGGGCTACCCCTATAATATAGAAAACCAGGATATACTTACAATCTTCCTCCAGCATCATTCTCTATGGCGCTGGTCCGATACTACTGTCAGTGTTGGTTCACAAACAACAGCAGTGACGTCCGAACTTACAGTATGTGACCTCGGCATCCAATCACTGTTCTCAGCAGTCTACCATTGTAGGACTGCATCAGTGATGTGTGACAAGTCGCTGACGCTGTGATGTGCAGGTGTATACAGAATGTCACCGCTATAGTAAACAATTGAGACCAGTGCCAAGAAAGGGTTGAGTATATCATGTTTTTATTTTATTGTGTTGTGTGAGATATTTAATTAAATTGAATAACCCCTTTATTTCAGCAAAGGCTTACCTTACCCGCACCCACCTCTAACTGCCTTCTTCCTAGCGGGACCATCCACCGGGTCTGCTCTATGCCTCCACACAGGCTGCAACTCTCCTCCTCTGCCTGTAGGTCATGTTCCAAAGGCAGCGCCAGTACACATCTCTTGACCCAACCTTTGCTGCTATCTACCGACCCATCCCTGACCTCCCCTTCATCTTTGAACTTGTGAAACATATGGTTTTCTATCACCTAATAAGTTTACTTTACCTAGTAACTTTACCTCTCTGCTAGCTCTTCTTGACCCCTTACAATCTTGCTTTCTCCCTCTACATACACAAACTGCCCTTACCACTTGCCTTTAATGATCTATTGACAACTAAAAGGTGTGGAAACTTCTCTCCACTGATTGTCCCGAACCTCTCTGCAGCATTTCACACAGTACACCACAGACTCCTCCGGACCATGCTCCACTCTATAAGCCTCAAGGACACTGCTCTCTTTTTTCCTATCTCTCTGGATACTCTTTCAGTGTCTCATTTGCTGGTTCTGCTTCCTGTGCTCATCCTCTTGATGTTGAGGTTCCTCTAGGTTTAGTTCTAGGTCCGCTCCTCTACTCTCTACACAGCCTGTCACGGGGGAGACAAGGGAAGGTGTGCCCTGTACTTGAAACCCCCCTTCTTTCCCTACCTACTTGCCTCAAACGGCCCTAGGCGGCCGCGGACAACCACGAAGACGTTCCCTATACTGGGTAAGTGCAGAGGGAGGGAAAGGGAACACAGGGAGAGACAAAACACAGACGGAACAAACACAATGATTGAGTAGTCAGCAAGCCGGGTCAAACACAGGAGATAGCGTAAATACCAGGGGTCAAGAGAAGAGAGGTCCAAGTCCAAGTCCAAAGTCAGAGTCCAAATAGTAAATCCAAAACACAAGGTCGCACAAGCACTGATCAAAAGTATAAACTAATCACAGGCATCTGAGTGAGGCAGTTGCCATCTTTAAATAGCCCACCCAGGATCATGTGATGTGGCCAGCATCACATGACCTGAGGCGGAGCAAGCTGTCCAAACAATATGCAAAGTAGCCATGTGGTGTGATCAGCACCACATGGCTAAACCCAAACAGAGAATTAACTCATGAAGTGCTGGCTGACAAGACCAGCACTTCAATTCCCTATTGCTCGTCTCTAGGGGGGCGGAGAGGTCCGGCGATGTCGTGCAGAGGGAGCGCGACGCCGACCTCGCGTGACAGTACCCCCCCTTCACGAGGGGCCACCGGACCCTTACCAGCGGGAGCAGGCTTATCGGGATGCTGCAGATGGAACTTTTGGATGAGCGAGTCTGCATGCATCCTGGTCAACGGTACCCAAGACCTGTCCTCAGGACCGAACCCCTTCCAATGTACGAGGTACTGGAAGGAATTCCGGACCCTTCTCACATCCACAATTCTGGCAATCTCATGCTCCATTTGTCCTGCTACCTCAACCGGAGGAGGAGACTGTTCCTCAGGACCAACGGGAGCAACATAACGTTTGAGCAAAGACACATGAAAAACATTATGAACACGAAGGGAGTCGGGTAAACATAACCTAAAAGAAACTGGATTGATCACCTTGGTGATCCTGTAAGGACCAATGAAGCGAGGTGCAAACTTGTAGGATGGTACCCTCATGTTGAGATTTTTAGTCGATAACCATACTTTATCCCCAACCTTAAAATTCACACCCTTAGAACGTTTTCTATCAGCCTTAGCTTTTTGAACTCCTTGGGCCTTTTCCAGGTTCGACTGAACCTGTGCCCAAACTGTGCACAGTTCTTGAGAAAAATCATTGACCTCTGGGACAACCGACGCAGATGGGGAACAGGAGCCAAAGCGTGGATGAAAACCCATATTGCAGAAAAACGGCGACATCCCAGAGGATGAATTAACACGATTATTAATTGCAAATTCAGCCAGAGACAGGAATCTGGCCCACACATGTTGGTTATCAGAAACATAACATCTGAGATATTGCTCAACGGATTGGTTAAGACGTTCAGTCTGACCATTGGTCTCCGGATGAAAGGCTGATGAAAAGGACAAAGAGATACCAATCTTATTACAGAACGCCCTCCAGAACCTAGACACAAACTGTACTCCCCTATCAGAAACGATATTCTCAGGAACACCATGCAGTTTGACAATATTATCCATGAACACGGACGCCAAGACCTTTGCAGAGGGTAATTTACACAAAGGAATAAAATGACACATTTTGCTGAATCTGTCAACCACCACAAATATCACGGTTTTACCCTCAGAGCACGGCAAGTCCGTGATAAAGTCCATGGACAGATGTGACCAAGGTCTACTAGGTATGGGTAAAGGATGTAACTCACCCATAGGTCGTGTCTTGGTATTCTTGGACCTGGCACAAGTGTTACACGCAGTTACAAAAGCCTGAACATCTCTGGAGATTGACGGCCACCAATACTGCCTAGAGACCAACTCCTTGGTGGCATTGATGCCAGGATGTCCACACAAAACAGAATTATGGCACTCACCCAGCAGTTGCAATCGCAAATGAGCCGGCACAAACAATTTGTCATTGGGGGTACCAATGGGAGCAAGATGTTGTCCTGCCGAGATTTCAGAAGCGAGGTCAGATGAGGTAGCGGCCACGATGATATCAGCTGGCAGGATGGGCTCAGGAGGGACGTCAGGAGGCTGATACGCCTTGAAACTTCGGGATAAGGCATCGGCCTTAACGTTCTTGCTCCCGGGTCTGAAGGTAACACAAAAATCAAAACGAGTAAAGAATAAAGCCCACCTCGCCTGTCTAGGATTCAATCGCTTAGCCGATTCTAAAAACATTAAATTCTTATGATCCGTGAGGACCGTAATGCGGTGAACTGCCCCTTCTAAAAAATGACGCCATTCCTCAAATGCCCACTTGATTGCAAGTAACTCCCTATTACCAATGTCATAATTCCTCTCGGCAGGAGAGAACTTGCGGGAGAAGAAGGCGCATGGCATAAGATTAGTTAAGGTGGAAGACCCCTGGGACAGTACAGCCCCCACACCATCCTCAGACGCATCCACCTCAACTACAAAAGGCTTACTTTGATCAGGCTGGACCAACACAGGAGCATTCATAAAACACTGCTTTAACCTTTCAAAGGCCTCAATAGCTGCAGGGGGCCAATTGACCAGATCAGCCCCCTTGCGAGTCAAATCCGTAATGGGTTTGGCTACCACAGAAAAATTTTTGACAAATTTACGATAAAAATTAGCAAACCCCAGAAATCGCTGGAGCGCCTTCAAAGAGGAAGGTCGCACCCAATCCACAATGGCCTGTACTTTAACTGGGTCCATTTTGAAAGAAAAAGGGGTGAGAATGTATCCCAAAAAGGCCACTTCCTGAACACCAAAGGTACACTTCTCCCCTTTAACGAACAACTTGTTTTCACGCAACACCTCCAGCACTTGCCTGGTGTGAGATACGTGACTTTCCCAGTCTGCAGAAAAAATCAGGATGTCATCAATATAGACAATTACAAATTTCCCAATAAATGGTCTAAAAATGTCATTGACAAAGTTTTGGAAAATTGCCGGAGCGTTACTTAACCCAAAAGGCATTACCAAGTACTCATAATGACCTTCCGGGGTATTAAAAGCAGTTTTCCATTCGTCCCCCTCACGAATCCTGATTAGGTTGTATGCCCCCTTCAAATCCAGCTTGGTGAACCAACAGGCCCCCTGGACCTGATTCAGCAAGTCAGGAATAAGGGGCAACGGGTATCTGTTTTTAACAGTGATTTTATTGAGCTCCCTGTAATCGATACAGGGCCTCAATCCTCCATCCTTTTTACCAACAAAGAAAAAACCTGCCCCCATGGGAGAAACTGAAGGCCGGATGTGACCCTTGGCCAGACTCTCCTTGAGATAATCCCTCATGGACTGACGTTCAGGAGTAGAGAGATTATAAATGCGACCTTTGGGATATTTGGATCCCTCAATAAGGTCGATGGCGCAATCATATTGCCGGTGAGGAGGGAGGAACTCAGTCTCGGACATGGAAAAAACGTCCGAAAAATCGCCGATATACTTGGGCAAGGAAAGAGACTCAGTGGTACCTCCAAACAGCAATACTGATTTACAACATTTGTCACAATTCATTCCCCATTTTTCCAATTCACCTACCGACCAGTTGATCACAGGGTTGTGGTCCTGTAACCATGGCAGACCTAAAACAAGGTCGGCAGGTAAATCCTTTAATACAAGGAAGGAACAAGTCTCGGTATGGGTAATTCCTACAGTTAATACAACCTCAGGAGTACAAAACTCCACTCTCCCATTATTCAATGGAGTGGAATCCAGTGCGATAATTTCAATCACCTTCCTTAAAGGAACTAGCGGAATCCCCACAGATTGTATAAAATCAAAATCAATAAAATTAATGGCAGAACCAGAATCAACAAAAGCCTTACCGGACCCTCTGAGTTGGTTGTACGCAATGGAGATAGGTAATAATACTTTCCTCCTTACCACCGCTGGGGTTACCTTACTTCCGGCAGAAAGCTCTCTAGAGGGCAGAAGTTTCGGGCATTGCTGGAGCCAGTGGTTCGTCTCACCGCAGTAGAAACAGGTTCCATTCAAGCGTCTCTGATCTCTCAAAGTTCCTCCCCACTGTATGGACTCCTTCGGGACCCTGGTAGAAGGTGGACTCAGAAGAGGGGATTCAGGCAGGACGACACCCTGAGGAATATCTGAACGTTCCCTCCGTCTCTCCCTCACTCGACGATCCAGTTTAATGGCTAGTGTCATGGCCGCCTCTAGGGTGTCAGGAGTAGGGTAACTGACAAGTAAGTCCTTAAGATGGTCAGACAGCCCCACCCTAAACTGGCTTCTCAAAGCAGGGTCATTCCATCCAGAGGAAACACACCACTTTCTAAACTCAGCACAGTAATCCTCTACTGGACGGTTACCCTGCCGAATGTCTCTGAGCTGAGTCTCAGCTACAGAAGTCAAGTCAGGCTCCTCATATAATAGGCCTAAGGCCTGAAAAAATGCTTCCACAGACTGCAAGCTTGGGGAGTCAGGCGGTAAAGAAAAGGCCCATTCCTGCGGATCACCTTGCAGCAAGGAAATAATTATTCCTACCCGCTGCTGCTCGGCACCCGAGGAGTGAGGACGTAAGCGAAAATACAATTTTACGCTCTCCTTAAAGGAACGGAAAGTTTTCCGGTTCCCCAAAAACCGATCCGGCAATTTAACATGAGGTTCCACAATGGGGTTAGATGTGGAGGGAGCCGCTACTAGTGCAGGTTGTAGCTGCTCCTGATGTAGGAGCCTCTCGGCCAGGTCCTGGATCATCTGCGCCATACCCTGAACCTGGTCCGTGAGCACCCGCAATTGCTCCATATGATAAGGCCTGTGATTCTGTCACGGGGGAGACAAGGGAAGGTGTGCCCTGTACTTGAAACCCCCCTTCTTTCCCTACCTACTTGCCTCAAACGGCCCTAGGCGGCCGCGGACAACCACGAAGACGTTCCCTATACTGGGTAAGTGCAGAGGGAGGGAAAGGGAACACAGGGAGAGACAAAACACAGACGGAACAAACACAATGATTGAGTAGTCAGCAAGCCGGGTCAAACACAGGAGATAGCGTAAATACCAGGGGTCAAGAGAAGAGAGGTCCAAGTCCAAGTCCAAAGTCAGAGTCCAAATAGTAAATCCAAAACACAAGGTCGCACAAGCACTGATCAAAAGTATAAACTAATCACAGGCATCTGAGTGAGGCAGTTGCCATCTTTAAATAGCCCACCCAGGATCATGTGATGTGGCCAGCATCACATGACCTGAGGCGGAGCAAGCTGTCCAAACAATATGCAAAGTAGCCATGTGGTGTGATCAGCACCACATGGCTAAACCCAAACAGAGAATTAACTCATGAAGTGCTGGCTGACAAGACCAGCACTTCAATTCCCTATTGCTCGTCTCTAGGGGGGCGGAGAGGTCCGGCGATGTCGTGCAGAGGGAGCGCGACGCCGACCTCGCGTGACACAGCCCCTATCGGGCAGAGCATCAGCAGATTTGGTTTTCAGTACCATCTCTATGCTGATAATGCCCAGTTATACACTTCATCCCGTGACACCATTCCAACAATACTAAAAAACATCAGAGATTAACTTCTGTCTCTAACATCATGCCCTCTGTCTAACTGAACTTCTTGTCTTTGCTCTGTCTATAAACCTACCTAAACTTGATATTTCCTATTCAGTCTGTGGTACTATCATAACCCTGGAGCAGCACACCTTCTGTCTTGGGGTTATATTTGACTCAGTTCTTTCAATTTCTTCCCATATTCAGTCACTGGCATGCTCATGTTGTCTGCACAGCAAGAACATCTCCAGAATTCACCCTTTTCTCGTGGTGAAAACTGCGACTACTTTTTTGCTTTGATTCACTCTGGTCTTGACTAATGTAACTCATAACTAATCAGTCTTCCCATCTATTTATCGACCCACTACACTGATGCCTCTAGTCTGTGCCAGTCACTTCACTGCTTGCCCATCCACCAAAGAATACAATTCAAAATTCTCACCCATAAAGTTCTTCACGGTGCTGCACCTCCCTGCATATCCTCCCTCATTTCTGTGTACCATCCTACACTGGCTCTGTCTGCTCTCCCAATGATCTAAGATCAACATACGCCATGATTTGAACTTCTCACTCCCATCTTCAAGACTTTTCTTGAGCTGCACGAGCTTTCAGGAATGCATTGCCCTAGGCAATCAGGTTAAGGAAGGTCCCACCTTCCTTAGTTTTAAACATGCCTTAAAAACAAATCTTTTTAGGTAAGCTTATCATGTTCCCTAAACTGACTCTTCCCCGTTTGCCCCTCATTCTATATAACAGAACGCCATCTTCTGACAATAATCCTCACACTCAATGCACTAGCTCATGCAGCTCTGTACGCGCTACTCTATTTACTACAGAGATGGCTTGAACTCTTTATAAAACAATCAATTTTTTCTTTTGTGTCACCCCCATTTCCTCATAGATTGTAAGTTCTTGTGTACATGTACCGTCTGAATTGAATATGGTGGTGCTATATAAATAAAGATTATTAAGGGAATGGATGTTGGCCATGCTTGCGCAATGCTCCTTCAGTCACTTTAGGGACTGCGTTCTAGAGATAAGTACAGGTCCCACCTCTCTAGAATCTATCTGACGTTGGTGTCATATCTTGAGATGGCCCTACCCCTTTACTGTTTCAGCATACCAAGAGATTTTGGACAATTGTAAACTTCTAACTTTGTGGAAACAGTTTGGGGAAGTCCTTTTTCTCTTCAGTCCATGAAGGCATGATTGGGTGAATTTGATGAAGTACTTGACTGTCCCACACAAAGCTCTGACCTCAACCCCGTTAAAAACCTTTGGGATAAACTAGAACAGAGATTATGAGCCAGTCTTCTCTTCCAACATCAGTGTCTAACCTCACAGATGTTCTTCTGGAGACACACTCCAAAGTCTTGTAGAAAGACTTTCCAGAAGAAAGCTATTTTTTAGGCAAGGGGGACAACTACATATTAATGGGATGTCATAAAAACTCTTGTAGGTATGTAGGTTTCTAATACAGTTTTTCTTTAGTAAATTATTGCAGCGTCAGTATAATTTACTTTTTGTTAGTCACATCACCTTTATGTTGATTGAAATTCACCTCAAAGTACATGTTTCACATTACTGTACCAGTGTCCTCCATCATAACAGTTATGAACAGATATCTACATCACAAAAGAGAACATATGTGCTCTGAATAGTCAACCAGAAAGGTTACCACTCTATTTACTGTGTTATGCTCTGTAATCAGCATTGGATTGATGAGAATATCATTATACACAAGGCCAACGATCTGAAGAGTAGGAAAACTATGTGGTGAAAAACAGGAAGTGCTGTGTACACCCCCCAGAACAAGGACAATTTTTATGTGAAAGCTGTTAAGAAAATATCCTATGAGCTGAAAATGGTATAGAATAAAAAAAAACAAAAAAAGACCACTGCTTACATTAGGTGTTAAAACTTGCAACGTTCTGATATCATATACATCATTCATGTGACAGCTGCAGCCAATGACTGTCCTCAGCAGTGATGCATGCATGTATGGGATGTGATTGGCTGCAGCTGTCACGTCATTAATGTATTCAACATCTTAGCTATCTCGATCGTTTTTTTATTTTATTTTTAAGGGACATTTACAGAGGAATTTTGGACCATACAGCCGCGCCAAAATTTTGTTGAGAACCCCCCGGGTGGCTGTGTCCTTTCTGCCTCCATACATCCCAATGGGAGGCAGTGCTGAGGATCGCAGAGCTGCTGCTTATAGCTGCAGCCGGCCCAAGAAGGGACGTGTGTGGTCTACCTCCATGGAAGGTATGCCACTTCTCTTCTTTACTTCCCTAACCTATTTCAAGTTAAGTGCAGTAAATTATATAGGATTATATGAAGAAGGGTATAAAACTGGACGGACCAACCTAATAAAACATCTCAAACCTACTCCATTTGTAAACCAATGTAACATTCATCTGAGGGGTTTGCCCGATCCCCAGAGCAGTGTTAGTTGTAGCCTTGAAAGTGTTTAGCTCCTTTTGGCAGCCACTGCGTCTGACAGCACCCTGTTTTAAGTCTTAAGTAAAGTGTGTTTTTTGTTTTTTTTTTATTTGTCATGTTATCTCTCCCATCATCTATTTATCCCGAGGACTGTGACTGTGACGAGGGGACATCCTCTGCGTTTGGAGGAAAGAAGGTTTGTACATAAACAGAGAAGAGGATTCTTTACGGTAAGAGCAGTGAGACTATGGAACTCTCTGCCTGAGGAGGTGGTGATGGTGAACTCACTAAAAGAGAAGGGTATAGAAGTATTTCTGGAGTTTAATAATATTACGGGTTATAGTTACTAGATTTATGGACAGGTCGATGATCCAGGGAATTTCTTTGACAGCCTGTTTTGGGAAGGAAATTTTTTTCCCTAAAATAAGAGAAATTGGCTTCTACCCCACCATTTTTTGTTTTTTTGTTTTTTTTCTTTGTCTCGATCAACTTGCAGGATAACAGGCTGAACTGGATGGACAGATGTCTTTTTTCAGCCTTACCAACTATAATGAAGATAATTTAATTTGAATAAGGCCTTGTGCATCCAACCGTGTTCAGATTGTGTTCTGGCCCATGGAATCAACAAAGTAGAGATACAGTACCGTTGTGAGCAAACCTTCCATGTACGATCTGCATTTTTCTCACTCCCATCACTAGAAATGACTATTAACATCCACAATACAGGCAAATATAGGACATGTTCTATAATTTGGGGAATGGATATACAGATGACGTTCGTGCGCTGGTCATTTTTTTTACCCATAGAAATGAATGGGTCCGTGTGCAATCTGTAAAAGTTGTGGATTCCACACAGACGGAAATACAGTCATTTGCATGGTCATCAAACGGGGCTTCCTCCGAGCCCAGAGTTCCACACGGGATACCCTGATCTATCCCCCACATGACCAAAAAGAACAACAGAGGAGGGAAGGGGAGAAGGTCAGGTTTATCACCACATACAACCAGGGCCATGCGGATGTAAGACGTATCCTTGAAAGACATTGGAAGATCTTGCTTTCGGACAATATATTGAGGACATATTTACCTTCATCCCCCTCCGTCACTTTCAGAAAAGAAAAGAATCTGAAGGACCTTTTAACTAAAAGTCATTATACGGGAGTCAGACCCGAGAGAGCCTTTGGATCAAGAGGCCCAAGATGGGGATGTACAACAGGCGGCAAATGCGTCGCTTGCCCTAATATTGTTAGAACCACCACATTCACAGATTCTAGGTGCAGAAAGGAATATAACATCACTCAAGCAATTAACTGTAATTCCATCAGAGTTATTTATATTGCTAGTTGTCCATGCAACCTACTGTATGTGGGCCTTACGACAAGGGAACTAAAGAAAAGAGTGAGGGAGCATGTCCTTGGAATTGAAGCATCGAGGGAGGAGGAGGACCCCGCTATCCTGAAGACGATACCCAGACACTTCAAATTGCATCATGACTCAAATGGATCACTGTTGAAGGTAAGGGGCATAGATAAAATAGTGATGAACTTAAGAGGGGGAAATTGGAAACAACTGCTGGCACAAAAAGAAGTACGTTGGATAGTGACTTTAAATACCATGGTCCCCCAGGGATTGAACGAGAGCCTGAGCTTTGTGCCCTTCTTGTAGGACTCGGATGCTCCTATTGGGGATTGTACTCTGCCCTGCACCACATTTGTTTTTCAGTGCATTTCAGTGTATGTATTTTGATTTTAACTTATCTTTATTGGTGTTTATATGAGGCTACTCTTAAGGCCCAGACTAAATGATAACAGATCTACTAACATGTTTTCTCTTTTCCCTTCTTTTTTTTTTTTTTTTTTGTTCTTCCCTCGTTCTGCTTTCTCCCCATCCAGATAATGATGTCAGAAAAGAGAAGGTTGTTCCCTCCTTCTGCTCATTTATTGTGCGAACTGAAGCTTATGATAAGAACTGTCCCTTAATCATGGGACTGTAGCCAGATAATGGTAACCAATCCATAATGGATGGGTTTACCATGTAAGGAGGGACCATGATTGCTATATATGTCCAACATCTGGATTTATACATGCAACGGTGCATGTTTTATAGATATGAATTTTGACACTGTATGGATATCAGGGTCTATTAATATTGATTGTATGGTTGCACTGAGCACTTTTTGGGAGCACAACACGTTTGGCACTTTTGATTTTGTTGACACTTTAGTTTTTCATATGATAACTATATTATTATTATATTGTTTATAATTATTACAGGGTGTTTTAATTGTACTTAGTATATTTTGTAATTATTGTTTGTATGAATTGAGTAGGGTTGATTATCACAAAGACTAATTGCATTCTTGCACATATAATATGAATTATGACATTTTAACTATTTGATATACATTTTTTAATTGGTGGGTATTTGATTATTCACTACTTTAATGAATTAGGAACTTGGGATGTGCGCCGAGTATGTTGGGAACATTGAAAATCATGGCCTTATTTATTTTATTAAATGTTAATACATGTATTAGAGTACAAGGATAATCAGGGACAATGACACATGAACTCCCGGGTATGCGTTCCAGGGTGAAACGCACCGGATATGGAGATCCCTGGTTTAAACCGTTGCACATGACTCCGGGAGGCCGGGCTCTTGGCCGTGTGTCTTACGTTGAAGCACACTGGCCATAGGCGTGGCTTAACATATTCGCGATTGGATGGGACATGCAGCGGAACGCATGGATGCGTTCCAGGCTGGAACGCAAGGATACTTCCGGTACGGTATTCACCGGGACCACGCGTAATAGGATCTACATTCTGATTAACAGTAGTAAATGGGGAAAGAAATGTCAGAAGAGGGTATTTATATCCTTAAATTTGGAATAATGTATATTTGAGACAACTTAACTTGTTATGACATCACATCCGGTTGTCACTTCCGGTACGCAGATATGGCGTGGTTTGAGATGCCGGCATGAAGGTAATGAGAAACACATGTAGAAATGAATATAAATAGAGCCTTTTGGGTATACAACAACTTACCTCCTGAGGAAGCAGCGGCGAAACGCGCGTCGGGGTGTGGGCTGATGGTTAAGGTATGATATTGTAACTCCCTGTTGACCCATTTAATACAATTATGTATATGATGTGACTGTTCTTGACCTCCTCTGAGTGTTTTTTTGTACCACACAAGGTTGATAATACATAACTATTGACACCCTATGGTGTAGAGTGTAAACTTGGGATCACAGGACGTATACCATTTTTTTACTCCTATATGACCATGAGCCCTATGTTTATCCACATGCCTGATGTGTAATTGTATAACCACCACCTGATGAGATACACTGTTTTAATATTGTATGTTGCATGTGTAATATTTAATTACTTTTTATAAGAATTGATAATAAAATTTGATATTATATATACCCCCGTATGTTTCTTGTTTGTATTGGTACCAGTCATTTGCATGAGGCCTAAAGGATCAAGGAAGGAAGGACATTATAAAATGTAAGCTGCAAACAAAAATTATACCAAAATGTGCCTGGCCACCTGAGCAGGTAAGGAGACAGTTGCACAGTATATTTCGTATACATCTGGATATCACGCTAAAGACATTCTTGTTGTGTATAGCATACTTCCTCCAGCACCTTCTCCCTGTTAATGATTCATTCATGTCCCTTCAGATCACAGTTGGCCATGCTTCCCCCACTCTGATTCACTGTTTCCTTTTATTCTTTCCCTGCTGTCTGCTCCATAGTATTCTTTTCTTTCTCTGACCTCCATTCTGAAACTATTTCCACTTACTTTGAAAATACATTTTTTGTGTGACAGTGGAAATGTTATTGTATTATGCCCACAAGGAGGGAAGAATAATGAACTAGAAAGGGCCAGACTCTGCAATGTCATGCTGTCTAATCACTGTGCTCACTACTTCATTAATGCACATTTTTGTGTAGCAGGACAACAGTCCAAAGGATACTTTAGTAATTAAGATTTTGAAGCAAGTGCCCACAGACTGCTCCCTGAAACAGAAGATTTATACTTACCTTATCCGGTCCTCAGCTCGGCCTCCGCTATCTCCATATCTCCAAAGACATACTGATAGGGACATTAGATTGTGAGCCCCATTGGGGACAGTGTGATGCTAATGTCTGTAAAGCACTGTGGAATATGTCAGTGCTATATATCGTATTTTCGCCCTATAAGATGCACTGGCCCAGAAGATGCACCTAGGTTTTAGAGGAGAATAATAAGAAAAATATTTTTCATTAGACCTCAGGTCAGACCAACAATCAGACCCCTAATGTTAATCAGACCTCATCTCACAGCCCCAATCAGACCCCCCAATGTTAATAAGACCTCAGATCAGACCCCCAGTTAGACCTCAGCTCAGACTCCAATGTGCATGACCACCAATAAGACCTCAGATAATAGCCCCATGCCTCTCATCAGCCCCCATATGCCCCCAGCAGCCCCCATTGCCTCTTATCAGCCCTCAGTAGCCCCCATTGCCTCTAATATTGTCCCCCAGCAGCCCCCATTGCCTCATATCAGCCCTCAGTTGCCCCCCATTGCCTCTCATATTATCCCCCAGAAGCCCTCATTGCCTGTCATGTTAGTCCCCGGCAGCCCCTATTGCCTCATGTGTAATAAAATTTTAAAAAACAGCGCTCTTCTTCTTCCTCACAGAGGTCACAGAGTATCCTCACGCTGTGTGCAGCCACAGCACAGCTGACAGCAGAGGACCTGGAAGTGTTGAGTACAGAGCCTTCACCACTCTCCGGTCCTCCGGTACTAATGAGCGCTTCAATAATGGAAGCACTCATTAGTATTTGCCTCATAAGACGCAGGTGCATTTTTCCTCTACTTTTGGGGAAAAAAATGCATCTTATGGGGTGAAAAATACGGTAAGTAAGTATAATATATAAATAAATAATAATCATTTTCCAATCTCCGAACTGTTTTTTTATGGCGGTCCATGGACATGGTCACATTGACTGCTCCAGTCAATGACCAGCTTCAGCAGCGATGTGGTCACAAGCAGCATGTTTCAGAGAAATCATGGGAACTTCCACACAGTCCCCTGATGACAAATGTCATGATCAGATATTGATTTCCACCTACCCAAATCATTTTCCTGACAGGAGATAGGAAACCATCACAAGTTACTGGCAACGGCTTGTCTCCCTCACCCTATGGCAATATGTTGGCCAAGTCAAGCATGCATGTTTATGGGCAATTCACCTCGGTTAGGTGTATCTCATGTGCTATTCTAACACATGGAAGCCCAGGTAGGCTGGAAAGAGACAATTTATTTGCTTTCTAGTCATCATGATCATATCACAAGTCTGCTGCCTCCTTCCCACTATCTTTTTTTGGAACCCTAGCTGCATGGAAGCATCACTATGTGTAATTACATATCCCTTACATAATGATATTAGTCACTGCTGAATTAAATCAGCCAACTTTCCAACTACCGTGGCATTAACAAATAATTATACCTCTAAAAGACTGACTGTGGTGCCAGGGGAAAAGACACTCAGATTCCTAGAGGGGATCAGTACTAAGGGGGAGATTTATCATCTCCCTGTTCCACTTTTCTCAAGTAAAAATAACACCATTTTGTTGCAAGTGGCATTTTTACACTGCCCTTGCCAATTTCTTGGTGCAGGGTCAGCGGACACATTTACCTTTATTTGCACCAGTTTTCATTTTGGTGCGTGGACTGCTGGAGGATGCATCTAATGCCTCATTGTCATACATTAGGCGCATCCTCTAGCAGCTCAGGAGATTTTAAAGACCAGCTTAAAACACCAGCCTCCCCTTAAGGGCCTTGGTCAAAATATCCTTCTTTCTTTGGTACCTGACAAAGGCCCCTGTTTGAAGTTGAAATATGTTGTGTTTTCAATAAAATTTCCACTGAAGATCTTATTAAGGTTGAAGGTTGTTTTACAAGATTTTGGGCCAGAGATTATTACAGTATTTTTCGCTTTATAAGACCCCCATCAGACCTCAGGTCAGCCCACCCAGCCCCATAAGGATAAAATAAAGTCTTTCACCTCTCCTGAGCCGGGTCCGGCGCTCCTCTGTCTTCTCCGGGCCGGTTCTGCACTGTCCTGACTGCGTACAGCGTCAGGACGTAGTGCGCGCACTATGACCTGACGCTGCACGCAGTCCGCTGACAGTGCAGCGCCGGCTGGAGAAGACAGAGGAGCGCCGGACCAGGAGCGGAGCCGCGGCGCAGGAGAGGTGAGAGAGTTTTTTATTTTATCCTTATGGGGCTGGGTGGGCTGATCTGAGGTCTGATGGGGGCACGGTCGGCTAATATGGGGGCTGATCTGAGGTCTGATGGGGGTAGAGTGGGCTAATATGGGGGCTGATCTGAGGTCTGATGGGACAGAGTGGGCTGATATTGGGGGCACAGTGGGCTGATATGAGGGCATACTGGGCTGATCTGAGGGCTGATGGGGCACAGTGGGCTGATCTGAGGTCTGATGGGGGCACAGTGGGCTGATATAGGGGCACAGTGGGGTGATATAAGGGCTGATCTGAGGTGTGATGGGGGCACGGAGGGGTGATATAGGGGCTGATGGGCTGATCTGAGGTCTGATGGGGGTCTGTGTAACGAACGTTCCTGCATCAGGTTGCAGGCGTTCGGCTAGGCTTTCAAAAGTGACATAATTTGACATGTTTTCCTCTTGGTTTGGTTGCTGTTTACCACACCCCTTCCCCTCAGCTGTTGTGGGTGTGGTGATTATCTTTCCCCTATTTATCCCTTCCTCTCCCAGTATTCCTTGCGGTTTATACTTTCTGCTTACTTAGTTGTGTGTGGTGTTGTTCTCGGCTGAGATCCGGTTGCTGCAATATCTACATTAAGATAAGTGTCATTTTCCCTATTGTGTTTATCCTACTTTTCCCTGTTGTGGTTTTGCCTTCTGGAGTCTCCTGTTCGTCCGTCCTCTTGGAGGAACGGGTTGCCTCTTTCCTCTGTCACTAGTAGCAGGGTTCTCTAGGGTCAGGTGTTATTAAGTTCCTGTGTATGAACTTTTCTACCACTAAGGCCTGTTCATACTGGTAGTCAGTCAGGGCCTAGTTTCAGGGATTCCTGCAGGAGGTGACCCTTTCCCTTGTTTGGTCCTTTTCCCTTCCCTCTTACGCTTGGTGTGGCTATACCCTCCACACCAGAGTGTGACATTATAAACCCCTGAACAAAAATTAATGTCATTTTTGTGCTGACATGGATGCTATTGCTGCGCTTGCTGAACAGCTGCAGGGACTCAGCTTGGAGGTGGCTGACATCCTCAACCAGATTCAGAGACCACAGGCTGGTGGTTCTGGGGGTGCTGGGTGTCAGGCCTGTTTGGAGCCTAAGGTCGCCCTCCCCGATAGATTTTCTGGGGGACGTGATAATTTTATTCTTTTCAGGGAGGCATGCAAATTGTATTTCAGACTGCGTCCACATTCTTCTGGTAATGAGGAGCAGAAGGTTGGTGTGGTCATCTCGCTGCTTAAAGGAGATGCGCAGTCATGGGCCTTTTCTCTGCCGACCGGATCACAGTCTCTCCGGTCGGTAGATTAATTTTTTAAGGCTTTAGGAATTATCTATGATGACCCGGATCGTATCTCCTTGGCCGAGACCCAGATACGTGACCTTCGTCAGGGTGAGCGCTCGGTTGAGATCTATTGCTCTGAGTTCCCGAGGTGGGCGACCAATACTGAATGGAACGATCTGGCTCTACGTAGCCAATTCTGTCAAGGTTTATCAGAAAGGCTGAAGGACGCTTTGGCCTTTCATAAAACCCCTGTGTCTTTGGAAGCCGCTATGTCTCTTGCTGTACGCATGGATAAGCGCCTGAGAGAGCGATCTAGGGGCCCCCGGTCCCAGATCGTACTATCACGTAGTGTATTGTCTTCCTATGACACTTTGGGTGAAGATTCCCCTGGGTTGATGTCAGGGGACGAACCTATGCAGTTAGGGGGAGCTACTCCTGTTTCCACTCTTAAGGATTTTGGTAATAAAAAGGGTGTTTGTTTTTTCTGTGGTCAGAAAGGACACTTTGTCAATGTATGTCCATGCATTCAATCTCTAAAAGAGAGAAAAGAAAAGGGGGCTTTGAATTCTCATCTCACTCTTGGTGGGGTGGGTAGAGAAACTGAAAATGTGCATTTGTCTTCATTCTGTAGTACCCGTTTTCTCCTGACTTCCGAGGTGGCGCTAGAGTCAAAGGTTGTGAGAATTGAGGTGTTTATTGACAGCGGGGCAGGGGTGAACTTGATTGATGCTCAGTTTGTACGTATGCATGGATTGTCTCCGAGTACATTGGAAAAGGAGATATCTGTGTTTGCCATTGATTCTGCACCTCTATCCCAGAAGTGTTTGTCTCAGATGGTGCATGATATCAGATTAAGAGTGGGTGAATTTCATCAGGAGCTTATTTCATGTTTTGTGTTAGAAGGTCTTCCTGATCCTATGGTTCTGGGTTTACCGTGGTGAAGCAAACAAATAATCCGACCATTGACTGGCATACTAGACAAATTGTGGATTGGGGCGATTATTGCGTAGACAATTGTCTTAATACATCTTTTTCTGCTTTAACTACTAAGACACTTCCCTCTTTTATATCAGATTTCTCTGATGTATTTTCTGAAGGTGGATGTCGGGATTTGCCCCCTCACCGGGAATACGATTGTCCTATCAATCTTATCCCTGGAGCAAAATTGCCCAAATCTAGGCACCTTTCTGGACCTGAGAGAATGGCCATGAAGGAATATATTGCTGAGAGTTTGGCTAAAGGACATATTAGACCTTCCAAATCTCCTGTGGCAGCTGGGTTTTTCTTTGTTAAGAAAAAGGACGGAACTCTTAGGCCATGTCTGGATTTCCGTGAACTCAATCGGATTACTGTCCGTGATCCGTACCCCCTTCCTTTGATTCTTGACTTGTTTAACCAGATTGTGGATGCCAAGGTGTTCTCCAAGTTCTGATTTAAGGGGGCATATAATCTGGTCAGGATCAAGGAAGGGGATGAATGGAAGACGACCTTTAACACTCCTGAGGGCCACTTTGAGAACCTGGTCATGCCTTTTGGATTGACCAATGCCCCTGCTGTCTTCCAGCATTTTGTTAATGACATCTTTCATCACCTGGTGGGGAGGTTTGTAGTCGTGTATTTGGATGACATACTAATGTATTCTCCAGATACGGTGACACACCAGGATCACATGAGACAGGTGTTGCAAATCTTAAGAGATAACAAGTTGTATGCAAAATTTGAGAAATGTGTTTTTGCTGTACATGAGGTGCAATTCTTAGGATACCTGCTTTCATCTTCAGGTTTTCGTATGGATCCAGAGAAAATCCGTGCTGTTCTGGACTGGGACCGACCTCAAAATCTGAAGGCTCTTATGCGATTTTTGGGGTTTACCAACTATTACCGAAAATTTATTAAGAACTATTTGACAATAGTTAAACCCTTAACGGACATGACTAGGAAAGGGACGGATGTCTCAGTGTGGTCTGATGCAGCATTGCGAGCCTTCTTCGCTGTGAAGGAGTGCTTCTCTTCTGCCTCTATATTGGTGCAGCCAGATGTGTCACAACCTTTCATTGTGGAGGTTGACGCATCCGAGGTGGGGGTAGGAGCAGTTTTATTACAGGGCCCGTCAGCTGGTAAATAGCGCCCATGTGCTTTTTTTCGAAACACTCTCTGCTGCAGAGAGAAATTATGATGTGGGTAACAGAGAGTTACTGGCCATTAAGTTGGCTTTTGAGGAATGGTGTCATTGGTTGGAAGGGACAATTCACCCAATCACTGTATTCACTGATCACAAAATTCTGGCTGACTTGGAGTCAGCTAAACGACTTAATCCGAGGCAGGCCAGATGGTCTTTGTTCTTCACCAGATTCAATTTCTTTGTCACATATCGTCCTGGGGTTAAGAATGTGAAGGCGGATGCCTTGTCACGTAGTTTTCCCGGAGGTGGTGATTTTGAGGATCCGAGTTCTATACAGTCCGAACGAGTGGTGATATCCGCTCTTTACTCTGATCTTGAGGCTAAGGTGTTTGAGGCCCAGGGAGATGCACCAGAAGTTGTTTGTTCCTTCTGATTTGTGTCATAAGGTGTTTGAGGAACATCATTCTTCAGTGCTTGCGGGACACCCTGGGAGTAAATCCACTGTCGACCTCATCTCTCATAGATTCTGGTGGCCGGGGCTGCGTAAATGTGTTGAGGACTATGTGTCGGCCTGTAGTGTCTTTGCACGTGCTAAGGTGACACATACTCGACCTTCTGGACCCCTACTTCCATTACCCATTCCATCCAGACCATGGACTCACTTATCCATGGACTTCATCACTGATCTGCCTGATTCATCTAGTAACACAGTTATTCTGGTGGTTGTAAATCGTTTTAGTAAAATGGCGCACTTTATTGCATTACCCGGACTCCCCAATTCTAAAACTCTTGCACAAGTGTTTGTTGACAACATTGTGAAACTTCATGGCATTCCCACTGATGTGGTCTCTGATCGTGGGACTCAGTTTGTGTCCAGATTCTGGAAGGCATTCTGTACTCGGCTTGGGGTACAACTGTCTTCTTCCTCTGCCTTTCACCCCCAGACGAATGGACAGACTGAGCGTACCAATCAGAGTCTGGAGACTTACTTGAGATGTTTTGTCTCTGAGAACCAGGAGGAGTGGTCCTCGTTTTTGTCTCTGGCAGAGTTTGCTATAAATAATCGCAGACAGGACTTCACTGGTAAGTCACCATTTTTTGGTGCTTATGGCTTTCACCCGCAGTTTGGCACATTTTTTGGTTCTGATACTTCTGGCATTCCTGAGGAAGAACGTTTTTCATCATCATTGTCATCTATATGGCGGAAAATTCAAAATAACTTGATAAATATGGGTAACGTGTGGCTGACAGGAGACGTATGAATGGTCCGGACCTAAGTGTGGGTGATTCTGTGTGGCTGTCTACTAGGAACATTAAGTTGAAAGTTCCTTCTTGGAAGTTGGGTCCAAGATTTATTGGCCCATATAAGATCATGACCATTATTAATCCTGTAGCATTTCGTCTTGAACTTCCTCAGGCTCTGAAAATCCATAATGTGTTTCACAGATCTTTGTTGAAGAGATATGTTGAACCTCTGGAGCCATCTCCCTTGCCACCCGCGCCTGTCTTGGTGGATGGCAATTTGAAATTCCAGATCGTCAAGATCATTGATTCTCGAGGTCTCCATGGGACTCTTCAATATCTTGCTCATTGGAAGGGTTATGGCCCTGAGGAGAGGACATGGGTACCAGCATCTGACGTGAATGCCAGTCGTTTGGTGAAAGCCTTTCACAGGTCTCATCCTGATAGAATGTTCCTGCATCAGGTTGCAGGCGTTTGGCTAGGCTTTCAGAAGTGACATAATTTGACATGTTTTCCTCTTGGTTTGGTTGCTGTTTACCACACCCCTTCCCCTCAGCTGTTGTGGGTGTGGTGATTATCTTTCCCCTATTTATCCCTTCCTCTCCCAGTATTCCTTGCGGTTTATACTTTCTGCTTACTTAGTGTGTGGTGTTGTTCTCGTCTGAGATCCGGTTGCTGCAATATCTGCATTAAGATAAGTGTCATTTTCCCTATTGTGTTTATCCTACTTTTCCCTTTTGTGGTTTTGCCTTCTGGAGTCTCCTGTTTGTCCGTCCTCTTGGTTGCCTCTTTCCTCTGTCACTAGTAGCAGGGTTCTCTAGGGTCAGGTGTTATTAGGTCCCTGTGTATGAACTCTTCTACCACTAAGGCCTGTTCATACTGGTAGTCAGTCAGGGCCTAGTTTCAGGGATTCCTGCAGGAGGTGACCGTTTCCCTTGTTTGGTCCTTTTCCCTTCCCTCTTACGCTTGATGTGGCTATACCCTCCACACCAGAGCGTGACAATCTGACATGAAGGGCTGAAGGGGTTCTAACATGGAGGGCTGATATGGGGGTCTAATGTGATGTCCTGAAATTTATGGGGGGTCTGATATGAGGTGTGATGAAAAATATTTTTTTCTTATTTCCCTACTCTAAAATCTGGGGTCTTATCATCAGGTGTGTCTTATAAAGCGAAAAATACGGTATCTTTTTTAAACAACTGGTATCATTTATAACAAAGTTAGTCAGCGACGTGCCCCTTAGTTTCTGGTTAGCTGTGCATGGCTCTGCAGGGAAAGTGGTGTATGAACTCATAGACTTTCTATGAGCCCATATGCTGCTCTCTAAGAACATCTGAGCAGGCATTCAGAAACTAAGGGGCTTATCACTTACCTGTGCACCTCCACTTCATTTTAACCATCAGTAGTGTTTTTATCACCTGGACCTTTACCAATCAAAACTTCTGATGTGTTACATCAAAGGTTTTTTGAAATGGTAGATATCCTTGAACAAATGCTGAAACTCAGAAGAGATTGAAGACAAATCTGCGGTACACCAGCCCAGGGTACTTGCAAAGTTGTTTTGTTATTTAAATGTGATGTTTTTTTTATGCTATGTATGTCCCCAGTATGGTTATATATGGAAGTGACAGAGTTAACCAACTCTGACACAGCCCCTGCAGGAAGTTGAGCATAGATCATGGGTCCGCGCCCAGCTCAGAGGGACAATGTTGAGACACCCTTCACACTTAGACCCAACCTGGCCAGTTGTATCTAAAACCCTGTATCTCCCAGTTGGAAATTACAGCCATCATTGAAAAAATAGTATTGCCAGCCATAGATTCTGCAGAAAGAGGAAAGAATACTATGTCCCCATACTTTGCTATCTGGGGTGACTTGCATTTGGAATTGTTGGAAGTGTGTTTTGATACTGTTGGATGTACTACAACTCCCGTTCTGCACTTAAGTAAAGAGAGACGTTTATTTTCTACATCTGACCTAATTACTGGCTCCTGCACCATACATCATACCCTACACCTTCTGCACTGCATCAGCACCAAACCTACAACATCAAGGGCACCCCAACTACCACTCTGCATGTTTGTCACATGATTGGATCATTTACTATTGTGCTCAACGATCAGGGAGTCCATTTTTAACAAATGTCCTCCCTGGTCGACCAGTTTAGTCTGGCACTTTGCTGATGGGATCATTTGTATGAACAATCACAGTAGCAACTGGTCGGCCGCAGTGTAGGTTCTGCTTAGACTTCATATTCTTTCTTCTTTTCTTGGGGCATCACAACTCTTGATATTATGTGTGTATCAATGTTATGGCTGCGGTCCATGCCCACAGCCACTCCACTTGTTTCAGTTGTGCTGTCCGTCCTCCTTGAAGGTTGAGGCCTTCTTCCTGTCAACAATGCCCCTCTCATGCTCTTAAAGAGTCACAAAATTTTCAAAAAACTTTTGATATATCATAGAGACATATCAAATGTTTAGATCCCTAGAATGAGGGAGGAGAAGTGAGCACATAGCGCACTCTGTCCGCGCTGCTCAGGATGGAATTGAGACAGATCAATAGGCTTCTATGGAGCACTGTCTTTTGCAGTGAGGAGAGAGAGCATAATATGTGCTCTTCTCTTCCCTCTTTCTAGGGATTGTGGGGATCTCAGTGCTCAGACCCCCACCAATCTAAACTTTGATATATCTCTATGACATATCAAAAGCTTTTGAAAAGTTAGAGACCCTTTAAAGGGCCAGCACATGCATCTTGTTCATCCTCAGCCTGTGTTTGGCCACCTTAGGGCACCTGAGCAATGGGAAGGTGCCTGAGCAATGGTTCTAGTATGTTAGTTTCCTGCGAGGATGTGCCATTAGTTTGTTTGCCTGTACCTGACTTCTGGATTTGACCCTTTGCTGCCTGTTGTTCATACTGTCCTTGAGCTGCCCGTCACAAGCTCGGACTGTTTATCAGATTGCATTAACCCTGCTTGCCCTGACCCTGGCCTTTCCCTGACTATGGTTTTGCCTGATCCCTTGGTCTGCATCAGTGTCACATGTCCTTCGTCTGTCAGCAGTCATTGAACAGAGACTACTCCAAGAGATAGTGGTCTGGTAATTCCCCTGCAGCCAGATCCAGATCCATGTACAGGGGATAAAGGATGAAGACTGGGGGTTACTTAGGAGTAGCCCAAGCCAAATCTTTTCAAATGACACAATGGATCCACATCCACTTCTGAACACTGAAAATAGTGATTTAAAGGGTTTCTGTCACCAGTTTTGGGCATATCAAACAGGATGACATTTGCAATGTGCAAATGTCACCTGATGCCCAATCTGTTAATCATTTTTCTTTTGGTGCCCCCATTTTTGTAAAAACACACTTTTAAGTTATGCAAATTAGGCTTACTAGGTGCAAGGACGGTAACCCTGCACCTAGTAGAGCCGTTTCCCCACCTCTAGTTACGCCTCAGTGCTCGTGATGTACAGGGCCAGGCAGCTCGCTCTATCTGCTGCCGGCCCTGTCCGTGCTGCAAATCCCGCGCCTGCGCCGTGCGGCCTTCAATCGGTGCAGGCACGTGAGTGCCGCTGGCCGCCGGGCTCCCGGCTACCTCACTGCTCCTGCGCCGATGACGTCACAGTACACCCGGAAGAGACGGAGGCCGGCCAGATTGGGCATCAGGTGACATTTGCACATTGCAAATGTCATCCTGTTTGATATGCCCAAAACTGGTGACAGAAACCCTTTAAGTAAGGATCTCAAGCATCTGGGTAGACCCAGTTGCTGATTATCTGTGTGAAAGACTCAATGTAGTTTTTACGTTTTTATTCTTATGTATTATTGTGGAGGAAACTATAAATATTGTACATCTTTGCTAGATGGTAATATATATAACATGAGTCAATAAACTGCTATATAATACAAAATACTGTGTGTCACATTTATTATTGTTCCAGAGTTGTCCATAGCCTTTAACTACCTATTTACAGTGATGTAATAGTATGGTGCTGTGGCTTAAGGGGTTAAATGGGTTGTCCCATTACAAAAACAGGATTGATGGGGGGGGGGATCTAAGTGCTGGGGCCCCTGCCGATCACTACAATGAGGCCTGTGTACACCCTTTTTAATGAAGTATGTCCACAGCTCCATTCAGCTCTATGGGACTACCAAAGATAGCCAAATGCAATCGCTCAACTACCTGCTGAAGCCCCATAGAGTTCACTGGAACGGCAATATGGATGCATATCTAATGCTATCTTCAAAAATAGGGGAACACAAGCCCCTGTTCCTGTGATTATCGGGGACCCCAGAGGTGGACCCACGCCTTTCAGACATATCCCCTAATCTATATATAGGGGATACATTCTTGTAATGGGATAACCCTTTTAAAGACTCTCAGAAGGCTCTTTTGTAAAGTATCTAGTAAAGGGGTCATAGCTAGGTGAATCGTCTAAATACGTCCAAAAAATAGTAGTCCAACATCATTACCCTGATAAATCCCTGTTTTTGGTGGAGGTAATATTTCTACCTAGCAAATAATTTATTTGTAAGTGTAGTAGAGTGACAGAAAAAAAAAAACAATTAGGACATGCATGCTTCTCATTCTAATTGAATCATTAATTCATAGGAGCGAGCTCAAAATAATAGTAGTGATGAGTTAAATTGGTGAAGTAATTCATTCTGTGGAATAACAGGTGTTAATTTTGGCCCTTATTTTAGGTAGGAGGGTGGCATTGGTTATAGTGCATTTCTTTCTGAAGTACTGGGGAAAATTGGTTGTCCAAGACATTGTTCTGATGAAGAACATACTTTCATTAACCACTTCCCATCCGGGCCATTTACCCCCTTCCTGACCAGGCCTAATTTTGCAAATCTGACATGTGTCACTTCATGTGGAAATAACTTTGGAACGCTTTTACTTATCGAAGCCATTCATAGATTGTTTTCTTGTGACACATTGTACTTTGTGTTAATGGTAAATTTGAGTCAATATATTTTACCTTTATTTATAAAAAAAAAATCAAAGATTTACTGAAAATTTTGAGAAAAAAAATCACAATTTTTTAAATATTTAATTTCTTTGCTTTTAAGTTGCATAGGGATATCTAATAAAATTGTTATTAATGAACATTCACCATATGTCCACTTTATGTTGGCATAATTTTGGAAATGTAATTTTATTTTTTGAGGACATTAGAAAGCTTCGAATTTTAGATGTAATTTTCATGAAAATTTCCAATAGTTAATTTTAAAGGACCTTTGCAGTTCTAAAGTGACTTTGAGGGGCTTAAATAATAGAAACCTCCCATAAATGAACATATTTTAGAGAATACAGCCCCCAATGTAATCCAAACTGATTTTTACAAAGTTTGTTAATCCTTTAGATTACCCACAAGAATTAAAACAGAAGGAAGGTAAAATTTAAAAATAAATATATTTTTTTTGCAGATTTTCAATTTTTAATTCATTTTTCCTATAAGATAGCAAGGGTAAACCGCAAATCAAACCTGAATATTTATTTTCCTGATTCTGAAGTTTGCAGAAACACCCCATATGTGGTTGTAAACTGCTCTGTGACCGGCAGTAATGAGAGGGAGATAGTACAAGCATTAGTGATGGCTTTAACAGCTTGTCAGAGTGATCAAAAGCCTGGAGGTCAGGAAAAAAGGTCTCAGGTTAAAGCTCTATGTTCTTGGCTGTCAGGAGGCAGCTGAGTCATGGAGCTTCTATGTACAGGTGCTGCACACAGGGGGCAATGCTCAAGGACGTTTTAAAACGTCCATTCAGAGATAGAGATCCACTACCAGGACATTTATAGTCAATGGGCAGACTGGAAGTGGTTAAAAAGTTGATTGGATAGGGAAAACCAGACAGAAAAGCTGAGCAAATTATAGTCTGCTCAGCTAAATTGATCTCAAAAGCCTAGAAGTGGCAACCAAAAAAGACAAGAAAGGAAGCAGGAACTACTGTTCAAGATGATCAAAGAATAGCCAAAATGGCAAAGGCTCAGCCAATGATCACTTCTAGAAAGACTAAAGAAGATCTGAATTTATCAGTGAGTACTGCTACTATCAGATGAAGCTTAAAGGGGCTGGCTACTTTCTGGCTACTTGTGACCAATGTGTACGTAAGGTTACTTTTATAACCTTTGTTAATGTTTGGTGCCATTCATAGGCCGTGCCTCCTTGTTAGGCAAATCTTTTGTGCTGTCCAGACAGAGGTCCTATCCATATGACCAGGCAAATCACATCCATGTGATGTCTCCTTTATTCAAACACACTGCGCCTGCACTAAACTCCCAACAGTGAACTGCAGATGGCTGGTGCGGTGCATTTGAATAGAGGAGATATCACATGGAGGTGATTTGCCTGGTCACATGACCCTTCATCAGCAGCCATTTCATGGACAAGACCTCTGTGTGGACAGCACAAAATACTTAAATATGAAATATGTCTCATGAAATATAAAAAATTGTGCTATGCAGGTCATTTACGAACAGATATATGCCCCTGGTGTATGGGGCAGTGGCTCAGTGGTTAGCACTGGTGCCCTGCAGTCCTGGGATCCTAGGTTTGAATTTGACCAAGGATAACATCTGCATGTAGTTTGTAGGTTCTCTCCGTATTTGTGTGGGTTTCCTCCTGGTACTCCGGTTTCCTCGCACACTACAAAGGCATACTGATAGGGAACTTAGATTGTGAGTCCCATTGGGGACAGCGTGATGCTAATGTCTGTAAAGTGCTGTGGTGCATAAAATAATAAATAAGTATATCTGGTGCAGATTCTGTTGCATGCCATTTTGTAGAAGAATCTGCAACTTCTTCCCCGCTCCCATCAGGTCTGAAAAAAGGGGGCATGGCGGGGCAGGGGATGGGCCAGTAGCTGCCTGGTTTAGGCATAGAAAATGGTCTAAATGTAAGACAGCAAGGAAGCTGTCTTACATTTAGAATCGTCGGTGGATCCACCAAAGATATGTAGAGGCCAGTACCTTTACATAACTTCGGTGATCCAGCACAGGGGCTTATTAAGACTGGCGTCTAAAACGCTGGTCTTAATAAGTGTGCCCCTATATTAGTAAGTGCCATATAGTCATCTTACAAACACATTAGTCACCAGTAACCTGAAAGTGGCCAACCGCTTTAAGTGAAGCCAAGTTACCACTAAGAACTCCCTGCAAAGTCTCATTGTTGGAAAAAGACATGTCCTGAATAAGTTAAAATTTGCCAATGAACACATTGTCCCAAAGAGAAATGGTCTAACATTTTGTGGACTGATGAAAGCAAAATAGTTCTTTGGTCTAGTGGCTGCAGACAGTATCTCAGACGACCCCTGAGCACTGCATTCAATCCACAGTACCCCATGAAGACAGCAGAGCATGGTGGTGCAAAAATCATGATATGGGGATGTTTCTCATAGCATGGTGTTGGGCCTATTTAGCGTGGATCAGTTTGAATATATCTACTACTCAAATGGTTTCAACACATCAGTGACCCAAAATACAAACAGGATTAAGATAATGGAGTGGCCATCCCAATCCCCTGACTACAATCCCATAGAGAACTTGTGGGTTGACATTGAAAATGCGATGTATGAGTTAAAACCCAAACAACTGTGAAATGTAGTCCAATTGTCCTAGACTGGAATAACTGTTCTGAGGAGCCAGAAGTTGGATGGCTTCATGCAAAACAGATGTCAAGCAGTTCTCAGGAACAATGGTTATGCCTCTAAATATTATGTTTATATTTAGTAATTCAAAGTAATGTGAAATCTCATTTTTTTTTAGTTTATACATAAAATATTTGATTTAAAAAATGCTGGCACTGCAATTTTTTTTAAATAGCCTAATATTCATTTTTCTTTACTTTCTGTAAAAGTATACTGGATACATTTGGTAATTGTGTGGATTTGGAATTGAATGTATAATATTTCCAGTGCATTTGTATTTATGGAAATAAAAGTTATAAAGCATAAAGTGCTATTTTTTAACTCTACTGCTCTTTTAACACTACTGTATTTAGACAGCATTAGTACAATAAATCTGACCCAATGTCTTCTCAGCCTCTGCTTAGCATCTTATGCTGTCTATCATACAAAGGTGATGCTCTCAGCTAGTTGATGAATATCGATGGACACACAGAGCAAAATGGTTAAAATGTCAAAGTGATCAATGGTTTGAAAATTCTTGTAACAAGGTCATTTCTATCAGGCCATTCCTCGCTGCTGGTCAGAAAGGAAGATTTGTTTTTGTGGCAGGAGTGTCATAGTGAGAGCTGTGCAGTGACGGACTGGAAACTCAAAGTGGCCCTGGAAAAAAAAAACTAAAAGTGGCCCCATGTTGTAGTCGTTTCCAAATTGACAGCAGGGCTAACACAAGTAGGTGGGGCCACTACACAAAATAACACCCCAGAAGAGCTAAATTTCTCAGTTATCGCAATAAACTGCTCCAGCAGCATCAAAAACCACAGTGCATCACAAAATACCTCCTCAAAAGCTTTGCCTTTGTGGTGGCCAGTGCCAGCTTCCGTGATCTGTCCTCTTACTCCAGTTGTCTTAGGATGGAATACAGTTGAATTCAGGAATCAAGAGGGCACCTGTGGTCGCCGGCCAGGTACATAAACCCTTGACGTTAATTCATTTTTATCCGGCTGGTGGCCATGAGGAGGGCTCAGGTGGCCCCTGGGCATCGGTCCACCAGGAAATTTGAAGTCTATGTCCAATCCATCCCTGGAGCTGTGCACTAAGTGGCAATACCTATAGTAAATGTTTCTTTCAACACCATTTACATCTACCAGCCATGCCACCAATAGCTATTTCTTTACGGAAATAGTGATTAGTAAATATTAAACAGATTTTTGACATTCGTTAGTTTCACAGAGAGGAGCTAGAACTGAGGAGAAGGTGGGAAGATGGGTATTGATGTTGTTACTTATTGTATGAGGTTCCCCCTGGTGGGTATCAAAGGAAATGGATGGACTGTGATGGCAACCAATATTTACTGTTGCATGTTCAGTGCAAAATACTCTGTCATCCAGCCAATAAATATTTAATCTTCTCTGTCTACACAAAATTACACAGTGAAATGTTGGTTATTATGGTCTGTTAGTTTAAATACACATATATGTAATGAATTTACTAATAAATAACATACTGTATGTACAATAAAGTAGATTTTTTTCATTAGACATTCAATGCTAAAGGGTATCTGTCCGCAGATTTGTACCTATGAAAGTAGCTGCTTGTCAGCTGAAGACATCTGTGTTGGTCCCATCTTCATATGTGCCCGCATTGCTGAGAAAAATGATGTTTTAATATATGTGAATGAGCCTCTAAGAGCAATGGGGGTGTTGCCTTTACTCCAAGAGGATCTGCCCTCTCTGCAACTGGGCACATATGAACATGGGACCAACACAGATGCCTTTACCTGATAAGCGCACATGCAACAGGTCAGCCAGTGTCATAGGTACAAATCTTCTGACAGATGCCCTTTAAGGAATAGCAGCCTGGTCTCCCCTACAGGGATCTATAATCATGAGAAATGATTCCATAGGATTTCCATGAATAATGTACTAGGCTACATTCATTTTATCCTGAGACCTCATGGTAAGAATCGTGTGTTCTACTTAGCACTTGTCAAGACTAATTGATTTTTAGATAAAAGCTACACATTTAGTAACTTGAAAAGTAATTTTGCTTTGCTTCTAATCTAACAGTAAAACAAGCACCACAATATAACACTGGGTAATATTGCTGTTATATTATAGAATATTCAATGAGGGAAAGCATTATTTAAATTTCAAAAAATCATAAAGGATTCTAAATATGCGTCACTTAGTGAAGACAGAAGAAATATGAATTCAGTACCAGGGCTGAGATGTTACACAAACTGGAACACATGTAGAAGTGTAGCTTGAAGCTGATATACCCAACTATCATTTATAGCACTGGTGGTTTCTCATATGGTAGAACGACTATTTGTCTTCATCAAACTCCATGACTTAGGTACCACAGCAACCAATGCCCCCCCATAGTTCCCACCTGCTCACGTGTTTTGGTATAGGGACATTTGAAATACATGTAAACGATGCTCTCTTGATATCTAGTGTTTCACACAGCATAATGTCACCATGGTGTACAGAAGCCTGATGTCTGAGGAGTGGACCAAGAAGCAGTTTCGAGAGTGAGAATATGACTGGTCATTTTTTTTATTTTCCTGCAGGTTTGCGGGTGGGTCTGTAAGACTATGCACGCCCCATAAAACTTCAAATGAGAACAGAGCATTAAAATAAAGAATTACCGGTAAATGTTTTAAATATTATCAAAACTGCAGAGTTGGGGTAAGCAGCCAAGAGATAGTTTGATCAGCATGAAAATAAGCTCTTTGGTAGAAAGCCCTATAAGAAGTGCCACTGAAGTATACGTATTGCATGCTGGAAAACCTCATCTCTTTTAGTAAAGTGTCCTTTGGACCAGGGTCTTGGGTTCACCAGACAAATTATTCTCGCCCCCAACCCCTATACAGTCTAATAGGTATTGATTCAAAGATATAGACTCTGGTGGCAATTTGTTGTCTCCAAAAGCAGCTCCAAATGTTTTTTCTTTTTCTCTGGACCTTTGGGGCCCATTATGGTATCTGAGCCTAGGCCCACCAGAGGATGCTTTAGTACTCTGGTGGACCAGTCTGACACTGCTTTGGACAGACAAACCAACATTAGAGCTGTATGAATAATCAAACCAGGTCTTAACTCACAGAAGACAAAAAACAAGCTTTCAAAGGCAATAACACTACTTTTACTGTGAAACATGTAGGAGGCATACATAGATATAGAGGTTACGTCTCTCACTAGTTACCTAGTTTCCATGGAGGGCACTATGAAATCATAGAGAAGAACAAGTCCTGTCTGGCCAAAATAAACTGTTCCTCAAACAAAATACATAGGTTCTCCAGATTATAACCCAAACATACTATGAAAAGTGAGACCATTCTGTGTTAATGAGTCCTAATTTGAATCCTATTCAACAACAGTTGAAAAAGCTAAAACTTTCCTGGCAAAGAAGTCTTCTTGGGGTTTGCTCATGAACAGTGGGCCAAATATCAGAAAAATGTAGCTGTAGAGAAGTAGTTTACTGGTAGAGAAGTCTAGAAATTTATTTTATAACTGTAGGAAGCACTTGCCTAAAGTAAGAAAGATCGGATGCAATGTGCAGGTCTATCTAGAATACAATGGCTTTGACCCTGGATGTTAAACAGGTAAATGATTTAAATGTGTGACTAATTTAAGAGCTTAAAGGGGTATTCCCATTTAAACATTTGTGGCATATTGAAAGGATATGTCTCAAATTGGTATGGGTTCATTGTACCCACTCCTATCTCAAGAATGGAGCCCCCAAAGTGAAGGGAAAGCATCTGAGCATTTGCAGCCACCCTCTATTCACCACTATAGGAGTTTCTAAACTACAGTAGCTAGGTGCAGTGAATGGAGTGGTCTCTCCATTCACTGTTATGGGACCTCTGAAAATAGCTGAGTGTGCTCGCTTGGCTGTTTTCTGAAGTCTCATAGCATTGAATGGGGAGAACACCACACATGCGTGGTGTACTCCCCTCTACTTCGGGGGCCCGTCTTCTCGAGCTAGAAGCAGGTCCCAGAGGTGGGAATCTGACATTTGTCTTGAATGTTTAGATGGGAAAACCTCTTTAACTTCATGCAGTTATACAGGAGGTTGCATTAAAAACAAAAACAAAAGTGATCCACCACCACCCAGGTTCCAACTCTTTCCAGGTCTTCCTGCTATGTCTCTACTTCCTGGTACCTCTCAACAATCAGGATATGACTGCCCAATCTATCGGTGGCTGCAGCAGTGACCCACCTCAGCCAGTGATTGGTTCAGGTAGGTTACCTGTGGCATTTTATGTGGGTGTTGAGAGCAACCAGGATGTAGAGATTAACAGGGAACCGAAATGCAACAGAACACAAGTAGCAGGGCATCGGGAAGTATAACTTCTATTGTTTTGTATTCTGAAATCACTGAAAATAATGTACTATGCAAACACAACATATGGACTAAGCCCTCACTCTGATATAATAAAATATGAGACTCTCAGTCAATATATTTTGATCAAAACACATCCATGCCCGCCTACCTGCGCCAAGGGGGTTTCAGTCAGGTCCTACTCTAAACCTACTTATGCCGTATGTGCATCTACATTCAGGAGAGCAGACCCTGCAGATATAGTGTGCTGCTCTTAGTTACCTATGTGTGCATCCAGCAACCAATGAGAGGAGGGGCACACACACCTATATGTACCACCTAATCAAGGTCACCTATGGGATAGGCGGCGCAAAAGTGCACAAAAATGCTACTCCCAGGATAGAAGTGCATTCACACCTGAAGGTGCCACTCCTTCAAGGCTATTCAGAAAATCACAGAAAAAATACAAAACATCCTGCACGATATGATAATAAAAATGCGGAGGTGCATGACTACATTTATTTGTGTTCTGACCCTTAAAAAAATTACTGTCCAGAGAACCTCTTTACAGGCATTTCAAGCCAGTGCAACAAGTAATCTTTCTGCCTCATTTATGTCACTGCCCTACACAATTTATAGGCTTCATTCTCTCAGATATTGATTTAGTCCATACAGATGGCAGCCTTCATTGTGTATAAATGAAAAATGTGTTATATTAATATAGAACGAACAGCTTGAACAGATGCATAAAGCTCATCATATAGACTGCAATTCTAAAATCATCCAAGAAAATGAATTTTGCAGCAAAATGAACAAAGTTTTTGCATACAGCGTATTAGAATGGAGATAAAATACTGAGTTCCATGTCCACAGCTGACACTTCCCATGCATCACTAGGACAATGAGAGTTATGGTTCTCATGCCTTGTGGAACATTCTTGTATTGTGCTGCCAGCACAGAAATAGAGCTTGAAACTCCTCTTCACAGCAAACAATGGAGCTAAAAGACTAGTCAGTGACAGTGACAAAGGCTTCTAAACGCCTTTTTAGGTGGTTACATCAGCTATGAAATCAATCCTTGTCAGAGCAAGTCCACAGTGTAAGACGCTACCAGCTTCACGTTGGCTGCCTTTGCTCAGCAGTTGTCAGAGACCATAGCACTGCCACAGAACTGAAGACAGCACAAAATGACACCAACCTCTGCCAAACACATTTATATCGCACCTTGTCACTGATGATAGGTATACCACAGCGGACAATGTTCTCATGATATATGGATGTGACACATCCGAGGACATGCCAGAGTGAGCCCAATCTGTGTGATATGCCACAGATGCCAACTCATACAAATGATCTAACCAAGTTTCTTAGCTCTTCTCAACAATTCATTAATGTTAAAAGCAGTGTTTAAATCATTAAAACACTTCAACCAAAGTTCTGTGGATTGTAATATTATCTCCATCTAGGTATTATTTTACCAGAGTATAGATCCTGTTATAAAATGTCTAAAACTTAAATGGGTGACCTATCTTCAGAGTAGGACATCAATATCTGATTGTGGGGGTCTGACTTACCAGCACTCCCAGCTAATCAGCTCTTTTTGCAGCACGTGAATGATATTTCTTAAATCTCATTTCCTAAATCTGCAATGAAAAATCTGTAACATATTAATACTGGAAAACCTCCCTAAAATGTCACTTTTTTATTATAGATTTTGAGAATTTATAGCTGAAAAAATATAGTTGGCGCTCAACTCAGGTCACTTTAAAAGCATCTGTCAGCATGATCAACCCTATTAAACCAGGCATACAGTCCGGTAAGTTGACCATGCTGATAAAAACGATACCCTAATTAATTTTATTTATTTTGCTCACTTACTGTATTTTTCAGACTATAAGACTCCCCCCAAAAACTGTGGGGGTCAGGTCACAGTACACTGCAGGACTCGGAAGAAGTGATGCAGCAGTGAGTCCTGGATCTGTCAGAAGCAAGTGAGGTCAGTTTATTTTTTATTTTTTTTTGTGACGTCTGACCCGAGGTCTTATGGGCACTGGGGGTCCAACCTGAGGCTAATAAGGTCTGATTGAGGGTCTGATCTGAGTCTGATGGGGCTGGCAGAGTCTGATTAGGAACTGATCTGGGGCTTGGGGGATCCAATCTGAGGTTGATTGAGACTGGGGGTCTGATCTGAGTCTGATAGCAGCTGGGGATCTAACGGGGGTTGGAGGTCTCATTTTGGGGTCTAATCTGACATCTGATGGGAGAATGGGGGTCTGATTTGTGGGTCTGATGAGGACTGGGGGTCTGATGAGTGTCTTATCTGGGGTCTTATGAAAAATGGGGATCTAATTTGGGGGCCTGCTCTGAGATCCGATGGAAAACATTTTTATCTTATTTTCCTCCGACACCTTTCATCTCACTTCTGTGCGGTGTCCCTTGGTGTCGGTGCTGTTTGGAGAACAGCAGAAGATCCATTGCACAATACCAGCAATTCTGGTATTATTTTTTAGTATTTTTTTTTACTGTGTTTCCTGTAACCAATAATTCATTAAGCTTATAGTGCGAGTCGTTAGGGATGCGGAATATCTTTTTATTTATTTTTATTCCATTCATCAAACATTGTATACTGGACGACTGGACATTTTTTTCTTTAACACGACTTAGGTGCTGTAGTGCCAAATGACATCAGCATCTGAGGTGTTAAATAGTTAATCAGATGTAAAGGGGTGATTAGATGATCAAGTGCTCCTTTTTTAATTTAAAAGCCTGTTGCTTTCTGATTCTCGCGATGTGGCCAACACACAGGCCATGTTTCCCACCCTGATCACAGTCGTGTGTATCAACCCTAAGGGTGCATTCACATGTGGCAGATTGTGGAATTCAATGTCATCATTTGAATGGAGTTGTTTTGGTGGGAAGCACATGGATTTCTGCAAATCCCATTCAAAGGAATAGTAGTAATCATTAGAATAAAAGGGGAATAGTACTGTAAATAAGTATTTTAATGAGAGTGAATTATTAAGATAATTAAATATTTTCAGTGGCCAGGTTTGTGGTGGCCTCAACTCACTGCTTGGTCCTCCGGACACCGTCAAGGTGTCACCACGTGTTGCTGCTTTCCAGAAGGGATGGTAAGTTGTGGTGCACTCGAATGGGAAATAAGTCCACAGAGTTAGGGTCTGCAATAAACCAGTGTGCTTCTTTACTGGAGGAACTCAAGTGCAACATGAAACAGGCAATGCACTGAGCTGACCTCCAGTCTCCTTCCTGGCAGAAGAAGATTGCATGCTGAGGAAAGGCCTGAGCTAGCTGTCCTTCTCTCTCTCAGAAGGCTGGCTCCCTGGCCAGGGTCTGTAGCTCAGTCGTCCATTTGGCTCCCTGGTCACAGGGCTGGTGACCCAGGATCTGTGGCTGAGTATCTTCATCTCAATGTCTTCTTTTTGTCACTCATGCAGTCTTGAAGAGTCTGTCCTACTAACCATTGGTTCCTATCTGCAACATTGTTATCCTTTTGCTCGTCAGTGTAATTGCCTATGCTGGAAAATTTTCGACTCTTATCAGCTGAAACTACATATTTATGGCATGATCGTCCGAATTAGGCAAAATCCAGCACGGGATATGTGCATGTTTTTTTCAGAGCATTTTTCATATAGTCTGTGATTCTTTATTGACACTGTTTTTTGACAGGTTTATTTTTAACCAGAGGGTGTTTACTGCAGTATAAAACTACACATTCAGCTTGGGGGTTTTGGTGCAGAAATCGAGCAAAAAAACACATGTATAGATGGGGGTTTTTGATGCTTCCCATTAATTTCAATGGGCGATTTAGCGCAGATTCTGCCACAAGATAGGCCATGCTTCTTTTTTCCACATGACAAAAAAGCAAGTGTTGCTTCCCATTAAAATGAATGGGAGGCTTTTTAAAGGCTTTTGTTGGACTGATTTTGAGGTGGAAACATGCCAAAATCAGCACCAAAAAACTCCATGTGAACTGTTTGAGTTTATATGAGCTAGTGAGTGGAGAGAAGGAGCTATGGTGTCTCCCATATACAGCACACAGAGAAGATGACATCCTGCTCCGCTATCTCTCATTAACATCCTCCTCGAAGCAGCATGGAGGATATTATGCAGAAGTAGTTAGTAGTTTTGAGCGAGCACCTCTGTGCTCGTATGCTCGGGTGCTCTGGCCGAGCACTAGGGGTTGCTCGAGTGCTCGGCCGAGCACCTGAGCATAATGTTAGTCAACGGGACTAAACCAGGCACCCCCCGCTCGGAAGAGGGGAGGGTGTCTGGTTAATAGAAAAAGGTCAGAATCGCGACTTCTCCTCTTTTACTCCTTTCACTCGTAAAAGTATGCTAATTAACTGAATTTGGGTTGCGTGTGTCTCAGTGGCTCTCCAATCCAAAGAATCTGAATGTGAGGTGCTTCACACCCTCGATCCAACCATGAATCGTAAAAATGTAACAATCAAAATAGAAAATGGGTGGAGCACACTCTTTTTGGTGGTTCGTATATTATATATTAAATATTTGTGGTATATATATGGGTCTATATTCTAATGATGCGTAATCACTCAAGAAGGATGATAGAAGAGATAAATAAACCAATTTTTATTATTCACTATATTCCTGTTCTGGGCCCAGAAATTATATAACATCCATTTTGCAAAATAACATCAATTTTGCTGAATAAAATTAGCCATTGCGAGCATGCTCCAGGGGGCAGCTCCAGACCCCTGACACGCGTTTGGTACTCAGTCCGCTCTTATAATACAGAAACAATTCTCTTCAAAGCATCTAAACATAATCAAAGATCAGCGATATTGGATTCTTTATATTGAAGTTCCATATAACAAGTGCAATACGAATCTCTGGATTAACTCAGCGCTACAATTACACTTCCACAAGCGCTCGCAGGAGAAACAGGAACCCACGTGGGACGCCACATGGGACGCTGTACAGACGCCCAGGAGCGCGCGCCAGCAGCTACACCGCATCGCCAGACTGAAGGCACCACACGCTTCCCCCATCGGCAGAGCAACAACCAAGCTGCCAGAAACGGGTAAAATATCTGGTGAAACGCTGACACGCTGACATACTACCTTGTATATGGGGCAATCTATCTGACAACATTACTGTAGTTATCAGCTACGTGGACAGATTATAATACAATATAAAGTATATTTCCCCCATTTAAAGACTGCACCTAATGTCCAGACATCATATTAAGAATTCTGGATAAGATGAATGGAACTATGAATTAAAATAGCGGCAAGGAACACCATATTTTTAACCATTTGGAGGGACATTGTATCTGATCACTAATTGAAGACATTTCAAACATCTTCATATTTTATATTATTTTTATATTGTTTTCTATTGTTTTTATACATTTTTCTCATTTATTACCTTTTTTTATTTTTCTATTTTTTCCATTTTTTGCCATTTTTATTTATTTTTATATTTTTGAGGTTTATGTCGACATCTCGAGTATAACCGATAAACTGCACAGATTGTATACGTTTTATTATTTTTATTCAGCAAAATTGATGTTATTTTGCAAAATGGATGTTATATAATTTCTGAGCCCAGAACAGGAATATAGTGAATAATAAAAATTGGTTTATTTATCTCTTCTATCATCCTTCTTGAGTGATTACGCATCATTACAATATAGACCCATATATATAATACAAATATTTGATATTTAATATATAATATACGAACCACCAAAAAGAGTGTGCTCCACCCATTTTCTATTTTAACTGAATTTGTACGCATTAGTGCACAATGCGTACGCATTAGCGTACAAATGCGTACGCATTAGCGTACAAATGCGTACGTGTTAGCGTACAAATTCGTACGCATTAGCATACTAATTCGTACGTAGCGTACAAATCAACATTACAGTGCGGGGAAGAGACTTGAGCATTGCGCTCGAGTATACTTCGTGTTCGGCCGAACACCGAGCGGACCCGAGCGTAGGCATGCTCGACCGAACAGCGAGTTCGGCCGAGCATGCTCGCTCAACACTAGTAGTTAGCAGTGTAGCTGTGAATCCATCACTGGGGGGAGATATAAAACTTAATAAAGACATCAGCATCTCTGTATGTTTTTTGCCTCTGTCTCTCTCGGACCCTTCAACTCTCCATATGGGCAGCATGTAACCTGATTACTGTCAGTAAGCTGATGCTCTGTGTTATCTATTAAGAGGGTGTTTAAGATAAAGTAACTTGCTAGATTCTGAAAACTCTCCCACTGGTGGCATCTCTATTATTTATGGGGAACTGATCTTATTAAGGGCCAGGGTCAAGACCCCATATATGTACAGATGGGAGCAAGATAGTGGGAGGTCTTTCTCTGTCTTAGGCTACTTTCACACTTGCGTTGTTAATTCAGGTATTGAGATCCGGCAGAGGATCTCTATACCTGAATTAAACTGATCCGTTTTGATTTTGCACATCAGGATGCATCAGTTCAGTTAGGATGCAGTTGTGTGAAATCAAAACTGAAGAAAACTGATCAGGCACTAAATACATTAAAAGTCAATGGGTGACGGATCCGTTTTTTTAGTCTCCTAAAAAACCGGATCCGTCACCATTGACTTACATTGGTTTCAGTACCTGATCAGTTTCTTTCAGTTTTTATGACCGGACACAAAATTACAGCTTGCTGCGGTTTTGTGTCCGGTCACAAAACTGAAAGCTGCCTGAACTGAAGACATCCTGATGCATCCTGAACGGATCTCTTTCCATTCAGAATGCATGGGAACAAAACTGATCAGTTTTTTTCCGGTATTGAGATCCTCTGCCTGATCTCAATACCGGAAAACCACAACGCAAGTGTGAAAGTAGCCTTAGAGTGGGACCTTAACTGGTATCTCTACATACAAAACCATGCACATACCACCAAGCTATATCATTACCACATAGAGATACATGTTTTTTCTATGCTTATAACCTAACACACATTACTGATGACATTATAATAATATATTGTGCCTGTGAATAAAGCAGTAATATGTATATAAGCTTTCTGAGCAGATCTCAGTGTGCTGACGCTATAGTACATAGAGGATATGATATGTAGATGCTAGAACATAGCTCTGCATTCAGCATGTCTAGCCCTGTCAATCAATAGGAGGGGTAGTGTGCAGAGCACAGGGGGTGTTATAGCCCTGCCTCCTGGTGCTTAAACTTCTCATTTGCATATACATAAAAACAGATTTTTCTGTAGCTGTTTATCATACAGACAAAAGAAAGGTATAGTTTTAATCAGCATGATAAGCCCTACCAGCCAGTATGTCTGGTTTAACAGGATTGATCCTGGTGACAGAGCCAACTTAAATATGTCTCTTTTTACCTAGTGACAACCATGCATCAAAGACAATAGAGGCCCAATAGCAAGTACATTCTGCTGCCCTGTTTTGCCACCTCTTGGAAAATTGACTATCATTTGTGCTATGCACCAAGCTGAAGAAGATGTGAATACACTAGCTTGCTATAGATTTTGTTTTGGGCTAAGCCCAGGAGCCGAATCCTAAGGGTTTCCTAATATTCACTTTATAACCTTTATACAGGGATCTGTGCTATGGTGTAGAGAATGGCAAGGTTGCTACCTCAGGATTAGTCTTCATTAGCAATATCTAATAGTAAACTCAGCAGATGACATCACTTGGTTGGCTGGGGTCAATGCTGGCCGACTTTACGCACAGCAACAAACAAGCCAGTGTCAGGGCTGGCAGCATTGGGGCAACCAAAGTGATGACAACAAAGATGAACAGAATTCTTAGCACTTTTATTGAATGGGAAAGTTGATAGAAATCAAGTTATTTATTGAGTTTATGAACATGTGCTTTTAAAGGGGTTGTTCGAGATTTTTTGACTGCTGATCTATCCTCTGGATAGGTCATCAGTATCTGATTGGTGGGGTCCGACATCCGGGATCCCCGCCGATGATGTGTTTGAGAAGGCACTGATGCTCACATTGGCAACCCGGCCTTCTCTCTGTTCACCAAGCACAGGGCCATACATTCCACAGAGGCCCTATTCACTTCTATGGGGACTGAACTGCTCCTAGGCCATATGACCGATGAACTTGACGTCACATGTTCTAGAGAAAGTTGCAAGAAGGCTGCGGCGCTACCTTCTCAAACAGCTGATTGTCGGGGGCCCCGGGTATCAGACACCCACCGGTCAGATACTGATGACCTATACAAAGGATAAAAAATCTCAGACACGCACTTTAAATCTATATGTACAACTATAACAAATACCATATTTTACTGTACCTTACGTTGTATCTGCAAATCTGAATGCTAGAGAACAAAACAGTTTTTACCTTCTTCATTCTCTGTCCTGTATCTAATTATATACCTAGAAGTTTGTGTATCTGTTTTTGGTGCTGTATATAGTACAATAATAACTGAAATACCAATGATACGTAATAATAATGATAATAGGAATACAAATAAAACAATATTTTTTATATACTCATAATAGAGTTCATGGGTTTTTTAAGCTCATATCTATTGGTTGATTATTTTGACATTTTTTTAGCCACTTGGAGTCACTGTTCTTCTGTCGATATCTAGATGTTGCTCTAATTTTACTTTGATGAATAATCATTATGATACTGAATAATAATGAATCTGCAGATAAGATGTTCTGTACAGCAACACTTTTTCCACATACCTAAAGATATCAAACTGTAACTATTTATAAAAAGGAAATTATTTTTGCTAAATTAATGTTTGTACAAAATACAAATGCCTTCTGTAAATGTACCGCTCTATTAAATTCCATGAGACTGCTGGAGATCGCGTAGCCAGTGCTCGGCTGTTACCAGCAGTACAATCGTAAAGAATGGAGTATGGCTGCACATTTAGAGGTCCCGTTCTGGAAATAGATGTGGGTCCCAGAGGTGGGACCTGCACCTATCTAACATTAGTTGTGTTAGTTGACACATACACATTAGCTTCATCTGTAGGTAGCATGTTATAGAACAGGAGTTGCTTAGAAAAAGATTTAGTGTAGTTGTCATATATTTTGTTAAGACCCCTGCTCTTTCAATGCTTAGGAGTCCAGTGTGTATTGACAGTCCAGTAATTGACAGATATCTGTATGCACAGTCTTGCATTGAACATTTTTCATCACTAAATATAACTTCCCACTGGACTCCAGAGTACAGAAAGAGCAGAGGTATAAATGAATAAAATACAAGTTATACTGAATCTTTGTTCTCTGCTGGAACTCCTGCCAGCAGTGTGAAAGAAGCCTTAGGACCCCAAGGGTTTCCAGCTCCAAGGCTGGATGACCCCTTTAAGTTTCAAAAACACTATCCATGAACATGTGATGTTAACAGCACCTTTGATGCAAACTGAGAGCTTGGAAATGTGTTGAAGTGAGTATTGATTGTTTTTATTTTATCATTTAATCTATTGTAGACATTACAAAGTTATAAAACCGTGAACTGAATTTTATATAAATTCCTTTCAATATACCCTTTGACATTATTAGATTTGGTCTCGACCTTGGGTTAAGAAAACAGCACAGATACACTGGACTAAAAGGATGAAAGCAAATAAATTCATACAAGCTGTAAAGATTTATAAAGGGAGTCTGTCACCAACATCTCTCTGTAAACAAGCCCAGTGCCAAATATGTCTTGTTCATGTGATTACAACGGTGCCCTTGATTTGTTGATCCGTAGCTCCCCTGCAGAAAAATTTCAAAATTTTACGAATATGCAAATGAGGTGTTTAAACCCTTAAGAACCGGGCCCATTTTCTTTTTTTTTCCTCCCCTCATCCCAATAGCCATAACTTTTTAAGGAGGACCTTTCACCACTCCTGACATGTCTATTTTAATAGCTTCATGCATTCCCCATGTAATAACAATTCTGGAGCCTCTATTCTTATGTCTCTATGTTTTACCATTCCTTTATTATTTGCACTAGAAGTTATGAATGAATTGCTATTAGCCTTCAATAAGGGTACAGAGGGGAGTTAACCAGTTTGGGGGGGGGGGACTCACTCTATCCAATCAGTGCTGCCTTTTTCACACTGTGCAGGTACACACCCCAACTGGTCACCTCCCCTCTGTACCCTTACTGAAGACAAATAGACAAATAACAATTCATTCATAACTTCTAGTGCAAATAATAAAGGAATGGCACAGCATAGAGCCATAAGAATAGATGTTCCAGAATTGCTATTACATGGGGAATGCATGACGCTATTAAAACAGGCATGTCAGGAGTGGTGAAAGGTCCTCTTTAATTTTCCTTTCATATAGCCTTATGAGGGCTTATTTTTTGCAGGATAAGTTGTATTTTGTAATGGCATTGCTTAAGTTAACATGTCTTATATTGGAAAATGGGAAAAAATTCTTTGTGGGGTGAACTTTTCTATATTTCTGTTGACAAAGCCATGTGAGGAATTGTTTTTTGTAGGACAAATTGGAGTTTTTATTAGTACCATCTTTGGGGAATGTATAGCTATGACTTTTTGACCACTGTTGTTCAATTTTTGGGGGAAACAAGGTGACAAAAAAATGACAAATCACGTGTTTATTTTTCCGCTCCTTACTGCCCCCCAGCGTATAGTACAGTCTGCCGACCGGGCACCAGTGGGCTCTCCTCCACATCCTTTGGCTACTTTAAGTCGCTCAACACTAGTCAAAACCATCACTACACTCATAACTGAATTCCTTCAGGGTGTAGTTTTCAAAATGAGGTAATTTATTGGTTCCTTAAAAATATAGTAGGTTTGGGAAATTTTCTAGAAAATGTGATAAATTGCCTCTAAACTTATAAGCCTTTTAACATCTCCAAATAATAAAAGTGCATTTGAATAATTATGCTAACATAGTGGACATATGATAAATATTAATTAATTAATTAATTAGTTAATTATTAATTACTATTGTTTTTGTGAGGTATGACTTAAAAACAGAAAAATTTCCATTTGGAAAAATTGCAAACTTTTAGTACATTTTGTATTTTTTTTATAATTAAAAACAAAATATATCGACCAAAATGTACCACTAACATTAAGTACAATGTTTGTTTTATGAAAAAAACAGATTCAATCTAGTTAATTAGTACCTATTTTCTGAGGAAGTAATGAACTCCTGAAGCTCCCGTGACTTGTAGACAGGACCACATTTCACACAAGTTTTTACATGTAATTGTTTCAAAGTTATAGCCTCTTGTTTCTTCATGATTAAATTGTCTCATCTCCATTTTTGAGCTTAATGTGGCTCCTGGACATTTCTTAAAATTGAGTTGTCTGCCCACTTCTTGAATTGATGGTCTCCAACTTAAAATTAAATTTCAGAGTGCAATCTAAAATATTATTCCATTAATGATTGTAAGGATTACCGTAAGTAAATGAACAGAAATCTGAAAATTAAACACAAATCAGTCATAAAGAAAGGATTTCTGTTACAGATCTCTACTTTTCTGTCTAAGACTAGATAATCATTCACCTAGATCGTTTGTTATGTTGGCCATAGACATTATTAAGTTTTAGTCATCAGTTCACAGACATTGCAGTGATTTGCTGAAAAGCTAATGCCTGTGGGGCAGTCGTGTCTCAAGTGCTGTCATTTTTACCTGAATTTTTATCTGCATCAGAGTCCTCAGGATACAGATAAAATGAAATACTATGGCAGGGCAGGTTGATGTCAGCTCCCTGGTCCTCCATTCATTCTTCCATTCACTTTGGTGCCTTTGTCAGTTTGGTACAGGCTGACACAATGACTTAATTGCATTGTGTCAGCCTGTGCAGGGATCCCACCTCAGCATCTCAGGCCTACAGGCCTAAAGAGAATGAATAGTTCCATAGGTTGTGGAGATGGGCTAGATGAGTATTAATTTTATTAATTTATTTCATTTATTGGGGCGTTATTTCTGAATGGTAAGCACTATTACAAAGTAGGAGCCCTAAGGGATTCTATTACTGATTGCAGTATGAGGCACCAAAACTTAGTGGGAGTACTATGGGGGCATTATCACTTGTAGATGGCACTAAGTTGGCATCAATAATCCGGAACACTTTTAGTGTGAGGGCACATTACTACTGAGGGGCGATCTAAGTGAGTGCCTTTATTGTGTAGTGGGCACTGTTACTGTTTGGGGAATAGACAGGGTCACCATTCCTGTTTGGGTCACACATGGGCATTTAATTGTAGGGGCACCGTTAGAGAATTAATTGGGTCCAAATATAAGCAATCTTCCAAGAGGGGAACTTATTCTGGTCACTAATATGCGCGTTCAAAAGAGCTCCTCAGCCACACAAAGCCAACAACACATGAGACACTTATCAAATCTGCCGTTTATCGAAAGTTCTGATCACTCCATAAGTACATAAAGTACCATAATAAATAGGAAAGTGCAACTCCAACTCATATAATAATGAGGAACAGGTAGGGATCCAATTACTTCAAAGAGAGGTATATTGGATATTTACATTAGACACATTGAAGCAAATTTATCACGCCCTGCCCTCCAGAATTCTGTCTTTAAAATAGGTCTTTTGCAACTTTTTGATGTCACCTGCGCAAATTGTTTTTACACCACGCACTTCAGTTCTGAAGAGCAGGTGGAAATATGGGCATGGTTAGCAGTGTTAATGAGTTTTACTCCAGATATATGACATTGACTTTTTTTAAAAGTCACGAAAAACAAAGTCCAAAAGCCACTACAGTAGGAGAGTGGTTCACATATCCATTGACTTTAATTTGTGAATCCACACATCAGTGGTTTTTCACAGACCTTAGGTCCATGATGACACCATGGAAGAATGCACTATTTTGTCTGTGATTACAGGTCCATCACGCACATTATAGTCTATGGGTCTGTGAAAATCCATGTTTGGTCTGTGATTTTCACAGACCATTGTTCAGGGATGCTCTGGAAACTAATTTTCAGCCCAGCAGTGTGTGCGGAATACGGATGACACACAGAGGGCAAAAAACTTACACACAGCTAAACACGGACCTTTAATAGACATCTTAATGGATAAACTTCTTATTGTAGTGGCTGAGTGTTGTCACGCACTTTATCCACCTCCAGCTACATCCATGTGAATTTTGGACTAAGCCTAGTCCTCGGAGTTCCTGGTCACCACCATCGATATTATTTTGAATTGTATATATGGAATATGTGAGTTTGAGTTGTACATTATTAATACACTTTATGGGGGTCATTTATTAAGACTGGTGTTTTAGACCCCAGTCTAAATATCCCCTATAGCTGGCGGTGGATCCACCAGAGTTATGAAGAAACTTTGGCGTATCCAGCTCCAATCTGAATGTAAGACAGCTTCCTTGCTGGCTTACATTTAGACCATTTTTTACTACTAAAACAGGAGAAAAAAATGCTGAATGAGATGGGCCTGCTGTCCCGCCCCTCCCCCACCCACTTTTTTTAGACCTGGCTTGGGCATGGAAAAATCGAAGATTGTGGCTCTAATAACCATTAGACGCACTCTGCACCAGAAATACGCCTAATATAGCTCACGGGCCGGCGATGATGACAATAAAAAATGAATGTGTAAAAAGTGAAAATAATAAAAAGTAATATGTAAGTTGTATGTGTATAAAAAAAAAATGATGATCGTGAGCATGAATGATACAAAGACAGAGAAAATAAAATAAAAAAACTAACAATATCGAAAACATAATAAAAATACTTAAAAACACTGTTTTGCCCAAAAAAAGAGCGTGAAAAATAATAACAGCATGGTCCAAGCTATGATCGCCCACATTGCATCCCGTAATGATGGATCTGAGTTCTCACCACATGACACTATTACTCATATTTTTTACCACACAAGTGTGTTTGTATCATTCATGCCGTCATCTTTTTTTATGTCTTTTTTTTTATACAACTTACATATTACTTTTCATTATTTTCACTCTTTGCGCATTGATTTTTTATTGTCATCATAGTTTATTATACATTTCACTTGTGCATATGGTGTTTCTTGCACTTTTTAAATTCATTGTTCATATTTTATTTTTTTATCTTGTACATTGATTGTTGTGAATTTATTTATATTCATTGACTAGCTGAAGGACTCGGCTTCACATGGATATATTTTATCTATTTTATTTCATGTTTGTGTGTGTGTTGTTAAAAGATTTCAACAGTATCCACTATAACAGTGACATCTACAGGACCCCACCCCCTTAACAGTAACCTCAACAGCCCCCCACCCCTTAACACTGACCCCCCCACAGTGCTCCGTCTCCTTAAAATGGGACTTCCACAGCAGCCCGCCCCTTAACTTTGATCTTCACAGCAGCCTACCCCTTTAACAGTGAGTTCCACAGCACCCCAACCCCTTGACAGTAACCTCCACAGCAACCCGCCCCTTAAAACTGACCTCCATAGTGGACTGTCTCCTTAATTGTGTCCTCTACAGAAGCCTGCCCCAGCCAGTGTCCGGTTTTAGGCTGGAAAGTCCGACTTTCATACTCTCTGTCCAGAGAAAGACCTGCAGGCTTCTATTGGCTAATGCATTTTTTGGGAATTTCTCAGGAACGGTGCGTCCTAGAGAGCTGAGACCCAGTCTAAACCCTTCCTGGACATCTGATGTACCTGTGTGCCAAATTTCATGATTTTAAATGCGATGGTGCGGTTTCCTTTAGCAGACATAAACACACACATACACTCAGCTTTATATATTAGATGATGAACGCAACTATTATGCTCATGAACTCTTCTTTCATGTCCTATTTATCCAATTATCTTTATTAATGTCATAATTATGCACGTAATTACTCTTTATGATTTTTTTTCTTTTTATATTTATTATGTAACATGATGTCTCATGGCCGGCGGCATGGTGACTGTGGGGTGTGCCAAGTAAACAGGTGACATTCTACTACCATTACTGGATGACTGAGTTGTCCATCATGAATATATTATTGTACACTCTTGCACATTGGTTTATCCATTTACGCCCACATATAAATGATCCACCCACATCACTATAAATATGCTGCCAGCTTTCCCACCAGCCATTATCCTTTGAGAAAACTGACTGCGAAAGGTGCATCAGGGAATGGTGGTCGTCTAAACTTGGTATGGTATTACTTATTTTAGTGGGTATGTTGATTGTTTCTTATCTTTCTACTTTGTTGATGCATTACTGGCATTGTATGTAAATTGGGATATATGGTCTTTGTATAAATAATTAGGCTAGTTTCACACTAGTGTTGCCTTTTTCCGGTATTGAGTTCCGTCATAGGGGCTCAATACCGGAAAAAAGCGCTTCAGTTTTGCCCCCATTCATTGTCAATGGGGACAAAACTGAACTGAAGAGAACGGAATGCTCCTGAAAGCATTCCATTCAGTTCACTTGCAACTCCAGTCCGGAGAGCAAACCGCAATATGCTACGGTTTGCTCTCCGTCCTGGGGATCCGCACAGTAGTGACACAGTAGTAAACGGATCCGTCCTCCATTGACTTTCAATGGAGTTCATGACGGATCCGTCCCAGCGATGTTAAAGATAATACAACCGGATCCGTTCATTACGGACCGACATGGTTGCATTATCAGTAACGGAAGCGTTATTGCTGAACCCTGCTGGATCCAGCAATAACACTAATGTGAAAGAAGCCTTATGCCCCTTTCACACGAGCGGGAGACTTGCATGTCTCCCGCAACGCATCTACAGGGCTGGACTCCTGCACTGACTGGGATCGCATATAATGCTATGCGATCCCTGTCAGTGCCGAGTCCAGCCCTGTAGATGCGTTGCAGGAGACATGCGAGTCTCCCGCTCGTGTGAAAGGGGCATCACTCTCACGTGCCATGGTTAAACTGCCACCTACAGTATTGATATATACACTTGCACTTTATTATCTTTACCTTGTTGCCAGACCACCACAATAGATTTGTTTTTGATCATTTTTTAATTCTTGTGCTTGCTAATCATGTTGAGTAATATTTTGTTAATAAAATTAATTATTTAATTACATTTCTTGTGATTAATTACATTTCGTGTGATTATATATTTCTTACTATGCCTTCAAGCTAGTCTTTTTAGATCCTTTTTAGTAACATTCCTGCCAGATACTCCTCCTGACATCTGATGGTGGAGTAAACATTGATTTGACAGGATTGGCATTTTTTGTTTAACTCCTTGAGGGCACAGCTATTTTTCACCTTAAAGGGGTTGTTTCAGTTCAGCAAGTGGCATTTATCATGTAGAGAAAGTTAATACAAGGCACTTACTAATGTATTATTATCCAGATTGCTTCCTTTGCTGGCTTGCTTCATTTTTCCATCACATTATACACTACTCGTTTCCATGGTTTTCCTATACTGTGCAAGCATGACAACCGCTGCTGATTGGTCGCCATAACCATTGAAACAAGCAGTGTATAATGTGATGGAAAAGTGAATCAAGCCAGCAAAAGAGGCAATATGGACAATCACAATACATTAGTAAGTGCCTTGTATTAACTTCCTCTACATAATAAATGCTATTTGCTTAAAGAGGACCTTTCACCACTCCTGACATGCCTGTTTTAATAGCTTCATGCATTCCCCATGTAATAACAATTCTGGAACATCTATTCTTATGTCTGTATGTTGTGCCATTCCTTTATTATTTGCACTAGAAGTTATGAATGAATTTCTATTTGTCTTCAGTAAGGGTACAGAGGGAAGGTAACAAGTTTAGGGTGTGTATCTGCATAGTCTGAACATGGCAGCACTGATTGGCTAGAGTCAGACTGTGCAGATACACACCCCCAACTTGTCACCTCCCCTCTGTTCCCTTACTGAAGACAAATAGCAATTCATTCATAACTTCTAGTGCAAATAATAAAGGAATGACACAACATACAGACATAAGAATAGATGTTCCAGAATTGTTATTACATGGGGAATGCATGAAGCTATTAAAACAGGCATGTCAGGAGTGGTGAAAGGTCCTCTTTAAAGAGGACCTTTCATGGTTTTACATTATAGTAGGTTAATACCTTTACTTGCAGGGCACCCCCTCTCATGCTGCCACCCGCCAAGGAGAACTGTCGGAGAACTGTCTGGCTGTGACGCTCTCCGATGTGATTGGATCGCGGCACAGCCAGGGAGAAGGAGACGCCAATTGAGAAACCCAGGCGTCTCCTCCTCCCTGTTCCGATGCTCAGTATTAGCATACTGAGCGCGAAAAATACAGGGGGGCAGAGCGGGGCGCAGGAGCGCTATTTTGAAAAACCTGGGCGGGTGGCAGCATCAGCGGGGGGTGCCCTGCAAGTAAAGGTATTTACCTACTATAATGTAAAACCATGAAAGGTCCTCTTTAAGTGAGACAACCCCTTTAGCGCCCTGCCACATTATCACGTACATAAGGGATAACTATTAGATCGGTGGGGACCAACTGCTTAGATTCCAATGCAGTGCCCGGGTTTAGGGTGGCCCCAACGCTACGCTGGGTCACCTGGACATCGCCGAGGTCTCAACACATGTTGTTGCTCTCCGGAAAGAATGGATAAGTGTGGTGCAACTCAATGGAAAATAAGTCCAGAGAATCAGGGTCTGCAGTTAACCAGTGTGCTTCTTTACTGGAGGAATTCAGATGCAAAACAATACAGGCGAGGCATAGGGTGGGCTTCTCCTTATATACCATTTCTGTCTCAACAGGAACCTTCTATTGTGAGGGGTGGAGTGGAAAAACTCAGCACAAACAATTACAAAATGACCACTCTGTCACAGACTTACATTAGAGCTTCAGTGATACTTAATGGCAATAACAGAGCATTTTTTTCCAGACAAAACCATTCATTCAAAAGGTCAGTCTGTTTGGTTTTCGTGGTAAACAAGTCTGGCCTTTTCCCTCCAAAGCACGCACTTCTTTAAACCCTATGGCAACCCTATGGCAGCTGTGGAAAGTTACCAACTTCTCATTCTCATTCAAAGTCCCAAAAGTATCTTAGTGTTCATTAACCCTTTCCTCAGAGCCTCACAAATACAGTGCAAATGAAAAAGATATATATCACATACATATAAAATGCAGTTACCCAGTATTAAACAGTGCACGTTAATTTTTTCAAGTGAAATAAAGTAAGAAGTTTATAACCTTGCATAGGGGAAACGGGCAAATGTTCAGGGCACTACACCCACTAATCATGAGAACAGGGGCCTTGTACCCCAGGGAGCCTCCCAGAATAAACAAAGCAGCCAGTTGGGCCGCGCTCAGCTCCATTAATTCCTATGGGAGTTCCAGAGATAGCTGAGTACACTTGACTATCTCCGGAACTCCCATCGAAATGAGTGGAGCTGCTGTGCACATGCCCAACCAGCCACTCTATTCATTTCAGGGGGCTCCATGGGGTACAGGTCCCTCGTTCTCATGATCAGTGGGAATCCCAGCAGTCTAATAGTTATCTCCTATTCTGTGGAATAACTTGATATAACCAGACTAGTGCTTTAAAGGGAATCTGTAACCTCCCTATCAAACTGTTTGTATAAACACATTTAAATCGTTGTGGAATATTTTGAGGAACAAGAAAATTTATTGCACTAAATACCTCATGTGCTTCACATTTGTGGTTTGAATATGGAGGTTTATTTAACAGATTTTTTTTTATTCTCTAGCCCTTTAAAATGTAAAACATGCACATTGTAATCAAGGTAATTTTTTTACTGGTGCCTGTATCTATGAGTTATCTACTCCCTTCTGATCCTCAGTTGTGACGGACACTCTGACTCTAACCCAGCATCTTATGTGTGGGCAGGAAGTTACTTTCTCTATTTTTCCTATGAGACTGAAATCAAGGCTACTTTAGAAATAAAAAGAGAAACTGCTATCTTGTCCACACATAAGATGCTGTGTCAGTTGGAGAGTTACATGACACAGCTGAGGAGCAGAAGGGAGGGGATAACTGACAAAAACATATTTTATGTATTTTTATTGTATAGACTGCCTGAATGTCACATTTGGCAGTTTAAGAAATATTACTCCTTTGCTTTCATTATACTGGAACCCACAATAATAAAAGCAAGTCATTTTGATAGCTCAGTGACTGGAAGCTACATTTTATATCTATTCTTGATCACCTTCCTGTTCTATTCATTTTCCCAGCAGCAGATCTCTCTAGTAAACCACAAAATTTATAAGCAAGGCAAAATTGTCTATTTAACCCCCTTCTGTTAATTTGGCAGCACATGAGTCAACTGAGGGTTTCACTAGAAGATCTCTGAACACGTTGCTGATCATAAAACTGACATTCATAACTCTACTAGGCAGTATACCATTTGTACTAATATTCCTTATTACAGCTAAAATGTAGTCAATTGTAGCATGAAAATAATAAACCAGTAAATTGAAATGTTAAATGTATCAGTTGAATTGTGTACATTTTTTGTTTCATGGCATTATTCCTTACCTAAGATAATTTTTTATAAAGTAGGAGGAAACTTAAAGGGATTCTGTGAGCAGGATATTGGGTATAGAGATAATTACATCTCTATACCGGCCTTACTACTGTGATTGTAAATATGTAAGTGTAATTGTTATTAGGGCAGTAGTTTACATAAAAAAGCGTTTTTATTAACATGTGAAATACCTGGATAAGGAGCCCAAGGGGAGGTCCTGCGAGCCGTTGGAGCCCGGGCACGCCGCAGATTTCGGAGCCCAGCACTGCCCTCCAGCTAATTATGCACGCCCCTTCAGCGCTGTCTTCTCCCCCGGCTGCGGCACAGACTCTTGCCGCAGCCAGATTTATTAAAACTGGTGTAAAGGAAAACTGTCTTAGTTGCCCATAGCAACCAATCAGATTCCACCTTTCATTTTCCAAAGGAGCGCTGAAAAATGAAAGGTGGAATCTGGAATTTTTTACACCAGTTTTGATTAATCTTCCCCTATATTTTTTGCCTTGTAGAGCTTCTGAGCACCACAGCCCCTTCAAACAGCAAAACAATCTGATATTAATGACCTATCATGAAGCTGGATAACCGCTTTATAGGGAGTCTTGCACTTCCAAAATTAGTTTCAGAGTAGACAAACCTCCATGTAGGGTAGGTGTCCCTAAACGTAACCATACCTTTTGTTTGAAAATCCAATACTTTAATCCTTCTTTTTATTTTTATCCAAATGTTTTCAAGGGAACCGTAGGAGCGGTTGCTCTGTTCGATGTAACTAGCTTCCCATGAATCAACACTACCACCTCTGAAATATCGGGGACTGTTAAACAAGATGGGGTGGTGCTTGGTGGCATCATAGTGGAGTGATGGTGCACCAAATGGAGCTGCCATGCCTATGATGCACTGAAAACCTTGTTTACATAAAAATAAAAAGTAGCATTTCTCAGGATTAGAGGACCAGGTTTCCACCCCCAAAAAATGTATGGTTATGTTTAGGTGCACCTACTCTACATGGTGGTATGCTTACTTTGAAATTGATTTTTTTTAAAATAGAGACTCCCTTTAAACACTAAGTGTGAACTCCACTCATCAATCCTAGTAATAGATGCCTCCTTCCTGCCTACCTACTGACTGTAGAATAGAAACTTGCTAATTTAAAGGAAGTCTGCTGTCTCCAAAATGAATTTCAAAGTAAGCATACCGCCATGTAAGTTTTTGAATAAAAATGAAACAAAGCATTTCTCAAGATTAGAGGACCAGATTTTGGTATGGTTATGTTTCAGGGAACTTAGCCTACACAGTACTTTGAAACTGATTTTGGTGGTAACAGGCTCCATTTAGCTTCACCTATTCAAATTATGGTGAATATATGGAGAATAAACATACATTTAATTGTATAGTGCAGGCTAAAGGGGTTAGCCCAGGAAAAATATTGTAGAGTTTTCAAACTGGCACCTGAATCTGAATACTTTTGGAATTGCATTTGCTGTATTTTTGGACTATAAGACATACTCTCCCCCCCAAAAAAAGTGGGAGAAAAATGGCAGTGCATCTTACAGTCTGAATCTTAATGATCGCTGGAAGTGGTCATCAGCATATGTGAGGCGTGCACTATGACCTGACATGAGTTCACCTGCTTTGCTGGTCCGGTTCTCCTTCTGCTGCATGTTTAACCCCATCAGAACCAGGAGATTTTCAATTTTTTCGGTTTTGGCTTTTTAGTCCCAGCCTTCTTAAAGCCATAACTTTTTTATTTACCATTCCATATCTCACACTGTGTGCATCAGGTCACAGCATAGCCACGGCAGGAAGAAGAAGATAAGAGCTGGAGGTGAGGAGCGGCGGTGTCTGGAGCAGAAGAGGTAAGTTAATTTTTTATTTTATGTGCTCTGAGGCATGGGGGCTGATCTGAGACATGGGGTTCTGAACTTTGGCATGGTGGGGGGGGGCTGATCTGAGGCATAGGGGTCTAATCTGAGGAATGGGGCTGATCTGTGGCATGGGGGCTGATCTGAGGCATGGGGGTCTCATCTGAGGTCTGAATGGGGGGGTCTTATTTATATTGGGGCTCTTATCTAAGGTCTGATTGTGGGTCATTCACATTGGGGTCTAAACTGAGGTCTGATTGTGGGTCTGATCTGAGGTCTTATTGGGGTCTTATTAACATTAGGGGTCTGATCTGAGGTCTGATTGAGGGTCTGATTAACATTGGGGGTCTGATTGGTGGTCTGATCTGAGGTCTAATAAAAAAAATATGTATTTCTTATTGTCCATGTATTTCTATTGTCCATTTGGCTCCCCCAATCCTCACTAGGGGGAGTCGGTGTACGGCCAAGAGTGCATAAATGTGTGCTTTTGATATTATCACTGATTGCATACATTAACCCCAGGTGCCTACTGTTTAAAAGCACCTGCAAGCACCTGGTGGCTATGGCACCCACTGTGCTCACGAACAGGCGCCATCTTTTAATACGCGACTGCCAATGTAAATTGACGTTTGGTTGTGAAGTGGTTAAAAATGTTTATGGCATGTCACCACTACAACCAATCGCTGGTCTGTCACTGAGGACAGTGATTGGCTGTGTTGGTCATATGACTTTTACCAGCACATCACGACTGGAATTTGCAAACAAGCAGAGGCAGAAGAACCAGACCTGCAGAGCAGAGAATGATTCTGGGGAAAAAGGTAAGTACAGCGTTATTTTTTAGACCATTTGTAGGCTTCTTTTTAGGTTTTTAACTATCTTGGACAACCCCTTTAATTGTTGTTTTAGAACATTTTAATATATATAACTATTATATGCAGAATTGTATTGATTGGATATGCTTAAAATAGCACATTGAAGATTAAAATATTTATTGAATATTGATTGTAAAATGAAGACAAACTGTACTTGGCACTTTGGGCTTTTGTATTCTGAATACAGGAACTGACTATTTCCGGCACCATCTGCTTTCTACTAACAGATTTGTAGCTATGTATTCTCAGTCATTGTGACACAATTTAAAAGGCTGTGAAAAATCTAAGGTCTTACAATACATGTTTATATGTGTCACTCTTCAGATTGTGTTAAAATATACCCCTGGGAAACTAACACCTGAAGAAGGGTGGAAACCGTAATACTTTTACTTCCTTCCACCTTAAAGTTGTTGCACAACTTTTTTTTTAACAGACCTCACAGAGTGGCGGGACCCACGGTGGTGATCATACTTTCCTGATCCTCGCTGATGGATTCTGGCTTCATTGCTCCACGGATGCCTCTGCAGGTCCCGGGTCTCTCTGAATCAACATCCTGTTGATGGAGTTCACGTGACCGCTGCAGCCAATCACTGTCAGCAGCAGTGAGACATGTGGTACATCACTGCATGGATGCTAGGTCACTGCTGTAACAAATATATTTTGTTTTCCATGTACTGTACGTTCCTTTTTTTCTGGAATCATTCACTTCAATGTGGCCGCAAAAAAATGGAAATTACTCTGTGTGCATTCCGTGTCAGTATGTCTGCATGGCCATTCCACAAAAAAAAAAAAAAATAGAACTGTCCTATCACTGCCTGCATTACGGACAAGGATAGGAATATGGGGCTGGACATTCTATTGAAATGCAGGATGCAAACGGTCGATATCCATGTTTTGCAAATCCGTAATTTGTGGACCGCAAAACATCCAACAGTCATGTTCATGAGCCCTAACAAGAAATGTGATAGTATGCACATAGTATTCAGCTTACATGCACATTTATGGGCCCACCATCTTGAAGTACACGGACCTTGAAAAGATGAAAGTAGCTAATAATAGCTATAATGATAAAATGCATTGTGATTTTACGATTTGCAATATGAACTCTTTTATGGGAAGCAATTGTCTATGTGATGTTAAATAGTTTTGCGTTAAAAAGGACAAAAATAATCTAGCCTACCATTTTGACCAGTGCAGACACATGATAGCACAGAGGCATTTCTAGATTATTGATCATGTCCTTAAAACAAATATGAGGCTTTCTGGATCCATAGGCTTCAGATGTTGTAACCTATGGGCCTTAATTGTGAATATGAACTCAGTAGTTGTCAAGAACGTACTTGCATCAGGTTGCAGGCGTTCAGCGAGGCTTTCAAAAGTGACATAATTTGACATGTTTTCCTCTTGGTTTGGTTGCTGTTTACCACACCCCTTCCCCTCAGCTGTTGTGGGTGTGGTAATTATCTTTCCCCTATTTATCCCTTACTCTCCCAGTATTCCTTGGGGTTTATACTTTCTGCTGACATAGTTGTGTGTGGTGTTGTTCTCAGTTGGATCCGGTTGCTGCATTAAGATAAGTGTCATTTTCCCTATTGTGTTTATCCTACTTTTCCCTGTTGTGGTTTTGCCTTCAGGAGTCTCCTGTTCGTCCATCCTTTTGGAGGAACAGGTTGACTCTCTCTCCTGTCACTAGCTGCAGGGTTGTACAGGGTCAGTTTGTTATTAGGTTCCTGTGTATGAACTCTACTACCACTAAGGCCTGTTCATACTGGGAGTCAGCCAGGGCCTAGTTTCAGGGATTCCTGCAGGAGGTGACCATTTCCCTTGTTTGGTCTTTTCCCTTCCCTCTTATGCTTGGTGTGGCTATACTCTCCACACCAGAGTGTGACAGTAGTTTTTTGTAAATCCAATGTTTTATTGAAATTATGTCTATTATTTCTGCAGAAAACATGAATATCATAAGAATCAAGAGACAGGATATGGACTGTTATGTCAATATGCCATTTAGTTTCAATTGTTTATTTTGGTTGTCATGGTAATATCATCACCAGGTATTAAGGTGGGTATTTGAACACCTTGTATTAAGGGATATGCATGTTTGAGAAAGGCTCATGTTAGAGCCAAAATGTGTCACAGTTTTATAAGTTAAGTGATTTTTTTGGTCTTTCTTTGCTACTTTGACATAGGATATCTTCCCTAGTTGCAGGCACCACATGAAGTATACCAGAGTGCTGACTGAGTATTTCCAAAAAGTATTATAGCATTGATACCTGTATAATTCTGCTTTCTTTCTGGAAGCAGTTAAAAAAATCTGTCAATGTTCAGCTTTTTAAACATACTTCTGTAGCAAAACTAGGAAAATAGCTAAGCCATCCTCACATCTGCAACCAGCTCTTTCAGACAAAAAAAAAAAAACTCTTTACCAGAGCAAAGCTTTTCTAGTTGCAAGGCCTTGGGGGTACCTCTGGGTTTGTACTATTTCTATTTTGGAGACCAGTGATGACTATTGTAGGCTAGGCAATGCTCTTCTTGGTTTCTGGGAAAATATATGGGCAAATTGTCATGTCAAACATCTGCTGACATCAGATAGGCTTAGGAAAGCTAATTGGAATATCTTTCCCAGAAACCTCATTGCCTGGCCTACAATACTGTGCACACGTACTCTGCATACTAGGTGCTCTCCATAATGAAAAAGACAACGCAGACAACACATCTTTCCTCTCTCTCGGATCATAGATTAGTTCAAAAACTTTGTTCCCAAACTTTGTCCCACCCTTCGTCCCACCCGAAGTCACGCGAGACTGGCTGGTACCAAAGCCTGCTTCGGATTCCTATTTGGGCAAGACAAAGTTTGGCTCCATGGAGCCAATACATTTTACTGGCCTATGTACCAGCATTAACACCAAAGTTTTTGAATGAAGCCTAATCATAACTGATGCTCAAAATAATGGATCATTTTTTTTCCCGTTCTTCTGACGGATCAGAAGTACAAAAACTAAGGGTGGTTTCACATCATGTTTTATGCCTCCGTTTAACGTGTATATTACAAAATAGGATACAAAAAACACAGCACACCACGTTCTTGTATCCTGTACAGTCCGGTAAAAAAAGGTATATGTTTTTATTTTTATTTTTACACTGGAACTCTATGGTGAATGGATGCCACTGTATGGCATCAGTCTGAGGCATCTGTTTAACGTATAAGTTTTTTTGTATATTTTAAAAGGATGGGAAAAACGTGATGTGAACCCACCCTAAATGGTTATGTGATCTCACCCTTACGCAGTACCAAGCTATTTTTGCTATATATCATTATGAAGGTAGCAATTAATAATAAAATGAATACAAAGCAGCTGCATGATTTTATGCTTTGCAATTTTTTTAAAATAATATTCATGTTTTATATAAAAACAAAACAATGTACTATATTTCTCTGCAGATGGAATCAATGTAAAGGGTAAATGTAGGTCATGCATATTAGCAAAAGCAAATATTTTTCCTGGCAGAACATTTGGACTGAGAATTTTGAAACATTTATATGCTACAGGCTCCGGAAAATATTTAATAAAAGGTCACTAATTTGGGATTAGTTTTTCTGCAATGTAAATTGACATTGTTCCTTTTTAGACATTGGTTGTTTACAGTTTGGCACAAGCTTTCTGGATCCATCAAGCCCATCCAGGAAATTTTAAGGACATATAAAACAGACAGGGACATGGATGTACTAGAAGGGCGTCCCGAATTTGATAGCTATGCCTTTAGTAGCTGGCATGTAATACTCCTTTTCCCCTGCAGAGGCGATGTACCTAATGCAATGCAAGAACATCCCTGCACATCGTTGGGATGTAAGGGGCTGTCTTACATTTAGAAATGGGGGAAGATCCGCCAAAGTTCTGAAGTGGCTGGCTCTTCATATCTTCAGCGACCACCGCCAGCTATAGGGCTTTACTAAGACCGGTGTCTAAAATGCCGGTCTTAATAAATTACCTCCTATAAATTTTTTTTTGTGGGACAAGTTGTATTTTTAATGGCATATTTACCACACATTTACCATATCTTGTATTAGAGATTGGAAAATAATTCTTTGTTGGTTTTTGGGGTTTTGTTATTATGGTGTTCACTTTGGGCTAAAAATGACATGTCAACCTTAGGGCTCGTCCACACGAACGTGCCGCGTTTTGGGGTCCACAAATTGCGGATCCGCAAAACACGGATCCATAGAACACGGATGCCGTCCGCGTGCCTTCCGCAATTTCCGGAACGGAACGGGCGGCCCATTATAGAAATGCCTATACTTGTCCGCAAAACAGACAAGAATAGGACATGATCTATAATTTTTGCGGGGCCACGGAACAGAGCAACGGATGCGGACAGCACATGGATTGAATGGTTCTGCACCCGAGCTGCAAAATATGCGGCTCGAATGCGGAACCAAACCACAGTCGTGTGAACGAGCCCTTATTCTGTGGGTCTGTACAATTATAGTGATACTAAAGTTTTTTCTTTAATGTTTTACTACTATTTAACATAGAAGACTATTGCAGTCTATGAAATTATTACAGGCTGCCTGTCAAGCCATGCCAAGGACCCAGGGTGTCATGGCAACTTTTTGTAACCATGCGATTTTATAGCGGGGGCTCTGATTGGATAACAGAGGGAGCCTCTTTCCTTGGTCTAACTGCTCAGATGCTGCGGTCATTATTGACGGCGGCATCTGAGGGGTTAAACGACCGAGACCAGTGTTATCTGTGATCCTTGGCATTTCAGTCAGGTGTCTGCTGTAATATAAAGCCAGCACCCACCACGTATGGAGTGAGGGGTTAATCATCAATAATACACTCGCACCCTCCAGATTCCTAAGGCTACATAATGACTGTGTCGTGTGGTCAAAGGTTGCAGTATGGGAAATAAAATTTAATGTGGTTGCATTGAGAAAGTTGCCATGAAATTCAAATCTACTAGATTTCTTTCATATTGCGTTTTGTGGTAAATTACAGGTTACAATGTGACTATGATATTGCTGGCGCCTCTACATAACTTCGACGGATCCACCGCCAGCACGCGAGGTCTAGAACTCCAGATGTTTCTTGCATTTCTGCTTTACACTTTCTTGTCTTCAACTTGGAAGATTTAGGCCCCTTTCACACGAGCGTTACGATTAGGTCCGGATGCGTTCAGGGTGCGTTCAGGAAAACTTGCACAATTTTGCAAGCAAGTTCAGTCAGTTTTGTCTGCGATTGCGTTCAGTTGTTCATTTTTGTCCGAGCGGGTGCAAGGCGTTTTGGTGTGTTTTTCACGCACGTGATAAAAAACTGAAGGTTGACAAACAACATCTCTTAGCAACCATCAGTGAAAAACGCACTGCATCCGCACTTGCTTCAGGATGCAATGTGTTTTTCACTGAAGCCCCATTCACTTCTATAGGACTAGTGCTGCGTGAAAAATGCAGAATATAGAACATGCTGCGTTTTTCACACAACGCAGAACTAATACATGAAAAAAAATGCTCATGTACACACACCCATTGAAATGAATGGGTCAGGATTCAGTGCAGGTGCTATGCGTTCACGTCACGCATTGCACCTGCGTGGAAAACTCTCTCGTGTGAAAGGGGCATTAACTGAATTAGATAACTGAAGTTTCTTGAGTACACCAACCCTTCACATTTAAATACTGGAATCTGTGTCCAGGCTGGTATAAAGGAGATTACTTGATTATGAAAATGTCAGCAATTATGGGTACCTTGAGACACCTCATTATTTGACATTCTGATTAAATCACGGCAGTACACATCTGTTTTTGCTAAAAGAAATTACTACTATAATTTCTCCACTGGGATTTGACATTCAGTGATATTTAATTTATCTTCTCCCAGAAAACAGTACATTAACTTCCTTTCATTTTGATATACACCTGCATTTAGAAATGTATTCATATGTTGCTCAATGGCTGGAAAACATTGGTATGCTGAGGAATATGTTTTCTTAAGAAGGAGATGGCTTCTGAACTTTAATAAATGTAAATGCCTAGTTTTGATTCAGGATTTTTTCTTAGAATTGAATCCTAAAGTGAAGTTATTTGTAAGGTTAAGATGCGGCCATGATGTGACTGAAAACCACGCAGCCAATCGACCTGCAGCTGTTTGGTAATATCATTAACATTGATTGGTAGTTGCTTGGTTATCATTAATAGCCGCACAGTTTTGCATGTACTGTGCGCCAATTAATAATAAGTAATCCAGTGGCAGTCAGCTGCAGCTAGCATGGTCTGATAGTTTTAGACTGATTGCAGCAGCATCTCCACAGCACACTTATTGCCCTGTTTGGTCATACTTTTATAGATTTTCATTGTACAATATGCTTTGGAAATTCATAACTAAATCAGAATGCATGTGAATGAGGGTTAAAGTGCATATGTCAACAGGACCAAATAGGTAGGTGTTGGGAGAGCAAAAAGAACATACCTTTTGTGAAGCTTTACCCCAGGCATTAGTAGGAGCAGAGTCTGGTAAAATAAATGTTCACAATAAATTACACATCGGATATTATAAGTTCCACAAAAGGTATGTTGGTCCTGCTCTATCAAGCCCCTACCTAATGCAGTCAGCAGTTTAGCATAATTTGTTGCATAGTTTCAGTGTGGATTCTGCAACAAAAAAAAAACCAGTGCAATGCATAAGAATTGAGGTTGTTCAAACACTATTCATTTACTGCAAGAAGAATCAGTGTGAATTTGAGGGCAAATTTCAAATCTGCAGCATGCACTGCAGCTATTACAGATATCCTTGTAGACTGCTATGCAAATGTGCAATAAGTGAGATAATGTGCAGTGAAATCTGCAAAATCTGCAAAAGATGCCGATTTTGCCATTGATTTCAAGCCAATTTTGCATTGAAATTATGTGCTTTGTCCAATATGTCTACAACTGGAAAATTCAATTTGGCTGCTTCGCCAAATTTTACAAAAAAATGTGCTTTTGTCACAAAGCACATCTTTTTGTAAGTAGCGGATGCAATGACAAAGAGCTGCAATAGTGCCGCTCCCCATCATTGTACCCCTCAGATACATGATTGCGGCATCTGAGAGTAATAATACAGTGAAAAATTAACATTAAAAAAAAATTAAATCATACTTACCGCCTCCATTTGCTCTCGATGAGCTGGCTGCCGCCATCTTGCTTGAAGATCTTGCGCAAAATCTCGGCTGGCATGGTGGCCGGCCCATCACGAGCAAATGGAGGAAGTAAGTATTTTTTTTTGTTTTTTACACCATTTCAAGTTAAATCAATTCACTATCACGAAGCACGAGGAAATTTGGCTTCGCAGTGAATAAAATTTATCCTGAAATTCACATTGAATTCAACCTGCATGGCTATACTGTACCCATATTGAATGCAAATTCTATACACCACTTTGTAATACATGGTAGCCTTAGGAATAGTTTTAGCTTAGGGTAGTAATAAGATTTTAAGGGCTATATTACACCAACAGATTACCATATTTTTCGCTTTATAAGACGCACCCTTTGATAAGACGCACCCCAGATTTTAGAGTAGGAAAATAAGAAAAAAATATTTTTCATCACACCTCATATCAGACCCCCATAAATTTCAGGACATCACATCAGACCTCCATATCAGCCCTCCATGTCAGAACCCCATCAGCCCTCAGATCAGCCCACTGTGCCCCCATATCAGCCCACTGTGCCCCCATCAGCCCCATATCAGCCCACTGTGCCCCAATCAGACCTCAGATCAGCTCATCAGCCCCCATATCAGCCCACTGTGCCCTCATATCAGCCCACTCTGCCCCCACCAGACCTCAGATCAGCCCCCATATCAGCCCACTCTAACCCCATCAGACCTCAGATCAGCCCATCAGCCCACTGTGCCCCCATCAGACCTCAGATCAGCCCCCATATCAGCCCACTGTGCAGGCATATTAGCCCACTGTGCCCCCATCAGACCTCAGATCAGCCCACTTTGCTGCCATATTAGCTCACTAGTATTCGCTTTATAAGACGCACGGCAATTTCCCCCCTACGTTTGGGGGAAATAAAGTGAGTCTTATAAAGCGAAAAATACGGTATCTGATTTTCTGACACAGATCTTTTGTTATACACACCAACTAATGGTCTGATTGAACAGAAATTGGTCAGATAATCTGTTGGTGTAGTACAGCCTCAATATTAATATTCCAGATACTCTTGGGTAATAATATCCTTTGCAATTAATTGGTAAATAGCTATTTCCAGTGCAGTAAGGAGTTTAGTAGAAACATACAGTAGCTCATAACTCAGATGATCATCAGAGTCCCATGACGTTGATGCTAGTATGTGTACATGAATATTGTGAACTAGACTACTGTCCTTTTGGCTCCCATGCCTGTGGAGGAGCAGCCAGGCCCACAGCAGTCAGTATCAGGCCTGGCTGCATTCGGAATCTCTCCAAACTGATCTTCCTACACCCAGAATGTCTGCTCCCTAAAATCTTACAGCATCCTGATCCCCTAGACCATACTCTTTGGACTTGAGCCTTCATTAGACTGCATTCTGAGTTTTGTGCTTAATGACCCCCCTGCACCCAGATTGTTTATATCCTGATACCCTTCTACACCCTAATACCCTGAAGCACACCCTCCTGCCCTGCAAACAACCCATTTTTCTGTGGGCTTGCCGCTTATATTTTGTGCCTCTGCAATGCTTGCCCTCATGTTCTCCAGCAGCACTTCATTCACCCAGTGCTGCCTCTCTTCCCAGTAATACAGTTGTTCAGAAAAATCTGATTTTAGTTTGTGATTCAGTTGTCTTTTGTTTCAGGATTGCATATAATTGAAGGTGTTTGGTCTTGGGTCTGAATTCATTGAGGGTGTGAGTTTATTTATGTTGCAATATAAGTTGAAAGTGAGGGACTAAAGATGTCTCAAAAGTAAACTGTGCAGTTGTCAGGAGAAATCATCATAGCAGTGTGGGCCAGACAGAGAAGAAAAGAAAAGAAAAGAGAATGCCTACATTTAGACCACCTGTGATTCATTGGATTTACCAGTACTCTGTTATATGGTTTGCAGAATGTGTAGGATGTATCTACTAATTTATATGGTCACTGAACAATGGTATGATATAATAAACACAGTCGCATACATCTTTTATTTTCATGAGCATACCCACAAATAAGACACTAACTGAATAGCCCTACCTTCACCAGGGTTAAACTGGCCATAGACCCTACAGGGAAACTTCCCGGTGGTCACCTGAGCCCTCCTCCAGTCCACCAGCCATGGTAAGTAATGATCTGACCCTCCCTTCTTGACCCTAAATTCAGCTATATTGCCATCCTGAGGCAACTGGAGTAGGAAGACAGAACGTGGCATCTGGCAATGGCCAACACATTGTGGCAGTTTTTGAGAGGTATTTTGTGTTGCTGGGGCAGTATTTTGTGATGCACTGTGGTATTTGGCTCTGCTGGGACGGTTCAATGTACCGCAATATGTTATTGCTGGCTCCACCTACTTTTGTTGGAATTGCTTTTTGTCAATTTGGACCTGACTACAAAATGGGGCCACTTTTATTTTTTTTTCCAGTGCCACTTTAAGTTCCCAGTCTGCCTCTGGCCTTCATTGCTAGTTCCGCCAAGCTGTGCCTCTGACACTAAAGCCCTGGTACTTTTTATTTCGGCAGGATGACAGCCCTGACAAATAGTGATACCGCGCATGGTATGATCATGTGATTACTGCTACAATCTGGGTTTTCACAGTTTACAACAGTGTTTACCAGGTACAAGCAAAAATTCAGAACATAAAGATAAAGTCAAAGTATGCTTTTTAAAGTAAACTTATAGTGCGCTCCACATTAAATAAAATACAGGCAAAAATGCCCATAAGAAATTAATTTCTATTGAATATGAATGAGATTCATCAGGACTTGCAAAAAAGTGCAGTGTATATGGGACAAGAGGATAAAATCACTTTGAGCTATGTAAATTGCAGCTGATATAGGCAGATGCAACTACCAGATGTTTGCAAATTAATTTTAGCACTCGTTTAGATAGAATTCGCAATGTTTGAAAAATCAAAATTACCCTTGTTGTGTCCTTTAATTCATGTATAAAATAAATTGCCCTTTTAGGGGCACTGAGTTAGCCATAACTGTCTTTATATTGAATTAGATTTTATATATCTGGTGGGACATATAAAGTCCTGTAATATTTAATTTGGTGTATAATACTATACACCATTTGCAGTTTCAGAAGTGTTATACACTACTATGCAAAACAATGAGATGTTACAAGTCTAATAGCTTTATGATGCACTGGAAAATGGATTTAAAGGGCATTTTCCAGGATTTTTTGTGCCAGTATTGACAAAAGTACCCAAGTATTAGTGCTTCGTAACATACCCCCATTAAAAAGCCATACCATTTTGGTTTAACTGGTAGGTCTCGTGCTTTCTTTCCATTTTCATTGCAAATCATGTGTTGTACATCAAACACATGATGTACCTCGGCCTGGTTCCACCTCCACCGTAAGTGTCATCTCTAATGATGTCATGTACATTGGTCAGGCCTAATACTATAACTGGACTGCGCATGTGCTAAGAAATTGGGACTGTACTTGCTGTTGGGACACCTACACTCCATCATCCCATGTACTTGTAGTAGGCAGGCAACGCAGAGACCAAAAAAGTGGACTGGCAGAGTACTTAACAGTGGGAACAAAGCATTGTGGGAATCACCCGCAAACAGGATGTTCAAAAAGAAAGCAAGTCGTGTGAGCTGGGTGCATGGATAAAAAAACACAACAAAAATTAAAAGTATAACTTTATTGTTTTACCGGTTGTTTGCATTTACTGTTATATACCTGCTAGGGATTCTCAACCTCTGGTAAATTGTGCCTCAGTTAAAGGGGAATTCCTATCTTTCGCTAGGATATGCCACCCTTTTATGATTGGTAGCGGTCATCTGAATAGGGCTGGCTGCAGTTTACTGTTAAGCCAGTGCTGTCAATTCATTGTCAGGATCATTGGGGTACCATAGGTTATGAAGTGATGGCAAATCCTAGTGATGCCATTAATTTATAAAATGGGAATAATCTTTCAATGGGTAATTGACCATGTTGGTGAGGATATGCAAATTACTCTGTTTCTGTGAAGTTTTCAGTGAAGTTTTAAAGGGGTTATCCAAGACTATATAAACCCTCCCATGTGCCAGTGGTGATTATACTCACCACGGTCCCCGCACCCGCCGCTGCTGCTTCTCCCCGTGCAGGGATGAAAACAGCCGGTGACCGTGGTGGGGGTGGGGTGGTCGACGGCTGCCTGGCTTCGGCGTTTGGACCAGCCATTGGCAGGCAGGGACTGGGACTAGCCTCTTTAGTATCGCTGTTGATGCTAGGGAGGCTCGTCCCCTTCCCCACCTGCCATTGGCTGCTCCCTCGACACTGGATGTTTTCATCCCTGAACAGGGAGAAGCAGCAGTGGCGGTATGGGGACAAGGAGCGGCCCAGGGAGCGGGGACCGAGGTAAGTATAATCACTGTGAGGGGCTCGGCACCTGGTGGGGGGGGGAGGGCGGGGGGTTATATAGTCTCAGATAACCCCTTTAAATTAGTTCTCTTTTAAAGACATGTTCTGGGTTATGGACATTTTTCACTTACAAACATGTTTTAATGAATATAATGTTATTACAAATTGTGCTCCAGATGCTCAATGACTTAAATTCCATAGTTTTAGGTGAATTAAACCTCTATGATCACTCTTAGAGATGAATGAATCACTTTTACACAAATGAATTTCATTACGAATTTCCCAAAAGATTCTAATTTTGGTGGATCTGAAACTTTTGTGATACTGTACATGATAAATGCATGTGCGCACGCCCGATCATAATGACGTACTAGTATGTCAACTGTGGGAAGTCACTGTATGCTGTGATGTACTACTACGTCAAATGTTGGTGAGGAATTAACTACCTTTGTAGCCGTGTAACCTGTGGAAATTGCATTTTGTTTAAGTACTGCCAGACCATTCCTGCTCAGAACTGTGAATGCTGTGTTTGAACCTTACTGCAAGTAAAGAACTGTTTTACTGCCAAAACTGCCTAATCATTGCCTCCCACACTGCAGGGGACCATCACGCAGGAGAAACCCCAGAACCATGGTGTGCTCGAAGGAGAGAACAGTGAACCCTTCCCATAACTGCACGCCCCAGGGAAGCATCAACCACCATCATTGCTACTATCACTCCTATCCTCTCCTCTACTGCATTAATGGGAACTATGGGACACTGTGTGGCAGTAAAGGGGCATTGTATGGTAATAAATCTGTATGGCACAATGTATTGGCATTAGTGAGAACTTTTCGGTACAGCGAGGCATAGTGTGTATACTTGAAATGGATACTATTTGGCATTTTCTACAGTTGGCTTCAGTGAGCCTTCCTTCAGTCAGGTTTATGTTGCTTTTGGCGACCAGAAAAATGAATTCAGTGGGATCAACTGAGCTCCGCTTTCAATATTTTATTCAAACCTTTATGCAAATGTGAATAATAGAAGGCCAGTTCATTAGTTTTCTTTCCATCTTGTTTATGTACTATAAAGTGGCATTTTATTTATTTTGTGCTGTTAATGGAGCCCTGTCCCGTTTTGGAGAATTAATGAGAAAGTGTCTGGGATGATTAAATGTTAGTTCTCTGATTTATAGCAGGAATTTGAAGGAACAGCGTTAAAATTAAATACTGCAGCAGTTTTCATGCGGTGGAAATGTGGATCAGGCTCTGTCATGCGTTTGCTGCTATAATATTACTTATCTAAATGACTTGTCAGGGCTTTGTGCCCTGCCAAACTTTTCCGCTTTCCCTCATAGTCTAGACTGCATTTCAGAAAAAGTACTGCAGTCTAATTAATAGAACTTTAATCAATGGAAAGCACAATGAAGTTATTAGTATGTATGTACTATGATGATCTAAACTAAATAAATTCATTCGTCTGCTAGGCACTGAGCAATAATAAAATGTAATCGAATAAACTGCTGAGTAATGTACTCATTCCAAGTTCTCTGACAAAAATTAATTACACGCTGATGAGGCTTACAGTCGCTTAACCTAATTCAATCAATGGGAATGATAATATTATAATTCATCTTCCATCTGCGTTCTTTACGCCACCGCACTGCAGTCTTGTCTTTGCATTAGATATTTTGTCCTCATGCCTTTTAGAAGTTTTGTGCTTCATTCTTTATTAGTAAAGACTTTGTAATTCTGCATTTCTTATTGTAATGTATATCAGGTTACTAGAAAAATTCAGGAATATGATTCATGTTTTATTAACACAGTGTTCCTGAGATATTGGGTTTGCAAACAAGATGATTGCTGAAATATTAGTATAATTCTGCTTACGGTTTAGATTATGTTGGGTCAGACAGAATACTTTGCAACCTTACAAAGGGAAAATGGCATTAGAGTATTAGACAATACAGACAATTAGATACTATACTTGATTTCACCAGTATAGTGAAAAATAATTAAAAACATGCTATGTTCTTATCCATCGGGAGGTGGTCAAGGCTATTGACATCATATGAAGATGTCATTATAAAATGGCTTGTTTTCACTATTTGCTAATCTTTTAGTTAGTTTTATAGATGAGTTATTAATTTGTAAACTAGTATTGAACTAGAGAGAAATAAATAGCGCACTCATAGGGTGATACCCAACAAGGAGAATAATTGGACTCTGTGTTAGGTCGCTCACATGTTGGTGATGTGAGTAGTGACAACAACCAGAAGGCATATATGCTCATTAGCATAAGGTGGGAGGCTTGCCAGCTGGACATGGTCACCCACGTTAGGATGGATCTGGTCACAGTCAAAAAGATGGAAAAGAAATACAGGAAATAAAAAAAAGACTTTCGTCCAGCGCTTCTTCTAAAGATAGTCCAGATTTATTGAAAATAAAATAAAAAATAAGGAGATATGAGGCTTCAGGAGCCTTGGCATACATTGAGAGGTAGATTGGCCATCTGTTAAAGGACTTTGCTGGGCATTGTAGCACCTCATTGCACATTCTGATAAGAGGGACAGAAAGAGTGAAAGAGAAAAGAGATATTGCATCCTTGTGGCTGAATCAGAGATACAAAGGACATATACTAGAAGGTTGACTCAGAGAGAGTCTGACTGACTGATCTGTCTACAACCTTTGCAGCATAAAATACTTTGAGAACTGTGGGAATTGTAATCTGTGTAAGATCTGCCAGTCCATGCATCATCTGAACTGTGACAACTATTGTGAATACGTGTATGTGCATAATGCTGCCACCTTCAGTGAATAAACTGTTGCAAATCTGGCTTCATCATTGCATGTACCTGCATTGCCTCAGTACATTATTATCTTGTATCACGCTCCACTCGTCTTGCACCCCGATCACCCTTTAACACCAAGGGCTTCCCAAATGACCACCAGACATAAGACCCCATAGGCCTGAAGCCAATGACGGCATATAACAGCGCAAGCAGTCATGTGTCGTGACCTCCTGTGTCCAAGTCTTAGGCAGCACGATGATGTTGTCACATTCGCCAGGAAACTCAGGCCTGCAGGAATTATGTGGCATGGAATGTAAGTGAGGAAAATACTCCCCCCCCTTACCCGGCACTAGAGGGGCCAGTAATACAGGGGGCCTTGCTGGAGGGCAGGACATTATAATAATACAGTGGGCACTGCTGGGGAACATTATAATAATAGAGGGGTACTACTGGGGTCAGTATAGACTGGGAGGCATTATAAATACTGGGGGCACTGTTGAGGGACATTATAATAATACAGGGGGCATTACTGGGGGACACTATAATACAGGGGGCACTACTGGAATCAGTACAGAATGGGGTTCATTATAAATAAAGGGGGCATTGCTTGGCAGTACAGAAATACTACTGGGGGTAGTACAGAGGGGGGATTATAAATACCTGATGCACTGCTGGGGACGTTAAACATCTATGGTCACTACAGGAGGGCAATTTTTAAATACTGGGGGCATCAAACAATGGTGGCACTACATGGGCCATTATAAATACCGGGGGAACTGAAAAGAGCCATTATTACTGCATTTTAATACTGGGGTACTGTGGGTGTATTATTATTACTCTTGGACACAATTACTATTGTGGTCACCAGGAGACATTATTACTAATGAGAGCACTCTGAAAGAGAATGACTTTTAGGAGAATTTGGTGGACTGTATGGCACTGTTATTTCATAGGTATAGTATTTGAGGTTATTGCAGAACATAGTGGCCAAAGTATTGTAGGTGGCCGCAGGATAAAACTGTTGGGGCACCAGGAGTTTTATAGAAAAGTGAGGAATCTAAGATATCCATGTGGCAAACTCTACAGAGACGAGAGGTGGACAAAATAATTCATCATACGTTGTCTGGGCCAAATGCAGAAGACGAGTATACAATGCGTCTACATCAGAGGAGAGTTCACTGCATTCAAAAGTATGTAGTGCTATATGCAATGTCCAATTCAAATATGGTTTTAGAAGTACTGTAGGGTTTGGGGGAAGGGTTGAATTAAGAATTTGGCATGGGGAAGGTGGGAGGTGTTGTCATTTTAATTTTCACCTCAGGTAGCAGATACCAAAGGTGGAATTGTCACTGGCCACAGCTTTTAACTGTATCTGTGTCCTAAGGACTCATATACAAATGTGACATACAGGGAACTGCTGCCTGGAATAGCAATTCCTTGATTACTGCCCAGATTACAACACCCAAACATAACTTTGCTTGGGGCCCCAGAAATGCCAATTCTACCCCTGGGCACGTGCATGCCTTCCGCTAATAGATTTTTGGTTCCTAAGAGTAGGGCTACATGGTCAGATTTCCTGATGAACCTTTGGAGGTCAAAACCAGGAATTAGTTAAAAAAAGCGAAGTTGTATCTGTTGTTTATACTTCCTTTTATGATTCACTACTGATTTTGGCTTCTAAACCTGCATCAGGAAACCTGACCATATGGCTGTAACCTAACTTAAAAGGGTTGTGTCACGAACATTCCTGTGACAGGTATCAGGAGGTCTGTCAGATTGGCAACCCATGGGTTAAGCTGACATGTTCTCCTTTGATTGTTTTGTTGTTGATGACATTCACCACACCCTCCCCCTTCAGGTGTAGGTATATTTGTAATTATCTTTGTTTATTTAGTGTTGGTTCTCTCACCATGCTGTGCGGTTTATATTTTCTGTGGTGTCTGTGGTCGTTTGGTGTGTGTTTTTCTGTGGAGATCCCATTGCTGCCACAATCTTCAGGAAAGCTAAGTGTCTTCCTTCCCTTTCGTTTGTTTGTGTATATCTTCCCAGTGTATTGGTGTTTGGGCCTGAGGGGACTCAGTTCGTATCCAGATTCTGGAGGGCGTTCTGTACTCGTCTGGGGGTACAACTGTCCTTCTCTTCGGCTTTTCATCCTCTGTCAAATGGACAGACGGAGCATACTAATCAGAGTCTGGAGACTTACTTGAGATGTTTTGTCTCTGAGAATCAGGAGGAGTGGTCCTCGTTTTTGTCTCTGGCGGAGTTTGCCATAAACAATCGTAGACAGGAGTCCACTGGCAAGTTGCCAGTTTTTGGGGCATATGGGTTTCACTCGCAGTTTGGCACATTTTCTGGTCCAGATACTTCTGGTATCCCTAAAGAGGAACGTTTTTCATCATCATTGTCATCTATATGGCGGAAAATTCAAAATAACTTGATAAATATGGGCAACAAGTACAAACGTGTGGCTGACAGGAAACGTATGAGTGGTCCGGACCTGAGAGTGGGTGATTCTGTGTGGCTGTCCACAAGAAACATTAAGTTGAACGTTCCATCTTGGAAGTTGGGTCCAAGATTTATTGGTCCATATAAGATTACTGCTATCATTAATCCTGTAGCATTTTGTCTTGAACTTCCTCAGGCCCTGAAAATTCATAATGTGTTTCACAGATCTTTGTTGAAGAGATATGTTGAACCATTGGAGCCATCTCCCTTACCACCCGCGCCTGTCATGGTGGACGGCAGTTTGGAATTCCAAATCGCCAAGATTATTGACTCTCGAGTTCTCCGTAGATCTCTTCAGTGTCTTGTTCACTGGAAGGGTTATGGACCAGAGGAGAGGACGTGGGTACCGGCATCTGACGTGAATGCCAGTCGTTTGGTGAAAGCTTTTCTCCGGTCTCATCCGGATAAAGTTGGTCCTGGGTGTCCGGAGGCCACCCGTAGAAGGGGGGGTACTGTCATGGACATTCCTGTGACAGGTATCAGGAGGTCTGTCAGATTGGAAACCCATGGGTTAAGCTGACAGGTTCTCCTTTGATTGTTTTGTTGTTGCTGACATTCACCACACCCTCCCCCTTCAGGTATAGGTATATTTGTAATTATCTTTGTCTATTTAGTGTTGTTCTCTCACCATGCTGTGCAGTTTATATTTTCTGTGGTGTCTGTTTCTATGTGGAGATCCCATTGCTGCGACAATCTTCAGGAAAGCTAAGTGTCTTCCTTCCCTTTCGTTTATCTGTGTATATCTTCCCAGTGTTTTGGTGTTTGGGCCTGAGGGGAGACTACTGTTCGTCCAGGTTGGTGGAGGAACGGTGTGTCTCATTGTAATCGGAATTATTAAATTTATGGTCTCATTTTAGTATAAAACCATATGCCATATAATATAGATATATGGTATATGGGTATATAGATATATTTAATTCATTTAGTAGGTTCTCTGGGAATAGCTGTCTACCGCCATCTGGGAATGTTTAGCCATTCGTAGTTAACATACACATTCTCCTAATTGGCCTGGATATCGGTTACTCGGGGAGAAATGATGAATATACTGTCAGACTCTGCAGCCATGGGGGAGACCGGTGACCTCTGTAACCCTGACTTAGAATAAAGGTCTGTCTACCACCATCTGGGAAAGATTCAGCTGTCAGGAGTGAACAGGAATATTCTCTTATTTCCCGAGAACCATAATGAATGGAGATATCCATTACTCGGGGAGGAATTATGATTATGATATATTGTCGGACTCTGTTTTCCCAGATGGGGGGACATCAATATTCTCCAGATTTTAGGAGGCATGTTATGTAATATAAATCCATGTTGTTTTACAGTTAACAGCTGGGGATAATGTCACCAGTTGTTATTCACACGCTCGTCCCCCCTCCCTTTTGCAACGGAGGGGTTTTTACAATAGATAAAAGGTCTTAGTCCAAGCACTTAGATTTTAGCCTCATCTGGAACAACAACTGTAGTTCGTTCGTGTCCAGAAAGAAATTGCTGGTTCATCTTTACCTAGACTGTATTTGAAAACAGACGGGGCTCTCTAGGTTTCATTCATCATTTCCATATTTGCACGAAGCTAAGTATAATAAACTTTATTACTTTATTTTTAATCAATTTGTTTGTGTTTGGGTCATCAGTATACTGTAATTATCATTAAGTAATAACTCATTTGCATACATTTGCATACATTTGGTGGCAGCGGTGGGATTAATTACTGTATACTGACCCTTGCATAATTATTATTGTAAAGTATTATTGTTAAGGCCTAGTTACTAATATTGAGGGAAGTTGTGTATGTTTGTGCCTAGTACCTAAGAATCTGTTGGAGGTTGGGCTATAACATAGGTTCAGAGAGAAAGTTAGATATTGTGACTAGGATAGAATGGCATTATCATTTTCATGGTTTAAACGGGGACAGAATCAGCACACGGGTCCGTTACCTTCTTGGGTGCTTAGCTCCGGACACTGGGCCCCAATAGCCCGTGAGTGCAACAAATATGTTGCTCCCCAGTGCTTGGCTGACCCCTGTCAAGCAGCTGTGGGTTTGGATTTGTCCCGGTATAACCCTTCTGAGAGGAAAGCGGCCGCAAGTGTGGGATGGATTTGTGTGCAGGCTCTCCAGGAGGAGACAGCGAAGCGAGAGGCAATTGAGCAGGAGCTGCAGGCAGCTACTGAGCAATTGGCACTTTTGCGGACCTGTGTGAGGGACATTGAGAAGCATAATGGGGAATTGAGTGATCAGTTTTCCAATTATGTAGTCCGTACTGTACAAAAACGCAGACGGAGAAAACAGAAACCACTCCCAGGTGATAGAAGTGCTTTTAGAGTAAGAACGTTAATTCAGCAAAATAAATGGGATGCTGTGGGGGAGTGGTCAGGATTGTCGTCATCAGATGAGGAGATAGAAATAGAAGAGGAAGAAGTGCGTCCCATTGTAACAACAAAATCAAAAAGAGAGGTTACACAGAGAGCTTCAGCTTCTGGGGATCATGATTATACACAGGGAGCTGAGCAAAATTATGTAGAGGAGACCCGTACGTATACCGCAGGAGAGCTCACTGAGCTGGGAAATAAATACAAGCAGAAGCCAGGTGAGGGATTATTGTCATGGGTGTTGAGAGTATGGGATCTTGGAGGAGACGGTGTTCAGTTGAGTAACAGAGAAGCAGTGGGTTTGGGCAGCTTGTGCCTGGATGCTAGAGTTAGACTTCAGATGAGAAGAGCCAGAACTACTGGAAGCACATTTTCCTTGTTGCATCTGATAAGAGATTCTATAGTACAAGTGCATGAGACCCCGTCTGAATTGATAAATGTTTCTCCCTGGGGTACACTGTCTGAAGGCATCACAAGGCTCAGAGAGATTGGGTGCATAGGCGGGCTAACTAGGGATCCCTTACCCGAGGAGGGTGTATATTCTGTGGCTGCACAGTGGAACGGTCCTGACATGGAGAAGTTCACTAACCTAATGAAGCAGAAAATCTTGACTAGTGCCCCCTCCCATCTCAAGGCAGCTTTGTTTACAATGTTAAGTGCGATTGATGCGAGGAGAGAAACTGTGTATGAAGCTGCTGCATTGTTAGGACAGCTGAGTGAATTAGAGAAGACTAATAATATGCAAAAGTCTAGAAAGATTGAGTCTCAACAAACTACAGGAACGGGTAAAATTAAAATTACACGAAGGCAAATGTTTTTAGATCTTTTGAACAGTGGAGTCAGCAAGGAGGAGATAGATGGCATTCCTACTCCTGACTTGCTGAAGCGTTGGAAAGATCTAAAACAGCAGGGTAAATTACACACAGGAGGAGCAAAAAAGAAGGTCTCTGGGGAGAAGGAAAAGATGTCTAGTCCCTATAGCGAAGCACAAAGAGCCCTCTCAGAACATGTGAGAAGAGAAAAAAGGGGGTGGGAGGTACCAGAACCCCTTGATTGACAGAAAGGCGAGTCCCCTGTCAGTATGAGGAGGGTGTGTGTGATGAAGCCAGGGGACAAACGCCCATATGCTTCCGTGGAAATATACTGGCAGGACAAAGGCACACCACAAAGGGTTACTGCATTGCTTGACACAGGGGCTGAGGTTTCACTGTTTCAGGGAAATCCAAGAGGTGACAAACAGTCCTGGGTGGCCATTGAAGGATTGGGGGGACAAAAGACTTGGGCTAAGAGGGTACAATGCAGATTGAGGATAGGAAAGGGTCCCATCTTTAAAGCACAAGTTTTAGTTTCTGAATTACCTGACAATATCTTAGGTATGGACATACTTAAGGGACAGACTATACATACAATGTCTGGGATTTATGCTTTTGGTACCTCAATCCATTGTTTTTCTATCTCTGCAGTCAAACCCATCGTGCGTGGCCATGCTAAGTGGACCCCAGTGTACATCCCTCCGCCCGACCAACCAGTGTACCTGAAACAATACCGCATCCCTGGTGGACACAAAGACATCTCAGACACCATCCAAGCATTGCTTACTTCAGGAGCTGTCAGACCTGCAACCAGCGCGTTCAATGCGCCAGTCTGGCCAATTAAGAAGGATGACGGGACTTACCGGATGACCATAGATTATCGCGGGCTTAACAAGGTGGCCCCACCTTTGGCATCAGCAGTTCCAGACATGATCTCTGTTGTGGAACACATCACACAGACGGCAGGCGAATGGCATGCCATATTGGACTTAGCTAATGCATTCTTTTCCATCAGCATTGCAGCAGAATCCCAGGATCAGTTTGCCTTCACCTGGGATGGACGACAGTACACATTGACTGTGGTGCCACAAGGATATTTGCATTCTCCTACCATTTGTCATGGACTGGTAGCTAGAGACCTAAAAATGTTACCTACATTGACTTGTACGCTGTACCATTACATCGATGACATCATGATTTCCGGGGCTACCAAAGAGGATGTTGCTAAGGACTTAGAGACTGTTCTTCAACACATGCAACAACGCGGGTGGGCAATAAACCCAAATAAAGTGCAGGGACCTGCACAACAGGTGAAATTTCTTGGCATGATCTGGACTGGGCCACAAAAAGTCATCCCAGAACCAGTCCTAGACACCATTGCTAATTTGAAAGCTCCTTCATCTGTGAAAGAGGCACAAAGCATTCTGGGTGTGCTAGGATTTTGGCGATCATTTGTGCCCCATCTTGGACTGATCTTGCGACCGATCTACAACATCACAAGAAAGAAAGCCGTATTCACCTGGGGACCTGATCAAGATGGAGCTTTGGAACAAGCTAAAGCTGCTGTAAGAGCCCATAATGCTCTAGGTCCTCTTTTGCCGGATCAACCGTTTTTCCTAGATGTGACTGTCACTGAACATGGAATGTCTTGGGGTCTGTGGCAGAAAGCTGCAACAGCCAGTACTCACAAAACACCTATTGGGTTCTGGTCTAAGCAGTTTTCACCTGCCCAGAGAAAGTACAGCCCCTTGGAGAAAGAACTGTTAGCTGCCTACACTGCTTTACAGCATGTGGAACCTACCACAAAACAACAACCTGTAACGATAAGGACTGATTTACCTATTGCAGGGTGGGTTCGACAAGAAGGACTGGGTGCTCGAACAGCGGTGGCTCAAAAGCCAACGCTACAGAAGTGGAAATGGTACCTGAGTGAGCGGGGTGGACTGTCAGCTCAGGAGCCATTACTCCTCAGTCAGCAGCTGGCAGGCCATGTAACGTTTGAAGCAACAGAGGAAGAACAGCCAGTCTTGCAAATCGGTGGGGGACCCTGCCATGAGGCCCCTCCCTGGGAGCAACTTACTCCAGAAGAAAAACAGCAAGCTTGGTTCACAGATGGATCTGCTACTATTACCAGCCAAGGCCGTGTATGGGTAGCAGCAGCATATCAACCTGTCACTGAAACCATTCTTCATCAAACAGGAGAAGGCGGATCCAGTCAGTATGCAGAATTACAGGCTGCGAGAATGGTGATAGAGGAAACTGAAGGATCAATCATCATTTACACTGACAGTTGGGCTGTTTTCAAAGGTTTGACTGCATGGATGGCTACATGGCAGAAAGATGGCTGGGCAGTGAACGGTAAAGAGATCTGGGGTGGTCCCAGTTTGTGGACATTTGTGTGGGAACAGGCCCATAAAAGATCTATTCGTGTAGGGCATGTTAATGCACATAAGGACGATCTTAACAACCAATTGACTGATGACTTAACACATGTTTTGTCCCTTGAAGAAGCTACAGAATTACAATGTCTGGGGGATTGGGCCCATGCACAATGTGGACACAGAGGTGCAGAAGGAACGTATCAGTGGGCACAAAAGAAAGGAATTCCCCTCACATTGATACAAGCTAAAGACATTGTAGCTAAGTGTCCTATATGCCAGGCTGTGAAGAAACGAACCACTCTAAAAAAAGAGCCAGGACACATCTACCGAGGCAAACAGCCTGGACAAGTGTGGCAAGTTGATTTCATCGGACCCCTGCCGGCTGGTAGGGGAAATGTCAAGTATGTGGCTACAGCTGTTGACACCTTCTCGGGGGTGCTTGTGGTTCAGCCTACCACATCAGCTGATCAAGCTACTACATTGAAATTATTGACTTTATTGACTACGTACTATGGGACACCAGTCGAAATACAATCAGACAATGGATCCCATTTCACTGGAAGAAAAATCAAAGACTGGGCGGAGGAAAATGATGTATTCTGGGTGTGGCACATCGCTTACTATCCCCAAGCAGCAGGCCTCATTGAACGCATGAATGGTTTGCTAAAGGAACAAATAAGAAACCTTACACCCACACATACACTGCGGGGATGGGATAGGGTGTTAGCCCAGGCCACACAGTTACTGAATCAGAGGGTGGTGGGAGGTTCTACTCCAATTCAACGCATGTTAGGACAGGGACAGGACCGAACACTTCCTCCTTTGATAGTGACATCCAGGAAAACATTGACCATGACTGACACCACACAAATTCCCGTCAGGGCACATGAAGGAAAGGAGTTTGGGGATCCCCCATGGGTGGTGGGAGGAGACAAGGAGGTGCCCCCATGTGGATATTTGATTCCCACTGGTATTTTGAAGGTTGAGGGAAACAATCATTTGTACTTTAAACCAACAGGTTCTCTAGCTGAATGGTGTGATTGGGTAGAGGAAGCCAAGAAAAATGAGTTAGGAGAATACTGTGTGGAAATTGTTCCCTTGAAGCGGGGTAGATTGGTTAAGGAAGAAAAAGTGGGGGATTTGATATTGGTTCCGAAGGAATTGAAGGTGAAAGTGCAGGTGCAAACTATGGAGACAGGTACCAAGGTGTGGATCGCTCCAAGTGTAGCTGACAAAGAGTACAGCCAAAAGTAGGGGAGGTGATAGCAAAAGGACAGGGAAATACATATTTTGTGTTGTATGAAGGTACTGATGCTCCTGTTTATCTTCCTTCTTACAGATTGATCCCAATCTTGTATTGAAAATGATGGCCCTGATGATGGGAATACTGACGTTGATGGTCCTTAAAGACACCAGAGGAGATGAGCTTCATGACAAATTGAAGAACTCCTGGGATAATCGGTTCCTGCGGATGCATGGATCTATTGCTGGGAGAGCCATGTTAACCAATTGTTGGCTCTGTTCCCATTCACCTATCTCATCAAAGACAATGCCGTATCTAGCTATTCCTCTGACCCAAGAAGAACTATTACAGACAGCCTGTGCACCGGATTTGTTGTCCAATACCCTAACCAATGGAGAGATGACCCGAGTATCACTGAAAGTCCTAACCTGGGCCCAACCGCCTTGGTGGGTCATCAATTTTACTGAAACCAGCATTGGTAAAAGATCCTGTAAGTCTACGGATGAAGGACAACAGTGCATACAGTTTAATGCCACTCAAGGGGCATTAGGAGATATTCCTATGCGGGAGAACATTAAACTCAGCTTCAGATGTAAACATTCAGAAGGATGTTTGTATGGAGGACGCGTACGGATGAACCTCCATGATAGAGACTGGCAATTTAACCCCTTGTTTAATGGTGATATTAATAATGCACAGGAAAATGACACGGTACAAAGTAATTGTAGTAAGCTGGGACAAGAACATGTGGAGTATTCCCGTTCCCCATGCCCCGCTGTAAAATGGGTGCCTCCTTTTCTTTGGTGTTTGCATAGAAATGCTACCACGTTAGTGTCATATGCTAGTCAAGCGGTTCTGAATCCCGGGTTTGTTTTGCCCACTGGGATATTCTTTGTATGTGGCACGAATGCCTATAAATGGATACCTAGAGGGGAGGTGGGTAGATGTACATTAGCCAGATTAATGCCCGCTACTTGGGTATATCAGACTAATGAGATACCTATCCATAAAATACCTAAACATACTTTATACCGAAGATCCGCTAATAAAGCCAAACCCCTAATACATCTCCCCTGGGAAAAGAAATTTGGCTTATCACTATCAGTGGTAGGATTGGCTATTCACAATGCTCACACCATTGAAAAGTTAGGGGAATTATTTGATCAAGTAAGTGAAGACATTCTGGATGCCCTCAATAATACAGCCTATGAATTACTTATGTTAAATACCGTGGTAAATCAGCATGCTCTAGTGTTAGATTATCTAACAGCAGCTCAAGGAGGTCTTTGTCAAATAGTAGGACCTGCTTGTTGTCATTTCATAGATAATTCTAGCATAGTTAAAATCATGCATGATGTGGAACATGGGCATGAATTAAAAGAGGAATTTAGAAAAAATAATTCACAGGATGATTGGAATTTACATCTCCCTGATTGGCTTAGTTGGTTAAATCCCACTAACTGGTTCAAGGGAATAGGCGGATGGGTTGGAGGTATTTTCCAATTGGCTTTACATATTTTAATCGTGAGCATTGTCATATATTGTTGTATACGTATTATTTTTGTATGTATTACTAAATGTAGTAGGAACACGGTGCCAGCTCTACCGTTACGAACTGTTATACTCAAATGAGCCAGGGGTGGAGTGTAATCGGAATTAAATTTATTGTCTCATTTTAGTATAAAACCATATGCCATATAATATAGATATATGGTATATGGGTATATAGATATATTTAATTCATTTAGTAGGTTCTCTGGGAATAGCTGTCTACCGCCATCTGGGAATGTTTAGCCATTCGTAGTTAACATACACATTCTCCTAATTGGCCTGGATATCGGTTACTCGGGGAGAAATGATGAATATACTGTCAGACTCTGCAGCCATGGGGGAGACCGGTGACCTCTGTAACCCTGACTTAGAATAAAGGTCTGTCTACCGCCATCTGGGAAAGATTCAACTGTCAGGAGTGAACAGGAATATTCTCTTATTTCCCGAGAACCATAATGAATGGAGCTATCAGTTACTCGGGGAGAAATTATGATTATGATATATTGTCGGACTCTGTTTTCCCAGATGGGGGGACATCAATATTCTCCAGATTTTAGGAGGCATGTTATGTAATATAAATCCATGTTTTACAGTTAACAGCTGGGGATAATGTCACCAGTTGTTATTCACACGCTCGTCCCCCCTCCCTTTTGCAACGGAGGGGTTTTTACAATAGATAAAAGGTCTTAGTCCAAGCACTTAGATTTTAGCCTCATCTGGAACAACAACTGTAGTTCGTTCGTGTCCAGAAAGAAATTGCTGGTTCATCTTTACCTAGACTGTATTTGAAAACAGACGGGGCTCTCTAGGTTTCATTCATCATTTCCATATTTGCACGAAGCTAAGTATAATAAACTTTATTACTTTATTTTTAATCAATTTGTTTGTGTTTGGGTCATCAGTATATTGTAATTATCATTAAGTAATAACTCATTTGCATATATTTACACATATTTGCATACACTCATTACTGTCACTGGCTTCAGGGTTCTTTTAGGGACAGTTAGGGTCCCAGGTTTCCAGCGCATGAACTCGCCTACATTCTAGGCCTGTTCATACTGTTAGAAGGGCAGGACAGGAGTCAGGGTTTTTATAGGAGGTGACCATCTGCCTTTACTCTTCCAGGCCTAATCCCATTCCCCCCCCCTCTTCCTCCTGCGCTTGGTGTGGGATATTCCCCCCCACACCAGAGCATGACAGTTTGGCACTTACTAATATAGCCGTGACATTTTTATATTTCATTTCATAAGGTATGGCCCCATATTTACAGGTCTTGTCTATAAAATGTCTGCTGATGAAGGGTCATGTGACCAGCCAAATCACCTCCATATGATTTTTCATTTAAATACACTGCACCTGCCATCTGCATTTTCAATGTTGGGAATTTAGAACAGGTGCAATGTCTTTGAATGGAGAAGACTGATTGATGTGTCAGGTCAAATGACACTCCATCAGTGGCCATCATTGTTAACAGTACAGAAGATATGCCCAAGGAGACATGACATATAAAATATAACAAACAGCACAGAATATCAACAAATGCTATATTACTAAGTGCCATATAGTTATCTTACATACACAAGTAGCCAAAAAGTGGCCAACCCTTTAAACTGAGGTTCGGGTATGATAAAACTATGATAAAACAAGTACTGAGTGATTTCTTATCTTGTCTGTAAAAATCCAATCCACCAGAGAAGTACTAATAGCCAAACAGAATACCATAACACATGAACATACTTTGTGTGGGACGTTGGAAAAAAGTAGAAGAACACAAACTGAGGGTTTTTTTGGAACATAAATATTATATTGTATTACTATTTTTTTTACTCTGTACTTTCTTGAGCATGAAAATATGAAATCCTGTGGGTTTAAATTATTCTGTTACTTGGAAAGTACTTTATAAAAATTGCAAATGATAAGTACATGTAATGCAGTCAATTCAGGTAAACAGACTGTTATGATTTATGACTGTATCAAGAAACATTCCTGGACAGATGTAATTACATTTGTTTGCAGACAAAGCCACCTATTTGTACTGCTTGTCAGATAACACAGAGGTGTTAATCAAAGAGATGCCCTACCACAAACTCTCCAAGCCCATCCAATGACCCCAGGGCGGACACAGACAGCAGAGGACGCTCATTGCCAAATTCTCAACCTAACCTTTTCCCTCCTAACATTACATATAGCAATACAAAACATTCTGGGTAAGGCTACTTTCACACCTGCGGCACTATGATCCAGCCAACTGATCTGGCAGAGAATGCAAGGAATCAGCCAGACACAAAACACAGCATGCAGAGGTTTGTGTCTGGCGATTCTAGGCATTTTTTGTCCGACTTTGGCCAGATTTTTGCCAGACCCCATTTAGTTAACAGCTGGCGGGCATTCCGTCTGAATCCAGCAGTGCCGTATCAGGTGAATTCCGGAAGGCTGTTCTCTGCTGGAACAGCCTTTCAGAATCACTAATGCAGATGTGAAAATAGCCTAATATAGTGCCACATACTCGTACATCCAGTGACGTCTCCTTTGATGTAGTTGTTTTCTCTTCTCATCTTTTCCATTCAGACCAGACCACCATGATGATGTCTTTCAGCCATCTCTTGTCTCTACAGAGTTTGACAAACAGACATTTTAGTTCCCTACTATTCCATCATCCTCTCTACCTTCTCAACATCTCATCATGCCGCCCCAATACTATGCCCACTGTGCTCCCCAGAACTATACTGCAGAAACAGATAACCCCCCTCTAATACTATTAGCACACAGATAGTGCCCCCTCAATAATTATTGGCACACAGTGCCCTAAAAAATAACTGCGCCCAGCAAATAGTTTTCCTAATAGTGTAATCATAATCTCTACAAAATAATTGTGGTAAACTGATACTGTGCCAGTGTGCCCCCACAGTAATAGTGCTTTCCAAAGTCCCTCCAATAATAATAATTCTCTGTCAGAGTGCACCTTGTAGTAATAGTGCTCCTACAGTAATAATTATCAGTCTCTGGTGTGGAGGGAATTGCCACACCAAGCGTAAGAGGGAAGGGAAAAGACCAAACAAGGGAAACGGTCACCTCCTGCAGGGAACCCTGAAACTAGGCCCTGACCAGTATGACCAGACCTGGCCAGTATGAACAGGACTTAGTCGTAGGATAGTTCATACACAGGAACCTAATAACAAACTCACCCTATAGAACCCTGCAGCTAGTGACAGAGGAAAGAGTCAACCCATTCCTCCAAGAGGACGGATGAACAGGAGACTCCAGAAGGCAAAACCACAACAGGGAAAAGTAGGATAAACACAATAGGGAAAATGACACTTATCTTAATGCAGATATTGCAGCAACCGGATCTCAGCCGAGATCCACACCACACACAACAATGTCAGCAGAAAGTATAAACCGCAAGGAATACTGGGAGAGGAAGGCATAAATAGGGGAAAGATAATCACCCCACCCGCAACAGCTGAGGGGAAGGGGTGTGGTAAACAGCAACCAAACAAAGAGGAAAACATGTCAAATTATGTCACTTTTGAAAGCCTAGCCGAATGCCTGCAACCTGATGGAGGCAAGTTTGTGACAATAATGTCCCCACTGTGCCCCAGATGTAATAATGCTCCCATACGGTCTATGCTAGTATTCATGTTCCCAGTAGTCCCCCAGTTGTAATAAAGCTCACTATATGCCTCGATAGTAATAATTCTCTTTATAATGGGTGACAGTAGAAAAATGTCCCCTTATAATGTGTGCCAGTGCAAAATATACTCCTTATAATCTACCCCAGTACAAAAAAATGCACCCCGTTGTGTGGCAGTAAAAAAAATACCTCCTCTTAGTGCCCCCAGTAGAGCCAATGTCCTCATAGTGCCCCAATAATGTGTGCCAGTAAAAAATAATCCCATATAGTGCCCCCATCATGTGTGCAAGTATATAAAATGCTGCCTCCACCGGCCGCTGATAGGCTTCTGGCCTAGTGCCTGTAGCCTATCAGAGGAACAGAGAAGGGAGATGCCTCTCCCCTGCCCTGCTGCAGCGTTCAACTCTACTGCCATCCTAACATACAGCAGTGACATCAGTGAAAAATCCCAAGAACGAATAAAAAGTAAAAAAATAAGTGTAAATAAAAAAGTTTATAAAAATCAGCATGGTCCCTGCCTCTACTGAGTTTGTTTTGGTGCTTGGAGAGAGAGAGAGAGAGAGACCCTGCTGAATTACAAAGTTACCTCAGAACACTGTTCCTGCTGTAACAGCCATTTAATCCCTTCCTGCCTTCACTGTAAAAAACCCACATTCCCTCTTTTTATTGTCATTAAAAAAAATAAAAAAATATAACAATATATTTTAAAAAAAGTTATTAGTTTTAGCTATAGTTTTTTTAGGTGGGCTTTTGTGTACATTTTTATGTCACTTTAAAACAAAAAAAACACATCCCCTCTTTTTTCTTTCATGAAAAAATATATCAATAATATTAAAATATTTGTAAAAAGTTATTATTTTTAGCTGTAGTTAGTGTAGGCGGTCTTTTGTGTGTGTAAAATATACAAAGGCGCACACATTTTTGTCATAGCGCATAGTTATTAGTTTTAGCGTAGTTAGTATGAGTCTATAGTATAAGTTTTTTGTGTGTGAAAGGTATTTTCTTGGTATCGTTAGTGTATAGCGGTCTTACATAAATTATATAAAACCGTCTATATGTTTTTTGTGTATACACATACATCTTTTCTTTTTTCATAAAAAAAAGAAAAGTATAGGCAGCTCTTTTCAGAGCATAATCTATCTGCATATATTTCTTAAAAAAAAAAACCCCAAAAACAGCAAAGGTTTTATTACTTTTACTAATAATTAGAATAGCCCTGTGTTTGATATATACAGATAGGTGTATATATATACATTATATTATATACATTATATTATTTTGATATATACAGATAGGTAAAAAAACACACATACCATATTTTTCAAGACGCATTGTTTCCCCCAAAAAGTGGGGGAAAATCTATCTGCGTCTTATGGGGCGAATGCTAATGAATGCTTCCATTATGGAAGTGCTCATTAGTACCGGAGGACCAGGAAGCGATGAAGGATCTGTACTCACCGCTTCCTGGTTCTCCACTCGGCTGTCAGCTGTGCAGGGCTGCATACAGCGTGAGGGCGCTCTGTGACCTCACACTGTGTGCACCAGTTCAGAGCACAGCCGATGGAGGATGAAGGAGAACAGTGCGGTTGGAGAGGAGCGCTGGTGTCCAGGAGCAGGAGAGTTAAGTGTTTATTTATTTTATATGCTCTGTGGCTGGGGGCTGATATAAGAGGCATTGGGGGCTTTTATGCCTGACAATATTTGGTAGAAAATCCCTATTCATCATATGCAAAACCCAAATTTTGGAAGCCAACTAATGTGCCAGAAATTGAAAAGTGTCTTGCCCTAACATTCAACATAGGAATCACCAAAAAAACAGAGTTGACACCCTACTGGTCCACAATTCCATATATCAGTTTTTATATCTGTGATGGCCAGGTCACGTTTCCAAAATTTTGGTGAGATTTTTATATTTCGATAACGATAAAGATAACTCCCTTTGTCGCAGTGATAATCCAGCTGGGCAAGACAGACTTTACAAACGGAGGCCTCTTATATCATACCTTAATGAGATATTTAGAGAAATTTATGTCCCCAAGGAAAATGTCAGTTGATGAATTCCTGATCCACTTTACTGGCCGACTGTCGTTCAAACAGTACAACCCAAGTAAACAGGCTAGATATGGTGTCAAGATGTATAAGTTGTGCCAAAGTGGTACCAGCTACACTTATACATTTAGGGTGCACAAAGGAAAGGACAGCAAGTTGGATTCCACTGATTGACCATCCCATATGGGCACAAATGGAGGCAAAAACAATAATAAAATACTGATAGGAGTTTGTTATAAGCCACCTATTATACTAGAGTCCACAGAAAATCTACTACTAAAGGAGATAGACGAGGCAGCAAATCTTATTGAGACCATTATTATGGGGGACTTCAACTACTCAGATATAGACTGTGAAACTGAACTGATAAAGGAAGCAGGTTCTTGGTAATAACCAAAGACAATTACCTTTCCCAACTGGTTCAGGACCAAACTAGAGGGAAGGCCACACTGGACTTAGTATTAACCAATAGACCTGACAAGAAAACAATCTATAGTCTTATGCTCCCATAAAAAAATATTTCATTAATACAATTTTAAAAATACCAAACAAATTGATGTGGAAAGGGGTAAATCCAGATTGCTACACTTGTATATCCAGCAAGGTGCTTATTAGTCATGTATATCTATATGGAGTATTAATGGCCAGAATCCACTACATATCATTATCACACTTGTTGAAGCACAAATGACAAGACTTATTCACTACACTGTCTAACTATACAAGAGCCATCTGCATATATAAAGCCTTACACATATTGCACTAGGTTTAATTTTAGTAATTACAATTGATCAACCATAGTAGTTAGTCAAATCAGATGTGAAGGTTGGGGGACGTCAGGGAAATTACCATAAAATAATAACTTTGCAATTGTCATTCAAAAGAGTGTTTCTTCAGGGAGGAACAAAAAATACCAAACTTCAAAAAGAAAAATTTAGCCAAGTAAGACAGGCTATTGGCTTAACTAGCTGGGACAAAGTCCTCAAAAATAAAAATATAGTGACAAAATTAGATATTTTTAAAAGCATCATAAACTCCAATTGTGAGCGGTACATACCTTATGGAAATAAAAGGGTGGGGAACAAGAAAAAAACAATGTGGATACATGGAACTGTAAAAAAAGCAATAAATGACAAAAAGAAAGCATTTAAATCACTAAAACAGGAGGGTGGCGAGGAAGCTTTGAAAAACAAGGAAAAAAATAGAATATGCAAAAGACAAATAAAAGCAGCCAAACTGGAGACAGAAAGATTAATTGCCAAAAAGAGTAAAACTAACCCTAATATGTTCTTTAATTATATAAATGGTAAAAAGTATAAATCTGAAGGTGTCGGCCCTTTACAGAGTGATGAGGGAGGAGTTGCAGACAGCGATGAGGAGAAAGCAAAGGTTTACAAATCACTGCCACTTTACAAATCACTAGTCAGACCACACATGGAGTACTGTGCACAGTTCTAGGCTCCTGTGAACAAGGCAGACATAGCAGAGCTGGAGAGGGTTCAGCCCAGTAATAACTGGAATGGGTGGACTACAGTACCCAGAAAGATTATCAAAATTAGGACTATTCAGTTCAGAAAAAAAGACGACTGAGGGGAGATCTAATAACTACTGTATGTATCAATATATCAGGGGTCAGTACAGAGGTCTCTCCCATCATCTATTTATCCCCAGGACTGTGACTGTGACAAGGGGACATCCTCTGCGTCTGGAGGAAAAAAAGGTTTCTACACAAACATAGAAGAGGATTCTTTACGGTAAGAGCAGTAAGACTATGGAACTCTCTGCCTGAGGAGGTGGTGATGGTAAGTTCACTAAAAGAGGGGCCTGGATGTATTTCTTGAATGTAATAATATTACAGATAATAGTTACTAGAGATGGGTCGTTGATCCAGGGATTCTGATTGCCTGATTGGAGTCAGGAAGTAATTTTTTCCCCCTAAAGTGAGAAAATTTGGCTTCTACCTCACAGGGTTTTTTTTGCCTTCCTCTGGATCAACTTGTAGGCTGAACTGGATGAACAGATGTCTTTTTTTAGTCTTCTAAACTATGTTACTATGATTGAACTTATATTTCATACTGTGCTTAAACCCAATGAAAATAAATATCTCTCTCTTTCACAAAGAAGAGTGAGTGTGGAGGTATCATTATATAGAAGGTGCTTTTTATGTTTCGGCAGCTGACAAAATCTGTTCTGGCAGAATGGTAAAAAAGTATTGTCATTTTGTCCACCTAAATTCATTAAATTTTTCTAAAAAAGCCAAAAGCGCATTTTTTTCCTTAATTTTTTTAAAAAATTGTATCCGTCATCTAATGACATAAAAGAAAGGTCTAAGGTGTCCTGTGAAAAATAATATCAAATACACGTAGGTTGGCTCAGATAATAAATAGCTATTTGCAGTTAGATAGGACCATTGCAAAAACTGAAAAATTGGCCTGATAAGGAAGGGGGTTTTTATGTTTGAGAAACTTAGATGCTTCTTTTGTCTGAAGTGTTATTATTTTTAGACGTACGAAACCCATAGTATTGATCATAAATACGAAACATCCATAAATTATCTATGAATAAGACATGTAAAAACAGATCATTAGGGTGGATAAATTCAGGCCATGGCCATCCTTATTAAAGAACAGCTTAGCTTTGAGATAACCATAATTGAAATCATAATAACGCAGCATAAAACAATAACGGAAGCAGCTGTAAGCTTGGTCTAAACCAACTTAATGTTAGCAGTCCACTTGCTTACAGTGAGCGACTTACCCCTCCTTCTAATAAAGAAGCCATGACAGATAGAAATACAGGAAGGAAGAGGGTGGGGGCAGTAAGTCCTCTTCACAGATGATTCAGCTGACAGCCATCTTACATTTAAACACATCTAATAGGGTCAAATGGATATGCACTATCCAATGAAACTCCTGTTGCGTAGACCACAAATCTGCTCAGCCCCAGAAACCACAACATCATAGGTCAATTGCTGACCCAATCACAGACAGCTGCACTTGACCCTAACACTTCTATTCAATTCTAGGCATCAACGCATCTTTTGGTGAGAAATTTTCCTGCCAAAATTACTTCTTGAAGAAACCCACAGGGATGATTGGTTGCTTTAAAAGTGAGATGCTGCTTAAAATCATTGTCTTTTTCTGTTAACCAAGGAAATACACGCTGTCATCTTTGCTTTGCAACTTTGCATCAAAAGTGCTTCACAGACAGGGACATTGCTGCTTATAAGATTGCACCTAAATCAACCATTTATCATATCTCAATGAACTTCAAGGAGAGAGGTTGAATTGCTCTGAAGGGCACTTCCCAACACCCAAGAAAGTCCAGCCAGTACCAAGACCGCCTTGTAAAGAGGATTCAGCTATAGGATCGGGTCACCACCAATACATAGCTTGCTAAGGAATGACAGCAGGCAGGTGTTTATGCGTCTGCACGCATATTGAGGAGAAAACTTTTGGAGGATGGCCTAGTGTCAAGATGGGCTGCAAAGAAGACACTTCTCTCCATGAAAAACATCAAGGACAGACTGACATTCTACAAAAAGTACAGGGATTGGACTGTAATGGACTGGGGTAAATTTATTTTCTCTGATGAAGTCCATATTCAGACTGTTTGGGACATCTGGAAAAGGGATTGTCTAGAGAAGAGAAACGGGGAACACTAGTATGAGTCCTATGTGATGCCAACATTAAAGCAATCTTAAAGCAAACATTAAAGTCCAATGATGTGTGGGATTGCTTCTCATCCAAGGGAGTGGGTTCAATCACAATTTAGCATAAGTAACTCCCAATGACCCAGGAGCAACTTGGTGATGAACAATGCTTTTTCCAGCATGATGGAGCAACATGTCACGAGGAAAAAGTAACATAGTAACATAGTAACATAGTTTGTAAGGCCGAAAAAAGACATCTGTCCATCCAGTTCAGCCTGTTTTCCTACAAGTTGATCCAGGGGAAGGCAAAAAAAACCCTGTGAGGTAGAAGCCAATTTTCCTCACTTTAGGGGGAAAAATTCCTTCCCGACTCCAGTCAGGCAATCAGAATAACTCCCTGGATCAACGACCCATCTCTAGTAACTATAACCTGTAATATTATTACCTGTAAGTGATAACTAAGTGGCTTGATTAACAAAACATTGAAATGTTGGGTCCATGGCCAGGAAACTCAACAGATCTCAATCCCATTGAGAATTCCTGGCCAGTCCTCAAAAAAAAAAAAAAAAAAAATACATCACAGAAATTGTGATAAACATCAAGTAGTGATTAGGCAAGGATTAGTTGCCATCAGTCAGGATTTGGCCCAGAAGCTGATATCCAATTTCAGAAATCTTGGAAAAGAAGAGCTAATACTAAAAATATTATTTGCATAAACTTGATGTATTTGTCAATAAAAGTAAAAAAAAAAAAAAAAAAAATATATATATATATATATATATATATGATACAAAAATTACAGCAGCACTAGTCAGCAATCAGATCAAGGGTGGGTGCAACTCCTCCTGGTGCCAGGATCTTGAGCCAGTCAAAATAAATGCAAAAAGCGAGGCAGCACTCCAATCGGTGAAATAGTGTTGGACACTTTATTCCCACAAATGCAACGTTTCAGTATTCTCAATGCTTGAGAAAGGTATCATTGAGAATACCGAAACGTTGCATTTGTGGGAATAAAGTGTCCAACACTATTTCACCGATTGGAGTGCTGCCTCGCTTTTTGCATTTATATATATATATATATATATATATATATATATATATATATATTGAAAAACACTGAATCAGCAAACTTTGTGAAAATCAAAATTTATGTCAGTCTGAAAACCTTTCACCAAAACTGTAGAGAGTATGGGAAGGCAAGTAACCCCTTCTAGCCACATCCAAGTCACGTGCAGTGCGTTGCGTATGTGACACAGGCATTGTTAGGGGAATTTACATACTGGAAAGCAAGATGGATATTAATCTAATATATAAAGCTGAGTGTATGTGTGTGTGTGTGTGTGTATGTCCGCTAAAGGAATCCGCACCGCTGCAGCTACAATCACAAAATTTGGCACACATGTACATCAGGTGTCCGGGAAGGTTTTAGAACAGTTTTCAACTCTCCAGGACGTACCGTTCCTGAGATATTCCCAAAAAATGCATTAGCCAATAGTAGCCTGGTCACTTGACCCTTATCAGCCAATAGAAGCTCATAGGCACACATCAGGTTTCTATGACAACCTAGTCAGTTCACTGGTGTAGGTCTGCAGGCAGAGCACTGTGGATGACAATGGTAAAAGGGTATTTCGGTTACCATGACTATAACGTTTTAGACTAACTCATCATCAATCATTACCTCATATAATGTAAATTTTACATATTTACTGTTCAGTAGTAATAAAAGATGTTTTCTTCCACTGCTACCCACCTTCCTCCTAAATCAGGCATCAACCTGTAATTCTGGCCACCGTCAAAAGAAGGACTTAAAAGCACCACCCATAGATCCCACTAAGTCACGCCCCTGACTCAGTCAGGCCACGCCCCTTCCATGCTGCATTTGACCGGGATTAAAAATATTGGTAAAAATCACCTTCTGTCAGCTGCAGGGGTGGGGGGAGGGTGACTTTCTCCCTGCAGCTCATTGCTCAGACTGCACAGTGCTTCTGCTGAGAGTGCTGCTGCTGTGTCCATCCATGCCCTGCACATGACAGAGGACAGGGAGTCTGAAAGCCAGACTGTCCAGCCTAAAACAAGACCTCTGGCCACCCTAGGGGCAGGCTTATGTTAGGGTGGCCAGATGTCTTGCTTTAGGCTGGACAGTCCAGTTTTCTGGCTACCTGTTCTCCGTCCGACGCAGTGCCTGGACAGACACAGGGATGTCCACCCTTTCAGTAGCTCACACTCAGACAGCTTCTCCTCCATGTCTTCACGGAGCCAGAGGGGGCGTGGCCTCATGTTTAGTGATGTGTCTTCATGGGAACTGGGGGCGCTGTTTCACGTTTGGGGGAATGGCCGGTGAGGTCTGGCTTTCTGGGGTGAAGACAGTGGCCACTCTAGCTGCTGTGGAGGTCACAGGTAAAGGGGCGGGCTTCTGTAGAGGTCACTGTTAAAGGGGTGGGCAGCTGTAGAGGTCACTGTTAAAGGGGCAGGCTGCTGTAGAGGTCACTGTTGAAGGGGCAGGCTGCTGTAGAGATCACTGTTAAAGGGGCGGGCTGCTGTAGAGGTCACTGTTAAAGGGGCGTGCTGCTGTAGAGGTCACTGTTTAAGGGGTGGGCAGCTGTAGAGGTCACTGTTAAAGGGGCGGGCTGCTGTAGAGGTCACTGTTAAAGGGGCGGGCCGCTGTAGAGGTCACTGTTAAAGGGGCAGGCACTGTAGAGGTCACTGTTAAAGGGGCAGGCACTGTAGAGGTCACTCTCGATATCTTTTAACGACACACACACACAAACAGTAAAAGAAATTAATTAAATATACCCGGGCGAAGCCAGGTCCTTCAGTTAGTTATAAATAATAATGAGTAAACATTAATAGTAGCTTCTGCTACCTTAACTTAAAAGTTATTGATTTATCCTTCTCTATTACAAAGGGTCACCAGCCACTATGCAAACACTCCCTAGCTAAAGGGGACAAACACATCACAGCTGTTGGTGTTATGCTTATGGCTAAGTACCACTGTTTACATACATCACACCTTGCCTGAGCAACAGGGTTCCTATCCGTTTAAAAATGTATTTGCTGTTTGCCATTTTGCTCATGCTTCTGATTATCAATTATTATGGTACCTCATTTTGGAAATACCATCGGAAGACCATAAGTGGTTTATGTTGTTACTCTCTTGCATGCCTAGTGTAGTGAGTAGTTTTATAACGCAAAAGCCTTTAGATCCCACTACCCCCTGGTTTAGCCTTAAAGGGTTTGCTGAAACTAAAGAGGCAGGGAAAGCGTTAAAACAATAAAAGAAGGTACTATGTTCACCCATTCCAGCTGTGCTGCTCTGATCTTCACTGCCGAAGCAGCCATGATGTCATGTTCTTGGTAGCAGCGTAAGTGAATACATCCTATATTCCGCATGTGACTGATGAAGCTACCGTAATTACCGGTACTTCTCTCAGCAACAAACAGTACAAGATTCCTGAGGCCAGTGATTTGCTGTAGTGGTCGCATGTGGTATAACAAAGTCAGCGCCAGAGCTACACAGCTACATCCATTGTGGGGTGAACGGAGCTTTTGAAGTCAATAGGAGCAGTGCTGCAGCAACCAGCATCATCCAGTGCACCTTGGACTGAGCTGTATAGTTCTGGTGCCGGTGATACTTAAAACAGCTGAACAGCAAGGGTGTAGGGTATCAGACCCCTGCAGATCAGATATGAATGGCTTATCTTGAATGGACAACCCCTTAAATTTTGTAAATATTCTTATCCTTCTGATCATTCTGTATGTCCCTGTAGAAGGATCAGTCAAGAGATTCGTGTACTGTTTCAAAAAGATGAACCTGAAAAAATGTGTAATGTACCAGTACATATTATAATGAATATAACAGCACAGTACTGCTTTGCGGTAAAAGGATTTAGAAGAACCGTACAACAGGATAAATCATATCTGTATCTGTGGAGGTACGCATGGTCATCCATCAAAGTAAATACAAAGTATTGAGAAGTCACAAGTAAATTACAAATTAAAGCTGCCTGCCATGAAAGCAAGATTAATAATCCTTCAAACAAGACAAAGGTGTCCCAGGTACTGCCATTGTGCCCTGTGAAGTTCTTGAGAATATGATTGTGATATGGTGTCAGGTCATGTCATTGAATTTCAACAAGGGCATGAAACTAACATGTATTTTGTTGTCTTGGACAGACCATTCAAACATTTACTCTTCCTTTATCTTAATACTCAAAATGTATTCTTCTCACAGGCAAAGTGGTCTCCTTTGTGGTGCAGCATAAGTACAACTGCTTGTTCCATTCATTTAAGTGGGATGAGCAGTTGTCATTACACTGCCCCACCGCTGCAAAAGAGATGACGTGCAGGCAGTTGGTATAAATAATGTCCCATGCTCTCAGTAGACAGTATATATAGCCAAATATGTATATTATTTAAGACCTTTGTATACTAGACATACTGAGTCCCAATATCTATGTGAACACTAGACCAGTGTCACTGGTACTAGTCTGCTGCACCTGTAGGCTGCCTCCAGCAGACTAGGACCAACATATTGATAAATTAGGGCAGGCAGAGCAGAAGACAAGTACCTAGGCTGTACTCACCACTCCACATGCACCAGACACAGCCTCTAGTGCAGAAGCAACTCTGGCTGAGCTGCTTGCAGCCCTGCACTTCGTTCCTACTCTCCGGTCTCGCCTTCTCCCCTGACGTCAGTGCGCACAGCACACTCTGCGGACGTGCTGACCTGGGGATGCTTAAAGGGACTCTGTCTTGTAGCCAATAAAAAGGAGGACTTCTGGCCTTTAGAAAGGATTGCCAAAACCGTAGAGGGGGAGGGGTCTGACTTTATATAAAGTCCCGTCTAAAGCCCACACTCCGGGAAGATATAAGTGAGGGACATGAAGATGTGGAGTCACTGTGGGTAGTAATAAATGGAGCCAAAAACAATAATAAAATATTAATAGGACTTTATTATAAACCCCCTAATATACCAGAGTCCACAGAAAATCTACTTCTAAATGAAATAGACGAGGAGGCAAATCATAATGGTCATTATTATGGGAGATTTCAACTACCCAGATATAGACTGGGAAACTGAAACCTGTATATCTCATAAAGGAAACAGATTCTTGGCAATAACCAAAGACAATTAACCTTTCCCAACTGGTTCAGGACCCGACTAGAGGGATGGCCATACTGGACTTAAAGGGGTTGTCCAAGTTATGGAAAAAAATATATAGCACTGTAAATCTGATGGGCAGCAATATATAACTAAGTTCAGCAAGTTTTAGGCAAAAAAAATCTATATTTCCTCATTTCCCTGGTTCTCTTCTGGCCTTTGTTTACATGCAGTAATAACAATCTCTGCCCCTCCCCCCTTCTCTGCAAAGGCAGTGAATATAAGTGCTGTGAGTACATGTCTGCCTGCTGGGATACTCAGTAGCATGTTGTTTGTGTAGGACTACAAGTCCCAGGTGTACAATGACACTGCTGATACACACAGGAAATTCTCCCTACCTGTTCTTGTACAATTCCTCTATAGCTCCTTGCCCAGCATTTGTCTCCTCTCACTGCTGCAGCTACTATTTGTTGTAAAGCCTTGAGCCCTCAGTGTGTTCTGGCTGAAGGGGTTAAAGGGGTTGTCCAAGTTATGGAAAAAAATATAGCACTGTAAATCTGATGGGTAGCAATATATAACTAAGTTCAGCAAGTTTTAGGCAAAAAAATCTATATATCCTCATTTCCCTGGTTCTCTTCTGGCCTTTGTTTACCTGCAGTAATAACAATCTCTGCCCCTCCCCCCTTCTCTGCAAAAGCAGTGAATATAAGTGCTGTGAGTACATGTCTACCTGCTGGGATACTCAGCAGCATGTTGTTTGTGTAGGACTACAAGTCCCAGCTGTACAATGACACTGCTGATACACACAGGAAATTCTCCCTACCTGTTCTTGTACAATTCCTCTATAGCTCCTTGCCCAGCATTTGTCTCCTCTCACTGCTGCAGCTACTATTTGTTGTAAAGCCTTGAGCCCTCAGTGTGTTCTGGCTGAAGGGGTTAATGTTTTATCTGAAGGAATCCAGGGAGAGAGAAGATAGCAGGAGCCTGGCAAAGAAAGGGGGCGTGGCCAGTGACGTCTCATGTACAGACTCTTATCTAAACTCTGAGGCTTGTACACGAAACATCATAGACCAGGGAGATAAGGTGGCATCATAGGTCATGTGACCCTCAGTCAACTCTGAGAAACCAGCAGCTTTAGAAACACAAAGTATATGGGAAAGTTGTTATACCTGACAAGTTAGAAACATATAAAGAACAAAAAAATAACTCGGACAACCCCTTTAAGTTAAGAGTATTAACCAATAGACCTGACAGAACAAAGATGTGCAGGTTGGGGGACACCTGAGAAATAGTGACCATAAAATAATAACCTTCCAATTGTCATTCAAAAGAGCGTTTCTTCAGGGAGGAACAAAAATACCAAACTTCAAAAAAGCTAAATTTAGTCAAATAAGAGAGGCCATAGTCCTAACTAACTGGGACAAAGTCCTCAAAAATTAAAAAAAAAATACAGCCACAAAATGGGATATTTTTAAAAGTATCCTAATATCTAATTGTGAGAGGTACATACCTTATGGGAATAAAAGGTTAAGGAAGAAAAATAAACCAATGTGGATAAATAGAACTGTAAAGAAGGCAATAAATGACAAAAAGAAAGCATTTAAATCCCTAAAACAGGAGGGTGGCGAGGAAGCATTGAAAAACTATAAGGAAAAAAATAAAATATATAAAAGACAAATAAAAACAGTCAAACTAGAGACCGCCAAAGAGAGTAAAACTAACCCTAAAATGTTCTTTAATTATATAAATGGTAAAAAGTATAAACCTGAAGGTGTCGGCTCCTTACAGAGTAATGAGAGGGGAGTTGCAGAGAGCGATGAAGAGAAAGCAAAGCTACTAAATATTTTTTTTCTCCACTGTATTCACTGAGGAAAATAAACTGTCAGATGAAATGCAGAATATAAAAGTAAATTCCCCTTTAAAAGTGCCCTATCTGACCCAGGAAGAAGTACAGCGACGTCTTAAAAAGATTAAAATCGACAAATCGCCAGGACCAGATGGCATACACCCCCGTATACTAAGAGAATTAAGTAATGTCATCGCCAGACCCTTATTTCTGATATTTAAGGACTCTATACTGACAGGGAGTGTTCCACAGGATTGGCGCATAGCAAATGTGGTGCCAATATTCAAAAAGGGTCCAAAAACAGAGCCCGGGAACTATAGGCCGGTAAGTTTAACATCTGTCGTGGGTAAACTGTTTGAGGGTTTTCTAAGAGATGCTATCTTGGAGTACCTCAATGAAAATAACTCCATATCAGCATGGCTTCATGAGGGATTGGTCATGTCAAACCAATTTAATCAGTTTCTATGAGGAGGTAAGTTCTAGACTTGACCATGGCAAATCAATGGATGTCATATATCTGGACTTCTCCAAAGCATTTGACACTGTACCACATAAAAGGTTAGTATATAACATGACAATGCTTGGACTGGGAGAAAATGTCTGTATGTGGGTAAGTAACTGGCTCAGTGATAGAAAACAGAGGGTGGTTATTAACGGTAGATACTCAGATTGGGTCACTGTCACTAGTGGGGTACCACAGGGGTCAGTATTTATTAATGATTTTGTAGAAGGCTTGCATAGTAAAATATCAATTTCTAGATCACACTAAACTGTGTAAAGTAATTAACACAGAAGAGGACAGTACACTGCTACAGATGGATCTGGATAGACTGGAGGCTTTGGCAGAGAAGTGGCAGATGAGGTTTAACACTGACAAATGTAAGGTTATGCATATGGGAAGGAATAATGCAAGTAACCAGTACATACTGAATGGTAAAACATTGGGTAACTCTGACATGGAAATGGACCTAGGAATTTTAGTGAACAGCAAACTAAGCTGTAGAAACCAGTGTCAGACAGCTGCTGCCAAGGCCAATAAGATAATGGGTAGCATCAAAAGGGGCATAGACGCCCCTGATGAGAACATAGTCCTGCCACTTTACAAATCACTAGTCAGACCACACATGGAGAACTGTGTACAGTTCTGGGCTCCTGTGAACAAGGCAGACATAGCAGAGCTGGAGAGGGTTCAGAGGAGGGCAACTAAAGTAATAACTGGAATGGGTGTACTGGAATGGGTTATTCACTTTAGAAAAAAGACGACTGAGGGGGGGATCTAATAACTATGTATAAATATATCAGGGGTCAGTACAGAGATCTCTCCCATGATCTATTTATCCCCAGGACTGTTACTGTGACGAGGGGACATCCTTTGCGCCTGGAGGAAAGAAGGTTTGTACACAAATATAGAATAGGATTCTTTACAGTAAGAGCAGTGAGACTATGGAACTCTCTGCCTGTGGAGGTGGTGATGGTAAGTTCACTAAAATAGTGAAGGGCCTGGATGTATTTCTGGAGGGTAACAATATTATAGGTTATAGTTACTAGAGATGGGTCGTTGATCCAGGGAGTTATTCTGATTGCCTGATTGGAGTCGGGAAGGAATTTTTTCCCCTAAAGTGGGGAAAATTGGCTTCTACCTCACAGGGGTTTTTTGCCTTCCTCTGGATCAACTAGTAGGAAAACAGGCCGAACTGGATGGACAGATGTCTTTTTTCGGCCTTATAAACTATGTTACTATGTTACTATGTTCCTCTCCTTGCGCCAGACGGAGGACCAGGAGTGTATTCCTTCCAGCATCTCTAGTTCTCCTCATGATGGGACTGTAAGTCAAACACACCCCCTCTCCTCAGTGGCTACAGAGCGTTTTGGGGAATCGTGGTGGCCGGCAGCAGCCAAACCTCTGCTGGGGCCTTTGAGGCCACTATGGACACAAAGCTGCAGGCAGTCATCAACCAGAGCTGTCCAGCTGGTGCATCTAGCAGGAATGGACTGGCTATAGACCCTACAGGGAAACTTTCAAGTGGGTCAATGCTCAGGGGGCTGCCAGAGCCCTCCTCTCAGCTGCCAGCCATGGTGAGTAATGATCTGACACTCCCCTCCTGACTCCTGGATTTAACTGTATTGTCATCCTAAGGTAACTGGAGTAGGAGAACATAATGTGGTGGCTAGTCCTGGCCACCACAGAGGGGCAGTTTTTCGGGGAGGTATTTTGTGGTGCTGAGACAGTATTTTGTGATGCACTGTGGTATTTGGCTGTGCTGGGATTGTATTATGTGCCGCTTTCTGTCAATTTAGACCCGACTACAAAATGGGGCCACTATTAGTTTTTTCCAGGGCCACTTTAAGTTCCCAGTCTGCCACTGGGAGATATTTAGGAGATATTTGGATGGCCATTACATACAGTACATCTCTATGAAACATACAGGTGAATACAGCACTGCATACCTCTTACATTCAGTGATGTCTCCTCTGATAGCGTACATGTTCTTTTTCCTCATCTTCTCCATTCGCAGATTAGAATGCCTTGATAATTTCTTTCAGCTGTGTCTCATTTCTGCAGAGCTCAACACAAAGACTCTTAGGTTCCTAACTTGTCTATCATCCTCCTCCTTCCTGTGCCTCAACATTGTCATCCTGCTGCTACCCCCAATACTGTTCTCGCTGTGCTCCCCAATGCTCCCAAATATTATACTGCAGAAACAATAGTGCCATACAGATAGTCTTCCCATAGTAATAGTGATCCCAGACTACCCTCAATAGTAATAGTACCTCTGTAATACCCTCAATAGCAACCCACTGTTAGTAAAGCCCTCACAGCACCCCTAATATTAATAATACCCCTATAGGGACCCTAGTAGAAAAAAGGCCCCCTATAGAGTTAAAGCAGTAACAAGACCCCTCTAACAAGGCCCCCCTTAGAAGTCCAGAGTAGTAAGAAGGCTGATCTATAAGACACCCCTATAGAGCCCACAGTAGCAATAAAGCCGCTATAGTGTCTCCAGTTGTTATAATGCCCCCTGTAGTATTCTATTATAAGAATATTGTCACGAGTGGGCTTATGTCTGGTATCAGACGTTCTGTGCGGCTTTCTAAAGTGACATAATTTGACATGCTTTTCCCTTGGTTTGGTTGCTGTTTACCACACCCCTTCCCCTCAGCTGTTGCCGCTGTGGTAATTATCTTTCTCCTATTTACCCCTTCCTCTCCCAGTATCCCTTGCGGTTTATACTGTCTGCCTACTTAGTAGTGTGTGATGTGGATCTAGGCTGAGATTCGGTTGCTGCGATATCTGCTTAAAGATAAGTGACTTTTTCCCTTTTGTGGTTTTCCTTTTGGAGTCTCCTGTTCGTCCTTACTCTTGGAGGAACGGGTTTACTCTTTCTTGTGTCACTAGCTGCAGGGTTTTCTAGGGTGCATTTATTATTAGGTTCCTGTGTATGAACTTTCCTATAACCCAGGCTTGTTCATACTGGTAGTCAGTCAGGGCCTAGTTTCAGGGTTCCCTGCAGGAGGTGACCATTTCCCTGGTTTTGGTCTGTTCCCTTCCCTCGTACGCTCGGTGTGGCTATTCCCTCCACACCAGAGCGTGACATTATAAACCGCCTAAACAAAAATTTATGTCATTTTTGTGCTGACATGGATGCTATTGGTGCACTTGCTGAATGGCTGCAGGGACTCAGTTTGGAGGTGGCTGACATCCGCAACCAGATTCAGAGACCACAGGCTGGTGGTTCTGGGGGTGCTGAGTGTCAGGCCTGTTTGGAGCCTAAGGTCGCCCTCCTGGATATATTTTCTGGGGGACGTGATAATTTTGTTCTATTTAGGGAGGCATGCAAATTGTATTTCAGACTGCGTCCACATTCTTCTGGTAATGAGGAGCAGAAGGTTGGTGTGGTCTTCTCGCTGCTTAAAGGGGATGCGCAGTCATGGGCCTTTTCTCTGCCGACCGGATCGCAGTCTTTCCGGTCAGTAGATGAATTTTTCAAGGCTTTAGGGATTATCTATGATGACCCGGATCGTATCTCCCTGGCTGAGACCCAGATACGTGACCTTTGTCAGGGTGAGCGGCCGGTTGAGATTTATTGCTCTGAGTTTCGAGGTGGGCGAACAATCCGGCTTTGTGTAGCCAATTCTGTCAAAGTTTGTCTGAAAAGCTAAAGGACGCTTTGGCCTTTCAGGAAACCCCAGTGTCTTTGGAGGCCGCTATGTCTCTTGCTGTGCGCATGGATAGGCGCCTGAGAGAGCGATCTAGGGGCCCCCGCTCTCAGGACGTACTATCACATAGTGTACTGTCTTCCTATGACACTTTGGGTGTATATTCCCCTAGGTTGATTTCAGGGGATGAACCTATGCAACAGGGGCGTCGCTAGCGGGCCCCGAATCAATCTACCACTGCCCCGAGGGCCCGAATCAATCTACCACTGCCCCGAACCTCGGGACTGGTGGAGACAGCTGCAGTGCAACCCGATCCTCTAAGGGGGCCCCCTGCTTCAGTCGGGACTCCAGAGTGGGGAATTTCCCAGGTTAGGAGTCCCTGCTTTGACTATGTCCATATATGGAGTTAGTGTTATGAAGGGTGAAAGGGGTATTCCCACTATGCTTGGGAACACCCTGTATATTTATAAGTCTAGTTTAGACTCTAATTTTAAAATACTCATGTGGGGATTTGAACTCACAACCTTCTACATTACAGGCAAGTACCTTAACCACTGGGCTATGGAGCTCAGTGTTAAGCAAATGGTGAAAAACCTCATAGAAGTTCTCTTGTATAATGCAAGAGAACCTCTTATCAGAGAAACCTCTATGAGTTTTTTCACCATTGACTTAACACTAAGCTCAATAGCCCAGTGGTTAAGGTACTTGCCTGTGATGTAGTAGGTTGTGAGTTCAAATCCCCACAGGAAATTTTGAAAATAAAGGCTAAATAAAGCTTAAGTACACAGCCTGTCATTTTGGGGTGTGCTTATTACTTTTTATTCAATTTTCTTGGGAGATAAAGTGTTCTGTTACACCATATAGGCGATCTTTTTTTCAATATTTTAAAAGTATGGGTGTTTTTGCATGCCTATAATGCCATTTTGTTCTTTTTTTGTGTGGAGAATGGGGTGATTTTACGTTTTTTTTTAATATTTTCAAAACTTTTTTTTTATTTTTTTTACTTTTTAAGTCCCCTAAGTGGACCACAACTTACAATCATCAGATGTAAATTGCTCCATTAGTCTGTATTGAAATCATTATATCACAGTTCACTGCTGCCACCTAGTGGCCTGAACTGGGATATACTAACAATGAACCTGGAAGCCTGGTACAGGCTGAGGCTTATTTACAGAACAGGGTGTTTTCACCAATCTTCGCTGGTGGAAAGCGCGCCTGAAGAGAAATCCCGCGTCAGGACGTAGTATGCGCACGATGACCTGACGCTGCATATGGGGGTTGAGTGGGCTCATATGGGGGCTGATGGGGGCTGAGTGGGCTGATTTGAGGTCTGATGGGGGCTGAGTGGGCTGATTTAAGGTCTGATGGGGGCTGAGTTGGCTGATCTGAGGTCTGATGGGGGCTGAGTGGGCTGATCTGAGGTCTGATGGGGCTGATTTAAGGTCTGATGGGGGCTGAGTGGGCTGATTTAAGGTCTGATGGGGGCTGAGTGGGCTGATCTGAGGTCTGATGGGGGCTGAGTGGGCTGATTTAAGGTCTGATGGGGGCTTAGTGGGCTGATTTAAGGTCTGATGGGGGCTGAGTGGGCTGATCTGAGGTCTGATGGGGGCTGAGTGGGCTGATCTGAGGTCTGATGGGGGCTGAGTGGGCTGATCTGAGGTCTGATGGGGTCGGAAAAGGTGATCTGAGGTCTGATGAAAAATATTTTTTTCTTATTTTGCTACTCTAAAATCTGTGGTGCGTCTTATAAAGCGAAAAATGCAGTAACTGTGTTGTTAGCGCATTATTACAAAATTTTTGGCCCCACTTTTGATTTTGCCCAGAGCCACATTTTGTCTAAAACCGGCCCCGGCTGGGGGGGGTGACTGTGGGGGTTTTTATGCCGGGGGGTGTGACTGAGGGCCATGTTCATTGGGGCTTGGGCCCCGGATCTTTTGAGACCCTAGCAACGCCTCTGCTATGCAATTAGGGGGAGCCACTCCTGTTTCCACCCGTAAACATCTTGGTAATAAAAAGGGTGTGTGTTTTTTCTGTGGTCAGAAAGGACACTTTATCAATGTATGTCCATGCTTTCAATCTCTAAAAGAGAGAAAAGAAAAGGGGGTGTTGAATTCTCATCTCACTCTTGGTGGGGTGGGTAGGGACACTGAAAATGTGCATTTGTCTTCATCCTGTAGTACCCGTTTTCTCCTGACTGCCGAGGTGGCGCTAGAGTCAAAGGTTGTGAAAATTGAGGTGTTTATTGACAGCGGGGCAGGGGTGAACTTGATTGATGCTCAGTTTGTCCGTATGCATGGATTGTCGCCGAGTACTTTGGATAAGAGGATTTCTGTGTTTACCATTGATTCTGCACCTCTGTCTCAGAAGTGTTTGTCTCAGATGGTGCATGATATCAAATTAAGAGTGGGTGAATTTAATCAGGAGCTTATTTCATGTTTTGTGTTGGAAGGTCTTCCTGCTCCTGTGGTTCTGGGTTTACCGTGGTTAAGCAAACATAATCCGTCCATTGACTGGCATACTAGACAAATTGTGGATTGGGGCGATTATTGTGTTGACAATTGCCTTAATACATCTTTTTCTGCTTTAACCACTAAGACTCTTGCTCCTTTTATATCGGATTTCTCTGATATATTTTCTGAAGGTGGATGTCAGGATTTACCCCCTCACCGGGAATACGATTGTCCTATCAATCTTATCCCTGGAGCAAAATTGCCCAATCTAAGCTGTATAACCTTTCTGGACTTGAGAGAACGGCCATGAAGGAATATATTGCTGAGAGTTTGGCTAAAGGACATATTAGGCCTTCCAAATCTCCTGTGGCAGCAGGGTTCTTTTTTGTTAAGTAAAAAGACGGAACCCTTAGGCCATGTCTGGATTTCCGTGAACTCAATAGGATTACTGTCCGTGATCCGTACCCCCTTCCTTTGATTCCTGACTTGTTTAACCAGATTGTGGATGCCAAGGTGTTCTCCAAGTTGGACTTAAGGGGGGCATATAATCTGGTCAGGATCAAAGAAGGGGATGAATGGAAGATGGCCTTTAACACTCCTGAGGGCCACTTCGAGAACCTGGTCATGCCTTTTGGGTTGACCAATGCTCCTGCTGTCTTCCAGCATTTTGTTAATTACATTTTTCATCATCTTGTGGGGAGGTTTGTAGTCGTGTATTTGGATGACATACTAATCTATTCTCCAGACATTGTGACACATCAGGATCACGTGAGGCAGGTGTTGCAAATCTTAAGAGATAACAAGTTGTATGCAAAATTAGAGAAATGTGTTTTTGCTGTACAAGAGGTGCAATTCATAAGAAATTATGATGTGGGTAACAGAGAGTTACTGGCCATTAAGTTGGCTTTTGAGGAATGGCATCATTGGTTGGAAGGGGGCGATTCACCCAATCACGGTATTCACTGATCACAAAAATCTGGCTTACCTGGAGTCGGCTAAACGACTTAATCCAATGCAGGCCAGATGGTCTTTGTTCTTCACCAGATTCAATTTCATTGTCACATATCTTCCTGGGGTTAAGAATGTGAAGGCGGATGCCTTGTCACGTAGTTTTCCTGGAGGTGGTGATTTTGAAGATCCGAGCCCTATACTGTCTGAAGGAGTGGTGATATCCGCTCTTTACCCTGATCTTGAGGCTAAAGTGTTTGAGGCCCAGGGAGATGCGCCGGAGTCTTGCCCTCCTGGGAAGTTGTTTGTTCCTTCTGATTTGCGTCTTAAGGTGTTTGAGGAGCATCATTCTTCGGTGCTTGCGGGACACCCTGGGAGTAAATCCACCGTCGACCTCATCTCTCGTAGATTCTGGTGGCCGGGGCTGCGTTAGTGTGTTGAGGACTATGTGTCAGCCTGTAGTGTCTGTGCACGCGCTAAGGTGACACATACTCGACCTTCTGGACCTCTACTTCCATTACCCATCCCGTCCAGACCATGGACTCACTTATCCATGGACTTCATCACTGATCTGCCTGAGTCGTCTGGTGGTTGTAGATCATTTTAGTAAAATGGCGCACTTTATTGCATTACCCGGACTCCCCAATGCTTAATCTCTTGCACAAGTGTTTATTGACAACATTGTGAAACTTCATGGCATTCCCACTGACGTGGTCTCTGATCGTGGGACTCAGTTTGTGTCCAGATTCTGGAGGGCGCTCTGTACTCGGCTCGGGGTCTTTTTCCTTTGCCTTTCATCCCCAGACGAATGGACAGACTGAGCGTACCAATCAGAGTCTGGAGACTTACTTGAGATGTTTTGTCTCTGAGAACCAGGAGGAGTGGTCCTCGTTTTTGCCTCTGGCAGAGTTTGCTATAAATAATCGCAGACAGGACTCCACTGGTAAGTCACCATTTTTTTGGTGCATATGGCTTTCACCCGCAGTTTGGCACATTTTTTGGTTCTGATACTTCTGGCATTCCCGAGGAAGAACGTTTTTCATCATCATTGTCATCTATATGGCGGAAAATTCAAAATAACTTGGTAAATATGGGTAACGTGTGGCTGACAGGAGACGTATGAATGGTCCGGACCTAAGTGTGGGTGATTCTGTGTGTCTGTCTACTAGGAACATTAAGTTGAAAGTTCCTTCTTGGAAGTTGGGTCCAAGATTTATTGGCCCATATAAGATCATGGCCATTATTAATCCTGTAGCATTTTGTCTTGAACTTCCTCAGGCTCTGAAAATCCATAATGTGTTTCACAGATCTTTGTTGAAGAGATATGTTGAACCTCTGGAGCCATCTCCCTTGCCACCCGCGCCTGTCTTGGTGGATGGTAATTTGGAATTCCAGATTGTCAAGATCATTGATTCTCGAGTTCTCCATGGGACTCTTCAATATCTTGTTCATTGGAAGGGTTATGGTCCTGAGGAGAGGTCATGGGTACCGGCATATGACGTGAATGCCAGTCGTTTGGTGAAAGCCTTTCCCCGGTGTCATCCTGATAAAGTTGGTCCTGGGTGCCCGGAGGTCATTTTTTCGAAAAAAAAGCACATGGGCACCATTTACCAGGTGATGGGCCCAGTGATAAAACTGCTCCTACCCCCACATCGGATGCGTCAACCTCCACAATGAAAGGTAGTGACACATCTGGCTGCACCAATATAGGGGCAGAAGAGAAGCACTCCTTCACAGCGGAGAAGGCTTGCAACGCTGCATCAGACCACACTGAGACATCCATCCCTTTCTTAGTCATGTCAGTTAAGGGTTTAACTATTGTCAAATAGTTCTTAATAAATTTTCGGTAATAGTTGGTGAATCCCAAAAATCGCATAAGAGCCTTCAGATTTTCAGGTTGGTCCCAGTCCAATACAGCACGGACTTTCTCTGGATCCATACGAAAACCTGAAGATGAAAGCAAGTATCCTAAGAATTACACCTCATGTACAGCAAAAACACATTTCTCTAATTTTGCATACAACTTGTTATCTCTTAAGATTTGCAACACCTGCCTCACGTGATCCTGATGTGTCACAATATCTGGAGAATAGATTAGTATGTCATCCAAATACAGGACTACAAACCTCCCCACCAGGTGATGAAAAATGTCATTAACAAAATGCTGGAAGACAGCAGGAGCATTGGTCAACCCAAAAGGCATGACCAGGTTCTCAAAGTGGCCCTCAGGAGTGCTAAAGGCCGTCTTCCATTCATCCCCTTCCTTGCTCCTGACCAGATTATATGCCCCCCTTAAGTCCAACTTGGAGAACACCTTGGCATCCTGGTAAAACAAGTCAGGAATCAAAGGAAGGGGGTAAGGATCACGGACAGTAATCCGATTGAGTTCACGGAAATCCAGACATGGCCTAAGGGTTCTGTCTTTTTTCTTAACAAAGAAAAACCCTGCTGCCACTGGAGATTTGGAAGGTCTTATGTGTCCTTTAGCCAAACTCTCAGCAATATATTCCTTCATGGCCGTTCTCTCAGGTCCAGAAAGGTTATACAGCTTACATTTGGGCAATTTTGCTTCAGGGATAAGATAGATAGGACAATTGTATTTCCGGTGAGGAGGTAAATCCTGACATCCACCTTCAGAAAATACATCAGAGAAATCTGATTTAAAAGAGGGAAGAGTCTTAGTAGTTAAAGCAGAAAAAGATGTATTAAGACAATTGTCAACGCAATAATCACTCCAATCCACAATTTGTCTAGTACGCCAGTCAATGGTCGGATTATGTTTGCTTAACCACGGTAAACCCAGAACCACAGGAGCAGGAAGACCTTCCAACACAAAACATGAAATAAGCTCCTGATGAAATTCACCCACTCTTAATTTGATGTCATGCACCATCTGAGACAAACACCTCTGAGATAGAGGTGCAGAATCAATGGCAAACACAGAAATCTTCTTTTCCAATGTACTCGGAGACATTCCATGCATACGTACAAACTGAGCATCAATCAAGTTCACCCCTGCCCCGCTGTCAATAAACACCTCAATTCTCACAACCTTTGACTCTAACGCCACCTCAGCAGTCAGGAGAAAACGGGTACTACAGGATGAAGACAAATGCACATTTTCAGTGTCCCTACCCACCCCACCAAGAGTGAGATGAGAATTCAACACCCCATTGTGTTTTCTCTCTTTTAGAGATTGAATGCATACATTGATAAAGTGTCCTTTCTGACCACTGAAAAAACACACACCCTTTTTATTACCAAAATGCTTAAGAGTGGAAACAGGAGTAGCTCCCCCTAACTGCATAGGTTCGTCCTCTGACATCAACCTAGGGGAATTTTCACCCAAAGTGTCATAGGAAGACAGTACACTACGTGATAGCACGTCCTGAGAGCGGGGGCCCCTAGATCGCTCTCTCAGGCGCCTATCCATGCGTACAGCAAGAGACATAGCGGCTTCCAAAGACACAGGGGTTTCATAAAAGGCCAAACTGATAAACCTTGACAGAATTGGCTACACAAAGCCGGATCGTTCCATTCAGTATTGGTCGCCCACCTCCGGAATTCAGAGCAATAGATCTCAACCGAGCGCTCACCCTGACGAAGGTCACGTATCTGGGTCTCAGCCAGGGAGATACGATCCGGGTCATCATAGGTAATCCCTAAAGCCTTGAAAAATTTTTCTGCCGACCGGAGAGACTGCGATCCGGTCGGCAGAGAAAAGGCCCATGACTGCGCATACCCTTTAAGCAGCGAGATGACCACACCAAATTTCTGCTCCTCATTACCAGAAGAATGTGGACGCAGTCTGAAATACAATTTGCATGCCTCCCTGAATAGAATAAAATGATCACTTCCCCCAGAAAATCTATCCAGGAGGGCGACCTTAGGCTCCAAACAGGCCTGACACCCAGCACCCCCAGAACCACCAGCCTGTGGACTCTGAATCTGGTTGCAGATGTCAGCCACCTCCAAGCAGAGTCCCTGCAGCCGTTCAGCAAGTGTAGCAATCGCATCCATGTCAGCACAAAAATTAATTAATTAATTAAGATATATAACGACACCCTCTGAATTATTAGAATATATAATGATCCTCTTTATTATTAGAATATACAATTGCCCCTCTGTATTATTAGAATATACAATGACCCCTCTGTATTATTAGATTAAGATGTATTATTGTTTGGTTCTGTCCCCTTTAATTCTGTCGCCTTTTATATCCTATGTAATAATTATATTCCTAATAATGTAGTGATTTGATAGTTAGGTAACATAAACAACCACCCCTAACCCCCACTGAAAAATTCCTGAGTGCTTATCTCAGAGACATGTGTGCTGCACACTGAACATCTTTGGGAGGAGGGGCTGAAAGAGTATTAACTTGGTTGCACACAGACAGTTAATTGGCACTCCTTTGAGGAAAATCATCCAGGTAGGAAGCATTGATTTGAAACATTATTCATATCTCTTGTATCTCCATGGGGTGTCTGTCATGTGCTATGACATGGTGGTTGGAGTCCCCCCCATATTGTGTAGGGCAGGCCAGGTGATTATTATTTATTCTGTATGTGATTTGTCTGTTTTACCTTATATTTAATCACACTAAATAAATATTTTATCACAAAGCCTGTTCAAAATTTACATTTTAAAACACCCCTTCTGTTTTATTAGAATAAATAATGGCCCCCTCTGTATTATTATAAGATATAACAACCCCTTCTGTATTATTAGACTATATAATAGCCTCCCTGTACTATTAAAATATATATTATACCCACCTCTGTATTATTAGGATATATAATGGCCCTCTCTGTATTATTAGAATATATAATGACCCCCTCTGTATGATTTTATATATATTGACCCCCTCTGTATTATTAATACATATAATTCTCCCTCTGTATTATTAATATTTAATGGCCCCTCTTAAACTCCCCCAATGAATTAACATTATATAATAGCTCCCTCTGTATTATTAGTTTACATAAGTCTTCCTTTGTAGTATATAAAATGCTCTCCCCACCCCCATTGTGCCCCTAGTACTGCGTGCATTAGGATTCATACATAAAAAAAAAATTCCACACCTGCGTTCCTTTCTCTGTCCCTGCCTTTGGCCTCAGTCCCAGTGTCTTGCTCCAGGCCTTCACGCGAGGTCTCCTGTGCCGTTCAACTGCCTCATAGTTTTCAGGCCTAGTGGCCTGAGGCCTATGAAGCTAAACAGTAGGGACAGGAACCATAGGCTCATGTGCCCAGCAGTTAGCTGCTTTAGTAGAATCGACTCTGCTGCCTGGCGCCCGGTGCAGTTTTGCACCCCGGGAACCACTGCCCCCCCCCCATTATGCCACTATCAAGAGGATAGATCATCGGTATTAACATTTTAGAAAACCCGTTTAAATGTAGTATAAAATAAGTACACTCAAAGCTCAAACAGCAATGTGTGTGAATGTAGCAATAACTATCCCATGGACAGAATTGTGTAAATAACACCCAAAGAGTTTTGGTCTTCCAAGCATGCAAAACATTCAAGTTATTTATTTCTTTTCCCTTTATTTTTTTACTTTTGTCAACTTCTAAACAAAACTGAAAAAAAATATAAGCTGGCAATCTTATCTACTACATTTCATTTTACAGGAACGTTCTTGTGAAATTGAAGGGGAGGTGGTGATTTAATTTGATGTTACTTGAATCCAAATTGCTCAGGGACATAAATTCAAATTAATGTTGTCAAGAGTCTTTCCAGTATCAAATACTAGGAATATTGAATCTGCATCATAACCATGATAAAATAAATAAATTGGTTAAAGTACAATTTGTGGTTGGCAATGTTGTTATAAGAAAAATAGACTTGTCTTACAAGTATGTTTGAAAGTAAATGTTTCATACGAAATATCCCTATTATATTGTAAAAATTGTGTTATTTATCTGCGTGCATTTATAAATTGGAAAATTGGAAGCAAGGTTTTAATTACAGCAGAAGCCCAGAATCAAGTATCAGAAATGACATTGGTTAGTTCACATCAGCATTTACATCAATATACTGACAGATGCCCTTTGATTGCAATGGGATCCGATGGGGATCCGGCCATCTTCCGGCATAATGCCGGCTTTCACCCAGACAAAAAGTTGTGCTTGCAGGACTTTTTGTCCAGGAGAAATCTGCCATTTATGAGTTCCGACAGTTCTTGGCATTATCCAGTTGTGCCAGATAATGTGAACTCTGGAAGGATTTCAAAACATTTATGTGGACATAGCCTTACCCAAATAACCAAGAGGTGCCAAATGCTGTGAATATTTCAGTAATCTGATGATAGTGGCACAGTAGTACTACAGACTTGCAGGGTCAGGGACAACATCTCTCTGGAATTTTATATTCTATATGTTTATGTGGGATTTCCATAGTTTTTAGATTGACTCTGTGTCATTGTCAGGGGAGCAGATACTTATGATGTCATGGATGCAGTCTAAATATTAGCTAACAGGGAAGCAGCCATGACCAAAATGTTGTGTGAAACCTATGCAAACTTTGCTAAAGTGAGGTAAATTGGGACTCTGTATCCTTGCAATTGCTTTCTAGGCTTTCATCCGTTTCTCAACAATTTATATACATTGTGGGGGACATTTATCATGCCAAAAGTGGTGTAAAGGTGTCGTAAGACTTGTTGCACAGATTATGCAAAACTTGCGACTTTTCCGAGCTCATGCCACTTTTCAAAAGTGGCGAGAAAAGGGCGAATGGGTTTGGAAATGGGTTCCATGCAGGTTTTTGGCATGTAAAATGGCTTAAATCTACACCTGCAAGAAGGCTGGTGTGGAGTTGTCTGTCATGTCTGTGCCTCCACATTACTTTGGCACTTCCTCCAGCAGAGCAGAGAGATGTGAGACCGATGTGGAAAATTCTAATCTTAATAAATGTCCCCCTATATCTATATATGTCACATCTGGGCGCAGTTCACCACTACACTCACCCCTATTGCGGTGATTCTAGCAGCCAGCATAGTATTTGCAGAAACTGTACTCTTGCCCCATCTAGGGACTGGCAGCAGGTACTGCGGCTCCTACACCTTCTGTGAAACCGTCATCAGTCCTGCACCTGATCCCTATCAGAGGCCTATTTAAAGCAGCTCTGTGTGCATGTCTGATGCCAGAGTATCAGGTCTTCCAGCGTACTCCAGCTCTCAGTGCTCTCGTGTCTGTTCCTGTGATCCTGTCTCCTGATTGTTCCTCGTCTTAGCTAGCCTGCTGGCTATCCAGTCTTCGGCTGAACCACTGCTTCCGCACGGCAAAGCGACCTGCTAGTCCCGGGCCGCGCAAATCCAACCCGCCTTGCGGCGGGCTCTGATGAATACCCGGGGGCTAGTTAGATTCCGCACGCCAGTACTTGTTAGTACTTAGAAGCTGGCTAAACGGAACTACATCCGGCCAGCAAGGCTAGTGATAATATATTAACACTTAAATGGTATTGAAACATTTTTGCTCTTGAAATTACCTTATATTAGAAATGATCAATACATATTCATTATTGTAATGGCACTGTTTGTTTTCAAGACTACAGAACTGGACTTTACCTATAGCACAGGGGCATAGCTAAAATTGACTGAGCCCCACAGCAAAATTTTGTACGGCCCCCCCATCCCTGCACTTCCTCCATGTGTAAGGGTGGTTTCACATTACGTTTTTGCCATCCGTTTGACTTATTTATTGGAACAACATAAAGGATACCAAAGCGTAGCACACCATGCTTTTGTATCCTGCAAAGTCAGTTAAAAAAAAAGTATATATTAACGTATAATTTTTTTTTTTTTTTTACAACGGGAGTTTATGGTCACAGATGCCACTGTATAGTATCAGATTGAGGCATCCGTTAACGTATTTGTTTTTTGTATATGTTAGACAGATGGCAAAACATGATGTCGGCCTTCGTGTGCCATACTAGTGCCAAGTGGCAACCATTAGTACACAGCGGAGCGGCATGGCAGAGAAGGGAGACTGCCATGTACTGGATGCTATATTACAGAAGCCTGGTCCTGGTGATCAGTGGTGAGGACTGTGTTCTACAAGTCTCATTTACTCTATTGGGAACTCCACAGTATCATTTACTGGAATCTAAAGTATATAATGTAAAGATATTAGTCCTACCCCTGAATAATAATACATTTAGTGACTATATATTACCAACATACAGAGACTAAATACCGCCATATTGGATAATAGCTCATACCATGACTGGATCACAAACACTGCAATCTTATAGCCCCATATCATGACTGAATAACACAACATTACAGTGACTTAATAACTGCCATACAATGACTGGATAACCGCCATACAATGACTGAATAACACCGCCATACAGTGACCATATAACAGCACCATACAATGGCCGGATAACACTGCCATACAGTGACTGGATAACACTGCCATACAGTGACTGGATAACACCGCCATACAGTGACTGGATAACACCACAATACAATGACTAGAGAACAGCACCATACAGTAACTGGATAACATAGCCATAAAGTGACTGGATAGCACCACCATAGAGTGACTGGCTAATGCCACCATACAATGACTGGATAATGCCACCATACAATGATTGGATAATGCCACCATACAAAGACTGGATAACACTGTATAAGGGGGCACAATACAATATATGAACAGGGGCACAGTGTAGAGTATAAGAGGGCACAATACAGGGTATGACTAGGAGCACTGTACAGGTTATGGTAAGGGAGCACAATACAAGGTATAAGAGGGCATAGTACAGGCTAGTAGGCACAGTACAGGCATATCTCCTTAAACTCCTGTAATATGCCTCCTTCACGGTATTATAATGGGGCATAGTGCAGGGAATAGGACACAGGGCAGGGGACACAGTACAGGGTGGTGGAAAAATCCATGGTGCTGGGCCCAGTACAGGGCAGGGAGCATAGTACAGCATAGGGGGCACAGTACAGGGCAGGGGGCACAGTACAGAGCAGCTGGCACAGTACAGGGCAGGGGGCACAGTACAGGGCAGGGGCACAGTACAGGGCAGAGGGCATAGACTCACCATTTTTGGTCAGGCTGGCAGTGAGTCCCATGCAGGAGGTCGGCAGCATTAGATGGCTCGCAGGCTGCAGCAGGGCTCATAGGGCTGAGACAGCGCTGCTGCTCATGGTTGCTCCAGCTTCTTGGCTGTCTGTTAGAGCCAGAACAGTAGGTTAGCAGTACTACATGAGAGGCAGGCAGGCAAGAGAGGTGGTTGGCTGGCCAGGCGGGCAGTTGGGCGGGCAGTCAGTCAAATCCAGGGTCCACATGGTGCTTGTTGTCTGGGAGCAGGCTCTGTTTATCACTTGAAGTGATTGGTGGAGAAGCAGCTTCCACTCTCTGCTGCTCCACCAATCAGATAACACAGTGCAACAGTGCAGAGGAGAGGTAGAAGAATCCCTCTCTCCCCTCTCCTCTTGTTTAAGTATGCAGTGTTACAGCCCTCACCTTCCCTCAGACAGGGAGACAGGGGAAATATAAAATAAATGAAAAAAACATTAAATTATTAGAAATATGGTCCTGCTGGCCATACCCTGCTACTTCTCCCGGGCCCCTACTGAGCTTGGGCCCCTAAGCAGTTGCTTCCCCTGCTTCCCCGATAGCTAAGCCACTGCTATAACAGTGTCTCCTGGTACTCAGATACCCCTAGAACGTGCAGTAGGACCAAGTAAAAACAACTGCTTAATTGCAAGAATCTGATTAAGAAGCACTGATGCCACTGTCCCTACCTATTTGGACAATCCACCCTAAACAGCGGCCCCCAACTGGGCAAAAGTCTCTTCTCAAACTAAATGCATGGGACCTAAGAGAGTAGTCAAACAGAATCCAGGTCAGAACCAGCAGAGTACAACAAATACCAATTCAGAAAATAACGCAAAACCGGAAACAATCCGCAGTCAAAAACATCAAGATTGCACAACGTCAATTACCAGGGAAGGTCAGCACCATGAGTCAAATCAAGGAAAAATCATCAGCCGGAGGTGAGGTCTAAAAGGCAAATTCAAAGTCCAGGACAAGGAATGCATGTGAAGCGATAAGACCAGCGATGAGCAAAGTATTCAATAATTCGATTTGGCTGCTTTGCTGAATTTTACAAAAAATTAAATCATACTTATCAATATGAGATAAGCCAGCTGCCGCCATTTTGATTGAAGATCTAGTGCGAAATCTAGCAGGGCCCATGATGACGTCATCATGTCCGCCGGTGTGGTGACATGATACGTCACCGCGCATGAGATTTCACACAAGATCTTCAATTAAGATGGCGGCTAGCCAATCATAAGCAAATGGATGAGGTAAGTATGATTTTTTTAGTTTTTTACTGTCATTCAGGGAAAATCGATTCGCTACCATGAAGCATCAGGAAATTTGGTTTCGCAGCGAATCGAATTTTCCTGAAATTTATTTGTTCAACACTAGATAAGACCAATCACAGGTGACAGTGGCCAGCAGTCGTCTGTTCAAATAACCTGCTGTTAGGAGGCAGGGACGCTGGCATCGAGCCTAATTGGCCTTGGCCTGCACATTGATAGGCCGACCCGCCCTACAGGTTTCCATCGCAACAGTGCAATGTCCGTGTTGCTGCAAAAGCTGGACATACCATGGGAGCATGACTAAAATGAGTACATGACAAACACACTCAGATTACAGCACCAGCCATGTAGATGAGATTGTAACAAATCTCATCTACAATCTGTGGAGGTTTCCTGCATGGAAATTGACCTACAGTGCAGATTTTAAACCTGCAGCACGTAAAATTTCTGCATCGATTTTCATATGTCTATATATTATATTTCTACAGTATATAGAGATCTTAAATCCTCCATGAAGTGAAAATCCGCACGCAGATGCCTTTAGTCCACATATGATGAAAGTGTTCAGACTTTTCTGTTTGGATTTGTGGGTGTATTACATAGATAAATGGATATGCAGTGTGGATTTTAAATCTCCAGTATATCAATTCCTTCTGCAGATTTTCATCACTAATTTCTTCTTTTGCAATACATGTGCTGAAATCTGCTGCAAATACACATGTAGATTGCAGCTCAGATCGGCTGTGGATTTGTGGTGGACATTTCCACCACCTGTGGACATACCCATAAGGGTAATACAGTATGTACACGCGTCCCACTTGCTTTTCTGTACTTGTAGAGAAATTTCTGTGCTTATGTTTTTATAGAAAAACACAGGTAGTGTCACACACTGAGTCTACAAGCTACACATTCAATGCAAAATTGATTCCTGAGGATATGTTAGAATTTAATGCTAGGTGTAAGGATGAGACGTCTCTGGTGTTGACTGTTACAGTCATACTCATTTCATACATCATTAGGTTCATCTTCATGTGTAATCAGTTTAATGTTCCCATACGTAAAGCAAACTAAATATGCTGACACATTGACAATATTATATACATAAAAATACATGAATATAGTATATTTATATATTGACACAAACACTTAGGTAACCTTGATGTTAAACACTTGAGCAAAACTATACCATTCTTAAAGGTAGGGATGAGCGAACTTTTGAAAAGTTCGGTTCGATTCGGCGAACTTTCGTTAAGTTCGGATTCGTACGAACCGAACCTAAAACGAACCTTGCTATAACGGCTGAATAATTGCAGCTACAATAGTGGGAGTCTGATAGGGTATAGTTTCGTTTAGTTGCAGTTGCTATTACAATGAAAAAAGTGGAAAAAATCAAAGTGCAAAAATAGTGAAACCTCAGCCAGGTCGACAACATTTGACAGCATTGAAGATGTCCGCTGGAGCAGTCCATGTCATGCCAGAGCACCAAAAACACACGGTAGATCGTGGCACCAGCCCAAGAATAGGCTGCGTTGAAGTCGATGCGGTCTCAGTGACATCACAGGTCAGAAGACAGACATTCGTACCATTTAATTAGACCTTGTGCACCCCAGAACAGGTACACATTAGCCAAGGTGTAAGTGATTACACGGGATATAGGACACAAAGTGCAAGTTGGCAACACCGGCAGCATTGCCTTGGACCCAGTAGGGTGGAAAACAGACATTTGACAGTGGAACCAGCAGCAGTAATAGTACTGTATTGGACCCAGTATGGTTGAGAACAGACAATTGACGGAGGAGGAGGAGGCAGCAGCACTTGATTGCACCCAGGCCAGTATGGTTGAGAACAGACAATTGACGGAGGAGGAGGAGGCAGCACTTGATTGCACCCAGGCCAGTATTGTTGAGAAGAGACAAGTTGAGGAGGAGGAGGAGGCAGCACTTGATTGCACCCAGGCCAGTATTGTTGAGAAGAGACAAGTTGAGGAGGAGGAGGAGGCAGCAATTGATTGCACCCAGGCCAGTATTGTTGAGAAGAGACAAGTTGAGGAGGCAGCTTCAGCAGCTCTTGATTGCACCCAGGCCAGTATGGTTGTGAACAGACAATTGACGGAGGAGGAGGCAGCAGCACTTGATTGCACCCAGGCCAGTACTGTTGAGAAGAGACAAGTTGAGGAGGAGGAGGAGGCAGCAGCACTTGATTGCACCCAGGCCAGTATGGTTGAGAACAGACAATTGACGGAGGAGGAGGAGGCAGCACTTGATTGCACCCAGGCCAGTATTGTTGAGAAGAGACAAGTTGAGGAGGAGGAGGGGGCAGCACTTGATTGCACCAAGGCCAGTATTGTTGAGAAGAGACAAGTTGAGGAGGCAGCTTCAGCAGCTCTTGATTGCACCCAGGCCAGTTTGGTTGAGAACAGACAATTGACGGAGGAGGAGGCAGCAGCACTTGATTGCACCCAGGCCAGTATGGTTGAGAACAGACAATTGACGGAGGAGGAGGAGGCAGCACTTGATTGCACCCAGGCCAGTATTGTTGAGAAGAGACAAGTTGAGGAGGAGGAGGAGGCAGCACTTGATTGCACCAAGGCCAGTATTGTTGAGAAGAGACAAGTTGAGGAGGCAGCTTCAGCAGCTCTTGATTGCACCCAGGCCAGTTTGGTTGAGAACAGACAATTGACGGAGGAGGAGGCAGCAGCACTTGATTGCACCCAGGCCAGTATGGTTGAGAACAGACAATTGACGGAGGAGGAGGAGGCAGCACTTGATTGCAATCAAGCCAGTATTGTTGAGAAGAGACAAGTTGAGGAGGAGGCAGCACTTGATTGCACCCAGGCCAGTATTGTTGAGAAGAGACAAGTTGAGGAGCCAGCTTCAGCAGCTCTTGATTACACCCAGGTCAGTATGGTTGAGAACAGACAATTGACGGAGGAGGAGGCAGCAGCACTTGATTGCACCCAGGCCAGTATTGTTGAGAAGAGACAAGTTGAGGAGGAGGAGGAGGAGGCAGCACTTGATTGCACCCAGGCCAGTATTGTTGAGAAGAGACAAGTTGAGGAGGCAGCTTCAGCAGCTCGTGATTGCACCCAGGCCAGTATGGTTGAGAACAGACAATTGACGGAGGAGGAGGCAGCAGCACTTGATTGCACCCAGGCCAGTATGGTTGAGAACAGACAATTGACGGAGGAGGAGGAGGCAGCACTTGATTGCACCCAGGCCAGTATTGTTGAGAAGAGACAAATTGAGGAGGAGGAGGAGGCAGCACTTGATTGCACCCAGGCCAGTATGGTTGAGAACAGACAATTGACGGAGGAGGAGGCAGCAGCACTTGATTGCACCCAGGCCAGTATGGTTGAGAACAGACAATTGACGGAGGAGGAGGAGGCAGCACTTGATTGCACCCAGGCCAGTATTATTGAGAAGAGACAAGTTGAGGAGGAGGAGGAGGAGGCAGCACTTGATTGCACCCAGGCCAGTATTGTTGAGAAGAGACAAGTTGAGGAGGCAGCTTCAGCAGCTCTTGATTGTACCCAGTATGTTTCCAAATAGACAATTGACGGTGGGGGCATTAGTAGGAGCCGTATTCTTTTGGACCCAGAAGGGCCTAGTACAGAGAACTGAAGTTGGAAGCTAAGAATATGCACCCTTGTAAAAATCAGTTTTTATACATGACAAAATGTTGATGTAGAGTTCAGCACAGGACAGTCAACGTTAAAAAAAACCCTCTAACATTACAGCTAGTCTAGTAGGATATGGATACGGTTAAATAGACAGGCAACCTCACCCACAGAATCCATGAGGTGAAGAAAGGACATTTAAAAAGGCACAGATTCAAGAAGGCTTTACGCCAGTTCCATTATCCAAAAATACGTGTCCAATTTTCATGAAATGGACACCTCACTGGCACTTGCTTTACAAATTGACGCAACTACTCTGGTGTCAAACCTGTTGAATCTGGGCCTATGGCTGTTGGCGAGACATATATATATATCTTTGTTACACCAGTTTGATGTCCTAACCGAGTGCAGCGCCCAACCCAATGGATGTATGCTTTTGTGTTTTTTTAGTGCTGTCACCAGCTGGCTTAAAGTCCGGGCAATTTATAAGTTTCTGGGTCAAGTAAGGGCACAGAAAGTTATTAATTGCCTGGACTTATCTTTTAAAGTGGGTAGGGAAAAACCCCTGATGGGGTATGGGAGTGACCAAAGAGAGGGCGGGAAGGTCACTCCCATAAAAAACCTCACCCTATGGGTACCTTCACATGTGGCTGCGGGTCTGCTGAGTAAAATCCACAGGGCATTTTTATACCGTTCACCAAACGGCGTTCAGTACTATGGTGCCGTCCGGACATACGCAGTTCTGCACTGAACTGGGTATTTGCGTCCAGCCCCATAGTACGGAAGGTGGCATAAAAAGGTGCTGTAACTAACTGTGGAGGTTTTTTATATCACAGTTGAAGGACAGCAGCCTCCGTGATATATACCCCATAGGCAGCCTTATTCCACGCGTGACTGCATGAGAGGCGTGAAATCATTTGCACAGAGAAGAACCCCATCGGGATTTGCGGTGCGAGATTTTACTACTCTCATGATATCAACAAAATACCTCAAGAACAGTTAGTACCCGCTCACAAAACGGTGAGTAGTGTTCCTTGGCACGGGTGCCAGGGATAGAACCCCACGGCTATAGTTCACAAAAGGTGAAATCCCCACTTTGCATAGTCTTGGGGATTATTTTAGGGATGGTACTGTTCTTAGGGTATGGGTTGGATGGTGCATCGGTGTGAGGCATTAAGCTGGTGTGGAGATGTTAAATGGCCAACACACCATGGGCATTAAATTTGGAGATGGGGTTCTGTTTATTCAAATGTATCCGAATTAAGTAGGGAATTTTTAAGGTGATTTTGTTTAAATTGGGGTCTAAGGGGGGAACATTACTTAATAAGTTAAATTACGGATTTTTACGTTGGGCACATATTTAGGATATTAAGAACAGTTTCTTGGACACACGGATTGCCATGCAAGACGGGTGACTGATGACTTAGTCGTTCACATCAGGCAGGGGGGTGGTATAATCCGATGTAATCCAGGCAGGATTCATCTTTACAAAAGTCAGCATCTCAACACTGTGGCAAGAGAGCCTCGTTCTTTGCAGTGTTACGATGTTACCCGCCACACTGAACACCCTCTCTGACGCAACACTACTGGCTGGGCAGGACAGCAGAGCCAAAGAAAACTCTGCCAGTTGAGGCCAAATGTCCAGTTTCTCTACCCAGTACTGCATGGGGTCGGTGACACTTTGGGGCAGGGTACAATCCAGGTAGGCAGTGACCTGGTGGGTGAGCTCATGCTGGTCCACGCCATGAGTCCGGTGTTGTGTCCCCTCTTCAGCAGCTGGCTGTATGAAATCGCTCATCAGAGATTGGAGGCTGTAGCGACTTCTCACGCCTCCACTAATGGTGGTGGTAGTGGAGCGCGCTGGTTCCCCCCGAGAGGATGTTGTCGGGGAACCTGGCTGGTCTCCCTGGTAAGTTGAGACCAACTGACTGGTGAGTAGGTTCCGGTAGTACACCAGTTTTGCCTCCCTCTCTGAATGCGGAAAAAATTCACCCATTTTGCGGCGGAAGCGAGGGTCCACCAGGGTGGCCAGCCAGTATTGGTCCCTCTGGCGGATGTCCACAATCCGGCTGTCATTCCTGAGACACTCCCGCAGGCACCTTGCCATCTGCACCTAGGACAATGAGCGCCTCTCCTCTCCACTGTCCTCGGTATAGGTCCAGGGTCTGCTGGGGTCTTCCTCCTCTTCCTCTACCACCTCATCCTCCATCTCCTCCTGTGATTGAGAGGCAGAGAAGCCAGGTGGCGGTGTGTGGAATGGCTGGGCGTAGACATCTTCCTCCTTCTCACCCTCCATCTGCACTTCATCCATCTCTGGGCGCGTCCTCAAAAGGGATCAACAATTGGCAGACTTCACGCATCATCTGCCAGTATGTGACTTGGAAGTCGCAGTGTGGCGTGAAGCTGTCTGATTGCCCCGTGAGGTAGTCTGTAACGGCTGACCTTTGCTCGTACAGGCGGTCCAGCATATGTAGGGCAGAATTCCAGCGTGTTGGCACATCGCAGATTAGCCGATGTTGGGGCAGACTGCGCTGTCTCTGGATCCTGAGCAGGGTGTTCCTTCCAGTGTAGGAGTGGCTGAAGTGTTTGCACACTCTGCGTGACATCCTCATAAGGTCTTGTAGTGCAGGAAATGATCGAAGAAACCTGTGCACTATGAGGTTTATCACATGTGCCATACAAGGTGTATGACTCAGCCCTCCCTGCTGCACTGCAGAGACAATGTTCCTCCCATTGTCTGCTACAACACTTCCCACCGTTAGTTGACGTGGGGTCAGCCATTCATCTATCTCCTCCCTGATGGTCCGGAGGAGCTCCTGCCCACTGTGGCTCCGTTCACCCAGGCTCACCAAATGGAGGACAGCCTGAGAGCGCCGGGCCTGACATCGGTGGTAAGACACCGGGGCAGGTTGGACTACAGTCAAAGCGGTGGATGGTTGCAAGGTGGTGGAGGCAGAACTTGTGCTTCGCGCTGCTGGCCCCCTAAAGCACCGTGGAGGTGACAGTGGCAAGAATGGGCCAACTTCCTGATGGTCTTCTGGGAGGATGTTGAACCAATGCCATAATTAGAGGACCAGACATCAGCACTCAGGTGCACGGTCTTGGACACCGAGAGTCCCAATGAGTCGCCAACCTTTTTCTGCACATAACTGTGCAGTGATGGGACAGCTTTGCCAGAGATGTAGTGGCGGCTGGGGACTCGCCATGTGGGGTGCGCACATGCCATGAAATCCCTGAAAGGCTGGGAGTCTACAAGGTTGAAGAGCAGGGACTGAAGCACCAGCAGGTTAACCAGGTGTCCGGTCAGTTTCTGGGCCATGGGATGGCTGCTGGAATAGACCTGATCTCTGCCCATGGACTCAGTCACGGATTGCTGTCTCATTAGCGGTGTAGATGGCAGTGACACTGTGCTGCTGCTGGCACCTGAGGCTGACAAGCCCTGAGTTCCACTGAGAGGATGCTGCATGATGGGATCTGCAGTGTATGGTGCATCCTGACAGGAGGTGGTATTGGGGTCACGGTTCTTCCAGGCCTGTTGGATGTTGTCCCAAGATTATCACCCCTACCACGACTGACCCTCTCATTGCACAGCTGGCACAAAGCGATGTGCTTATCTGTACTCAGGCGGAAGAACTGCCAGACGACAGAGGACCGTGGTTTGCTGACAGCCACGGGGGGTCTTGCTGGCTGTTGACTGCCACTGCTGCCTGAGGGTGCCCTCTCAGGACCAAGGCTTTGAGGTAATGATCTCTGCCTGGTAGCTTGTCTTCTACCCCTCCCTCTTGTGCCTCGGTTCCTTGCAACAGTGGGATGTTGCTGCGTCGGTGGCACCTCTATTTCCTCCCCTGATGATGCTGAGGATAATGCTGCTTGAGGGCGCCACGTCCAATCAGCGACATCATCATCAAAGTCAGCACCACTGCTACTTTCCTCCGGTGGCTGGGACAGGATATCAGGTGTGGCACTGGATGCCCCTCCCTGGCTCTGTTGACTGCTTACAGCCAACACCACCTCTGGAGTCTCAGTACGTTCCACCCGCTGACTTTGATGGACTTCCTCCTCCTCCTCATCACTAAAAAGTGGTAGAGACTCCAAGGGCAGATCAAGGTTTCCCAAGAGTTCCCTGGCAGAAGGTGCCCCAAAGGTGAGTGGCATTCTAATAACAGGGGACGGGGCAGAGGACTCTCGCTGACCGTCCCATGTAAGGGTGGTGTCGGATGATCCAGCCGATGCTTGACTCCTCGTTTGGGAGCTTTGGGCGGTGGAACTGGAGGATTGGGTAAGCCAATCTAGAATTGCTGGCTGTGTGGTTCTTACATGACCAGTGGGCGTCAGGGGTAGCTGCACCCTGCTGCCATGCCTGTTACCCCGGCTGCCACCGGGCCTGGTGCTGCCACTTCTCCTACCCTCACTGCCTGCTGTTGCACTCCTTGCCTGGGAAGTGCTGGAACTAGGACGCTTGGACATATTTATTTGGGTGGGGGAAAATGAAATGAGAATAAAAAAAAAAAGGCTTCTATAGGTTACTTCACCTTAGAGAGCTTTACACCTATATTGGTGACAAGTGAGTTAATGGCCATAAGGCACAAAGTTTAAATGAGTGATGCTTTGTGGGTTGACGGCACCCAGCAAAGCAGAAATGGACAGGTTTTGTGGGGCGCTGACTTAGCGTTACACTCTATGGAGGGCTTGAATAAGTTTTGCTGCTATAGGTTACTTCACCTATAACAGCTTATGAGAAAGAAACTTTTTTAATGTACTTTTTTGAAATATTTTGTATTTTTTTTACTTTTTTAAACTTTATTTATTTTTTTTATAACTTTTTTAAACTTGTTTTTTTTTAAAACTTTTTTAAAAACTTTTTTTGTTGCGGCTAAACGGGGTTGACGGCACCCAGCAGAGCAGCAACATGTAGCGTGTACTCTCGGTCACGGGACAGGAGCTGGTTCAATGCTACCTGTCCTGACTCTTTTCTCACTTTTCTCTCCCTATTTCTTTTTTTATCTCCCTATCTCTCCCTAGATCTCACTATTTTTTTATTTAGATGCCTATCTCTCCCTATGTCTACCTATCTCTTGATTTCTCAGCCTCTTTCCCTATCTATCACCTTATCTTCTATATCTAGCTTTCCCTGAATCTTACTATTTGGTTCTTTCTCTTCCTCTCTCCTGCTTCTCTTACTAACCCTTTCTATTCCTTCTCTATCTCTCCCCGTATCTATCTAGTTGTTTGGCTATCTATCTATCTCTTTTCCCTCTCTATCTAATATGGGGCTCCTCTCCCTGTGAAGTCTGGCGACGCACTGACGAGCTGTCGGCACGCTCAGGCACTTCAGGGGCTGTGGGGTGACGTCACACATCTTGATTTTCACAGAAAACCAGAATAAAAGGGATTATAGGAGTAATAATCCCTTGTATCCTGGTCTATTCTGTGAAAAAAGTACAGTTTTGCGTCGCCGTTGTTATTTTAACCAGATTCATTACGAACTTTCTCAAAGTTGGGTTCGGTGACGAACCGAACTTTTGGCAAAGTTCGTAACGAATCTGGTTCGTTGCGGTTCGGTTCGGCAATGAGTCCAAATGGTAATTTATGTGTGAACCCTTCCTTTAACCTAATTATGGTCTTAGAAATTTGTTATAATGAAAATTAATCTCTTCTATCCCCCATGAGCTTGATACTTCTCACTGATTACAATAATAAATATGTATGTCTGCATCCTCCCGTAGTCGTGACAGAGAAAGAGGAATCACACACTTCATAAGGATTGATTGCTTCTTGCTACACTTTGCTAATGTAATTTGCAAATCAAGTTTTAATTATCATAATTGCGCAAATTTCCTAAGTGAAGTTCACAAATAAAATGTATTTTTCCTTTTCTTTCTTAACCACTAAATTCTGTTACTTCATTTATCAAACTGAATCTCTGTCTTTGGAGTCTCTATAATGAGCAGTTTCCTAGTAAATATCTATTGCCTATCTCCCTTTACTAGTGATAGAAATGTATGCCATAGTAGAGAGCAGTCAAAATGAAATAAAATTTTAGTGGGAACACAGGCAGGAGAGAAATGGAGAATACCTGGGAAAAGATTGAATAAAAGGTGTAAAATATTGGAAATCTTCAATGCACAATGTAAGGAATAACCACATAGATGAACCAAATGGAAGTTAGGATTTTGTTGTACATTGACTTAAGGACCCGGGTTTGTGTTTGAACTTTCTTTTTGTTCTGTCTACGTTCCGAAAGCCACAACTTTTTAATTTTTTTGTTTACATAGCCTTATGAAGACTTAATTTTTGGCAAGTTTGTAATGGCACCTTTTAATTTTCGATACCTTGTATTCAGTTTGCCAAATTAAAGAGCAGCTGACATCTGGGCAACAAACTTTACAGGGGGAGGGGAGTCATGGCTTGGAGAACCCATCACAATGGTGTAGACCAGAGGGAGGAAAAAAGGAAAGAGAACAACCTAAAATACTTTCTTTGTGTCTGACCAACTCTTTAGTCACGGGTTTGTCTACAGCATATTAAGAACAGACAGGCACTCACTTGTCGATAGTATTATGTATTTTTTATTGTCACATTTCTTTTATGTGACACATTTCAGGCAAATCAGCCTTCTTCAGACATGAAGAAGAAGGCTGATTTGGCTGAAATGCGTCACATAAAAGAAATGTGACAATAAAAAAATACATAATACTATCAACAAGTGAGTGCCGGTCTGTTCTTCATATGCAATTGGATTGCCTCTCCTAGATGCGAGCACCAAATCCTATCTCTACTGGAGTGCCGACTTACACACACTATGGTATCTGGTTTGTCCACAACGTGATGCTTGATGGCAGCATTCTTGTTTCTGAAACATATCATTAGTAAAAGGGCTGTCCAGTTCTTGACAAAAAATAGGAATAAATGTTATAAGTTACTTAACATACACCTCTTCAATACCCATTGACACAGCAAGATCACTCTGGAGACACAATTTTCCACCTTGTGATGGACAGCTAATTTACATAAACTACTTTTGTGTTTTGTCATTGGGTGGAGGTGCAGTGACCCTGTGGATCACTGCAAAAGGATTAAAAATATGGTGTTAGGGGTATTAGGTGAAAATATTATGTTATCTCCTGTGTTTGTTCTATTTTAAACGGTTATTCTGCTGTTTTCCATAGACCGTTCAGAGTTACTATCTACTCCTTAGCAACAGTAACCAGCCAGAGGCCAGCCTAAACTTTGGGCTGGGTTCCTTCAGCCAGTGTGTGTAATTGTTTGTAGTGAGGTCAGTTAGCTGAAACAAGCTGCTTAAGCAGCTCTGTGAGAAGGGAACAGGCAGCTAAAGGGGAACATACCAGGTGGTGTCCTCTGAGGGAAAGAAGAACTCAACCTTTACTAGGCCCACAGTGGGGAAAATTCACAGTGTTACAGCAACACACAGAGTACAAAATAAAACATGAGGGGCCGTTCAGACGGCCATGGTATTGCAGATCTGCAAAAATGCGGATCCGCAATACCACGGATGCTGACCAGCATGTGTTCTGCAAATTGTAGAACACACGGCCCGGCACCCCGTTCTAAATGCCTATTTTTGTCCGTTATTGCGGACAAGAATAGGACATGTTTTTTTTGGTTACAGATAAAAAATGCAAAAATAAGGTAAGGGATATAGATATCATAGCTTAAAAAATTCAGTCTCTAGATGGAATGATATCCACAGGAACCCGGATGGCGAGGAGTGCTGTCTATCTCCACTTGGTTTGGTGTTGGTTGTACAGGAAGGAATGACTTCTGATAGCGCTCCTTCTCACACTTGGTTTGAAGCAGTCGGTCACTGACAGTACTGCATAATGCTATCACAGTCTCATGCATGGGATGGGAGTTATTCTCCAGCATGGAGATGAACTTGGATAATATCCTTCTCTCACCTACCACCTGTACTGGGTCCAGCGCCGAACTGGCTCTTTTAATCAGTTTGTCAAGTCTCTCCCTGGTTGAGATGTTGCTACCTGAGCAGGCCACTCCAAAGAAGATAGCTGATGCCACTACAGAACTGAAAAAAAGCCCTTCTGCACTCCAAAAGTGCAATTTTCATCTTCTGGATGTCCACTGGTTTAGGAGGATGTCTATGCTTGCGGTCCACCATCATCTCCTTAGTCTTCCTAGCACTGATTCTAAGGTGGTTCTGCTGGTACAAATCCATAAATTCCCAGGTCAATTCTCTGTACTCCATGTCATTCTCGTCTGTGATGAGGCCTACTATAGCCGAGTCATCAGAGAACTTCTTTTAGTAGCAGCTAGTTGAGTTGTACCTGAAGTCTGCAGTGTACAGTGTGAAGAGTAAAGAAGCAAAAACTGTACACCTAGGTGCCCTTGTATTACAGATCACAGTGTCTGACACACACTCACATACTGAGGTCGGTTTGTCAGGTAGTCTAGAATCCAATTGGAGAGGCAGTGGTCCACTCTAACAACATCCAGCTTGTCGGTTAGTAGCCCTGGTTGTGTGGTGTTGAAAGCACTGGAGAAATCATAGAACACTATTCTCACAGTGTTCCTTGGTTTCTGCAGGTGAGAAAGATAACGTATAGATGATGGAATTATCCACCCTAATGCCAGGGTGCACCTGCCCTCCCACCCTAATTGTGGTGGGAGGGCAGTTGTGTGATCCAGCCTATTGAAGAAGAGACCCACTTTTTATCTACTTCTACCAGGGAGACAGGCTGTCTGTGACCAGATATTAACTTATGACTTTTCCAGACCTCACTAATGTTAGGTTGGTGATGAAAGATGGTAGAGCAGCCATTACAGTAGGACTATGCATGAAACAAATATTATGAGCATGATGATACACTGGCTTAAATAGAAGGATATGTCAAGTGTTACATTAATTGAAATATTTAGTTCCTTACATATCACCATACATTTCAAGATATGAGAAATATTTTGATAGTAGGTTTACAGTAGGCTTGGATAACAAAATTGCAGACGTTCAGTGGTCCTGTATCAGTCAGTTGCTGGGTGCTGCTCAGTTACAGCACAACAATAGCAACTATCTTTGTCAAGATGGCCCAGATGTACTATTTGTTGCCTAGACCTGCAACAGATTTATCACAGGGGCTCAGGCTGGATGATAAATCTGGTGCAGGGATAGACACGCCAGAATTGGCGTAATTTTTTGTTGTAACATGGCACTTTCTAGGCCCTGCCCCTTTCTGCTAAGCCCCAACCCATTGCCAAGCATGTCAGAAAAAAAATTGTACAAATTACAGATGCGGCAAACTGGGCCAAATTGCGCCACTTTATTTTAGACAAATTTTGGAGTAGACATGTTAAATCTGAGCCTATGTATTCTCTGTGGGTCTACCATATCCCAGAGAGTGAGAACCTGTTTTGCTGAAGATGGGCCATATCCTAGATCTCAAGCTCTTCAGCTCTCAGCTTGTTACAGAGGAAAGCCAAAGTGTGCTGGAGGCTAAATCCTTGTATGCTCATTTCAATCTTCAACCAACCATTGCAGATGCAATTATTATTATTAAAATACATTTTATGGATTTATTACAAATTGAGTAGACAATACAGTGTATTAAACTACAGTAGCTAGCTTCCGTACACTTGTGAACTATAGCTGTTAGGTATCCAATTATGTTGTACATAAATTTAACTAAACAGAATTAAAAAAAGAGACTCCAGATGGGAATATAAGGGTTACAAAGTCTCAATCTGTTATAATAAAGGCAGAAAGCTGAACAGGGACAAGCTCTAGTTGCCCAGGTGACCTGGACATTTGAAAATGCCAATAATCTGTGTGTTGTGCAGCACTGTTTTCACAGGTCAAATCATTAAGAATTTAAAATACAGCCATAAATCAAATTAATGTGATTTGTTAGATTATTGCATATGTATATCACAATACAAAAAAATACATATTACATATTGTTTATACTGTACTTTGCATGGCGAAAATAATAATAGATTTGGTTTTTGTCATCCCATCCCCCTAAAAAAATGTAGAAAAATTACTCAAAAATATCAACTCCAAAATAACAATAAAAAAACTCATCTTTTATGGCTATGTTGACGGAAACACAAAAAAGTCTTGACTGTCAAAATAGAGCAGCAAAGAAATAACTTTTTTATGCACAACTAGCTGTGTGTGTGTGTGTGTGGTTAAAAGATATCGAGAGTTATCTCTACAGTGCCCCCCCCCTTTAACAGTGACCTCTACAGTAGCCCCCCCCTTTAACAGTGACCTCTACAGCAGCCCGCCCCTTTAACAGTGACCTCTACAGCAGCCCGCCCCTTTAACAGTGACCTCTACAGCACCCCGCCCCTTTAACAGTGACCTCTACAGCAGCCCACCCCTTTAACAGTGACCTCTACAGCAGCCCGTCCCTTTAACAGTGACCTCTACAGCTTCCCCGCCCCTTTAACAGTGACCTCTACAGCAGCCGACCCCTTTAACAGTGACCTCTACAGCTGCCCGCCCCTTTAACAGTGACCTCTACAGCTGCCCGCCCCTTTAACAGTGACCTCTACAGCGGCCCGCCCCTTTAACAGTGACCTCTACAGCGGCCCGCCCCTTTAACAGTGATCTCTACAGCAGCCCGCCCCTTTAACAGTGACCTCTACAGCACCCCGCCCCTTTAACAGTGACCTTTACAGCAGCCCACCCCTTTAACAGTGACCTCTACAGCAGCCCGTCCCTTTAACAGTGACCTCTACAGCTTCCCCGCCCCTTTAACAGTGACCTCTACAGCAGCTCGCCCCTTTAACAGTGACCTCTACAGCTGCCCGCCCCTTTAACAGTGACCTCTACAGCGGCCCACCCCTTTAACAGTGATCTCTACAGCAGCCCGACCCTTTAACAGTGACCTCTACAGCAGCCCGCCCCCTTAACAGTGACCTCTACAGCAGCCCGCCCCTTTAACTATGACCTCCACAGCAGCTAGAGTGGCCACTGTCTTCACCCCAGAAAGCCAGACCTCACCAGCCATTCCCCCAAACGTGAAACAGCGCCCCCAGTTCCCATGAAGACACACCACTAAACATGAGGCCACGTCCCCCTGGCTCCGTGAAGACACGGAGGAGAAGCTGTCTGAGTGTGAGCTACTGAAAGGGTGGACATCCCTGTGTCTGTCCAGGCACTGCGTCGGACGGAGAACAGGTAGCCAGAAAACTGGACTGTCCAGCCTAAAGCTGGACATCTGGCCACCCTAACATAGGGTGGCCAGAGGTCTTGTTTTAGGCTGGACAGTCTGGCTTTCATACTCCCTGTCCTCTGTCATGCGCAGGGCCTGGATGGACACAGGGATGTCCTTTTGAACAGCTCACTCTCAGCAGTAGCACTGTGCAGTCTGAGCAATGAGCTGTAGGAAGAAAGTCACCCTCCCCCCACCCCTGCAGCTGACAGAAGGTGATTTTTACCTATAGTTTTAATCCCGGTCAAATGCGGCATGGAAGGGGCGTGGCCTGACTGAGTCAGGGGCGTGACTTAGTGGGATCTGGGGGTGGTGCTTTTAAGTCCTTCTTTTGACGGTGGCCTGAATTACAGGTCGATGCCATAGTAATTTAGGAGGAAGGTGGGTAGCAGTGGAAGAAAACATCTTTTATTACTACTGAACGGTAAATATGTGAAATTTACATTATATGAGGTAATGATTGATGATGAGTTAGTCTAAAACATAAGTTATAGTTATGGTAACTGGAATACCCCTTTACCATTGTCATCCACAGCACTCTGCCTGCAGACCTACAGCAGTGAACTGGCTAGGTTGTCATAGAAACCTGGTGTGTGCCTGTGAGCTTCTATTGGCTGATAAGGGTCATGTGACCAGGCTACTATTGGCTAATGCATTTTTTGGGAATATCTCAGGAACGGTATGTCCTGGAGAGCTGAAAACTGTTCTAAAACCTTCCCAGACACCTGATGTACATGTGTGCCAAATTTTGTGACTGTAGCTGCAGTGGTACGGATTCCTTTACACACACACACACACACATACACTCAGCTTTATATATTAGATTGGTTGACAGGCAGTCATGGTGACATTTACACTGCCTGGCCCTGTGAATAAAAGTGCAGAAGGCGCAGCAATTGCAGAGAGAGCAGAGCCTCTAGTTGTAACAGCAACGCTCCTGTTACTCCTAGAGACTCAATTACATGTGTTAAAATCAACCAACAGCCAGTTTCATAGGTACCAATCTCATACCTCCCAACTTTGCAAAGAGAGAAAGAGGGACATATTTTGCCGCGCCGCGGCAAATTTTTTTCTGCAGTAGGTCACGCCCCTAACCCCGCCCACTATAAACTAATCTCACTCAGTCCCTTTACTACACAGGGATAATAAACACAGTGATGTCATCGTACAGGGATAATAAACACAGTGATGTCATCGTACAGGGATAATAAACACAGTGATGTCATCGTACAGGGATATTACACACAGTGATGTCACAGTACAGGCAATTTGTTATTTCTGATTATTTTAAGGCATTCCAGTGCTGGTGGAGTTTCATTAGTTTGAATGAATTTTGAGAACTGCAACATTTCATCGGGGAATGATTTTTCTAAATCATGATGATAGCCTTATCTGCGCCCCCCAGGCCTTGTTTGCACAGGTGTACTGTGACATCATTGTGTTTATTATCCCTTTACGTTGACATCACTGTGTTTATTATCCCTGTACTGTGACATCACTGTGTGTATTATCCCTATACTGTGATATCACTGTGTTTATTATCCCTGTACTGTGACATCACTGTGTGTATTATCTCTGTACGGTGACATCACTGTGTGTATTATCTCTGTACGGTGACATCACTGTGTTTATTATCTCTGTACAGTGACATCACTGTGTTTATTATCTCTGTACAGTGACATCACTGTGTTTATTATCTCTGTACAGTGACATCACTGTGTTTATTATCTCTGTACATTGACATCACTGTGTGTATTATCCCTGGACTTTGACATCACTGTTTATTATCCCTGTACAGTGACATCACTGTGTTTATTATCCCTGTACAGTGACATCGCTGTGTGTATTATCTCTGTACTGTGACATCACTGTGTTTATTATCCCTGTACGGTGACATCACTGTGTTTATTATCTCTGTACTGTGACATCACTGTGTTTATTATCCCTGTACAGTGACATCGCTGTGTGTATTATCTCTGTACTGTGACATCACTGTGTTTATTATCCCTGTACAGTGACATCTCTGTGTTTATTATCTCTGTACTGTGACATCACTGTGTTTATTATCCCTGTACAGTGACATCGCTGTGTGTATTATCCCAGTGCAGGAAGAGGTAAGTGGTCTGTGTTTGTGTGTTTGTTTTCTATTTTTCAGGGTCGTGAATGCAGAGGACTACGTCGGATTCGGTGGACTACGTCGGACCAGCTTTTTTTTTTTTTTTTTTAATAAAATGGTCAAACAGGGGTCTGGGGGAGTGTTTATTTCAATAAAATGTTTTATACTGGTGTGTGTGTATTTTTTTTTTACAATACTACAGTTTTAGTAATTATGGCTATCTACTGACGGCCCTGATTACTAATACTGGGCTTAGTGCTTGCCGGTATGGCAGGCCAGCACTAACCCCAACATTATTACCTCGGCACCCACCGCCACCAGGGGTGCCGGGAAGAGCCGGGTACCCGCAGGACCGGACCTTCTAAATTGAGGGTCTGGCTCTGGGGCGGCTGCAGGCTGGTACCATTAGGCTGGGAAGGGCCAATAACCGTGTCCCTTCCCACCCTGGTAGTGCCAGGCTGCTGCTGCTGGTTGTATCTGGCTGGAGAAGGAAAAAAGGGGGGACCCCACGCCATTTTTTTACAAAAATAATTAAATAATAAAAAAAAAAATGGCGTGGGGTCCCCCCTTTTTTCCTTCTCCAGCCAGATACAACCAGCAGCGGCAGCCTGGCACTACCAGGGTGGGAAGGGACACGGTTATTGGCCCTTCCCAGCCTAATGGTACCAGCCTGCAGCCGCCCCAGAGCCAGACCCTCAATTTAGAAGGTCCGGTCCTGCGGGTACCCGGCTCTTCCCGGCACCCCTGGTGGCGGTGGGTGCCGAGGTAATAATGTTGGGGTTAGTGCTGGCCTGCCATACCGGCAAGCACTAAGCCCAGTATTAGTAATCAGGGCCGTCAGTAGATAGCCATAATTACTAAAACTGTAGTATTGTAAAAAAAAAATACACACACACCAGTATAAAACATTTTATTGAAATAAACACTCCCCCAGACCCCTGTTTGACCATTTTATTAAAAAAAAAAAAAAAAAAGCTGGTCCGACGTAGTCCACCGAATCCGACGTAGTCCTCTGCATTCACGACCCTGAAAAATAGAAAACAAACACACAAACACAGACCACTTACCTCTTCCTGCACTGGGATAATACACACAGCGATGTCACTGTACAGGGATAATAAACACAGTGATGTCACCGTACAGAGATAATAAACACAGAGATGTCACTGTACAGGGATAATAAACACAGCGATGTCACAGTACAGAGATAATAAACACAGTGATGTCACTGTACAGAGATAATAAACACAGCGATGTCACTGTCCAGGGATAATAAAGACAGTGATGTCACAGTCCAGGGATAATAAAGACAGTGATGTCACCGTACAGGGATAATAAAGACAGTGATGTCACAGTCCAGGGATAATAAACACAGTGATGTCACAGTCCAGGGATAATAAACAGTGATGTCACCGTACAGGGATAATACACACAGTGATGTCACAGTACAGGGATAATAAACAGTGATGTCACCGTACAGGGATAATAAACACAGTGATGTCACAGTACAGGGATAATAAACACAGTGATGTCACAGTCCAGGGATAATAAACAGTGATGTCACCGTACAGGGATAATAAACACAGTGATGTCACAGTCCAGGGATAATAAACAGTGATGTCACCGTAGAGGGATAATAAACACAGTGATGTCACAGTACAGGGATAATAAACATTGATGTCACAGTCCAGGGATAATAAACATTGATGTCACAGTCCAGGGATAATAAACACAGTGATGTCACAGTCCAGGGATAATAAACATTGATGTCACAGTCCAGGGATAATAAACATTGATGTCACAGTCCATTATGCCTGTACTGTGACATCACTGTGTTTATTTAATAAACACAGTGATGTCACAGTACAGGCATAATAAACACAGTGATGTCACAGTCCAGGGATTAACATTGATGTCACAGTCCACAGAAAGTTAAATTAAAAGTATTATACTTACCTTTTTCCTAGCAGCAGGGCCAGCATCACCAGCAGGAAGATCTTCTGCTCGTGCCTGAAGGGGGCGGAGCCAATGCTGACGGCCGGCCCCGCCCCCCCGCCGAGACCCGATGCATAGTTGAAAGGTACGGGGAGCTGCAGAGGGGCCAGGAGGGAGGATGGAAGGAGCAGGCAGCCGATTCTGGCTGTCTGCTCCTTCCTGCAACAGGCAAGTGTCTCTGCGTCCTATGGACGCAGAGACAGCTGCCAGAGACCGGGACATACCTCCCCCGTACCGGGACAGCGGGACTGCCACTGCAATCCGGGACTGTCCCGCTGGATCCGGGACGGTTGGGAGGTATGCAATCTGCTGACAGAAGCCCATTCATTTCTATGGGAGCTCCGGAGATAGCCAAGTACTGGCCAATCCGTTCATTTCGAGGAGCTCCACGGGTACTGGACCCCTTTTCGTGATTGGTGGGGGTCCGAGCAGTAGGATGGGGATAACTTTATATAACTGAATACCTCTTTAATCTTTAATTTTTATTGTAAATGCAAAGCATAATTGTTGTTTTTTGCACTGTCCCCCCTAAATTAATCAACAAGCCTATGTTAGGCCTTAATTTTTCATTTTTTCATATTGCAAGAGACATAGAGGGAGATTTATTAAAACTGCTGTAAAGGAAAACTGGCTTAGTTGCCCATAGCAACCAATCAGATTCCACCTCTCATTTTCCAAGGGAGCTTTGAAAAATGAAAGGTGGAATCTGATTGGTTGCTATGGGCAACCAAGCCAGTTTTCCTTTACACCAGTTTTGATAAATCTGACCCATAACATTTTATTTTTATGTTGATGTACAGTAGGTATATTATGGTTTGTTTTTGTGGTCTGAGTTGTATATTTTAATGGCAACATATTATTATTATTATTATTATTATTATTTTTATGAGGTTTACTTTTCAGTATAAGTAGCTAGATACATTTATTCTCTGGGTCAAAACGATTTTATGGCAGGGGTTCACCCTTGATTGACAGAGCGTGGCAAGATGACTATGCAGGAACCTGGTCTGGTCAATCAAGAAGAAGAGGGAGGAGCTGGTAGAGGATGCAGGGGGAGCAAGGGTGCACAGAGTAGGTTGGCCCCACTCCCGATGCACATAAATGCTCATTTGCATATGGATTCAAACTATTTTTTTCCAGAAAGAAGCAGCACATTGCTAAAGGTATCATTATATTAAGCTGAACTAATCCTACTAAGTTTTGTGCCTTGTTTATCAGTGAACTTCTTGATGACATACTTTCTTTAAAATTAGTTGGATGATCAGAAACACTTAACTGGGACAAATTAGCAAAAATTGAAGAATTCGGGTGGGGATCAAATACTGTTATACAGCACTATACAACTTGTCCTGCAATATGACACACCCTCATGCCTCTGCATCCATAAGGACTATTCTTGCAGAACGGGCTTCATGAACCCTTAAAATTACACTTCCGTCAGAAAGGGGTGATTTTTTTTAACTCATAGAAACAGTTTTTAAAGAATTTTTGGCTGTTTTTCTTCATGTCGATGGTACTATGCTTTTGAAAATTAAATGTAACATATTATCATTCTGCAGAGAGATACAACTCCTATATAGATAGGCAAGGGGAAATGTTATTTGCTAGTATAAGGCCTCTTTCACACAACCGTGACGGATTAGGTCCGGATGCATTTAGGATGCGTTCAGTGAAACTCGCACCATTTTGCAAGCAAGTTCAGTCGGTTTTGTCTGCGATTGCTTTCAGTTGTTCAGCTTTTTTCAATGCGGATGCAAAGCATTTTGATGCGTTTTTCACGCATGTGATCAAAAACTGAAGGTTTACAAACAACATCTCCTAGCGACCATCAGTGAAAAACGCATTGCATCCGCACTTGCTTCCGGATGCAATGCATTTTTCACTGAAGCCCCATTAATTTCTATGGGGCCAGGGCTGCGTGAAAAACGCAGAATATAGAACATGCTGCATTTTTCACACAACACAGAACTGATGTGTAAAAAAAAACGCTCATCTACACAGACCCATTGAAATGAATCGTGAAATGCTCGTGTGAAAGGGGCCTAATAGCATTCACTGTGGCCAAAGAGGGAACAGGGATAAGTGACTGAATTAGAGCACCACATATCACACTGATAAATTCAGTGCTCTTCTGGGGACATTTTTATCAAGAATTATCAAGAGAGCAAAAGAGCTATCATATTGTCATCCTAAATTCTACATCTGCTATTAGGCCTCTTTCACACGAGCATCGTGGATTGGCTCCAGATGCGTTCAGCGAAACTCGCATCCATTCATTTCAATTCAATCAATCCTGTTTCCTAAAAGACAGGACAGCAATTAGAATACATGGAGTAACTGATATCTAGAAAACCATCCATCTGTTTTTTTTTGTTGTAACAATTGTACAGAATATTCACATACATGCTGTTAATATATGAGAAAAACTTTTTAATGGTTGTGTCCCTTTAATAATGTTATGATTCAAGTTACTGAAATTATGCAAACTTCCCAGAATATTTCTTGTACATCTGCTTAGTTTTAACACATTTTAATAAAAAATAAAAGTTAATAGTGCAGGCACTGCTCATCGCTCCCACATTGGACTTTAACACTAAAATGTACAGTATTTTACAGTAATTAACAGTGTTAAAATTTGCCTTTTTTAAACTAGTGATAAACTGCATCCTCCAAGCAAATGCTAAAATTCTGAGGTGTCAATAAAGCATCATTAAGAAGTCATCATTTATTCATTTATTACCACCAGTCTATTTTGAGCACATTGCACATCTGATCATGTATAATAGATAATGATGAATCAGACACTTATGTTTTATGAGAACAAAGTTCCGTTATTGCGGAGTATTTTGTGGTTTTACACTTTTATTTGCATGGGAGCTGTAGTCAAGAAAAAAGTTATTCTCTAACTTATATCTTCCTATTTATGCCATAAGGTTGGATTCATGAACTGAATTTTAAAAGTTGAATTATATAATTACTAGAGATGAGCGAGCATACTCGTCCGAGCTTGGTGCTCGTTCGAGTATTAGGGTACTCGTAAGTGCTCGCTGCTCGGACGAGTATCTCGCCATGCTCGAGGAAATGGCAACTTCCGCATCGTGCTTTTTTGGCACCTATAAGCACAGCCAATCACAAGCCAGGACACTCTACGGTACACCCAGCATCACGTGGGGCCCTTACATGTCGATAGGAGGGGTTGGCTGGCCTGATCAGGTGACCCTGGAATATACTAGTGACTGGCCGCGGTGCTCGGCTCAGATGCCGTCTGGATGTCATTAGGGATAGAGCTGCTGCCTTTCAGGGAGAGTGTTAGGGCCTGCATTTAGTTCTCTGTTAGGCAGGAATCACCCACAAAGAACCCAACAGCCCTTCTAAGGGCTAGAAGACATTTTTTTTTGTCTCCTGGCTTGGCTGGCTGGCACTAGTAGTGCAGCTATCGCCATATATAACCCCCCTTTTTTTTATGTTATATCTCAGTGATACAAATCCATTGCACACAGCAGTGTGGAACCATTCTGTGTGTCACAGTTCAGTACACTCACTATTTTCTGTCCAGGTGACACTTTCTGTACGTCACTGAATACAACCAAGTCATTTGCTGCCTGTCACGTATACAGCTTGATCCTAAAAATCTCTGTGCGACATTTGTCTGGGTCGCAGTCTAAATAGCCACCGTCAGTAGGGTGTCAGTCAGTTCTACGATAGTTTCTGCACGTCACGTTCCAAAAAAAACAAAAATCCAAAACAAAATATACAAAAAAATATAGTTTTTTTGTTGTTTTAGCTCAGTGACACAAATCCATTTCACACAGATGCGTGTAACCTTTCTGTGTGTCACAGTTCAGCACACTCACTCCAATCCAAATATTCTGTCCAGGTGACACTTTCTGTACGTCACAGAATAGAACCAAGTCATTTGCTACCTGTCACGTATACAGCTTGATCCTAAAAATCTCTGTGCGACATTTGTCTGGGTCGCAGTCTAAATAGCCACCGTCAGTAGGGTGTCAGTCAGTTCTACGATAGTTTCTGCACGTCACGTTCCAAAAAAAACAAAAATCCAAAACAAAATATACAAAAAAAATTAGTTTTTTTGTTGTTTTAGCTCAGTGATACAAATCCATTTCACACAGCTGCGTGTAACCTTTCTGTGTGTCACAGTTCAGCACACTCACTCCAATCCATATATTCTGTCCAGGTGACACTTTCTGTACGTCACTTAATTAAACCAGACTGAACAAGTTTGTGGGTTTCAGTACACCAGGCCCGTTTATTTTTTATTTTTTTATATCATACACTTATATACAGAAAATGTTGAACCCTAGGGCTAAGGGTCGAGGACGAGGGCGTGGGCGTGGGCATTCAATTACTGCATGGGGCAGAGGCCGTGGTCCTGGGCAGGGTGAGACAGTACCTGCTGATGAGGGAGCTGTGGAACGCCGCAGAGCTACACTCCCTAGCTTCATGTCTCAACTTACAGGGACACGTGGTAGAGGACTGTTGAAACCACAACAGTGCGAACAGCTGATCTCGTGGATTGCGGACAATGCTTCAAGTAATTTGTCCACCAGTCAGTCTTCCACGCAGTCCACCCACGTTACCCAAGGGAGCACTCCTCTGGCTCCTCCACCTCAACCTCCTATCCCCCAGTCTGCCCCCTCCCAGGAAAATTTGGAATGCGATCCGGCATACTCTCAGGAACTGTTTTCTGGACCCTTCCCAGAGTCACAAACCACTTCTCAGGTTGCTGCTGACCTCGTTCCCGATGCCCAAGTTTTCCAACTGTCGCAGTCTGTGGGTGATGATGATGATGATGATGATGACAATGTTGAGTTAGTGGAAGAAGTTTGTAAAGAGGTGTCAGATGATGAGGAGACACGGTTGTCAGACAGTGGTGAAGTTGTTGTTAGGGGAGGAATTCCGAGGGGGGAGCAGACTGAGGAATCGGAGGATGACGAGGTGACTGACCCAAGGGGTTGATATGCCGAGTGAAGACAGTGCTTCTGAGGCGGAGGCGAGTGCTGCACCAGAACAGGTTGTAAGAGGCAGTGGTGTGGCCAGAGGGAGAAGCAGGGCCAGAGCTGGTGCATCAGCAGCAACTGTTTGACGTAGTGAAGCTCCCGTGGCGAGGCCTAGATGTTCGCAAGTCTGGAGGTTCTTTAAAGAAATTGAGGATGACCGACGGACTGTGGTGTGCAACCTGTGCCACACCAGGATCAGCAGGGGTGCCACCACTCCACCACTACTAGCCTAACCACCACCAGCATGCGCAGGCATATGAGTGCTAAACACCCCACTCAATGGAACCAAGGCCGTTCACCACCTCCTGCGGGTCACACCACTGCTCCTTCCCCTGTGTCACTCGCTGCCTCTGCTAGTCAACCCCCTGCGTCACTCGCTGCCTCTGCTAGTCAACCCCCTGCCCAGGACCCCGGCACGAGCGCCTCCCGCTGGATAACAACACCTTTGCCTCCACGATCCTCCACAGTGTCCACCAATGTGTCCCAGCGCAGCGTTCAGCTGTCTTTACAGCAGACGCTGGAGCGCAAGAGGAAATACAGTTCCACCCACCCACATGCCCAAGCCCTCAACGTCCACATCTCCAAATTGCTTAGCCTGGAGATGCTGCCCTATAGGCTGGTAGAGACCGAGGCCCAATCTCATGGTGGTGGCTGCCCCCCGGTATTCGGTCCCCAGCCGCCACTATTTTTCCCGATGTGCCGTCCCAGCCCTACACCAGCACGTGTCACAGAACATCATCCCTGCCCTGACCAACGCTGTTTCTGAGAAGGTCCACCTAACCACGGACACGTGGACAAGTGCTGCCGGGCAGGGACACTATATCTCACTGATGGCACATTGGGTTAACTTGGTGGAGGCTGGGACCGAGAATGACCCTGGGGCCGCTCATGTACTGCCCACACCGAGGATTGCGGGGCCTACCTCGGTCACGGTCTCTCAGACGTACTATGCCTCCTCCTCCTCCGACCCCTCCTCCTCCTCCACCGAATTACCATCCGTGGGCATGGCGCCTTCAGTCGGTAGCTCTAGGCGCAGCAGCAGTGCCGTGGGAAAGCGCCAGCAGGCGGTGCTCAAACTGCTGAGCTTAGGTGACAAAAGGCACACCGCCCAAGAGCTGTTACAGGGCATCACGGCGCAGACCGATGTGTGGCTGGCACCGCTGAACCTCAAGCCAGGCATGGTTGTGTGTGACAACTGGCATAACCTGGTGGCGGCTCTGCAACTCGGCAGACTGACACATGTGCCATGCCTGGCCCACGTGTTCAATCTCATAGTTCAGCGGTTCCTCAAGACATACCCCGATCTGTCTGATTTGCTCACCAAGGTGCGCCGCATCTGTGCCCATGAGATGGAATTCGACATTAAACATGTTATCCAGAGTTTACCAGCAGCGCAGAGCGATTGTAGACTGCCAGATGTCATCTTCCACCAGAACTGGTAGTCAGGTCTCTCAGATTCCTCAAGTCTACAATGAGGAGTGGATGTGGATGTCTGATATCTGCCAGGTGTTGACCAACTTTGAGGAGTCAACACTGATGGTCAGCGGCGATGCCGCCATTATCAGCCTCACCATCCCGCTGCTTTGCCTGTTGAAAAAAATCACTGCTCAGCATCAAGTCGGATGCTTTGCGCTTGTCACAAGAGACGGTGGAGGAAGATACGTCACTTGATAGCCAGAGCACCCTCCGGTCTGTTTCTCAGCGCGTATCGGAGGAGGGGGATGAGGATGAGGAGGAAGAGGAGGAGAATGTTGGCGAGACAGTAGAGGGTACCAGTGCTCAGTCCTTAAAGAGGCTCTGTCACTAGGTTTTAACCTATGTATTTAAATACATAGGTTAAAACCCCTTGACTTCTACAGTTAAAACATACCTTTATTGCAGAGTACAGCGCAGCGGTTGTGCTGAAAAAAGAACTTTAATCTTTATGTTAATGAGCCTTCGGAGCACCGGGGGGCGGGCTCTTTCTTCCTGAGCACCGCTTCTTCACCGCCCCCCGGGTCCCGAGGCTCTCTCCGATGCCAACGTCCACGCCCCTCTGAAACTTGATTGACAGCGCTAGGCCGTTTGGCCTAGCGCTGAAATCCCGCCGGCGCATGCGCAGAAGCGCTTGCAGTGCCGAACACCGCAAGCGCTTCCATCCTTGTGCGCACGCGCCGTCACTTCGCTGAACCCGGAAGTGACGGCGCGTGCGCACAAGGATGGAAGCGCTTGCGGTGTTCGGCACTGCAAGCGCTTCTGCGCATGCGCCGGCGGGATTTCAGCGCTAGGCCAAACGGCCTAGCGCTGTCAATCAAGTTTCAGAGGGGCGTGGACGTTGGCATCGGAGAGAGCCTCGGGACCCGGGGGGCGGTGAAGAAGCGGTGCTCAGGAAGAAAGAGCCCGCCCCCCGGTGCTCCGAAGGCTCATTAACATAAAGATTAAAGTTCTTTTTTCAGCACAACCGCTGCGCTGTACTCTGCAATAAAGGTATGTTTTAACTGTAGAAGTCAAGGGGTTTTAACCTATGTATTTAAATACATAGGTTAAAACCTAGTGACAGAGCCTCTTTAACTCTTGAGCGTGTATGGGCTGAAGAGGAGGACTTGGAGGAGGAGGAGGAGGAGGAAATGGAGAGTCAGGCCAGTGAGGAGAGGGAATTCTTGCGTGTTGGGACTCTGGCGCACATGGCAGACTTCATGTTAGGCTGCCTATCCCGTGACCCTCGCGTTAGAAGAATTTTTTCCAACACCGATTACTGGGTGTTCACTCTCCTGGACCCACGGTACAAGCAGAACCTTTCCACTCTCATCCCTGCAGAGGAAAGGAGTATGAGAGTGAATAGGTATCAACAGGCCCTGGTGCACAAGCTGAAACAATTCTTCCCATCTGACGCCGCTAGCGGCAGAGGGCATGGTTCTGTGGGCCAAGTAGCGGGGGAGAGGAGGCGAGCAGGCAGCTTGTCCAGCACTGGCAGGGGAACGCTCTCCAAGGCCTTTGCCAGTTTTATGTCACCCCAGCAAGACACTGTCACCTGTCCCCAGTCTAGGCAGAGTAGGGGGGAGCTGTACAGAAAGATGGTGAGGGAGTACCTAGCTGACCATACCAACGTCCGTAGCGATCACTCTGCTCCATACAACTACTGGGTTTCAAAGCTGGACACGTGGCCTGAACTGGCGCTGTACGCCTTGGAGGTGCTGGCCTGCCCTGCCGCTAGCGTGCTGTCAGAGCGGGTATTCAGTGCAGCTGGTGGCGTCATCACCGATAAGCGTACACGCCTGTCAACTGACAGCGCTGACAGGCTGACGCTTATTAAAATGAACAAAGCCTGGATTTCACCGGAATTCAAATCTCCTCCGGGGGAAAGCAGCTAAAGATTTAAATAACTTATGTATCCGATTCCTCTTCTCTACTCCTCCTACTCCTCCTCCTCCTCCATATCGTCTTTGCCTAACGCTGACCAAAAAAACACCATTTTTCAGAGGTCCAACTGGCACTCTTTTACCACAATTTTTCAGGAGGGCCACCTACAGGCCCTCTGTCCAAACAATTTTTCCGGAGGTCCACCTACAGGCCCTCTGTCCAAACAATTTTTCCGGAGGTCCACCTACAGGCCCTCTGTCCAAACAATTTTTCCGGAGGTCCACCTACAGGCCCTCTGTCCAATTCCAGTTTTATTTGCGCAAACTGCGTAAATTTTTATTTTTGGGATAGGTGTGAAAAATAATATTACCTGCGTATCTATATTGCCAAACATTGGATACGGTAGCAAGTAGAAGACCAAACACATGCTGCCAACAGGGTTCCGCAAATTCCTGGTCCACAATGTCAAGGAGCTCGAGGTTCTGTTGATGAGCAACAAGTCCTTCTGTGCTGAAATCGCCCACAACGTCTCCATCTAAGAACCTAAAGACCATTGTGGAGAGAGCGGCACAGTTCGCCATCAAAGTGACGAACCCCAACGCCAGACTGCGCAGAGAAGATAACGAATAAATATCTCTGTGGTTATTTTTGCTAAATAAAAGTTAAATAAACACAAAAAAAAAATGATCTGTTCCTGTGCCTGATCCACCCAAGTTGAATCTGTCCCATCATGAGAAAGTCCCCCCAAGGAGTCCCCACTGTAACTTGCTTCCCATACAACTACCTCACCCCCCGACACCTGTGTCTCGCCATTGTCCACCACCTTCTCAGACAACACTGGTAAATCCCCACTGTCAGCACACGGAGACTGCAAAAGGTCTTGCGAATTGGGGCAGAGAATGTTCTGGGCTAGCACATCAGAGAAGGGGTGACTATGGGGTTCCAGGGAGTACGTGACCACATGCAATCTCCATTTAAAAAGTCATGCCACACTTGATCGAGCTCATAATTGACAATTGTACCGGTTGATGCTACATTTTTAAGTTGGGGTCCTGCGTCGTCATTCTAACTATATCCGGCTGTTGTCACCACCACACACGCTAGCCCAGGGGGCACTCCTCTGGCTCTTCCAGCTCAACCTCCTTCCCCCCAGCCTGCCCCCCCACCTACAGGCCCTCTCTCCAAACAATTTACGTCTTTGTCCTATCTTTCTCTCTCTCCAAACTATTTTTCCGGATAGCTGCCATATACAGTATTAAACTGAGTAGTATACATAGAAGACATACCACACTTGATCAATCTCATAATTTACAACTGTACCGGTTGATGCTAAATTTTTAAGTTGGGGTCCTGCGTCGTCATTCTAAATACATCCGGCTGTTATCACCACCACACACGCTAGCCCAGGGGGCACTCCTCTGGCTCTTCCAGCGAAACCTCCTTCCCCCCAGCCTGCCCCCCACCTACAGGCCCTCTCTCCAAACAATTTACCCGGATAGGGGACGTATTAGATATTGTACTGATGTTTTTTTTTGTTCTTCTTTTAATTGTCTCCTGACCTGTGATAGGCAGAGCATGGACACGTCCCCTTAGCTGCAGTGGCCAGAGCAAGCTCTTTTTATGTTTTCCGTGGTCGAAAAATCCATGAAATATAGGGTCCCAAGATAGGGGACGTATACGGTATTAAACTGAGAAGAATCGATACCATACCGGTTGATGCAACAGTTTTTCAAAATCCATTCCGGCTGTTGTCACCACCACACACACTAGCCCAGGGGGCACTCCTCTGGCTCTTCCAGCGAAACCTCCTTCCCCCCACCTACAGGCCCTCTCTCCAAACAATTTACACAGATAGGGGACATATTAGATATTGTACTGATTTTTTTTTAGTTCTTTTAATTGCCTCCTGCGATAGACGGGAATGGAACCCAGATCAACTGCTTGGGAAGTAGCTATGCTCACCACTATACCACCAGCAGGCACAGCAACTGATAAGAACAGATACTAAACTTGATGTCAGCTGCAGTGCCAGCATGAGCAGTGGTGTCACCTGCAGGCGGTGATGGACCTTCGTTGCACCTAGTTGGGTGCTTCCCTAACATGTGATGGGTATTTGCCTTGCCTTTCTTGGTCTGGGTGAGCACAATTGCCATGAGGGTAACCACCAGGCTGTTGCCTGAGAATTTGGGGTAATGGTGGGATTAGGCAGCCTCAGAGGCATCCATGCATGCTGCCCCTGCTGTTTCCCTTCCATTTCCGTGGTGTTTCCATCATTTTCTGAGGTTTCCAGGTTTTCACCCAGCCTTCCCTAGGCAGAGCCTTGGTCCCCTGCAAAAAATGCTCGAGTCTCCCATTGACTTCAATGGGGTTCGTTTTTCGAAACGAGCACCCGAGCATCGGGAAAAGTTCGACTCGAATAACGAGCACCCGAGCATTTTAGTGCTCGCTCATCTCTAATAATTACGTTTCATGTGAGCTTAGTGTCTTGTTTACAGCAGTGCACATGGAGGCACAGTGGCCTGATGTCATATATTGCACATAGAAGTGAGGGGGCCTGATGCTAATTATTGCAAGGGCTCCCCCTTCTAACGCTGGTTAACACTACCTACCTCTATCAATCTCAAGCAGAAGGATTTGGTGTTTCCCCATCAGATTGACCAGATGCTTATATTAGTTCCCTATACCCTTGCTTGCTTATTTTGTAGCACCCGTGGAGAGTAATTCTTTGCAGTGCTTCTGCCCACTCTCTCCAGTAAAGCCAAAGTAACCATATAGCCTGTCTCAATGTCAGGTACACCCACCTTTTTAAACTGAGCATCTTTTCAACTTTTTTCTCCTGAGGATAGGTCATCAGCATCAAAATCTCAGAAAACTCCTTTAGTGGTCTTGGTGTTATAGATTTATGAAGAACAGAATGTATTAAAGGGGTTGACCCATCTCAGACATCGGGGGCTTATGGCTAGGAGTCGGCAAAGTCCTGGAGGATGCACAGTGCATATGTGGCCGCCCTCCATTAATTTCCATGGAAGCACTGAAATTTTTTGGAAGTCCCATGGGAAGTGCACTGCACAAGCGCGATCACCATTCCATTCACTTCTATGGGGCTGACAGAAATAGATATGCTTAGTTATTTTCAGCTTTTCCATAGCAATGAATAGAGGTTGGACGCGCATGTGCAGTGCACCCTCCAGGACTTTGCTGTCTCTGTTCTATCCCAGATATCCACACATCAAATAACCACTACTGAAGTAGTCAAAAGAACTTTACTAGTACAAATAAATAATCATAAAATTAATCACAACAGCGGCATACATATACAGTAAATAAGAGGATATACTGGACATATAGTAATAAAAATTTCATATCTCATATGGGCTTAATAAATCATAATATAATACTTAATCCTATCATCCTGACCCTTACAATTCACATAAATAAAGTGCTTAGTGCAATCTCAAGAAACAGATCGTAACAATAGAGTAAGATAGATCAGAAAAATTTCAGAAGCAACCAATAAATGTAAACTAATGAGAGTCAGATAGTACAAAATCTAACCATAGCCCATAGAGTGTATATGATGAAAAATACAGACCAGTATAATGTAGCTCCAACCCCATTGGGTTACATAAATACATAACCCTGCCTATCAAAAAGGGTGGAAGGCAGAGAGCCAAACCGTTTTGAAAATGCATAGTATAGAAAGAGCCATAAGGAGCAAACGTATATTAGATATATAAAAAATATGCTTTTTGTACTTTTTGACTATCTTTTCCTCCTCAGCTTCCAAGAGCCATGACTTTTTAAAATTTTCTGTTTAGCGGTATCCTGTCTTGTTTTTTGTGCGACATTATAAATTACTATATCTTGTATTGATAAACAGGAAGAAAATTCTTTGTGGGGTGAAATTGGGAAAAAAATGCTATTCCACCATAGTTTGAAAAACATTTTATAGGTGCCATATTCTGACACCTATAATTTTTTCATTTTTCCAGCCATGGAGCTGCGTGAGGGCTTTTTTTTTGGGGAGGGTGGGGGGACGAGCTGTATATTTTATTAGTACCATTTTGGGGTACATAGGACCTCATGATAAATTTTTGTGGGAGTGAGGTGACCAAAAAAAGTATGCTATTTTTCTTTTCTGTTATAGCATTTAACGTGCATGACAAATATTTTAATAGGTTCGAAATTTTCAGATGCAGCGACACCAATCATGTGTTTTATATGTAAAGTTGAGAAAAGGGGGTGATTTGAATGAATATTTTTGTGTTTATTTTTTCTAAATATTTAAAAAATGTTTTTATTGCAAGTTTTTAATCTTGTTAGGGGCTTGAATATGCAATCCTCTATTATACAATTGCAGTCTATGGGATTTTTACTGACTGCTTGATTAAGGGGTTGTGCAGGCCATATATATTGGTGACCTATCTTCGGATAGGTCATCAATATCAGATTGACAGGGCACCCGACACCTCAGCCAATCAGTTGTTTGAAGAGGAGATGCCGCTTCATGCAAGCTCTGCTTCCTGTATATGGAATGAGTACTTGTCATTCCACTACACAGCTGATCTTCGGTGGTGCCAGGTTTCGGACCCCCACCAATCTGATATTGATGACGATAGGTCATTAATATATATGGCCTTCACGACTGCCATACAGCTATATACGTCCTATCTGCACGCACCCTGTGAAGATAGCAGGTATATAAACGTTATGGCAGCTCTTTGATCAAAGCACTGTAAAGTGCTTGGTTTAAAGCTTCTGCCCCTGCATTGCCACTGTCACGGACAGTGTAGAGTCTGGTAAGTTAATGTGCAGACTAACCAATTGAAGCGCGGCAGTGTAAAAATGCTGGTTTCAGGCTCTGATCTCTGATCTGTGCCCCCAATCTGTGCCCCCTGCCCCAATCTGTGCCCTCATCTGTGCGTCCTGATGTGTCCTGTCTGCCACATATGTGCGCCCTGTCTCCAACTTTGCTGGCCATGTACCCATACAGCTGTTTGCGAACATAAATGGAGAGTTTATGTCAACTGCAGAATCAGGGTATTGAGGTTCGTTTGGCTGTTAACCCTTGCCGTCTTATAGGAAAAACTGAAATTTTTAAAATTTAAAATATTTTCCTTTAATTCTTGTGGAACACCTAAAGGGTTAAGATAGTTTTTAAAAGAAGTTTTGAGTAATTTGAGGGGTGTAGTTTCTAAAGACCTTAAAGTGACCTTAAAATTACTTCAGAACTGAACTGGTCCTTGAAAAAGTCGATTTTGAAAATGTTATAGAAAATTTGAAAAATTGCTTCTTCATTCTAAGCCTTCTAACATCCTAAAAATAAAATGTAATTTTCAAAATGATACCAACATAAAGTAGACATATAGGGAATCTTAAGTAAAAACTGTCTAATGAGGTATCAACCTATCAGCCCAAATTTACCCCTAACATCAAGTACGAGTCACAAGAAAACAATCTCAGAATGGCTTGGATAAATGAAAACATTATTAGCACATAATGTGAGGTTGAACTATGCTGTTTGTATTCCAAATCATATTTTCCTTTCTGCTCCAGCCTGCTACATAAAGCACATGTAGACATTAGATATTAAGATGACTCCTGTATCCGGGACTACATTTAAGACTGCACCATGTGATTCACGTGAAACTGAGTTTCGATTCAGTGAAAACGAAACCTGGGGGGCTGCTAGTACCTGCCTTGATCACGCAGCCTGCACGAGCCCAGAACAAAGGGAATCACACAGAAGAAGAACCTATCAGAAGATACTAACTCTACCGGATATAAGACATATATGCTTAATGCCCGCCTACTAACCGTGCCTTCCTTTCCTGTATATAAGTGTCTACACTGTGAATAAAGCTCAAGGAGTGAACACTGGACATTCGGCCTTGAATTTACAACATTATATTCTAGATGTCATGAAAACCAATGTGAGCATCAGCGGTAAATTATTAAATATAAGAAATTAGTCTGGGCAGAAATGTATAATGAAAAGACAAATGATTACTTTTACATGCCGTCAGCACGGCCCCTAAGATGGTGCAGGTGGACCCTGCTGCGCTCCCGATGCAGACACATCTCCCTGCATATCACTAACCCCCCCCCAAACTCCCTCTTCAGAGGGGTGGACCGGTGAAGTACGTCAGTGCCAAAACCACGCCCGCAGCTCCCCTCCTTGTATTCAGTTATCACACAAGATGGCACGTCCTACGCGTCCCAATTTCCGTTCCAGCAGCCATCTTAACTAATCCCATTCCCACTCCGGTGGCCATCTTAACTCCTGCAACTTCCTTTCCAGGTGGCCATCTTAACTGAGGGAACATCAGCCCCCGCCCAGCGGCCATCTTAGTTACTGGTATTCTCTATGACATGGCTACAAGTGAGAAACAATGCACATAGATGCAAGTAGAAGCACAACGAGTACTTGACTTAGTAAATGAAGGATATACATATACCTGTAATTAGTTAATATTGTTTAATTAGAAATCAGAAAATTTATAAATTAATAACTTTCCTTTTTCTTTTTCTAGCAGCTTGTAAATGTCCAAGAGTCGAGACAATAGTTTAACAATGTGTTGTATTAGTGAACAACCGAAGACAATGGTATTATGTGCCGGCAATTGATTCATTTAATGTTTCTTTTGATTCACTTAATGTTTCTTTCTACCCCCTCCGTACAGGATGGTTTTCTGTGTGTATCCGTATTCAGGAAAGCTGTGTCTCTGAGAGTTGACTTATTCAGTGGAATGTGAATGAATGTAGCTTGAAGTTGTACTTGTGTGTGGACTGTGCGTGGATGCAGCAGAGAAAATGAGGGATGTGTATGATGTACTACATTTGTTTTTCTTTATATGCGCATTGGGGATTTTTATTTTTTTTTCCTTGGTACCAAATATTTTGACCAAACTCTACATTTTATTTTTGAAAACAAGGCAATAAAACGTTTATGGGCCCTTCATGTTTTGTGTCTGTATTGTCAGATCTGTTTGTTTCTATGTTTGCTTTTTGTCGACTTGTTGTATGTCTAATGTACTAACATCAGAGATCTGACCTCATGGACAACCAAGACAAGACTGACTCAAAGAGGAAGCTGTTTGAACTGAGGAGAAATAGACGTCTGAATATTGTTACTTTCTATAGTTGTTCTGGTACAGTTGAAGAGCAATGGGGAATAATTTCAGTATACCGGAAGGTTATAAGACAGCCAAAACATTGGTGAAGGAAAGAGGAGGTAAAGAGGGTCTGAAGAATGTGGACAGAGTGCTGGAGAAGGCAGGGATGAAGTACAGGAATCTTAACCCTAGGAGTACTAGTACGGTGGCACCATGATTTATGGAGGAAGCTCCGAGGAAGCTAGTCTGGGAAAGATTCACAAAGACTCATTGTGGTTGATACATGGATAATGGATGTGAAGATGTGGTTGATACATGGTTAAAGGTAGCTCGTGAGATTGAAACTGAGGGGTGGAGAGGAGAAGTTGTGAAAGGCAGATTGTTGTACATTCAGAAACAGCAATGTGAGAAGTCTGGAGAAACACCACCTCCATACCCCCTGGCCAATGCAGTCACCAGAGGGTCCAGGAGTGGACCAGAGGGATGGACGTGTAATGTCTGTGGAAACCAGAGCCCAGACTGGACTGACACGTGTAAGGTTTGTGGGGCACGTCGACCCCAGAAACCAGCAGGCATTTGTCCTGTATTGACTAAGACTAGAACCCTACCTGCTCAGACACCCAAACCAGACACCACGGACCAGTCTGCCCCTACAGCTCCTGAAGCCCCAGGACCGTTAGGACAGTGTGGTTACGTTACTGTGACAGAATATCATCCCTGGAGTCCTAAAGACCAATTAGGACTGCTGACTAGACTCCCAGACCCCTGATGAGACCAATGCCCACTGCCAGGATGTTACAGCAGATTCAGGAGACGTACAGAGTCACTTGGGCTGACCTGAAGGACTTGATGAAACTAGGGGAATCACAGTATCAAGTTGTTGACCCTTTCCTGACTGAACATAGGAGGAGGGCTTTTTATCAATTTCTCTCTAGAGGACTGGGAGAAGACTTTACCATCAGGAACAGAGTTTGTCCATGTTTTCAAGGAATGGGCAAAGGGAAAAGAAGATGAGAGTTCCAAAAATCTAAAAGACATAGTTCAGGGACCTCAAGAGACAGTAGAGACGTATGTAGCTGGACTGCGGACCATGTGGACTGACATGGGTTGGGATGAGACTGGACCAATGGGTGAAATAAATAAATAAATAAAAAATTGTTGACATCAGCATTTATGGAAGGCTTGAGACCTGCTCTATGAGCCAAGCTAAAAGCTTGTAAACCTGAGTGGAGAGTCACTCCACTGCCACAACTGATTGCTGCTGCAAAAGGTTTAGAATTGGACATGAAAAAGAATTCAGGGGCTTCAGTCAAATATGTCAATCAGGGCCAAGGACAGCAACAAACATCCTGTAGAGATCTCAGATGTTATAACTGTGGGAAACCTGGCCACATAAAACCAGATTGCCGCGCTCCACGCCAGTAACGGGATGTGCCCAAAGTCACTGATAACGGAGATCAACAGACCTCCACTGCCATTTCCACCCCCTGCTAGGAAATAGGCAACCCCGTGCCGGTACTGCTTGCAAAACCTGAAGAAAAGGGCCCTCAACTTCATATACCCGTATCCATAGGCAACAGAAAGGCAGTACCATTCCTGGTTGACACGGGGGCAGCCAAAACAGTAGTAGAACAGAGTTTCTTGCGGCCACATCAGTTAACCCCTTGGCATGTACCAGCTATGGGATTTACAGGGGAAACAGTTTTTTTCCGTGAATCTGAGCCAGTAAAACTAAAGATAAAAGACAGTACGGTTGTCACCCAATTGTTAGTTAAAGAAAACCTGCCAGAACCTCTTTTAGAGACTGATGTTTTACAAGCACTGGGAGCCCACATACACTTTGATCCCGATGGCACGACCCATGTAGATTTTGGGGCCCCAGAAGAAGTATTGTGTCCCCTAATAGCGACACTGGCCCTGCCTGAGACTGAGCTGTCAGAATTAACCCTTGTAGACCAGGCTGTTCTTGAGGTGGTACCGGAGGATTTGTGGGCAAAATCTAACACAGACATTGGAAGACTCCCTGTGTCTCTGGCTATAGTGCATCTTAAGCCAGGATGTCAGCCCCCTCAAGTGAAGCAGTGCCCCCTCAGTCATGCCCAGGAGATAGCAGTGGCCAGTCACATTGATGCTTTTCTCCAAGGTGGTGTCAGACAGTTTAGTGGGGTTGATTCTGGTGACAGAAACCCTTTAACTTTCCTCCATCAGAACAGGTGTAAAAGCCTCAAAGCAGAAGCTGCAGTTTTATAAAAACAAGGTTGTATTTCTAGGACACTGTCTCTCCCACGGAGCCCGTCACTTAACCCCAGAGAGGAAGGAGGCAGTGGAGAAAATACAAGTGCCCAAAAGAGCACAGAGCCTGAGGGTGTTTTTGGGGCTGGTGTCGTACTGTCGCCCCTGGATCAGACATGTTAATGCAGCCTCTGTATGATTGTCTGTCATCTGACCCATTTCACCTGACAGAAGAGGCAGTGAATAATTTTCATACATTGAAGCTGAGCATAACCTCAGCCCCTGCCCTGGGTATTCCAAAATATGACGAGGAATTTCAGTTGTTTTGCTCAGAAATGCAGGGTCACAGCACGGCTGTGCTAACTCAGAAACATGGTGACCGCCAACATCCAGTGGCGTACTTTTCAGCCAGATTAGATCCTGTTGCCAGAGGCGGCCCCTCCTGTGTCAGGGCAGTAGCGGCAGTGCAGGCAATGATAGAAAAAGCCTCTGACATTGTGTTAGACTACCCAGTGACTGTACAAACACCTCATGACATTCACGGCATCCTGACTCAAGTCCAACCTAAGCATATTTCTAGGCCAGGCACCTTAGACTCCAGTGTGCACTTCCCATGCCGATAACATTTCTTTCAAAAGGTGTGCTACTCTGAATCCTGCTACTCTGTTACCAATCACAGATTCAGAAATGGGGGAAGGGGGCAGAGAAGGTACAGGCAGCCTCCTAAATGACATTATGAACATGATCCCCATGACAGTGTACAATTGATGCAACAAGAAACGTCAGGATTTAATCATGTACATGAAAACCCCCTTGATAACCCTGATTTTGAGTATGTTGTAGATGGAAGCAGGTTCATGGAAGAGGACGGCCGGTTCCACACTGGATATTCAGTGGTCACACAGCATGAGGTAGGGACAGCTGAACCACTGCCACCTCACATGTCGGCACAAGAGGTGGAGCTGAAGGCACTCACTGAGGCGTGTAAAATGGCCAAGGGGAAGAAGGTGAACATCTACACGGACTCAAGGTATGCTTTTGGTATTGCACATGACTATGGACCCATATGGCGGGCTAGAGACTTCCTAACATCAGCAGGCCAGCCTATAAAGAATAAAGACTCTGTACTTGAACTTATGAACTCTCTGTTGTTACCAGAGGAGATTGCTATTATTAAGGTAAAGGCTCATACAAGATGTACCACGGTGGAAGCAAAAGGCAATGATCGAGCAGACAAGGCGGCCAAACAAGCTGCACTCCAGCCACTAAATGCTGACGCCACCCCGGTGAGAGCCTTGAGACCTGAGGACATTTCAGTAAGTACATTTCAGAGAATGCTCCAACAAGCCCCTCCTGAGGAAAAAGAACAAGGGGCCAAACATGAAATTTGGAGAAACGAGGACATTTGTTGACCACGCCCTCTGTACCCAGCTATGGCTCAGGAGGCCCACGGGCCCACTCACCTATCAGAAGGTGCCATGGTAAGTGTGGTTAACACAGGGTGGATTGCTGCAGGATTTTCTATAGTAGCCGCTCGGTTTGTAGAAGGATGTATGGTCTGTGCACTGAACAATCCCGGTCAAGTGGTGGAGACTCCAAGCAAGTACACCCCGAGGCCACTTTACCCGTTCCAGAGACTGCAGATAGACTATATACAACTGCCTAAGGTAGGAGTATATGAGTTTGTGCTTGTGTGTGTTGATCTCTTTTCAGGGTGGCCGGAAGCCTTCCCAGTAACAAAGGCAAATGCAAAGAACACAGCAGAGAAGCTGGTCAGTGAGCTGGTGTGCAGATTCAGTAGAAGGAACACACAGTCTACAACCATGAGACTGGTGGTGATAAAAAGACATGTGAGGAAAGGCCTGGATCCCAGATTTGATGGTCCTTTCCAAGTCCTGCTGACTACTCATACAGCAGTAAAGGTTGAAGGACACGCTTCTCACTGCAAGAAAGTTCTGATGCCCAAGGATGAGGATCCTCCTGCTGATGGCCGCCCTAATCCTGGGAACAACGGCCCTGTACCAACAACTGAAGGATGATTGGGACAATGCACTGACATCACCAGGTGCTGTTCAGAGGACTCAATGACACTGAGAAAAAAAAATAAAAATTCAGGACTGTTGGATCTGTACTCACAGTCCTGTGGGTTCAAGAACTGTGCCTTATCTGGCAATCCCTCTGACTTTTAAAGAACTTATTCATGATGAGGAGACACTTTCCCATTTCTAAATCCCACAAACTGGTTCAGCTCTGTCGGTTCTGTACCAAAAGGAGAAACTACCAGGATTATTGAGAAGTCTTGGGAACTGCATCGATACCTGGGAGGGAATCTGGCCTCCGGCTGGCGGTTAGGCCTATCCCAACTGAAGTACCTCTGGGTTAGGATGTCAGTTCCAAGATATCTCAAAATGGGGGAATTGTGAGGGATAAGAAGCCATCTTGTATAAGTATGTCCTCCATCTTGTGCATATGTGGAAAATTACTGAGCAGCTGTGAGAATGTGGGGAGTTTTCTGTGTATAAGATAGTTACTAGGCCTTGCTGTTCGTACTACGGCTGTCCAGGGGTGGACCTTAACGGTAATCTATGTGCCTAACCAGCAGAGCTGATGCAGACCAGTGAGGGTGGGAGGTCCTTGTGTCAAAGCTCCTCCCACAGTCAAGGTAACAGACTGTTTATCACCCACTGATAAGAGGCTCTAACATCTACACTGACACCTACACCTGCAACCCCTTCACATACATAGGGAGGGGTCATAGACTGAACTTTGTAATAACAAGCATTAAGTGATGGACAATTGACTTTGCACCAGAGACTTTTGTTATTATCCAAGAAGATCGAAGAGAAGACGACCACAGAGAGACACTTCTTGTTAGTCCAACACACAGTTTTTGTTTTTTAGAAATCCAATGGTCCACAAATAGGTTTCTGTCAAATGATTAGGATAAGCCCAAGTACACAGGGGGGTGCCTGTTGGGTTTCAGCCTTGGTGAAGACTACCTTTTCCCCCATGTCCGTCTAGACACTCTTGACAATTAGATAATCAAGTATTAGGGAAAGTGAAAATATAATTTAGGGGGGAATGTGAGGTTGAACTATGCTGTTTGTATTCCAAATCATATTTTCCTTTCTGCTCCAGCCTGCTACATAAAGCACATGTAGACATTAGATATTAAGATGACGCCTGTATCCGGGACTACATTTAAGACTGCACCATGTGATTCACGTGAAACTGAGTTTCGATTCAGTGAAAACGAAACCTGGGGGGCTGCTAGTACCTGCCTTGATCACGCAGCCTGCACGAGCCCAGAACAAAGGGAATCACACAGAAGAAGAACCTATCAGAAGATACTAACTCTACCGGATATAAGACATATATGCTTAATGCCCGCCTACTAACCGTGCCTTCCTTTCCTGTATATAAGTGTCTACACTGTGAATAAAGCTCAGAACTTCTTGCCGTGCTGCCACTGGGTGCCTTATGCATGAGCTGAGATTGAAACTGAACCACGTGTCAGACTCCTTCTTAGTATGCTAGCACATGCTTGAATGATTTGGAGCGAGTGACCGACGAGTTTTTAATCTAACTGAATCTTCACCCCAACAATAAAGTGACACATTTCAGATTTGCAAAATGAAGCCTGGTCACGAAGGTGAAAATGACTTGTTCTTGAAAGGGTTGGTGCAAGATTACTGCCAATCTTCCTCTGTCTAGGGCTTCATGCAAGATCTTGTCTTATGGGGTAAGGATGATTCTGGAATAATTAGGTCAGGAATCAGCCCAGAATTACACGGGAGGACCTGGTTAATGACCTGAAGAATGCTGAGACCAGTCTCAAAGATTACCGTTATTAACACGCTACGCTGTCATGGATTAAAATCCTGCAGGGAACACAAAGTCCCTCTGCTCACACCAGCACATGTCCAGGCCCATTTGAAGTTCGCCAATGACCATCTGGATGATCCAGAGGAGGCATGGGAGAATGTCATGTGGTCAGATGAGACCTAAATAGAACTTTTTGGTATTAACTCGCCATGTTTGGAGGAAGAAGAAGGATGGGTACAACCCCAAGAACACTGTCCCAACCGTGAAGCATGAGGCTGGAAACATCATACTTGGGGTGCTTTTCTGCAAAGGGGACAAGGCGACCGCACCATATTGAAGGGAGGATGGATGGGGCCATGTATCGCAAAATTTTGGCCAACAACCTCCTTCCCTTAGTAAGAGCATTGAAGATGGGTCGTCCAGCATGACAATAACCCGAAACACACAGCCAGGCCAACTAAGGAGTAGCTCAGTAAGAAGCAATTTAAGGTCCTGGAGTGGCCTAGCCAGTCTCCAGATCTGAACCCAATCTAAAATCTTTGTAGAGCAGTAACAGCCCCGAAACCTGAAAGATCTGGAGAAGATCTGTATGGAGAAGTGGGCCAAAATCCCTGCTGCATTGTGTGCAAACTTGGTCAAGAACCACAGGAAATGTCTGACTTCTGTAATTAGAAACAAAGGTTTCTGTACCAAATATTAAGTTCTGTTTTTCTATTGTATCAAATACTTATTTCATGAAATAAAATGCAAAGTAATTATTTAAAAATCATACAATGTAATTTTCTGGATTGTATTTTAGATTCTGTCTCTCAGAGTTGAAGTGTACTTATGATAAAAATTACACACTTCTACATTCTTTGTAGGTGGGCAAGCTTGCAAAATCACCAGTGTATCAAATACTTATTTTCCCCAGTGTTTTTAGGGACAGTTATATATTAGTAATAATCATGTATCAGATAAGTTAAAGAACAATGTACAGTAAGTAAAATTGTTTTTGTTCCAGTTATAGCAGTAGCTGAATCTCTGCAAGCAATTTAATGAGTTATTAGCTCTATGAAAGGAATACAATAGTGTATGACCTCAGTGATAAATATGGTAGACTACAGAGTTCACCATGAAAGCCATTAAGGTTGAAAGCAGCAATGGGCAACAACTCAGTTTTTCTACTATTTTGCTCATTTTATTTGTTGGTCTTTTCACAATGAAATTCTGGCTGCAAACTGTGCCTGTAGTGTGGAACAGTCATACGACTCTGCAGGGACTCCAAGATCTGTAAATAATAAGAATTTGCTGCCAAAGAGACATGCAGAGCATTGTGGTTAAATTGGTCAGGGAGCTGTCCAGTAGCGGCTAACTAAGCTAACAGCTACTCATAGATTTTCTCTGTTGGTATAAAAAGAAAAGGAAGCTAAATCAACCGGGTTCATTTATATTGCTCCTTTAAGAAAACAAATACTACAGAACTGCTGCTTATGTAAAGTACAGCCAGACTATGTCTTATATACTGTATTTTAGATTTGCAAAGCTTAGCTGCAACACAGTTCTGAAATGGTACTTCAATATATATGCCAGCTCTAGAACACAGTTCTGGAATGGTATTTCAATATACATTCCAGCTCTAGAACACAGTTCTGGAATGGTATTTCAATATACATTCCAGCTCATCACAGCACATAAAGCCAAGTAGATCGTGTTTTATTTCTGGGATATATCATAAATGACTAAATTGGGAAAACCCCTTAAATTTGGCAAGCTGCAGGGTCAATCTGTCCTCCAAAATTCATGTGACTGGGATGAAATGACAGTAAGTAATTATATGGCTGCCAGGTTTTTGAAAACTGTATACCTGAATACAGCTGTAAGTAAATATCAGTGTCTTAATAACTCAGTGATACAAGATGGACCTTCCAGATCCCAGCAAAGTGCCAGTCTTAAAGGGTCTGTATGGCCTACAGCTTTTATGACTTATCCTCAGGATAGGTCATTAATATCAGATCAGTAGGGGTCTGACACCTGGTACCCCATCAATTAGCTTTTTTGGGCAGCTGTGGTGCTGGGCACTATACAGTGTTTTGGCTCTGCCAGTTTAATGCAGCTAATCTTCCATTCCAATGCATAGTGTACGTAGCCTTCTGTTCCCACATTGTACAGTTTCCAGTGCCGTGGCTGCCAGGTGCTAGATCCACCGTTCTGATATTGATCCCGAGGAGAGGTCAATAATATATGTAGAGACATAAAAGACCCATGGCACTCTGAGAGATTGGATGCTATTAGGAAATCTTTTATTAACAATCCACAATCAGTGGTCAATTTACATTTGCTTGTCCATCAACATTTTGTAAAATTATATAAATACATTTTAAAATATGCTTATTCATATATATATATATATATATATATACCTATTAACTTTTGAAACAGATTTTTGAAAAAAAAATTGTCTGCAGCCAAAGTATATGCTGACAGTGATGCTGCAAAATATACTTAATATACACTTATTAACTGAGAAAATTTGCAATAGGTTATTAGGGAGAAAAAAGCACAATTAGACAACCTCTGTAGCCAATATATATTCTGCTGGTGATGCAGTATAACACACTTATTTATGCTTTATTAACTGTAGAAAATCATCCAAAGGTTTTTTGGGGAAAAAAGGTGCAACTGCCCAGTGTCCATTGTGACTATGATGCATTAAATATCATCAATACTAAAACCTGTTCGTCTATCAAGTAATTTAATCTACCTAATTATATCTTTCCAGTCCATAATACTGTCTGTCAGACCCTAAACTTGTCATCTTATATTTCTATTTGCTGTGTCTTTGACAGACACATCCTATTACATCAGCGGCTGAGCTCAACTTTGGACCTTACATAGAGCCCATCAGTATCATCCTTTCTGGTTGTTAGGCTGGCTGCAAGCCAATATGGGCAATCCTGTCAGCCAGGGCTCCACCTGGGGTCATGTCATTCTATATCCTCATTTTCCTTGCCATTTTTCTTCACTAGTGTACTGAGTTTGATATGTAAAATGACAGGCACCATTAGAGTAGAGTTGTTAGAGTAGAATGTGCCTGAACTTTGGTGTACAATTATGCATCTTAAGCAAGACCCCTTGTCCAAGCCAAGAAGGCATGCCCCAGATGACTAGACACAGTGGATAATTCTATTAGGCTTACATACTTCATAAATATGACTAACATGAGATTATTCAAATTGGGCCAAAAATGCATAAAATTTTTATGCAATTTAAAACAGAATTCAGAATTTCCAACAGAATTTCCAACCTGTCACCAGATATAAATATTATACAATGCACCTGCAAAAAATGTAAATGCAAATTGCTAATCAAGTCTGCTGTGCTGATTCTGTAAAACAATACAATTTTCTTTTTCTCTGAATAATATGTACCATAATTCTTCACTAATTAAAATGCACTGATGTTACAAACTAAATGCAGTCTATCACATGAGAGAGCGCGAGATGTTGTAAATTAGAGTTCTCAATGTTGAATAGACTTTAGTGTAATTGGATTGTAATTGTAATTTTAATTGTAATTTTAAAACCAGTATTGTCATTAAGTCTGGGTTTCCACGTTGCATTTTGTAGTGGTAAAAAGGTGACAAAACATATAATAAAAATAAGATTTTTACTGCCCGTGTCACAGTTTCGCAATATTGTTTTTAAATTAATTTTTATTTTGTTTCGTCACATCAATAAATAATAACAAAAATCAATTAAACATTTTAATAATGAACCCAATTACAACCCACCCCCCTATTGGAGGAAGGAAAGAGAGAAAGAAAAACTCTACATTACCAAAAGGACCACGTTCTGGACCATACCTCCGACTTATTCTGAGAGTTGTACCAGATCTTTTCATAGGCCTTAACTTTGTTGACCAGGTTCATCCAACTATTGATGAGCATTGCGACATGATGTAGGTGGGCGTGTTGCGCTTCTTCGGCTCCGCCCACCACCACCGTCCGCTTCCACAGTGCTTGTGCTGGCTCGGCGTTTGAGTCAGGAATCTTCTGCCTGCCTCCTGCTGCAGCTGTCGACGGTGGATGCTCGGGTGTCAATCTATGTGCCTGCAGTTGATCTGCACTGTCTGACCTGCCTTGCCCAAAATATTTTCGTGCTGTCTGGGTGCGATCCGAGCTCCAGCTGGTAGGATTAGGCATACTGTTTTGCACTTCAGCATGGTGAAAGCCAGATGGGAGCTGAATGTATTTGTGAGTTACCTTGCTGGAGGACACCTAATGTTCCCAATGTCCTGAGCAACTAATTGTTGCATCATTAACTTATTAATGGCTATACATACCCTGCTACCCCGCTATATTAACCCCTAGAACTGTGATTGCATGTGACTGGGACTGGAGTCTTTTTGTGGTTGGTGTTATTACATGGAAAGCGCCGAAAGATACATATATGTTAATAACAATTACTAAAACCAACTAACCAAACTAACCAAAGCTAACTGGCAACTATTTAAGCGGAGGGGAACAGTGGTGTGGCCAAAGCATGTGGAATGACTAAGGTAGTTTGGAGGATCGAACATAAAGTTATATAGCGGACTGCGTTTTATCATCAATTGCAGAGTTATAGTCCCTGGCTTTATTGTTCATTCCTCCTCTATACTAGGTTTCACCTCAGCGACTGTGATTTGGGCAACCTCGTGTGATTGAAGCCAATGGCTCCTAAATAGAGATGAGCAAGTACTAAAATGCTCGGGTGCTCGTTATTCGAGACAAATTTTTCCCGATACTCGGGTGTTCGTTTCGAGTAACGAACCCCATTGAAGTCAATGGGAGACTCGAGCATTTTTGCGGGGGACCAAAGCTCTTCACAGGGAAGTTTACCTGAAAACCTGGAAACCTCAGAAAATGATAGAAACACCACAACACCACGGAAATGGACAGGAAACAGCAGGGGCAGCATGCATGGATGCCTCTGAGGCTGCTTAATCCCACCATTACCCCAAATCCTCAGGCAACAGCCTGGTGGTTACCCTCATGGCAATTGTGCTCACCCAGACCAAGAAAGGCGAGGCAAATACCCATCACATGTTAGGGAAGCAACCAACTAGGTGCAACGAAGGTCCATCACCGCCTGCAGGTGACACCACTGCTCATGCTGGCACTGCAGCTGACATCAAGTTTAGTATCTGTTCTTATCAGTTTCTGTGCCTGCTGGTGGTATAGTGGTGAGCATAGCTACTTCCCAAGCAGTTGATCTGGGTTCCATTCCCGTCTATCGCAGGAGGCAATGCAGAATCAGTACAATATCTAATACGTCCCCCTACCAGAGGTAAATTGTTTGGAGAGAGGGCCTGTAGGTGGGGGGCAAGGAGGTTTCGGTGAAAGAGCCAGAGGAGTGCCCCCTGGGCTAGCGTGTGTGGTGGTGACAACAGCCGGAATGCATTTGGAAATGCTCTAGCATCAGCCGGTGCAGTATCGATTCTTCTCAGTTTAATACCGTATACGTCCCCTATCTTGGGACCCTATATTTAATGGATATTTCGAACACGGAAAAGGGAAAAAGAGCTTGCTCTGGCCAGGGGAGTGTCTTTCCCACTGCAGCTAAGGGGACGTGTCCATGCTCTGCCTATCACAGGTCAGGAGGCAGATAAAAGAAGAACAAAAACTAACATGAGTGAAACTTCTGATACATCCCCTATCCGGCTAAATTGTTTGTAGAGTGGGCCTGTAGGTGGGGGGGCAGGGTGGGGCAAGGAGGTTTCGGTGGAAGAGCCAGAGGAGTGCCCCCTGGGCTAGCATGTGTGGTGGTGACAACAGCCGGAATGCATTTGGAAATGCTCTAGCATCAGCCGGTGCAGTATCGATTCTTCTCAGTTTAATACCGTATACGTTCCCTATCTTGGGACCCTATGTTTAATGGATATTTCGAACACGGAAAAGGGAAAAAGAGCTTGCTCTGGCCAGGGGAGTGTCTTTCCCACTGCAGCTAAGGGGACGTCTCCATGCTCTGCCTATCACAGGTCAGGAGGCAGATAAAAGAAGAACAAAAACGAACATGAGTGAAACTTCTGATACGTCCCCTATCCAGCTAAATTGTTTGTAGAGTGGGCCTGTAGGTGGGGGGGGGCAGGCTGGGGGAAAGGAGGTTTCGGTGGAAGAGCCAGAGGAGTGCCCCCTGGGCTAGCGTGTGTGGTGGTGACAACAGCCAGAATGGATTTTTGAAAACTGTTGCATCAAGCGGTACAGTCGTAAATTATGAACTAGATCAAGTGTAGCATGTGTTCTCTGTATTCTTCTCAGTTTAATACCGTATATGGCAGCTATCCGGAAAAATAGTTTGGAGATAGAGAAAGATAGGAAAAAAAACGTAAATTGTTTGGAGAGTGGGCCTGTAGGTGGGGGGGCAGGGTGGGGCAAGGAGGTTTCGGTGGAGAAGCCAGAGGAGTGCCCCCTGGGCTAGCGTGTGTGTTGGTGACAACAGCCGGATGTATTTAGAATGACGACGCAGGACCCCAACTTAAAAATTTAGCATCAACCGGTACAGTCGTAAATTATGAGATTGATCAAGTGTGGCATGACTTTTTAGATGGAGATTGCATGTGGTCACGTACTCCCTGGAACCCCATAGTCACCCCTTCTCTGATGTGCCAGCCCAGAACATTCTCTGCCCCAATTCGCAAGACCTTTTGCTGTTTCCGTGTGCTGACAGTGTGGATTTACCAGTGTTGTCTGAGGAGGTGGTGGACAATGGCGAGACACAGGTGTCGGGGGGGTGAGGTAGTTGTATGGGAAGCAAGTTACAGAGGGGACTCCTTGGGGGGGACTTTCTCATGATGGGACAGATTCAACTTGGGTGGATCAGGCACATTAACAGATGAATTTTTTGGGGGGTTTATTTAACTTTTATTTAGCAAAAATAACCACAGAGATATTTATTCGTTATCTTCTCTGAGCAGTCTGGCGTTGGGGTTCCTCACTTTGATGGCGAGCTGTGCCGCTCTCTCCACAATGGTCTGTAGCTTCTTAGATGGAGACTTTGTCAGCGATTTCAGTACAGAAGGACTTGTTGCTCATCCACAGAACCTCGTCCTCCATGACATTGTGGACAAGGAATTTGCAGGTGGACCAGGAATTTGCGGAACCCTGTGAGCAGCATGGTTTTGGTCTTCTACTTGCTACCGTATCCAATGTTTGGCAATATAGATTCGCAAGTAATATTATTTTTCACACCTATCCCAAAAATAAAAATGCATGCAGTATGCGCAAATAAAACTTTGAACTGGAATTGGAGAGAGGGCCTGTAGGTGGACCTCCGGAAAAATTGTTTGAATAGAGGGCCTGTAGGGGGCCCTCCCGAAAAATTGTTTGAAGAGAGGGCCTGTAGGTGGACCTCTGGAAAAATTGTTGGAATAGAGGGCCTGTAGGTGGACCTCTGGAAAAATTGTTTAAATAGAGGGCCTGTAGGTGGACCTCTGGAAAAATTGTTGGAATAGAGGGCCTGTAGGTGGACCTCTGGAAAAATTGTTGGAATAGAGGGCCTGTAGGTGGACCTCTGGAAAAATTGTTGGAATAGAGGGTCTGTAGGGGGGCCCTCCTGAAAAATTGTTTGAAGAGAGGGCCTGTAGGTGGACCTCTGGAAAAATTGTTTGAATAGAGGGCCTGTAGGGGGGCCCTCCTGAAAAATTGTTTGAAGAGAGGGCCTGTAGGGGGCCCTCCTGAAAAATTGTGCTAAAAGAGTGCCAGTTGGACCTCTAAAAAATGGCGTTTTTTGGGTCAGCATTAGGCAAAGACGATATGGAGGAGGAGGAGGAGTAGGAGGAGGAATAGAGAGGAGGAATCGGATACATAAGTTATTTAAATCTTTAGCTGCTTTCCCCCGGAGGAGATTTGAATTCCGGTGAAATCCAGGCTTTGTTCATTTTAATAAGCGTCAGCCTGTCAGCGCTGTCAGTTGACAGGCGTGTACGCTTATCGGTGATGACGCCACCAGCTGCACTGAATACCCGCTCTGACAGAACGCTAGCGGCAGGGCAGGCCAGCACCTCCAAGGCGTACAGCGCCAGTTCAGGCCACTTGTCCAGCTTTGAAACCCAGTAGTTGTATGGAGCAGAGTGATCGGTCCGGACGTTGGTATGGTCAGCTAGGTACTCCCTCACCATCTTTCTGTACAACTCCCCCCTACTCTGCCTAGACTGGGGACAGGTGACAGTGTCTTGCTGGGGTGACATAAAACTGGCAAAGGCCTTGGAGAGCGTTCCCCTGCCAGTGCTGGACAAGCTGCCTGCTCGCCTCCTCTCCCCCGCTACTTGGCCCACAGAACCATGCCCTCTGCCGCTAGCGGCGTCAGATGGGAAGAATTGTTTCAGCTTGTGCACCAGGGCCTGTTGATACCTATTCACTCTCATACTCCTTTCCTCTGCAGGGATGAGAGTGGAAAGGTTCTGCTTGTACCGTGGGTCCAGGAGAGTGAACACCCAGTAATCGGTGTTGGAAAAAATTCTTCTAACGCGAGGGTCACGGGATAGGCAGCCTAACATGAAGTCTGCCATGTGCGCCAGAGTCCCAACACGCAAGAATTCCCTCTCCTCACTGGCCTGACTCTCCATTTCCTCCTCCTCCTCCTCCAAGTCCTCCTCTTCAGCCCATACACACTCAAGAGTTAAGGACTGAGCACTGGTACCCTCTACTGTCTCGCCAACATTCTCCTCCTCTTCCTCCTCATCCTCATCCCCCTCCTCCGATACGCGCTGAGAAACAGACCAGAGGGTGCTCTGGCTATCAAGTGACGTATCTTCCTCCACCGTCTCTTGTGACAAGCGCAAAGCATCCGACTTGATGCTGAGCAGTGATTTTTTTCAACAGGCAAAGCAGCGGGATGGTGAGGCTGATAATGGCGGCATCGCCGCTGACCATCAGTGTTGACTCCTCAAAGTTGGTCAACACCTGGCAGATATCAGACATCCACGTCCACTCCTCATTGTAGACTTGAGGAATCTGAGAGACCTGACTACCAGTTCTGGTGGAAGATGACATCTGGCAGTCTACAATCGCTCTGCGCTGCTGGTAAACTCTGGATAACATGTTTAATGTCGAATTCCATCTCGTGGGCACGTCGCACAACAGTCGGTGAGCGGGCAGTTGTAGGCGGCGCTGCGCTGCCCTGAGAGTGGCAGCATCTGTGCTAGTCTTGCGGAAATGCGCACAGATGCGGCGCACCTTGGTGAGCAAATCAGACAGATTGGGGTATGTCTTGAGGAACCGCTGAACTATAAGATTGAACACGTGGGCCAGGCATGGCACATGTGTCAGTCTGCCGAGTTGCAGAGCCGCCACCAGGTTACGCCCGTTGTCACACACAACCATGCCTGGCTTGAGGTTCAGCGGTGCCAGCCACACATCGGTCTGCGCCGTGATGCCCTGTAACAGCTCTTGGGCGTTGTGCCTTTTGTCACCTAAGCTCAGCAGTTTGAGCACCGCCTGCTGGCGCTTACCCACGGCACTGATGCTGCGCCTAGAGCTACCGACTGAAGGCGCCGTGCCCACGGATGGTAATTCGGTGGAGGAGGAGGAGGGGTCGGAGGAGGAGGAGGAGGCATAGTACGTTTGAGAGACTGTGACCGACGTAGGCCCTGCAATCCTCGGTGTGGGCAGTACATGAGAGGCCCCAGGGTCATTCTCGGTCCCAGCCTCCACCAAGTTAACCCAATGTGCCGTCAGTGAGATATAGTGTCCCTGCCCGGCAGCACTTGTCCACGTGTCCGTGGTTAGGTGGACCTTCTCAGAAACAGCGTTGGTCAGGGCACGGATGATGTTCTGTGACACGTGCTGATGTAGGGCTGGGACGGCACATCGGGAAAAATAGTGGCGGCTGGGGACGGAATACCGAGGGGCAGCCACCACCATGAGATTTCGAAAGGCCTCGGTCTCTACCAGCCTATAGGGCAGCATCTCCAGGCTAAGCAATTTGGAGATGTGGACGTTGAGGACTTGGGCATGTGGGTGGAACTGTATTTCCTCTTGCGCTCCAGCATCTGCTGTAAAGACAGCTGAACGCTGCGCTGGGACACATTGGTGGACACTGTGGAGGATCGTGGAGGCGAAGGTGTGGTTTTCCGGCGGGAGGCGCTCGTGCCGGGGTCCTGGGCAGGGGGTTGACTAGCAGAGGCAGCGAGTGACACAGGGGAAGGAGCAGTGGTGTGACCCGCAGGAGGTGGTGAACGGCCTTGGTTCCATTGAGTGGGGTGTTTAGCACTCATATGCCTGCGCATGCTGGTGGTGGTTAGGCTAGTAGTGGTGGCACCCCTGCTGATCCTGGTGTGGCACAGGTTGCACACCACAGTCCGTCGGTCATCCTCACTTTCTTTAAAGAACCTCCAGACTTGCGAACATCTAGGCCTCGCCACGGGAGCTTCCCTACGTGAAACAGTTGCTGCTGATGCACCAGCTCTGGCCCTGCTTCTCCCTCTGGCCACACCACTGCGTCTTACAACCTGTTCTGGTGCAGCACTCGCCTCCGCCTCAGAAGCACTGTCTTCACTCGGCATATCAACCCAGCTTGGGTCAGTCACCTTGTCATCCTCCGATTCCTCAGTCTGCTCCCCCCTCGGAATTCCTCCCTTAACAACAACTTCACCACTGTCTGACAACCGTGTCTCCTCATCGTCCGACACCTCTTTACAAACTTCTTCCACTAACTCAACATTGTCATCATCATCATCATCACCCACAGACTACGACAATTGGAAAACTTGGGCATCGGAACGAGGTCAGCAGCAACCTGAGAAGTGGTTTGTGACTCTGGGAAGGGTCCAGAAAACAGTTCCTGAGAGTATGCCGGATCGCATTCCAAATTTTCCTGGGAGGGGGCAGACTGGGGGAAGGAGGTTGAGGTGGGGGAGCTAGAGGAGTGCTCCCTTGGGTAACGTGGGTGGACTGCGTGGAAGACTGACTGGTGGACAAATTACTTGAAGCATTGTCCGCAATCCACGAGATCAGCTGTTCGCACTGTTGTGGTTTCAACAGTCCTCTACCACGTGTCCCTGTAAGTTGAGACATGAAGCTAGGGAGTGTAGCTCTGCGGAATTCCCCTGCTCCCTCATAAGCGGGTACTGTCTCACCCTGCCCAGGACCACGGCCTCTGCCCCCTGCAGTAATTGAATGCCCACGCCCACGCCCTCGCCCTCGACCCTTAGCCCTGGGGTTCAACATTTTTTGTATATAGGTGTATGATAAAAATAAAAAAATAAAAAATTAAGTCCGGTAGAATTTAAGTGACGTACAGAAAGTGTCAGCCTGGACAGATTATACGGATGGAGCGAGTGTGCTGAACTGTGACACACAGAAAGGTTACACGGCAGCTAAGTAAAATGGATTTCTATCACTGAACAAAAACTACTGAAAAAATTATTTTATTTTTTTATATTTTGTTTTTTTGGGAACGTGACGTGCCAGGAACTATGGTAGGACTGACTGACACCCTGTTAACGGTGGCTATTTAGCCTGCGACCCAGACAAATGTTGCACAGAGAATTTCTGGATCGAGCGGTTAGATGATATTGGTAGCAAATGACTTGGTTGTATTGTGTGATGTACAGAAAGTGTCACCTGGACAGTAATATACGGATAGGGAGGCTAATGTGCTGAACTGTGACACACAGAAAGGTTACACAAAGCCGAGTAAAATGGATTTGTATCATGAGCTAAAACAACTGAAAAATAATTTTTTTTTTATATTTTGTTTTTTTAATATTTTTTTACAATTTTGTTTTTTTGGGAACGTGACGTGCAGGAACTATGGTAGAACTGACTGACACCCTGTTAACGGTGGCTATTTAGTCTGCGACCCAGACAAATGTCGCACAGAGAATTTTCTGGATCAAGCGGTAGATGATATTGGTAGCAAATGACTTGGTTGTATTGTGTGACGTACAGAAAGTGTCACCTGGACAGTATATACGGATGGAGCGAATGTGCCTGAACTGTGACACACAGTAAGGTTACACAAAGCTGAGTAAAATGGATTTGTATCACTGAGCTAAAACAACTGAAAAAATAATTTTTTTTTAATATTTGTTTTTTTATATTTTTTTAAAATTTTGTTTTTTGGGAACGTAACGTGCAGGAACTATGGTAGGACTGACTGACACCCTGTTAACGGTGGCTATTTAGTCTGCGACCCAGACAAATGTCGCACAGAGAATTTTCTGGATCAAGCGGTAGATGATATTGGTAGCAAATGACTTGGTTGTATTGTGTGACGTACAGAAAGTGTCACCTGGACAGTATATACGGATGGGAGCGAATGTGCTGAACTGTGACACACAGAAAGGTTACACAAAGCCGAGTAAAATGGATTTGTATCACTGAGCTAAAACAACTGAAAAAATAATTTTTTTTAATATTTGTTTTTTTATATTTTTTTTTACAATTTTGTTTTTTTGGGAACGTGACGTGCAGGAAATATGGTAGAACTGACTGACACCCTGTTAACGGTGGCTATTTAGTCTGCGACCCAGACAAATGTCCGCACAGAGAATTTCTGGATCAAGCGGTAGATGATATTGGTAGCAAATGACTTGGTTGTATTGTGTGACGTACAGAAAGTGTCACCTGGACAGTATATACGGATGGGAGCGAATGTGCTGAACTGTGACACACAGTAAGGTTACACCAAAGCTGAGTAAAATGGATTTGTATCACTGAGCTAAAACAACTGAAAAAATAATTTTTTATATTTGTTTTTTATATTTTTTAAATTTGTTTTTTTTGGGAACGTAACGTGCAGGAACTATGGTAGGACTGACTGACACCCTGGTAACGGGGCTATTTAGTCTGCGACCCAGACAAATGTCGCACAGAGAATTTTCTGGATCAAGCGGTAGATGATATTGGTAGCCAAATGACTTGGTGTATTGTGTGACGTACAGAAAGTGTCACCTGGACAGTATATACGGATGGGAGCGAATGTGCTGAACTGGTGACACACAGTAAAGGTTACACAAAGCTGAGTAAAATGGATTGTATCACTGAGCTAAAACAACTGAAAAAATAATTTTTTTTTATATTTGTTTTTTTATATTTTTTTACAATTTTTGTTTTTTTGGGAACGTGACGTGCAGGAACTATGGTAGGACTGACTGACACCCTGTTAACGGTGGCTATTTAGTCTGCGACCCAGACAAATGTCGCACAGAGAGTTTTCTGGATCAAGCGGTAGATGATATTGGTAGCAAATGACTTGGTTGTATTGTGTGACGTACAGAAAGTGTCACCTGGACAGTATATACGGATGGGAGCGAATGTGCTGAACTGTGACACACAGAAAGGTTACACAAAGCTGAGTAAAATGGATTTGTATCACTGAGCTAAAACAACTGAAAAAATAATTTTTTTTATATTTGTTTTTTTATATTTTTTTACAATTTTGTTTTTTTGGGAACGTGACGTGCAGGAACTATGGTAGAACTGACTGACACCCTGTTAACGGTGGCTATTTAGTCTGCGACCCAGACAAATGTCGCACAGAGAGTTTTCTGGATCAAGCGGTAGATGATATTGGTAGCAAATGACTTGGTTGTATTGTGTGACGTACAGAAAGTGTCACCTGGACAGTATATACGGATGGGAGCGAATGTGCTGAACTGTGACACACAGAAAGGTTACACAAAGCTGAGTAAAATGGATTTGTATCACTGAGCTAAAACAACTGAAAAAAAATATTTTTTTTTTATATTTGTTTTTTATATTTTTTTACAATTTTGTTTTTTTGGGAACGTAACGTGCAGGAACTATGGTAGGACTGACTGACACCCTGTTAACGGTGGCTATTTAGTCTGCGACCCAGACAAATGTCGCACAGAGAGTTTTCTGGATCAAGCGGTAGATGATATTGGTAGCAAATGACTTGGTTGTATTGTGTGACGTACAGAAAGTGTCACCTGGACAGTATATACGGATGGGAGCGAATGTGCTGAACTGTGACACACAGAAAGGTTACACAAAGCTGAGTAAAATGGATTTGTATCACTGAGCTAAAACAACTGAAAAAATAATTTTTTTTTATATTTGTTTTTTATATTTTTTTACAATTTTGTTTTTTTGGGAACGTGACGTGCAGGAACTATGGTAGAACTGACTGACACCCTGTTAACGGTGGCTATTTAGTCTGCGACCCAGACAAATGTCGCACAGAGAGTTTTCTGGATCAAGCGGTAGATGATATTGGTAGCAAATGACTTGGTTGTATTGTGTGACGTACAGAAAGTGTCACCTGGACAGTATATACGGATGGGAGCGAATGTGCTGAACTGTGACACACAGAAAGGTTACACGCAGCTGAGTAAAATGGATTTGTATCACTGAGCTAAAACAACTGAAAAAATAATTTTTTTTTTTTATATTTTTTTTTTTGGGAACGTGACGTGCAGGAAATATGGTAGAACTGACTGACACCCTGTTAACGGTGGCTATTTAGTCTGCGACCCAGACAAATGTCGCACAGAGAGTTTTCTGGATCAAGCGGTAGATGATATTGGTAGCAAATGACTTGGTTGTATTGTGTGACGTACAGAAAGTGTCACCTGGACAGTATATACGGATGGGAGCGAATGTGCTGAACTGTGACACACACAGAAGGTTACACAAGCTGAGTAAAATGGATTTGTATCACTGAGCTAAAACAACTGAAAAAATATTTTTTTTTATATTTTTTTTTATTTTTTTTTTTTTTGGGAACGTAACGTGCAGGAACTATGGTAGGACTGACTGACACC